>JANUWF010002342.1:1200000-2400000 GCA_026120185.1 Voacanga thouarsii
AGAAATTAATGATTTAAAAAAATTTTCTTTTAAAACTTCTTAGAGACTTTGGTCTCAAGTTTTATTTGACAAAAATATTTTTTTATAAAAATAAATTAAAATTATTTTTCTTTTTTAACTTACAAAAATATCTAAATTCAAAATATTCTCTATGTCAAGGATAACATCTATTGAGAGAATAACCAAGGATTAATTTTTGCTTCAAGCTAACAATAACCATTTAATTAAAAAAATATTTTTCTTTGTCAAAAAATTTCAAGACTTTGGTCTTGAGAAATGTGCACTTAGGTTTACAAAAAAAAAAAAAAAAAGCATGTCGAAAAACTGTAAACGTTTTCATACTTTTCTATTTTTTTAATTTAAGTGTCCAAATAATAGAGTTAAATAGATTAATTAATTAATGATTTTATTTAATCCTAAATTCCTTACTATTATTTTTCATGTAAAATATTTCAAAAATATTAACTATGCACAAAATAATTACTTTGCCTGGTATGAGACCCAAAATGAAAAAGTAAACTACACGAAAATTACAAGGAAAATAATTATAATTTTCCATGGTCTTCATGCACCCACCACACAGGATCAGAAGCTACTAAACCGAATGATCCGTCCACACCTAAAACCAACCCGTGAAGAAAATTGGTTGAAATACGGCCCGCTAGGAGCAAGCAGCGGCTGATTCTGGCTAAGCCAACAAAGGAAAGTTGTGGTTAGCTTGGCCTTAAGCCCTCTGCGGCTTAGGCCATTTTTGGCCTCAAGCTACGGTTGGCCTTCTGCTATCCTGGCCCAGATTTTCTTTGAAGGAGATCATCTTCTCTATTTCCTCTGTTTTCTTCTAGTTCTTCGTCTTTCTAGCGGCATTTACAAGCTCTTTTTTTTTTTTGTTTTTTTTACAAATTTCAATTAAAATTGAATCAAAACAAAACCATAACAAGCGCCTATGTCCTTAAATACTAGGCTTACATTATCTCATAAACTATTAATCGTTACAGAAACCTATATCTCGACAATGAGATTTACAGAGAACTATTTAAATAGAAAACAAAGGTGCAGCAAAAGAGTATATACCTCTTCGATTTCTTTTAACCGGTTGCTTAGGCACAATAGCAAGTGTTTGGACTACACGATCTTCCTCTGGCTGACTTGTTAAAGGCTCGGTTCCTTTCCAATAAGCCTCCGGCTTCTTCTCATCCATGCTTGGTTTGACGTTTGGTTCACAGAATATTCCTCAGATTAAATACCGTCAGTGAAAGCTATCAAGGTAAGGGATTGGTCTCGTTCTCTTGACCTACTGCTATCAAGATTTGCAGTATCAAGAGGAGAAAAATCTTTGTTCTTCTTTCTAGAAAAAAAAAAGAATTAGAGAGAACTTAATATGATCTTGAGTGGTTAATTTGTTGGGATAATGGGCTAGTACCTCATCTCATATAATAAAATCAAAACAGTAGAGTTTTGTGGCGAAAATAAAGGAAAAATAACAATCTATCTACACTCTAGCTAACCTTTGAAGAACTAAGTATCAAAGACCCATAAGAATAGTAACAAAATCAACTATAGGCTCACCCAAATATCCTTGAGACAACAAAGTAGTCAAGAATAAAAGAGTGGAACTATAGGCACCCAAATAATAGAATTCAAGATAAACTTTAGAAGAACAAAGTAACTAAAACCTAATCAAGAGAAACCACATTGGATTATCTAAAAGATTTAGAGACTTATTCAAAGGGAGGACTAAGCCTTAAGCATGATCTTGAACAATATGAACAAAAAGGCAAAGACCTCTTAAGTCTCTCTTTTCAAATTTGAATAAAGTAATTAGATTGTCTTGTTAAATCACAAAATATATCTATATATATATATATTTATACTACCCTAACCTTAGCTAAGTGATTCTTAAGGTCCTAAGACAAATTAAGGCCTTAATAAGTCTTTATAAAATGTTTAAAATAGAAAGAAATTGGAGAAGATATTAAAAATCGCAAAATGGGAGTAATGCCCCCAACATAAGCCGACGCCGGCCCTTCGCTTGAACGTGATGCGTTCTTCAACAGTGCACAATCAGCACCGGTTCAGCTAGCTTAGGCTGGTGCCAGTTCATCACTGTGTTGCTATTCTTCGGCCTTTTCTTCCTCCTTTGGTGCTGGCTTAGGTTTTTGTTGGGGTTCCTCTTGGATAGTTATCAAGTTGAGCTCTTAGCTATCTTCAATATCCTTCCAAATATTTTCCAACATCAAATATGGTTTTATGAGCAATTAGATATCACCTTGGAACCTCTTAGTCTTTGATATTGTTATTGGTCCTTACAAGGTCATTCCCCCTTCTTGAGATTGAACTTCTTAGCTAGCTTGATTCCCATCATCTCCTTTTTCTTGAAGTTGATTCTTTCACAAATCATCACCTACATCAAAAGGAGTTAAGGCACTAACGTTAAATATTGTACTCACTTTATACTTACTAGGTAAATTAATCTTATAGGCATTATCTCAAACTTAGGCAATGACTTGGAAAGGCTTATCGCCTCTTGGGTCTAGCTTGCTCCTCCTTTCAGTAGGAAACCTCTCCTTAAGAAGGTGCACCTATACCTAATCGCCGAGCTCAAATGAAACTTTTTTCCTTCCTTAATTTTACTTAAGTGCGATTTCTTCATTTCACTTTGTAATAGTTGCCTTCACCTTGTCATGGAGAGTCTTCATCAATTCTGCCTTCATGGCTCTATCAAGATTCATTCATTCACCTATAGGAAAAGGAACCAAATCGAAATAAGTTAGAGGGTTAAAACTATACATAATTTCAAAGGGAGAATAAGAAGTAGTAGAATAGATAGCCCTATTGTAGGCAAATTTAATGTCTGGCAAGCATTTCTCCCAATTCTTCAAGTTCTTCTTGATGATGGTCCTCAAGAGTTAGGTGAGTGTCCAGTTGACCACCTCCATTTGTCATTCCGTTTGAGGGTGACAAACTGTGAAAAATAAAAGGTTAATGTTAAGTTTGTTCGATAGGATCCTCCAAAAATGACTAATGAACTTACTATCCCTAACCGATACAAAAGTCTTTGGAATTTCATGCATCCTTATCACTTCTTTGAAGAATACATTTGCAAGATGGGAAGCATTATTAGTCTTGGAACAAGCCACAAAATGAGTCATTTTTTAGAATCAATGAATAATCACAAATATGGAATCTTTACCCCATTTAGATCTAGGCAATCTAAAGATAAAGTACATTAAAATATTAACCTAAGAAGTATTTGGAGTAGGTATAGGAGTTTACAAACCAAGTGAAAGTGATCTAGATTTAGCCCGCCTACAAATTATGCATTGGAAACAATGTCTCTCCACATCCCTCTTCATTTTTGGCCAAAAGAAATATTCCTTAAGAATACCCAATGACTTTGTAACACCAAAATATCCTATTAATCCCCCACTATAGACCTTCTTAACTAGTAATTCCCTAATGGACCCATTTGGCACACAAAGCCTTGTCTCTCTAAATAAGTAACCGTCATGCCTACAGTACTTAGTATAACACCATGCAACTATAGGGCCCGAATTGTTGCGGATGTCACCCCGTTGTAACGCAGAGACTTAAAAGCTCCAAAAGAAATTATATCATATGCTCTGAATATTTACTTACACAAGCTGTGGCTACTAAGTCTCTTGGATCTAAAACCCAAATACAAATAAGGTAGAAGAGTTCAAAATACATTAACTAACTTCTTTGGGTCTTGACTCTATACAAATCCAGGTATTAAAATCTACTTGAAAAGTATAAATAAAATGTGTGTAAGATATAATATATCTCAATAAGTCTCATAGCGTGCTGTGAGAAGTTTTAATAATACTGTGGTTGTGATGCATGATTAAAATTGTTGGAATAGTGAACAAAAATCATTATCTCTTGTTGAGAAGAATTTATAATAAAATCGTTGAAGTATAGCTCTTTTCTTCGAAAAAATAGATTCTCAAGTTCATAACATAGTGAATAATATAAGCTTTGGGCTTCTAATCAAAATTCATTCTGCATTTTCAAAATAAGTTTAATTATCTAAAATTTTGCATTGCTATCTCATTTGGAAGGAATATTATTCCAATTGATATTACCACACTGGTCCGTATAGGATTTATAATCCCACGTCATTAATTAGAATGAATAACCTAGCGTGTACACTGCAATTAAACATATGATAACCATTGTCATAGTATGTCATACTGGCCCGGGTATTGCATGCCCGTCCCCCCGTTTCCACTTTGGATAACGAGTGCTAGCTAAGGACGACTAAATATCAAATACTGGAAACCCGTAAAATAAGGGACCATAGTCTGGAGGTGGCCACCAATCGAACTGCATTCTCAAACCTACATAAGTTAGTATAAGTGTAAAATCCATTTGAGTACTCAAGGATCACATCACATTAGAGATTTTCACAGTGTCTCAACATTTCCACAGACCAATCAATTCCAAAACATTTCCATTCTGAAGATTTTTTTTTTTCCTGAAATGACTTGGAATATGAACACATATAATTTGGATAAGTTCCAATATTTCATAAAATCATATTCTTATGCAATGGCTTTGGCAACCTTTATGCATGAAATACAATCATAAGTTGGTTAATGAAATTCATGTAGGGTTTCCAAATCATTTCATCATATGGGTATGACTTATCAAAATAAAGCTTGTTTAAATAATGCATAATCATTTATGCTTCCAAATGATTCATAATATTTTTAATAAAATAAACTAGCATGCTTTATAATATTTTTCTCATAAAAGAACTTTATTGAAAGCATTGCGTGGATGTGGAGACTTACGTCAACTAACACAATTACCTAGCGATTCGTTGCCTTTGAGACTTCACAAAGTCCTTTTTTGTATTCGCACCTCAACTAACACTATTACCTAGCGATTTGTTGCCCTCGAGACTTCACAAAGTCCTTATGGTATTCGCACATATATCAAAAGAATATTTCATCCTTCCTTAACATTTCAATCTTCTAAATTAATGCATTTTTAATAAATGCATTTACAAGGAAAAGGAAATACTAATTTCCTATGAGAAATGGAATGTAATTACTTGAATTACTCAAGAGATGTTATTCCTTTTACATATCCATTTCTTCATCCTTTTCATCTCATATGTTTATCAAGCATTTCTTTAGTCTTATAAACTCTTCATACATTCAATAGTCTAAATGGGAATGCTTCAGGAAACTATTTCCTCTAGTAAAATGCTGCATTTTCATTCCTTGGTATACTTCACTTAGTTTGTCATAACTTTCAAGTTACATGTCCGAATGATGTTAAAATAGTTCCAAAATGTCCCGAAGACATTAATTTATAATTTTCAGTTAATGGAATATCAATTCCTTCTTCCATTTTGTTCAGTTTTGATCACAAAGTTCCAGCATTGCAATCCCGTCACTATTTTGGCAGCCTTTGGTATTTTTATCATATCTTTCTATTCACTAGTCCAAATATCATAAAATTGGTGCCAAAATACTCCTAAGATATTTAGCTACAAATTTCAGGTCATGGGGTTTCAGAACAACAAACTAATTTGTACATTTTATTCGTTCTTCAAAGCTGCTCGAAAATTCTTTAGAACAGAATTTCTGTTTTTGTTTCCTTTCTTCACATAATCCATTCTCTTTTCTTTCCTATACAATATATATGTCATTTAATCATTACAAGCCTTCATTTATCATCTAAACATCACATCATCCTTTTTTATTCCAATTATGCACAATCAGTATCTTTGATATTTAAACAACACCAAAACCAACAGCTTTGAATAATAACAACAATATTCCATTTTCTTCAACAATTAAACTATTTTTCCTTTCCATTTCTTACACCTTCTTGTGCAGCCATAAATTATCTATTAAACCACCATCAAAACACATTTATACACCATTTAAAACATAGCACATATCCTCTCAAAGCTGCTGACACACACAACACACACAACAACCCCAAAATCATAGCTATTTCCAAATATTTTTCATAATTCTCATGAATTTCCCGGCAAAATACTATCAAAATAATCCTTGCAAATTATTCTTTGACTTTAATTCATGAAATACAAGCTCTTACCTTGTTTTTTGAATTCTCCAAGCTTGAAAAGCTCCAAGTTCTTCTTCACCTCCTTTGGAACTGTCTTTCTCTCTCTTTTTTCCTTTTTCTCCCTATTTTCTCTAGCCATTTCTCATTTTCCCTTTCTTTTTCTTTCCTTATTCCTTCTTATTTTTGCTGCCCATTTTTCTTTAGCTGAATACCAGCTTTCACCGCCATTCTCTTGGTTTAAATTGTGACCAAAATTGGTCACAAGGTCAACCATTGTGGGCTATCCATTTAAAGCTAATTTTTTTTTGGTTGACTTAATTTAAATAGCAAATCCTTTAGCTTATTCAATAAACTTTTGCAATTTATTAATCCCATAAATATTTCACTCCTCCAATAATATTTTGACACTTATTTTCATCCAACAATCATATCCGACCGCTTGTTTCAATGTCATCTGCACTTTAGAATTTTTCTCAAAAAATAACTGTAATTTCAGTCCGTATTGGGAAAATATTTTATTCCACTAGTGGAATAATAAATTTTATGGAATTCAATAGTGGGAATCAAAATTTTTAATTCCTTCCCATTTCTTTCCAAATTGCGGTCAAAATCCTAATCGTGGTCAAAATTACAATATTGCCCTGATAGCTTAATTTATACCAGAATATTCGTCTCATCACACTGATCAACTTTTGTTCTGGGTTTATATCCAAATTCTTGCTCTATGCCAAGTAGTCTTTACTTGAAGTACAAAAGTATGGGTAGAACAATCTCAAAATTTCAATTGTGTCCCTAAATATTTTTATCGCACCAAAATGTTTCGTTCATTAAATTGATCATTTCTTGTTCTAAGCCTCCATACAAATACTCATTCTATATAAAGTAGTCACTAGTTAAGGTGTATAGGAAAGGGATGTTACAATCTCCCCTCATTTATGGAATTTTGTCCTCGAAATTCGAATTTCCTTGTGGTTTTGTAGAAAATTCCAATTGATATGCTACATTTTTTATCCATTCAACGATTGGAAAAGATCCAATATACCAAGACATTAATTTCTTCCTAATATAGAGGTGATTGGCACTTTCTTCCATAGAAAGCTTCGAATGGGGCCATTCCATTTGTCATCTAATACCTATTATTGTATACAAACTTCTCATATGCCAAATTATCAATCCTTTTGGTTCCAAATCTAAAGTATATGCCTATAACATGTTTTCCAATGTCCTAATCACTTGTTTCATTTGTCCATCTGTTTACATGTGTACTGCAATACTAAATTTCAATATTGTCCTAGACAATTATTGTAGCTTACTCCAAGTTTTGAAAGTAATTTTCGAATCACAACCAAATACACTAGCGAAGGGTACTTAGTAGAATCTAATTACTTCCTACATATATATCATGCTCAATTTCCTCCAAAGAGTCCCATTAATTTATAGGGAGAAAATGGTCAATTTAATCAATCCACTATAATGCAAATGGTATCTCTGAACCCTACTATCAAAGTACTCCCATTATGAAATCCATGGAAATTTCATCCCAGTTCTAGGATAGTATGGGCAATAGTTGTAATAACCCTTCAGATTGTTACTGATCATCTTTTACTTGTTGATATGTGAAGCATTGAGTTACAAATCGAGAGATGGCATTCAATCCACTAGTCCATTTTAAGTCACGATACATCTTAACCGTCTCTAGGTGGATTGTATACTTACTTTTACGTGCCTTGCTAAAATACTTTGTTCCCCAGTGACTGGCCTTGGAATCCAATACTGGCCTTAAAGGATTCCAACATCATTTACTTGGGATTTTCTTCTTTCTCGTTAATTACTTCTTTCATTAACATCTTCTGTATTCCTTTATGAGATTTCAATTTTATTGAGATATACGCTCTTATCCTTGTTTCTAATATTTTCTTAAGAGCGTCAGAGTATATCTCATAGAGTTTATCCATCATGTGAAATGCTAAAACTTACCTTTATTTCAATTCTGGGAAACTCCTTTCGTACTTTTACATAAAGAACTTTCTTCATACCTTTGTCGGATTCTCAGGGAGTTTCTAATTCATCACTGCCTCAACCTTCTCAGGATTTACTATGATTCCTTCCTTAGATATCACATGCTGCAAAAATTCTATTTTAGTTAACCGAAACTCATATTTCCTATATCTTAGCCTTCCACAGTTCCTCCAACATTTTTCGAAGATATACTTTATATTCCTGAGGACTTACAAAATATACTAAGATATCATCTAAAAAGGAAATGGTAAGGTTATCCAAATATGGTTGAAACACTTAGTGCATCCAATTCATGAATGGAATAAGGGCATTGGTAACACCAAATAGTATTACTACAAACTCAATATGCCCATATTGTGCATTAAATGTGGTTTCTGGAATATCCTTTTCCTAAATTGGTACTAGGTAATTTAGAAAATCCTTGAAATTGATCAAATAATTCATTTGCTATAAACAAAGGATATTTATTCTTTGTTGTTACCGTATTTAACCCATGAGAATCTATACATATCCTTAATACTCCATTCTTTTTTTTCACAAACAACACAGGTGTTCCACAAGAAGGCGTACTGATCGCACAAACCCTTATTTTAATAATTCTCACCACTATTCTTAAATTCCTTCAACTCTGTTGGTACTATTCTATAGAGGTTTTTGCAATCAGTTCTATAACCAGTGCTGTATTAATAGTAATCGCAACTTCTCTTTCTAGAGCAACCCTTATAACAATTTCTGAGTCGTAACTCTCGATATAAGGTAATCCTTTTTCTTACTTTATTTCCCCTCCAAAATTCCAATACACTGTTGCTTGGTTCACAAAGCTATATCAATTTGTTTCAATAATCAATTGGGGCATGATATTGAAATAACCAATCCATGACAAGTATAGTATCCTAGTCATCCGTAAGTACATATATGAAATTTTCATCCAAAACCATATTTTTTATGAATACGCCATACTCCAGACACTTCTTATCTCTATTCATCTGTTTCCTTTCAAGGAGTTCTAATTCCCAATTCATAGGGATCTTCTTTATCTCTAATCCTTACCATGAACAAAAAGATAAGCAACATGAAGAGAAGTGGGATTTATCATAATCTTAGTCTTCTTGCCATCAGTAAGACTTTAACTTCTACAATCATTGTTGTTTGTTACCATTCTGAGATCCACTTTATCTAAACCGACCACTTGTGCTTTTACCGATAGTTTATTTGCTCTTAATTTGGAAGCTGAGATTAGGCCTTGATTATCCCTTACAAGTCCTGATCTCGATCCTATATAGTTTCTTCTTGAATTCACTCATCATATAGATTATCAGGATAGGGTAATTTATGGCTTTATACTCCTCTTCTCATACTTAAATCAACGAGTGACTTACTTTTCTTTAGTAACTCTCTTTTTGAAAATTTCTTTTCTTCTGTCGACTAGGTCCTCCAAGTCTTTTAGAGTCAAAAGGCTAAAATTCCCCTTTATTTCTTTGTATAAATTCCTCCAAATCTTCTCCTTCAACTTTTAAGGACACTTCCCAAGGGTCACCCATCATTGTACTACTCTCACACAAGCCCTCTTAATTTCAAAATTCTGATGGGATTCGGCGCATTAGTGCTAGTATGATTGCAGCCCTTCTGTATTTTCCATAATACAGGGTTTCCAGTACACAAAATTTTATCCAATTGCGTTATACCAGTGCACAAGTCCTTAGCTCATACTATTTACACAACAAACCCTCAAGTGCACAAAATCCTCTATTCATCATCACTACTAGTCCCCAAAAACTGGGGTCCAGAATTAGAGTATACAAAATAGTACTCGGGTATATCCGATCCAAGGATCATCAGACCATAATTTTTACACTGTCAGCAAAGTTTGGGTCACCCATTGTTGCAAAATTTGTAACATCACCTTCAATAGTTTCTCCATTAAACGTGTTCAAAGATGTCATAACCATCTCGACTATCTTTTCTTCCGACTTAGTGGAAGGGATTATAACCAACTTGAGTGCCTCATAATTACATAACATACCTATCTCTATATCTAACTCCCCAAGGTTTTATACTTTCATAGACCTACAACTGTAAACATTATTATAGACTCTCATTTACTTTCAACTCTGCTATTCAGAACCAAATCCAAATTAAATATCCTTTGATTTCTAAAGATCGATTTATCCAAATCCGATAGTTTCGGATTACATAACTTAGCTGGTCACTACACCACATCTAACCCAATAAGCTATGGGAATGCCTAAATATTGGCTTTGATACCAATTGTAACACCCTACAACTTCAGGACTCAAATAGTTGTGGATACAGCTCCGTCTTAATGACAAGCAGTCTTTATAACGGTACAATTTAATAAATAAAAAACACAAAGACTTAATAGCTCCAAAAGAAATTATATTGTATAGTCTGAACATTTACTTACACAAACTAGGGCTACAAAGTCTCTTGGACATAGAACCCAAATACTAATAAGGTAGAAGAGTCCAAAATACATTAACTAACTTCTTTAGGTCTTGCCTCTATACAAATCTAGGTATTCACAAAATTTACCTGAAAAGTATAGATAAAACTTGTGTGAGATATAATATATCTTAGTAAGTCCCGTAGTGTGCAGTGAGAAGTTTTATAACATTGTGGTTGTGATGCACGATTAAAATTGTTGGAACGGTGAATAGAATCATTATCACTTATTGAGAGGAATTTATAATAAAATCATTAAAGTATAGCTCTTTTCTTCTGGAAAGTACATTCTCAACTTCATAACATGATGAATAATATAAGCTTTGGGCTTCTAATCAAAATTCATTTCATACTTTCAAAATACATTTAATTATCTAAAATTATGTATTATTATCTCATTTGGAAGGAATATTATGCCAACCTATATTCCCACACTGGCCCGTACAAGATTTATAATTCTACGTCATTAATTAGTATGAATAACCCAACGCGTACACTACGATTAAACGTATGATAACCATCATCATGGTATGTCCTACTGGCCCGAGTGTTCCATACCCGTCCCTCCATTTCCACTTTAGATAACAGGTACTAGCTAAGGACGACTAAACATTAAATAGTGGCACCTAATAAAATAAGAGACCACAGTTTGGAGGTGGCCACTAATGGGACTGCATTCTCAAATCCACATAAGTTAGTATATATGTAAAGTCCCTTTGAGTACTCAAGGATCATATCACATTAGAGATTATCTCAATGTCTCAACATTTCCACAATCTAATCAATTCCAAAACATTTTCATTTTGAAGATATTTTCTTTCCCGAATTGAATTTGAATATGAACACATATAATTTGAGTATGTTCCGATATTTCATAAAATCAAATTCTTATGCTATGGCTTTCACAACCTTTATACATGAAATGCAATCATAAGTTGTCTAACAAAATTCATGTAGGGTTTCCAAATCATTTTATCATATGGGTAGGACTTATCAAAATAAAGCATACTTAAACAGTGCAAAATCGTTTATGCTTCCAAATAATTCATAATATTTTCAATAAAATACATTAGTATGCTTTATAATATTTTTCTGATAAAAGAGTTTTATTGAAAATGTTGTGCGGATGTGGGGACTTACCTCAACTAACGCTATTACCTAGCAATTCGTTGCCCTCGAGACTTCACAAAGTCCTTGTGGTATTCATGCCTACATCAAAAGAATATTTCATTCTTTCTTAACATTTCAATCTTCTAAATTAATGCATTGTTAATAAATGCATTAACAAGGAAAAGGAAATACTAATTTCCTATGAGAAATGGAATATAATTACTTGAATTACTCAAGAGATATTATTTCTTTTACATATCCATTTCTTTATCCTTTCATTTCATATGTTTATAAAGTATTTCTTTAGCCTTATAAACTCTTCATACATTCACTAATCTAAATGGGAATGCTTCAGGACTCCATTTCCTTTAATAAAATGCTGCGTTTTCCTTCCTTGGTATAGTTCACTTATTTTGTCATAACTTTCAAGATACACGTCCAAATGTTGTCAACCTAGTTCCAAAATGTCCCCAAGACATTCCTTTATAATTTTCAGTTAATGGAATATCAATTCTTTCTTCCATTTTGTTCAATTTTGATCACAAAATTCCAGCATTGCAATCCCGTCACTATTTTGTCAGCCTTGGGTATTTTTATCATATCTTTCTATTCACTAGTCCAAATATCCTCAAATTGGTGCTAAAATACTTCTAAGACATTTAGATAAAAATATCAGGTCATGGGGTTCCATAAAAACAAGCTAATTTGAAAAATTTATTCGTTATTCAAAGCAGCTAAAAAATTCTTCAAAACAGAATTTCTGTTTTTGTTTCCTTTCTTCACATAATATATTCTCTTTTCTTTCCTATACAATATATATGCCATTTAATCATTACAAGCCTTTGTTTATTATCTAAATATCACATAATCCTTCGTGATTCCAGTCATGCACAATCAGCATCTTTCATATTTAAATAACAACAAAACCAATAGCTTTGAATAATAACAACAATATTCCATTTTCTTCAACAATTACACTATTTTTCCTTTCTATTTTTTAAATCTTCTTGTGCAGCTATAAACTATCTATTAAACCACCATCAAAACACCTTTATACACCATTTAAAACATAGCACATATCCTCTCAAAGCTGCCGACACACACAGCACACACAACAACCCCAAAATCATAGCTATTTCCAAATATTTTTTATAATTCTCATGAATTTCCCAACAAAATACTATCAAAATAATCCTTGCAATTTATTCTACTACTTTAGTTCATGAAGTACAAGCTCTTACCTTGTTTGTTGAATTCTCCAAGCTTGAAAAGCTCCAAGTTCTTCTTCTCCTCCTTTGAAAATGTCTTTCTCTCACCTTTTTCCTTTTTCTACCTATTTTCTCTAGCTATTTCTCCTTTTTTCCTTTCTTTTTCTTTCCTTCTTCCATCTTATTTTTGCTTCCCGTTTTTCTTCAGCTGAATACCAACTTCCACTGTCATTCTCTTGGTCCAAATTGTGACCAAAATTGGTCACAAGGTCGGCCATTATGGGCTATCCATTTAAAGCCAATTTCTTATCGGTTGACTTAATTTAAATAGCAAATCCTTTAGCTTATTCAATAAGCTTTTGCAATTTATTAATCCCATAAATATTTCAATTCTCCAATAATATTTTGACACTTATTTTCATCCACCAATCATATCCGGCCGCTTGTTTCAATGTCAATCGCACTTTAGAATTTTCCTTAGAAAATAATTATAATTTCGGTCCGTGTCGGGAAAATATTTTATTCCACCAATAGAATTTATAAATTTTACTAAATTCAATAGTGGGAATAAAAATTCTCAATTCCTTCTTAGTTGTTTGAAAATTGCAGTCAAAATCCCAATCACGGTCAAAATTATGATATTACCCCTGATAGCTTAATTTATGCCAGAATATTCGTCTCATCATACTGATCAACTTTTGTTTTAAGCTTATACCTATATTCTTACTCTATACTAAGTAGTCATTATTTGAAGTATAAAAGTATGGGTAAAACAATCTCAAAATTCCAATTGTGTCCCTGAATATTTGTATCGTACCAAAATGTTTAGTTCATTAAACTGATCATTTCTTATTCTGAGCCTTTATACAAATATACTCTTTTTTTATGAAGTAGAATATTTGTATCGCACCAAAACGTTTAGTTCATTAAACTGATCATTTCTTATTCTGAGCCTTTATACAAATATACTCTTTTTGTATAAAGTAGTCACCAGTCAAAGTGTACAAGAGATGGATGTTATCCTTAGCAAATGCACATTTCTCACAAGCACGAAAAATATCCCGAAACTTCTTATCATTAACATACAAATCTTACACAAGCTCAAAACCAAGAAGTCTAGCTTCCTAAGAGTCTAAAAGTACATACATTCGAGATAGTGCATCCCCGACCACATTCTTCTTACCTTTTTTGTACTGAATAACATAAGAAAATGTCCTAATAAACTATATCCACTTTGCATCCTTTTTGTTTAAATTTTGTTGGCTTTTGAGGTGTTTAAGGGTCTCATAATCGGTATGGATCACAAACTCTCTAGGCAAAAGGTAGTGTTGCTAATACTCTAGAGTCCTAACCAAGGCAAACAGGTCTTCATCATAAGTGGAATAAATGAGGGTTGCCCCGATAATTTCTCACTAAAATATGCAATAGGCTTGCGATCTTAGGTTAAAACTGCACCTATCCATACGCTACTTGCATCACATTCTATCTCAACTGTCTTGTCAAAGTTAGGTAGGATAAGAATTGGAGCTTAGCTCAATTTATCCTTGAGGGTTTGCAAGGCTTCTTGTTGGGTTTCCTCTCACCTAAAGCCCACATTTTCTTTACCATTTCGGTTAGAAGGGTTACTATAGTGTTAAAATTCTTTATGAATCTCCTATAGAAACTCGTTAGCCTATAGAAACTACGAACTTAGGTAATGGTGGTAGGAGTGAGCCAATCTTGGATGACTTTTACTTTTTCCCCATCAACCTCAATCTCTTTAGCACTCACAACATATCCAAGAAATGTAACCCTCTCCAAACAAAAAGAGTATTTTTCCAAATTAGCATATAATCTTTCCATTCAAAGAGCAACAAGTACATATTGAAGATGATTCAAATGATCCATACATAATTTGCTATATATCTATATGTTACCAAAGTACACAACAACAAACTTCTCAATGAATTCTCTTAGAACATGATGCATTAAACATATGAAAGTGCTAGAAGCATTAGATAACCCAAAAGGCATAACAAGCCACTCATACAACTTTTCTTTAGTTTTAAAGGCCGTTTTCCACTCATCCTCTTCCCTAATCCTAATTTGGTAATAACTGGATTTCAAATCAATTTTAGAAAATATGCATATACCAAATAACTCAGCAAGCAAGTCATCTAATCTAGGAATATGATAGAAATACTTAACCGTGATATTGTTGATAGTACACATGTGCCATGTCTCATTCTTCTTGGGTACCAAGAGAACCAAGACTATACATGGGCTTAGGCTCTTTCTCACATATCACTTCTCAAGCAATTCCTTCACTTACTTTTGTAATTTCTTGCCTCCTCCGAATTGGTTCTATAGGCCAGTCGGTTAGGAATGACGGCTCCGGGCACAAAATCTATTTGTTGCTCGATTCTTCTTATGGGCGGTATGTGAAACTTCACCTAAAGCCAACTCTAGAGTAAGGGGGTCTGGATGCATATCATATTTTCTTGCATGAATATATATATTCTTGAATGATTTTATGTACTTTAGAATTATGATTTATAGTCTAGAAGGCTTAGTTATGATTATTAGGTAGGAAGGGTAAAATGGTAATTTTTGCTTGAGGTCAAAATAGGAAGATTGCTTGAGGATTAAATAGGAAGAATATTTGGGAGAGAAAATAAAAACAAGAGTTGTTGTGGTTCAGTGCTTAGAGCTTTGGAATTAATCTCTAAGGTCTTGAGTTCAAATCTCATCATTTAAGTTTTTGTCATGATTATTTTAATTTAAGGTTGGATTTTCGTCCCTTGCATTCCATAAGTAACAATAGGAGAGTTGTCCTAGGGGAGACATGAAGGAATGCCCTAAAAGAATTCTTAAGGGATTCATGTCCTTTTATTCCCTAACTTACCTTAAATTCTTTACCAATTAAGTTTATTCAATTTGTCCAAATCCATATTTTAATTCCAGAAAATTCAGCAAGGTTTATGGGCCTTGGAATTTCGAAAATAGCTCTTAGACGTTAGAGTTTTGGCTGAAAATAGGGAAGAAGTTAAGGAAGGTTGCCAAATGAATTAATCTCCATAGTTGAACCTTCAAACTCCACTCCATAGTGTTCATCTTCTTCATAGAAGAAATCTGAAATTTTTCCAGGTTCTTGGACAGCCTAGTCTTCGAAAATTTCAACCATCTTTCTTACTCAAATGTTGCTAGAAAAATGGCCAACTTATTCAGCTTGAAGACTGAAATTCTTTGCCAAAAACCGGACTGCACAAAGCTGTGCAAACCAGAAAAGAATTCTGGACAGCTTTGATGCATAGCAGTCCAAAATCAAAGCTGTTTCTTCTACCCTTCAAATCAGTAAATTACCTCTGCTTTTCCTCCACAAAGAAGGCTAGAAACCAGCCTTAAAGGACCCTTAAATACCTCTCCAAACTTTCTGCAAATTAGCTGGAACATTGTAGAAAAACTGCACAACAAATTCCAACAAGCAATTCGAATCTCAAACTAGAAAAATTCCAGCCTTACTTTCTCTTCAAGCCTTGTCCGAAAATCACCTCAAACTTCTGTGAGTTAACCTTTGTTCAGCCATAGACTGAACTCCATTACCCCCTCCACTGACCTTACATGATTAGGCTCCATAGCCACTCCTCTAATTCCTCATTCAATTACTCCAATCAAGCTTTTAATTGAAGTTCAAAAATTCCAGCAATTGCTCCATGAAAACACCCTTGGATTAAGCTTCAAAAACTATAAATTCTCCCACCATTGAACTCAGTATTTTGGCCAATCTTAAAGCTCCTTCAACCCTTATTCATTTCAGCAAACCAGCCAGGTCCATTGTAGCTCCAAAGAACCTCCATCAATCAAACATCATTACTATATCTTTTACCTTAAAACACTCCATAAATTCCTCCATTTGAATTTCAAAACAACCAGATTTCCCTCTTCTCCCCAATCTGAAAATCAAATCACAGAAATCCCTCAATCATTCGGCTAACCCCTTTAGCAATTCGTCCAGCACTTTCTCTCCAATTCTTTCTATTTTCACCAAGAACACCAAGGGTACACACTACCTTTCTTCAATCCAAAGACCACTCTAAACACCTCCAATCCCTCCCAAAAATTCTAGAACACTCTTACATACTCACTAGAGTCCATTTTTGGATTTTATAATATCAAATCTCGAAAACAAGAATTTGCAATCAGATAAAAAAACCAGAATTTTCCTTAAAGTCTCAAGGACATCATCAAGGTAACCAAGAACAACTTTTGTTCACCTTCTTCCCTTCAATCTTTAACATGTCATACTAATATTCTCTCTCTCTCTCTCTCTCTCTCTCTCTCTCTCTCTCTCTCTCTCTCTCTCTCTCTCTCTCTCTCTCTCTCTCTCTCGGCCGAAATGGTTGCTACAACCATGGCTGTTTTCTTTCTCCTCTCTTGGACGATTCAAAACCTTCCAAGCATGTGGATCTCCTTAAATCTTCATCGAAATAGTCATCAACTAAGTATTTCTCTTTAACCTTCTCTTTAATTCTAAAGTCATGTCTCTTAGATGTTGATAGAAAGGGATAGAATATGATTGGGAATTGGATATATGCATATGTATGAAGGAGTAGAGATTGAAGCACGAGAATGATTGATCTTGATTAAGCCTTATGAAATTCCTTGTAGATCAATGCATGTTCTTCATGTCTTAAGTGAGTATGAATGTTTAAGCATACTAGATATTATGTCACCTTTGGTGAATAAGATATTATGTTCTTATTTTCATTGAAGCCATGAGTATGATTATGCTTAGTAGAGATTTAGCCATGTGATGGTAGGTATGGATTTAAGCCTTTATTCATGAATAGAATAGTTTGTTGTTTGATGATGAAGAATATGTTCATGATTCTTGTTAGCAATAGGAAAATTATGACCATGAACTTATTGATCCTAAGTTATTTTATTTAGCCAAATTTATTACGTTAACTAAAATTAATACTATGTTTTCCTTTAAAGATTTCGAAAACCTTAGGAAGTGTTGGAATTGAAGTATTAAATGAAATAGTAATATTTTAGCCAAATAAATTATATCTTTTATTAAAAATAATATATAAATATTTATATATGAAAATAAAAATAAATAAAACATTTTATATAAATAATAATAATAATAATAATAATAGGTAAAATATTAATGATCTTGTAGGCCATACATTCATAAATATTATATTTATTTGTTAACTATTAATCAAGATTTAATAAAATTTATTTATTATCAATTTTACTTATTATTAATTATTTTCAATCTCTTATTTATTAATTAAGAGATTAGAAATAATTTAACATTTACTTTAAAAATATTATTTAAGAATGACCATTTAATAATATCATCTAGGATTTAGGATTCTTCATCAATTAAACCCTAGTTTATTATTTTTTTTATTAACAACGCTCAAGATTTAATATTTGAACCTATAACTTATTAGTAATTACTTTACAAACCCTAGCTATTCTAACTTATCACTAGTTATTTTAACTTGTCAAGCAAGACTTATTTTATAAAAGCCTTTATTACCTAGACTTAAAGCTTAGGACATTAGGGTCATGATTGTAATAAGTTGAACTAGGATTATTTATGAAAGCGAAAATGGCTTGAGTATAACCATATGGTTTGTGTTTACCCCAGGAAGGGTTAGGTCAGCTTTGGAAGATTTTGAATTTGCTCAAGCAAAGGATCAGGTAAGCTCTTGCATAAATTTATTTGATGACAAAAGGTTTCTATGGCAAGCCAAATGCAAAGTGTACGAACACTCATTTTGTAAAGGCAAATAAGGACTGTTTTCCTTTTATTTCAGTCAAGTAAATCATTTGAAAATTAAATAAGCAGTTTTGCACAAATATTAAACTCCTTCTAAAACCCAACTTTGACAAGAATTTTAGAAATCCTTAATTGCTATTTCCAAATAAAGAAATATTTTATCAGTTTTCTCCCAAGTGGGATAAACAACGTTGAGTATTTAATAAGAGTAGACTATTAGGACTAGTCTTTGAAGAGTTAGGGTAAGTGTCTCAGTAGGTGGCTACCTCTGAGGGGTGAATTCTTCCTGGATAGAATGTCAGTCCAGTAGGTCATGCCGGTCCGAGCTAGCAAGTTTCAGTCATATGGACTGTGTGTTTTTGGAGTGGACAACCGGTAAGTTTGGATGTTGAGAAGGAGAAGTATCTCACTTGGTAGGCCGTACATCTACCTTTTATCAGTTTGCACAAAATGTGGCATTCTGACCGTTATATGGTCATGGGCCCAACGTGTGGTAACCCATGGCTACCCATTTGAGTGGTTGTACTTATTGTGCACATGTATGATTTGAAAAGCAAAACGTCACTCTTTATTTTTAACCTTATTTATTGCTTGCCAACACTTTCTCTTATGCAATTTTTACAACCTGCATTTATAAATTGTTTTACCTGAAACACTCAAAGCACACACGGGCTTATAGAAATTTTTATCTCATCACCTTTTATGCCATGTTTTTAGGTTGATCCTGCTGTGGAGATGAGTAGCTAGATTTGTTGCCTTCTTGAAGACTCTATTTTATTTATTTTATGTGTTGCTTTGAGAAACGATTGTATTCAATTTATTTTGGATTTGTTCCTGAATTTTGTAATAAGTTCAATTTTAAAGTATGGATTTTTATTTGTGTTTGTGTGACCTAGTTATAAAGACCCCTTGTCCTTTGGATGGGGCGACATCCCCGGCCTTATTAGGCCTAGGTTGCGGGATGTTCATGGTAATCCTCCGGCACTTCCTTTAGAAATCCATCTTCAAACTCTAGGAGGATGGTTGCAATTTCATTAGGTAAAGACAAGGTAGAATCATTAATAGAAATATAAGAATTTTTACAAATAAGAAGAATAACTAGCTCCTCAGCTTCTATAGCTTTAATAACCTCACCCCCTTTTGCAAAATAATTCACTCTTCTTTTACCTCCCTTTTCTTATCCTTGCTCATTTATATCTATGATGGTCAAAGGCATTTGTTTTTCCATTCTCTCCCTCAACTCTTTCTCTTTTCTCCCTTGTTCTTTTCTCTCTAACTCTTGTTTTTGTTTGCCATCTTGTGCTCATTTTTTCTTCTCTCTTTCCTTTATGATTCTTTGGTCTTTGTCCACCTCACTTGGGGGTATAGGGGTAAGAGTGAATTTGGACCTTTCTTTGAGAATGGAATAAGTGTTCTTCCTCCCATCATACTTCATATTTCTATCATATTGCCAAGGCCTCCTTAGAAGCAAGTGACCCGCTTACATAGGCACCACATCACACAGCACATCACATCTTCTTGTACTTCATTATCTCAAAAGATACCAAGACTTGTTTGTTAACTCTCAATTCCCCACTATCATTCAACCATTGTAACTTGTAGAGTTTGGGGTCTTTAATCTACTTCATGCCCGATTTATCAACTAAGTTTACACTAATCATATTAGTGTAAGTCTCATTATCCACAATGATACTACAAAGGGTCTTGTTGATTAGACGTCTTATGTAGAATATGTTCTCTCTTTGTTGATGGTCTTGGTCTTCAATTGCTTGAGAATTCAATGATCTTCTTGTGACTCCAACTACGGAATAGTCTTGGCCAACAACTTCCTCTTCATCACTTTCCTTATCTATATTTTCTTCTTGGTCTCTTTGGTACTTTTCCCCATCTTCTTCTTCATCGGTTGAGACTTTTCCATAAGGGTTAGTGTACATAGCCCTTTTACTTGGACACTTATGGGAAGTATATCCATAGCCAAGATACTTAAACCACTTGATGTCTTTATTCCCTTATAGCCTTTTCATGGCTTTTCTTTTGTCTTTATTCCAACATTCCCTAAGTTTTTAATCTTTTCTAGGCTTCCATCCTTTCCTTAGCATGTTGTACTTCCTTTGGAATGGTTTAGGAGCATTATCCTTCTTAATTGGTATCTTGCTAGTAGTGTTCGGATTTGATAATGTAGGCTTAGCAAAGGTCCTTCTCTTTTATTACATCTCAATCTTCATAGCAGCATAAACTATATCCTCCAAACAGTTATAAGAATGTAAATCTACCAAATTAGCTATTTTCCTATTTAATCCTCCCAAGAACCTAGCCCTTGTTGCATTAAGGTCCTTATCGATTTGAGCCATCATTAACATCACTTCCATTTCCTTATCATAATCCTCCACATTCTTGTTCTCTTGCTTGAGTGATTGAAGCCTTTGGTAGAGGTCAGGGTAATAGTGGTGTGGAACAAACCTAGCTCTCATCATGTCCTTCAACAAGTTTCAATTTGCCATGATTTCTACTCCCATTTTCCTTCTTTAAGCACTAACTTGCTCCCACCAAACCAAAGTATACTACGAAAAATCTAAAATAGCTAGCCTCACTTTTGATATTTCACTATAGGTATGATACTCAAAAAATATTTCTATTTTGCTCTCTCACTCAAAATAGGCTTCGGGATCACTCCTTCTATAGAATATGGGCACTTTCATTTTTTGTATGATTCAACTCTCTCTCATTTTCATTTCCGTCTCTCCTACCTACTTTATTGCCCTATCCTCTATTGAGTTCCTCATATTGCTATATTCCTCTTCATACCATTCATCAACTCCCTCAAACTCTCTTTCTAACCCTCTTGGATTATTTTCACTATTCCTTTTTTGGCCCCTACCTCGTCCTCCTCTCATAGCATGTCTCCCCCCTCTCATTGGAGCTTGTTGGAATCCCTCAATGGAGTGTTCATCCCACTCTTTACCTTGCTAAACATTTAACGGAGGAGTATGAACATCATCATCCCACATTCTAAAGCTAGGAGCTTCAAATCGTTCTTGGCCCTTTCATCGTACCATGGTAGAAGATTGACCCAAATGATGTCTCAATCCCATGATCTCCCTTGTCATATCTTCAAACCTACTATGCATTGTTATTTTTATAGCATTTAAATCCTCTCGCAAAGCCCTAACATCAATTGGTTCTTCTTGTGGCCTACTAAGTCTATTTGGGTTAGGTCTAGGGATTTCTTGCTCATGGGACATGGCGATGGAATATTCAATGAATTATACCTGTAAAAGAGATTAGTAAAAGAAATAGATCATCTATTCACTCCCTTACATGCTTACTCTCAAAGATAGTCACTCTACACTTGTGTTTACCTTCTTTGACTCTTTGATAATAATTCTTACCCTTTTGCCTTTTTCTCAACACTCAAGCCTTCTTGATCAATCTCAATTCTCCCTAATAGCTAAAGATTTAGTTCAATTAAGTGAGTCAATAGAAATTAATGAACTTTCCAATTAGAGGGGAGAGGGGGTCTTAAAGGAATTTCAACAAATACTTGTTGGGCATCTTAAGCAAACAAGTTTTCAAGCAAGAATTTCAAGAAGTGAGAACTTAATTAACATAAAAAAAACACTAAAATCATAAGGAAGCAATTCAACAAGAGACGAACAAGAATTAGCAAGAACGAAGAAACAAGAATAACTAGTGAGTAGGAAAAATGAAAAATAAGATAATCACAAGGTGCAATAGTAAAGGTGAGTTCAATGAGCATGGATTTCAACAATAGAGTGGTATGCCAAGTCCCAACATCCCAATGAATAAAAGATAAAAGTCAAAACTCCCAACTATAGCCATAAACATTCTCATAGAACATTTATCAAACATTCTAGTTGCATTTCCGTCACTTAAAACCAACCAACATTTTCACCCATATTCAAGCCTATTTTCACCACAAATACAAGATAAATTTATTTTCAATGATTATAATAACATCAAAAAGAAATTTTCTCAAGGAAAAATCAAGAAATAACAAAGATATCATGACCTTTTTGGAGCATTTTTTTTAGCTACGAATTTTTTCCTATTTTTTTTCAACTTTGTAGGGCTCTTTTTTTTTTTTTTTATTTCAAGCTTTGATAGAAATCAAAGCTTTCCTTGCTCTGATACCAAACTCTTTAATATGATTTTGGGTGGTTAATTTGTTAGAACTTTTGTGGTCAAAATGGAGAAAACATAACTATCTATCTACATTCTAGTAAACCTTTGAAGAACTAAGCATCAAAGACTCACAAGAATAGTAGCAAGATCAACTATAGACTCACCTAAATATCCTTGAGATAACAAGGTAGTTAAGAACAAAATAATAGAACTATAGGCAACTAAATCATGGAATTCAATATAAACTTTAGAAGAACAAAGTAACTAAGACCCAATCAAGAGAAACCACATTGGAATATCCAAAAGATTTAGAGACTCATTTAAATGGAGGACTAAGCCCTAAGCATGGTCTTGGACAAGATGAACAAGGAGGCCAAGACCTCTCAAGACTTTATTTTCAAATTTGAATAAAGTAAGTAGATTGTCTTGTCAAATCACAAAAAGATTTATTTATACTACCCTAACCCTAGCTAAGTGATTCTTGAGGTCCTAAAACAAATTAAGGCCTTAATAGGTCTTTACAAAATATTTAAAATAGGAAGAAACTAGAGAAAACACCAAAAATCGAAAAAAAAAGGTAGGGCCCCCTACATAAGCTAGCGCCAATTCCGGCACTAGTGCCAGTGCCGACCCTTTCACTAGAACACGATGCATTCTTCCATAGTGCACAGCTATAGTCGATTGAGCTGGCTTAGGCTAGAGCCAATTCATCGCTGTGTTGCTATTCTTCGGCCTTTTCATCCTTCTTTGGTGCTGGCTTGAGTTTTTGTTGGGGTTTTTATTAGGGATCCTCTTAGATAGTCATCAAGTTGAGCTCTTGACCTTCAACATCCTTCCAAAACTCTTTCATCCTCAAACATGATTTTATGAGCAATTGGATATCAACTTGGAACCTCTTAGTCCTTGATCTTGTTATTAGTTCTTGCAAGGTCGTTCCTCCTTCTTGAGATTGAACTTCTTAGCTAGCTTAATTCCCATCACAACTGAAGGCTTGCTCAAGAGTTCTATATCTGGTTTCTCCGAGACTCTAAAAAAAATTGAGATACCCTCCCCCCTCCCCCACCACAGAGAAAACAACTCCGAGATAAAATAAGTAACGATAAGTCATCAGATTGAAAAATTGAATAAACCGCCTCATACCTATATCTGTTATCTTAGGGTTGTGAAACCAAAACCCTTAAGCAAAGACTGGCTTGAACAACCTAACTGGGCTCAGACCTCCTTCCCTGTGCCTTTGGAGTAGGCTATTGGGTCAAGCTAAATATTTATTTAATCTGGGCTAATGAAAACCATGAATAAATATACTGACCCAAATGAACCAAAATAAATACACTAAACATTTTATAAGTTTAGATCTAGGTTAATTTTATTAATTCAATCTGGGTTCAAGCCCTGAACTAAATTAAATAACCAAATAAATTATTTAATCTCTTTAGACCTTTTATTTTATTCCAATGCAATAATAAATTAGGCTTCCTGAATAAAATAAAACCCTCTTTAAGCTAGACCATTTCCTCAACTCAAAATTAATTAGGACTTACGAGCTATTCCAGGGACTAAAAGACACATCCCTTAGTAACTAAAATGACCAAAATACCCCCACTATACAAATAGCCGTATTTTGCATTTTAAATATTTTTTAATATCACCATAAGAAAATATTGATCCAAAGGACAATACTGCGTATAGCAAAATCTTCGACTTACAACTGTTATAACAAATATATCCATTTACATAATGTAGTATATTTAGAGAGGAAGAGTGTACAACACCTCTCTAAAAGATATTTACTATCCTTAGACTTCTAGTCTAATAATCCATGACTTCCTAAAATGTTTTTACTTTCCAAGAGAGCTACCCTAAAGCAAACATCCAAGTTATGTTCCCCAGGGCCCTGAATTATTAGATCATTCGAACAGTCACAAAGGGCGATATAGCATAGAAGTTATCTTGTACGAGACAGTCTTAATAACTAGTCACATATATCTAATATACATATATATTAGTCCTACGATAGAACCTCAATCATAGTATATCAAAATATATGCTTCCAGATTCACCAAACCACCAACTAACACTTAAGCTGTAACGTATAAGTCCATGTTATAGTAGTAGTAGTTTGAGTTTCTACTATTATAGCACATTTAGAAACCACTACTACAGGTCAAGTTCTGCATATTCGAAATACGCTTATGTTATGAAGTAAGATGACTACTCATTAGCTAAAGGTAAGCCATTTCCCACCTGAAATTCATAACATAATAACCTTATTATGATGAGATTCCTATTATCATCATCCAATTAAGAATAACTGTTTACGTGTTAAGTAATCTGATGTGTGTTTTTAAGTGTAAAAAATATTATCAACAAAGTCAATCAATCAAGCTTTAATTAAAATGCTAATCTCTAAAATCACACATATGGACAAGTATACTCATCATATAGTATAGAGAATAGCAAGTATTGAATTCACGAGAACTTAAGCTCGTACCTTACTTTATCTAAATCCTTATTGTTTAGTGATGCATAAATTTTGGGTATATAAAAATTATTAAATTTAAATACATCCCTTATCCAAGTTTTAATTAAAACATTAATCCCAAAATATACATACGAACAAGTATACTCATCGCAAGAATAGTATAAGGAATTAAAGAGTATTGATCCTCAAAAGAACAAGTACACACTAATCAGTTTTCGTTCATTGTTTAACCGACCTAATAAAGTGAATAGATAATAAAAAGAAAAATAAAGAAAAAATATATACAACTAAAGGATGTAAAAATATGCAATTTAGATAAATGCTTTTGAAAACAAACAATGAATCATTTAGCAAATATCATAATCAATTATCATCTTGATCACATGAAGGATTAAATTAGAACCACTTTGTTTGCAATTTATGATTCCCTATCTTCTAAGTAACTTAATGGATATATTCTATTTCACCAGTCTTACTCAAAAAATGCATTAAAATCAATCCTCATATAAATTCCTATATTCTTGGTTATTTAAAACATGAAATTAGTCAATGAATCCATATTCTAGCAATCATCAACCAAACTTTGATTACCCAAGTTGTTAACAATTAACCCCCTTTTTAAAACAAGTTAAGAGATAAAAAAAATGAAATTAATTGATTGAAGTCATCATTAACCCCCTTTTCAAGCAAGTTAATAACAAAAATCAACCAACTAACTTCGTAATAAAAACAACTAATCAAATTCCTAGACAAATAATTAATTGATCAAAAAGACTAAATTAATTCAAGAAATTATAAATCCCAAAAACAATGTCAAATTACAATAAAAATATTAATTACATTATTATTCAAAAAGAAGAAAACAAAGGTAAAAGAAAGAATTCATAGACAAGCCTTTCTTCTTTTTTTTGGAAACCTTCTTGAATAATGCCCATTGAATAATGAATCTCCTTCTTTTATGAGTGATTAGCAACTTTCATCCTTGGATTCACACATTTGTCTTGTGTTTTTCTTGTTTAAATAGGCTTCCAAATGACCAAAATTCATTCCCTAAGAGTTATGGGCCAAGTAGAGATTGAAAAATATAAAAACTATTGAAAAATTACCAAATCCGCGCATAATTCGAAAACTCGCCAACATGGGATAGAGTAGAGCTGGTGCAGGTTCTGACCGGCTGTACTTTGGTCAGTCCGGTCGTGCTCTATTTTTCAGACAAAAAAAATCCCCTGTTCTCCATATCATGGCCAACGCTGATTTTGTTGGTCACAGCCGGCGCTTGCAGTGCTCTGACAGTGATGGTTTCGATGTTTTTTCATCATTTTCTGTAATAAAAGTCCAAAATACCTTTTCAAGGATAAAATCTCAAATATGAAGGAATATGTCTAGTTATTACAACAAATGTATCACAAAATATCCTCAAATAACTAGAAAAATATAGAAGAATTTTGCCCCTATCACATTGCTACATGCTTGAACCTTTGCATGTCCTCAAGCAAAACCTTTTAAAACAAAGAAAAATAAGACAATCTTTCAAAAACTTTACTTAAAACAAAGCCACAACTACTTTTCAAACTCTGGATATGTCCTTATCATTCTTTCAATTCTTTGAAAACATTTACAAAATAAAATACTAAACAAGACATATCATAGCCCTTGAAGTCGAATTAAACAAGTTTATACACAAGTCCAAAAACATTATTTCTCCCTTCACACAAAAACATAGATAACATGAATCATACAAGTCAAACTATATACCAACTCAAGCATTATAAATAAAAAAATTTGCACAGCTCAAGTCATGATTAAAAAAAAACACTCCAATTTTTTTCTCTCAATTGTTTTTCAATGACTTAGGGAATTGATAACCTTAAGTACATGAATTTCTCTTCATGCACCGTATTGGCCCCCTTATAGTCATCACTCAATATTTTTTCAATACTCTTTCTTTCTTTATTTTGCTCTTGGGAATTAATAGCCACTATCCGTATTGTCTCCCATAAACAAGCAAAAACATTTTTCTCACCTTCAAAGAAACAACAATCAACTCATTTTTCTCAATCTTCAACTCACAATCAAATGTTTTTCCATAATTGTTTCACTCAAAGATATTTTTTCCTTATATTCCTTATCATAGTTCAAAGCCAAGCAAAGTTTAAACCCATAATACAAGAGTTAGCCAACAACCTTTCCCACATTCATCATATTATCTATATTTAAATTAGATGAATCAAATAATACTCAAACACTAATGCATAAACAAGATTAACCCAAATTCTCAAGTCTTAACATATCTCATCTAATAAACCATTTTATTGTCAACAAAAATCCACTATATGAATGACAAAAATCATATCCCAAGTAAGAAAGATAATTATAACCTTGCTAATACAATGAAAGCCATAAAAAAATTTAGAAACATTTACACAATATACATAATGTATATGAAAAATATCTTCAATACTAAATTCTTCCCCTACATTTAAACGGGACATTGTCCTCAATGGCAAGAAATATAACAATAAAAGCTAAGCCAAGGGACTAAAAATAAATAAAGAGAAAGAATATAGAAAATAAAATACTTCCATTGTAGATTAATTCCAATACATATAAATCCACCATAAGGAGGTCTTGGGGAAATTGCACCTAAATAAAAATAAAAGAAACAAAAAACTAGAAAAAGAAAAGAAAATCACAGCAAAAGAAAAGAAAAATCAACCAAAAAGAAATTCTAAGAAAAGTCATGAAAACATAAATAGAAAAAGAAAGCTTAAGAAAAGAAATACAGAGCAATGGAAAAATACTCAATCTCATCATGATCATCCTCATCCTCGACATCCTCATCCTCATCATGGGCCCCATGGCTACCATTGCTGTCTTGAGTTCTAGGAAATCTTTGCATCCATTGCACCCAATGTTATTCCTGAGTATCTTACCTTCTAGTGAGAGTAGTTATGGACTCACGCAGCTGTAGCTATTTCTCCGTTTGGGTCTCCATGCCAACTCTTAAATGCTCTAATTGACCTATCAACTTAGCCTTAAAATCACCCCTAGATTGGGATTGTGAACTACTAGCACGTGTTGGAGGTAGTGGTGTTGGATGCTCTTCTTCCTCAGGTGGAAGCTTGACTTATCATGGGGTGTTGCATGTCAAAAGGCCGTAACCAATGCCATACCTTTGTACTGTATTAATAACCACAGCTAGTAAATGTTTGCTTAGTAATCATATCATGCTCTGTTGTGGTGTCAGCAAGCTCCCCCTCCAAGCTAATGCTAAGGGCTTCAACAATTTTTATTATCAAGTAAGGGAAGACAAAGGCTTTAGTGGAAAGGTAAGAATAGACTATATCCCGCATGGATTGAATAATTAAAGGAGTAAATGGGATGGGCTAAGTGTGCATTATCCTATAAAGTATATATAAGTTAATCACACGGGACTCATTGAACCCACTTACTTTTGGAACAACATTGTAAGTAAAGATATAGACCAGGGCACGTAGGTTGGCTTCAAGGTCATTGTTAGAGCAAAAACCTACTTGCCCTAGACCTCTCATGTACAGTCGTAAGATAGATCTAGTATCACTTACTTTCCACTCAGGATCAGATAGAATCTTTTAATTCTTGTGATCTACAACTAACCAAGGATCTTCATTATTCACATGGAAGATGGTAGCTAGTCTCTCTCTATATAGAAAGATAGGGGTGCCCTTTACCCTAGTCTTAGTAGTCTAAAGATGCTTATTACGTTTTTGGATCATGTTAGCATACAATTCTTTAATCAGGATAGGGCAATAGGGTCTCTTCAGTTGAACTATTGGTCCCCACCCCAAGCGTTTAAACATGAGACCTAACTTAAGGGCACAGTCTATAGAGGGTGCGAAGGTGCATTTTACTATAGTCTTATTGGCAGCACTTTTAGTGTACCACTCTTGGTAGGACGGATCAATGAAATCAGCAGGGTGTAAGAACAACGGGTCTATGGAAGTAGGGGTAGAAGAAAATGAAGCTTTAGCCTGTTTAGAAGATTGGCTCCTCTCTCTAGGCATGATGAAATGATAGGAAAAGGATGAATAAAGAATATGACGGAGGTACCACCACAATGTTACAACAACACTCAATATGATCACATCACCACAACATAACTCTACACACAATCCCTACAATCCACAATTTCTAATCAATCTACCACAACCTCAATCCATAATATCAATTAAACCCAATCTCCTTTTAAAACCTGCAAGAAAACCAATAGAATGCCACAATTCAAACTATAATATGATTCCACATGACTTCACAACCTGATCATAGCATGAAAAACATGTCCATATTCCAAAGTCAAGAACAATGGCTATGCACATTACCAAGTATCATGAATTCATCAACAAGACAATTAACCAAAAATAAACCACCTAAGATCATAATATGGACATGTAGTCATAAAAATAATCCATGAATCATATTCTCATACTATTCTAATCATAATAATGCCATCAAGATAATCAAATTTAACCAACACTTTGAATATGTGCAATTTTCATCCAAAAATAGGAAAAAATCAATTGCAAGAATTTAACCATAGGAATTTAAGAAAAATCATACATTTATGCTCTCCAATGCATGGGCAAGCAAAACATGCAATCTTTTTGAAGAAGTCATTTCTTGAAAGAAGAGATTTTAACGTGGGGTTTTGAAGAAAAAGTTGAGATTTTTGGAGTTTTGATCCGTAGATTCAATAAAAACAAGAGGATTTTGTGTTGGATTGATTTTTTGAAGGTAAAAATAGAACTGGTGGTGTTTGGAGATGTAGAAACGGTGCCAGATTGAGAGAAAAAGTAAGTTCAGTTGGTTTGGTTTGAAAATAAAGTAGCCAAATCGGCCTTTTGAGGATGAGCCCAACAGGAGCCAGCATCGGCTCCGTGCGGTTGAGCCAGCGCCAGCCCTGGTTTGGGCAAAAAAATATATACTTTTTAAATTTTAAATACTATAAATACAATAATGGAAATCATAAAATTATGAAAAAAAATGCTATTATTCTAAAATTTAAAAATACATGAAAAGAAAGGAAAGAACACAAAAATTAAATAGATGTCCCAAAATAAAAAAACTAAATCAGTAAAGATCATTTTTTTTTCACGGTTAAGATCATGTGGATTAGTCTTAGTATTTCTCGAAAGTGATCCCACTTGACGATCTCCAAGGAGTTCGGTCAATTATCCAATTTGATTCTCGAGGTTGCACATGAATGCCTCCGAATTTCTCGTGGTTGCATCCACTCCTTGAAACCGTGTTTCTGTACCACTTGCTAATTGGTTAACCAACTCTTCCAGTGATGTCTTATATGGTGGTGCATTGTAAGGTAAGGGGGTTGAGTTCTTTAATTTCCAAAATTAGAAGAAGCCTACCTAGGTTGGTTTTGGTTGTTCTATGAAAAGTTAAAATGGTTCACTCAACCAAGATTATAAGTGGTGCTATAAGGATTATTACCTTGTCCTTCATTGCCCACAAACGTAGATTGTTCTAATGACTCCTGTGATGATCTCATACTTTGGCACTTATGATTTATATGCCATTCCCCACAAAAATCATAACTTATATTCATTACCTGCCCTTGGAAAGGAGACATCACCATTTACTCCATCTTTTGCGTTAGTGCCTCCACCTTTGCCTCTAAAACTGCCACTGTATTCATTTTGTGTACTCTATGAACACGAGCTCGTGACCTTAAACTACCCGAAGCATAGTTGTTTGTTGCAAGAATTTCAATCAAAGCAAACACCTCCTCCGGGGTCTTAGAGTTAATGGAACCTCTTATAGATGCATCAACCAGTTGCCTTGTAGCAAAGCTCAAACCACCATGAAAGATTTGCATTTGCATACCTAACTCAAACCCATGATGAGGACACTTTCTAAGCATTTCCTTAAACCTCTCCCAACATTCATAGAGATTTTTAGATTCTAATTGTTGGGTGGTGAAAATAACTGTCCTAAAATAGATGTCCTAGTTGGGGAAAAATATTTTGCTAGAAATTTTTCATCCAAAACATTCCAAGTGGTAATGGATTCGGCCAACAAAGACTTTAACTAAGATTTTGCTCTATCTCTTAAAGAAAAGGAAAAAAGTCTTAGTTTGATAGCATCTTCAGAAACCCCATTCATCTTAAATGTATTACAAATTTCTAGAAAGCTCGTAAGGTGGGCATTAGGATCTTCCTAAAGTAGTCCATCAAATTATACCATGTTTTGAATCATTTGGATAATGTTGGACTTTATTTCAAAGTTATTAGCCAGTATCCTAGGTCTCGTAATACTCGAGCCTAAGCATGAGATTACAGGTTTCACAAAATCATTCATAGTCCTCCTATTATTACTACAATTACCAATATTGTTTAGTTGGTTAACCTCCATGGCTCTCTTAGCCTTTCGCTAACAACCTTTCAGATCTTTATGAGGGTTTACTCGATCTCAAGATATATATCTATTATGTCTGCTTTAGATCGTCGGGTCACACACTAAGAAAAAGATCTATAAAAAATAAAAGATAGTGAGTGTTAGCCCTAAGGGTTTTTTCCTATGTTTTAACTTATGACAAACATTGATGTGAATTAACTTGTGTAATCTATATGTGATAGGACATGTTTGACCTCAGTTCTTCTAAGGCATTCAAGTATGATTGACAAGCAACTCTTGAGCAATGAAATTCAAGTATGGAAGATTAAAAAGAAGTTTAAAGTATATGGGGTTATATACTAAGAAGTCCTTACAGAAGAACTTTAGACAATGAAGTGTTATTAAGGTATTTCTTATTAATTCTTATGTCTCTTTATCTTTTGATTCAATTGATTTCTATCTTGAAACACACAATGAAAAATATTTCAAAGTTTTGAAAATCTCAAAATTTTGGATTGAGTAGTTTTGGATGTTTCTGCATCCAAAAGATTCGTCCAAAATCATGTAAAAAGTATTGAAATATTTCTGCTTGAAAAAGTGTCATTTGGACTTACCTTTTGGATGCATCGTTGTCCGAAACTTAAGTTCAAAACATGGGTGAATTTAACAGAAAAATTATAGCCATTTTATAGCTGTAGGTACTTCACTTTTTGGCTCTATAAAAAGCCTCTAAACAAGATTAGACATAAGATTTTTGTGACATTCTTCTTAGAAACACTATTGCTCAACAGTTTACAAAAATATCCTTTTATCAAGTGCTTCAAAGTGAGCTCATATTGTGTCAAAGGTAAAAGTGTTTGTGCTTTGTACCTTGGAGAACATCTACTCAAACAAGTGAGCTTTTATTGTTCTATTGATATTCAATCTCATTTGTAATACAAGGTTATGGTGTAAAACTCATTTAGGGTGAACCTTGATGTGAGTGTTTGATTGGGAGGTTTTGGAAAACCAAGTATGGTGACCCTCTTTTGTATGTGATACTGTTTGATTTCATTAAGTAAAGTAAATGAAATCTGGTTGAAAATCCTTAAGTGTGAGCTTAAGGTAGTGGACGTAGATCTTAGTAGATCGAACCACTATACATTCTGTGTCTTATTTCCTTTCATACGTCACTAACTGCTTTGTATTTCTTTCTTTAGTCTGAATCTGAATATATCTCGAAGAGTTCTTGGATAACTTTCTTTGTCACCATAAAGTTGGTCCAAGAAACTTGATGATTATTATTATTCTATATATCAGATGATTTTAAAAAAAAAATTAGTTTACCAAAAATCTTATTCACCCCTTCTAAGGTTTTTCATTTGGTATCAGAGCTTGGTCTACATATTCTTGGTTTAACAACCTTATAGAAAAGATCTTTATGGCAAGCTCATCCTCTCTTCCATATGTTGAAGTATCTTCAACAAATCGACCTTATTTATTCAATAGAAACAACTACACATTCTGAAAAAATAGAATTAAAATTTATGTGTGTTTTATCAACTTTATCAACTTTGAGTTATGGAGTTTGATAGAAAAAGGTCCTTCTATTTCGTCAAAAGTTGTTGATGGCATAAAATTACCTAAATAGAATAAGGAGATTAGTGTTGAAGATAATGCTAAGATGACTTTAAATTTTCAGGCTATGAACATTTTATACTGTGCACTAGATGCGATTGAATACAACCGAGTTAGTGGTTGTGATTCAACCCATGAAATGTAGAAATTACTTGAAGTCACTCATGAGGGGACAAACCAAGTTAAAGAATCAAAACTGGGGCTTCTGATTCATGATTATGAATTATTCACAATGAAGCCGAATGAAAGCATTACTAATATGTTCACGAGATTCACTAATATCTCAAATAGTCTCAAAACCTACGGGAAGGTTTATTCCCTTGGAGAAGAAAATCGAAAAATTTTAGATGCCTTACTAAAAAGCTGGCAGCCTAAAACTTTTGCAGTGGAAGAATCCAAGGATTTAAAATCCTTACCAACTGAAGAGCTGATTAGATCTCTTCTAACTCATGAGATAAAACTTAAAATGTTTCAAGAATCTGATGATCATGATAGAGGTAAAAAGGGAATAGCATTGAAAGTTGAAAATGAAGATGAAGAAACAAGTCTATCGAAAGCAGTGAGGGTATGGAAATGGACAATGAAGATTTGGCTATGATAGCAAAATATTCAGAAGAATGTTTAACAAAGGGAACTACAAAAGAGGAAAGAAGTTCGTAAGAAAGAAATGACAAATCCCAGTATTCAAATCTCAATATTATGAATGTAAAAGCACTGATCACTTCATTGCCGTTGTCCAGTTGCAAAAACTAAGGAAGGAAGAACACTTAGAAAGAAGAAAGACCTTAAGGTAAAGAAAGGTAAAGGATTGATAGGAACTTGGGACTTAAATGGGACTAAATCTGAAGATGAAGATTTTGATAATGAAACTATCAACATATGCTTCATGGCCATGGAAAACAAGGTAAACCCTTCTACATCTAATTTCATGTCTAATTCGCTTATATCTACGACTGAAAAGCATGATGATTCGAATGAGCTGTTAATTGATATGTTTCATGAACTAAAAAAAAGTGTCCAGAAAAAATAAAGAAATGAAGTTGAAGATTAAGTGTTTAAAAAAGGATAACGAAATGTTGTTAAATGATAACAAAATGTCTCTTGAGTCATATGTGAGTGCTATTATTGAAAAAGATATGATCATGACTACTTTACAATATGCATATCTGGAAAATAGAAAATTGTGTGATAGAATTCAAACTCTTGAAAGTATGGTTATCACTTTTAATGACATGAAAAATAGAGTCAATGATCTTACCACTTGTATTGAAAAATTCACAAATAGTAAAAGTAATTTGAAAAAATTACTTGGAACTCAACATCAAGTTGGAAAACGAAATGGATTAGGATATAGACATGAGAATAAGGACAAAATTCACAAGCCTAGATTTGTTAATGATGGAAATTGAAATGGCTTAGGATATAAACATGAGAATAAGGACAAAATAACAAGTCTCAATTTGTTAAATCTGCTTTATGTTACATAGCACACAAAGCTTGCACATATTGTGAAAAATTGGGACATATAGTTTCAAGATGTCATATTAAAAAAGAAGTTGAATCCGGTGGAATAACATTCTGGAAATTCAAAGGAAATGTTACTAACCTTCATGAACCCAAGAAAGTGTGGGTACCAAAAATCATTCCTCCTTCTCATGTATAGGCATATTCTTTTAGCTTCACCAAGTGGTTCTTGGACAGCGGTTGTTCAAGACACATGACTGGAAATGTAGCTTTGTTAGAGGATATACAGATCACAAATGAAAGATTCATTACATTTTGAGACAAGAAGAAAGGAAAGATTCTTGGCATTAGTAATATTGGTAAAGGTTCATTAACCATTATAAAACAAGTATTACTTATTGAAGATTTGAAATATAACTTGCTTAGCATTAGCCAACTATGTGATAATGGCTACAAAGTCATCTTTGAAAATGATTCTTGTTCTATAATGGACAGCTCAAATCTTGAAATAATCTTTACTGCCAAACATATTGGAAATGTATATGTGTTCTATCTAAATGACCTTATAGCTAATGGTTTTAGAGGCCTATCTGTACATGACAATGATGGTTATCTTTGGCATAGAAGATTAGGTCATGTATCTTTTGATTTATTAAATAAATTGTCTTCAAAAGAGCTTGTTAGGGGACTGCCCAAAATGAAATTTGATAAAAGAAAAATTTGTGATGCATGCCAATTTGGAAAACAAATCAAAACCTCCTTTGAACCCAAGAAAATGATTTCAACCTCAAAACTTCTCGAATTAATTCATATGGATTTGTTTGGACCAATGAGGACTGTTAGTCTTGGAGGTAAGAAGTATGCATATGTACTTGTTGATGATTTTTCTAGATTTACTTGGACTTTATTTATTGGACAAAAGGATGAAGGATTTCTGAGTTTTCGAAACTGATTAAACGCGTCCAAAACTCTATTGGATACAAACTGATTTCTATTAGAAGTGATAATGGTAAAGAATTTTGCAACAATGAATTTATTCACTTCTGTGATGAAAATGGAGTCTTTCACAATTTTTCAGCAGCCAAAACTCCTCAACAAAATGGTGTTGTTGAGAGGAAAAATTGCACTTTGCAAGAAATGACTAGATCAATGCTTTGTGAAAATGCCTTTCCAAAATATTTTTAGGTTGAATCTGTTAATATAGCTTGCTATATAGTAAATCGAATTATGTTGAGATCGTTTTTGAGAAAAACTTCTTTTGAACTTACGTTTGACAAAACTCTATCTATCTCTTATTTTAAAGTGTTTGGCTGTAAATATTTTATCCTAAATATCTGAGATAATCTTGGAAAATTTGACAACAAGTCCGATGAGGCCATATTTCTTAGATACTCTTCCAATAAAAAGGCATATAGAGTGTACAACAAAAGAACTCTTTGTGTGGAAGAATCCGTGCATGTTGTGTTTGATGAATCTAACATTTATGCTCATTATCAAAAAGAGATGATAATGATGTAGAAAGTTCAAAGGAAGCTAGAATAGATCAACTCAAAGCTTCACCGGTAGATACTCATGCAAAAGAAGAAGAAATTGAAGAGTTGCAAGATGAATAAGGAAAAGAACAAATTGAAGATTCTACGAATCAACAATTGCCGAAAGATTGAAAATACAAAACAAGCCATCCCAAAGAACATTCATTGGTGATCCAAACTATGGAGTTAAAACTAGATAGTATTTCATTAACAACTTTGCTCTTATCTCAAATATAGAACCTAACTGTATTGATATAGTATTGCATGATGAATTTTAGATTATTGCCATGCAAGAAGAATTAAACCAATATGAAAGAAATTAAGTTTGGAAACTTGTCTCTAGACCTCTTGATCGTCCTATTATTGGTATCAAATGGGTATTTAGAAATAAATTTGATTAAAACGGAGCTGTGATTAGAAATAAAGCTAGTTAGTTGCACAAAGATTTAATCAAGAAGAAGGTATTGATTATGATGAGACATTTGCTTATGTTGCTAGACGAGAATCCATAAGAATGCTTCTTGCTTTTACATCCTTCAAAAATTTCATACTTTATCAAATGGATATTAAAAGTGCATTCCTAAATGGTTTTATTGAGGAGGAAGTATATGTTGAACAACCTCCTGGTTTTATTCATGAGCACTTTCCAAATCATATTTTCAAACTTTCTAAAGCTCTTTATGGATTAAAGCAAGCTCCAAGAGCTCGGTATGAGAGGCTTAGTGGTTTCTTGATTTCAAAAGGTTTTTTAAGAGGCTTGATTGATACCACCTTGTTCATCAAATATGATAATTCTGGTGATCTACTAATTGTTCAAATCTATATTACTAATGACTCTTTGTGCAAGATATTTGCTAAGACAATGCAACAAGACTTCAAAATGAGTATGATAGGAGAACTAAGCTTCTTCCTCGGACTACAAATTAAGCAAACTAAGGATGGAATCTTCATAAATCAAGCTAAATATGCAAATGAGTTGCTCAAAAGGTTTGGAATGAATGAAGCAAAAGAAATCTTCACACCTATGAGTACTTCTATAAAACTTGATCAAGATGAAAAGGGTAAGAAAGTAGATGAACATAAGTATAGAGGTATGATTGGAAGCCTACTTTATCTTACTTCTAGCTGACCAAATATTATGTTTTCAATATGTCTTTGTACTCGTTTTTAATCTTGTCCAAAGGAATCATATCTATGTGCAGTAAAACACATACTTCGATATCTTATTATCACATATGATTATAGGTTATGGTATCCTTACAGTAACACATTTGATTTTATAGGATACACTGATGCAGATTATGCAGGCTGTAAAGTTGAAAGAAAAAGTACTAATGGCCATTGTCAATTTCTTGGACACTCTCTTGTGTCATGGCATAGCAAAAAGCAGGCTTGTGTATCCATATCCACCACTGAGGCTGAATACATCGTAGTCGGCTGTTGTTATGTTCAAATTTTGTGGATGAAGAATACATTGCTAGATTTTGGTCTTAACTTTAATTGCGTACCTATGTTGTGTGACAATACAAGTACTATCAATCTAACAAAAAATCCTATTCAACATTCTAAGACAAAGCATATAGAAGTTAAACATCATTTCATTCGAGATCATGTGTTCAAAGGAGATGTGTGTATTGAATATATTTCAACTGATGAACAACTTATAGATATCTTCACTAAACCTCTAGCTGAAGAAAGATTCAACAATCTGAGAAGAGGTTTAGGAATTACGAAAATCTGATATCTAACCTTTTAGCATAAGTCTTCTTTATTTTACAGGATTAGTGAAGAAAATGTTTTTGGATACAGTGTTTGTATCCAAATCACACCAACAATTGTTTGGGCGCAGTATTTAAGTCCAATTCCTGCATCCAAAATGCATTTCTGAAAAAGTCTCGTTTGGATAATTATTTCAAGTTGGGTCAAAATCCAAAATATTTTTTTTATATACTCTATATTTCTCCATATTCTAATTTTTTTAATTTCAAAAAATTGGTTTGCACGTTTCTCTAAACTTCTATGAAAAATTTATCTTTTCAATGCACTTTATATCACATTTCTCCAAACATTCAAAGCACTCTGATTTTTCTCCAAATCTTTGTAACCGACATCCTCCAAAACTCTCTGTGTTCTTCTTCTTCAAAGAAAACCACCAGTCCAAAAAGAAAAAGCCTGATCTTCCGAATAGTAAAAATGAAATTTTCTACACTAAAACCCAAGAAGGGGCACAAAATGTCTCCAAAGATGAAGAAGAATGGTTCAACTTCAAGTAAAGCAAAAAGGAAAGAAGTCTCCCCTCAACCGGACTTCTCGGAGTCACACTACAACTCATCAAAATCTTCTCCAGAACAAGTGAGTTCTAGAAATCAAGTACTCCGTTTCATAGATTCTAAATGTGAAACTGATTATAATGATTGGGTTTCAAGGAACAGAACAGTTATTTCTAGATACCTTGCTAATCCTTCGACCTTTCTAAATCTTTTAAATGTATTGGATATGTTTGAAAATATTGGATGGGGTAGTTTACTTTATGTTGATAAGAAATTATTTACTCCATTTGTTTGGGAATTTTATGCAAATTTAAGAAAAGGTCGTCTTGAGAAAACTGGGAATGGTTTTATGATTCGATGGTATATGTTAAGAGCTAAGGGAAAAGATATTAAGTTTGATCACCATTTATTAAATAGGATCCGTGATGTAAGGGATACTTGGAATTCAATATTTTGAGTTGAACAAATTTCCGGAGGGAAATGATATTTTCTATTTGAAGAAATTTGAGGAAATCTTTTACGGAGGAAAGAGTTTTGGGAACGCTAGTGACAGAAATACTAAATGGCTTAATATAGTTGGAAGGATTTTGCACCATATGATTTCCACTATAGTAGTTCTAAGCTACGGACATAAGACCACCATAAGTATCTTGCAAATGGTAATCATGTTGGCCTTGGCAAAGGGAAGGCAAATAAACTTTGTGTTTTTAGCTACTAAATTAATGTTGCAATCAAGGAATACATCAAGCAAAGCTCTGCCTTATGAAAATCTATTATTTAGAGTGTTCAGACATTTTCATGTTGATTTAAATTCAGTTCCTTGTGATCCGACAAAGATAAATATTTACATCTTTGACTCCTTTGAGAGAATGGGTAATGAATGGAAGCTGCTGAGAGACACTGACGGTAAAGAAAGAGAAAATTTGGTGAAAATTAAAGCTGAAGGAAAGTCTGTTCCTATTGCTGGAACAAAAAGAAAGCTTGAAGATGATCCTCAGGCAGAATCCTTTGCTAAGGGGAAAGAAAATGATGAGTGATTATCTGTGAGTATATTGGATGCTATCAACTCACTGTGTTCATCTCTGTGTTCTTCTTCTTCAAAGAAAACCACCAGTCCAAAAAGAAAAAACCTGATCTTCCGAATAGTAAAAATGAAATTTTCTACACTAAAACCCAAGAAGGGGCACAAAATGTCTCCAAAGATGAAGAAGAATGGTTCAACTTCAAGTAAAGCAAAAAGGAAAGAAGTCTCCCCTCAACCGGACTTCTCGGAGTCACACTACAACTCATCAAAATCTTCTCCAGAACAAGTGAGTTCTAGAAATCAAGTACTCCGTTTCATAGATTCTAAATGTGAAACTGATTATAATGATTGGGTTTCAAGGAACAGAACAGTTATTTCTAGATACCTTGCTAATCCTTCGACCTTTCTAAATCTTTTAAATGTATTGGATATGTTTGAAAATATTGGATGGGGTAGTTTACTTTATGTTGATAAGAAATTATTTACTCCATTTGTTTGGGAATTTTATGCAAATTTAAGAAAAGGTCGTCTTGAGAAAACTGGGAATGGTTTTATGATTCGATGGTATATGTTAAGAGCTAAGGGAAAAGATATTAAGTTTGATCACCATTTATTAAATAGGATCTGTGATGTAAGGGATACTGGAATTCAATATTTTGAGTTGAACAAATTTCCAGAGGGAAATGATATTTTCTATTTGAAGAAATTTGAGGAAATCTTTTCTGGAGGAAAGAGTTTTGGGAACGCTAGTGACAGAAATACTAAATGGCTTAATATAGTTGGAAGGATTTTGCACCATATGATTTCCACTATAGTAGTTCTAAGCTACGGACATAAGACCACCATAAGTATCTTGCAAATGGTAATCATGTTGGCCTTGGCAAAGGGAAGGCAAATAAACTTTGTGTTTTTAGCTACTAAATTAATGTTGCAATCAAGGAATACATCAAGCAAAGCTCTGCCTTATGAAAATCTATTATTTAGAGTGTTCAGACATTTTCATGTTGATTTAAATTCAGTTCCTTGTGATCCGACAAAGATAAATATTTACATCTTTGACTCCTTTGAGAGAATGGGTAATGAATGGAAGCTGCTGAGAGACACTGACGGTAAAGAAAGAGAAAATTTGGTGAAAATTAAAGCTGAAGGAAAGTCTGTTCCTATTGCTGGAACAAAAAGAAAGCTTGAAGATGATCCTCAGGCAGAATCCTTTGCTAAGGGGAAAGAAAATGATGAGTGATTATCTGTGAGTATATTGGATGCTATCAACTCACTGGCTGTGAAATTAGATAATCACAGTTTTGAACTTCAAAGTATTGGAAATAGATTGACTACAATAGAAAAGACTGCAAAAATAGATGCACCAGTGTCTACCCCTATAATGTCTGCTCAAGAAAAGGAAACAAGAGATGAACCCATCATTGAAAAAGAAACTGATCTGCTTGTCGTGAAGGAAGAGCATGATAGTGAGCAAACCCAAAAAAAAACTCCGATTAAGGAAACTGTAGCACCTTTTGCATCCTCTAAACCATATGTCTCATCTGGCAAGAGACAAAAGCATATGGTGGTGAAAAGAAAATCCAACAGGATTGCTAGTCAACATTCTAAAAAGGGTGCCGGATCAAAAGCTGAAACCATTAACATATCCTAAGAAGACCAGTAGGGCAACATGATATTCAGTTGACATCTCTCTAACATCATAAACAATTTACTTTCTGCAAATTGAACAATTTACTTTCTTGTCTTTAAATTATGCACAAGGATAACTACTAAAATTCTATATACTGCTTAAATTCTGATCTATCTAGATTCTATTTTTCCACTTTCTTTCTGCTAGTACTCTTTTTGATTGATGACAAAGGGGGAGAAGATTGAACTGATCTGAGATGAACTGTTATGATACATATTAAACTGATCTGAACTGTATGAATGACTGGGATATTAGTTAAGATATGAAGGGGGAGAAGATATTAAACCGATATGAATATGAACTGATATAATACTATTTGGGAAATTGTTAATGTTGTTGCAAATATAAACTGACTGAAATGTTTGCTTTACTGGATATGATAATTGGAAAATGATTGGAAGTTTTTGTTTGGAATGTTGGGATAATTTTTGGCTAAACTTCTGCTTATAATACCTTGTGCTTGATTTGATTTTCTTTATGAACTACTTGATATAAAAATTGATCATCTCTAATTTCAGTTTATGGTCACTCAAATCTTTTTACCCAAAAGTATTCTCTTCATAATGAAGGTATTTTTTAGACTAATCTGAGAAGATGTGGATATGATTTGTGACAAAATCAAAATTTCAGTCAGATGAATTTTTTTTTCCCTTATGTTTAAAATTCTTTGAAAATTTGGAAAATCCATTATCCCGTGCACTATGTTAGGGAAAGTTTTGGTCTCATACTTCCTTGATCCAAGAACATTTTTTAAAAGACTCATACTATTTTGGGGACACACCTTTTGGACATCTAAAATCCGTATCCATTAAGGTTTCATACATACTTTCACAAATGTTTTGGACATACGTTTTGGACGTACAAAATTGATTTCAGTTTTCCCTCTGATTTTGAAATATTCATACAGGCAAATATTAAGGGGAAGCATCTCATCATATAACTTGCCTACTATATCTTCTTTATAAAATCATTATATCATTATTTCTCTATGGAATAATCAAGTGATGGAAGGATGGAGGATATGGAGGTAGATTGGACCATAGGCTCATTGAGCCATGTTTGTGAGTATACACTCTAAAATTATCTATCTTAATCTCATAAGTACTCTTTGAGACCTATAATGAAAGATTGCATTTCAATGAAAAATATTCTTATTTCTCTCTGTCTAACATATTCATACAACACATACTATATATATATATATATATATATATATATATATATATATTTATCAAGCTTGTCATCACTCAAAAAGTGGGAGATTGTTAGCCGTAAGGGTTTTCTCCTATGTTTTGACTTATGACAAACATTGATGTGAACTAACTTGTGTAATCTATATGTGATAGGACTGTTTGACTTCAGTTCTTCTAAGGCATTCAAGTATGATTGATAAGTAACTCTTGAGCAATGAAATTCAAGTATGGAAGATCAAAAAAAAGTTGAAAGTATATGGGGTTGCATACCAAGAAGTCCTTATAGAAGAACTTTAGACTAGGAAGTGTTATTAAGGTATTTCTTATTAATTCCAATGTCTTTTTATCTTTTGATTCAATTGATTTCTACCTTGAAACACACAATAAAAAAGATTTCAAAGTTTTGAAAATCTCAGAATTTTGGATTGAGTAGTTTTGGATGTTTCTGCATCCAAAAGATTTGTCTAAAATCCTGTAAACAGTGTTGAAATATTTCTGCCTGAAAAAGTGTCATTTTGGACTTACCTTTTGGATGCATCGTCATGCAAAACTTAAGTCCAAAACACAGATGAATTTAACAGAAAAATTATAGCCGTTGGTACTTTACTTTTTGGCTCTATAAAAAGCCTCTAAACAAGATTAGACATAAGATTTTTGTGACATTCTTCTAAGAAACACTATTGCTCAATAGTTTACAAAAATATCCTTTTATCAAGTGCTTCAAAGTGAACTCATATTGTGTCAAAGGTAAAAATGTTTGTGCTTTGTACCTTAGAGAACATCTACTCAAACAAGTGAGCTTTTACTATTCTATTCATATTTAATCTCCTTTGTAATACAAGGTTATGGTGTAAAACTCATTTGGGGTGAACCTTGATGTGAGTGTTTGATTGAGAGGTTTTAAAAAACCAAGTATGGTGATCCTTTCTTGTATGTGGTGTGGTTTGATTTCATTAAGTAAAGTAAATGAAATCTAGTTGAAAATCCTTAAGTATGAGCTTAAAGTAGTGGATGTAAATTTTGGTAGATCGAACCACTATACATTCTGTGTCTCATTTCCTTTCATATGTCGCTGACTGCTTTGTATTTCTTTCTTTAGTCTAAATTTGAATATATCTCAAAGAGTTTTTAGAAAACTTTCTTTGTCAACATAAAGTCGGTCCAAGAAACTTGATGATTATTATTATTTTGTATATCAGACGATGTGAATTTTTTTTTAGTTTGCCAAAAACTTTATTCACCCCCCCCTTCTAAGGTTTTTCAGTGAGATCATAGAATTTACAAGTTAAACAGTTACTATACATTAACAAATTAAATGAGGAAAATTACAGCATGTAGAGAAATTAGGAAATTAAATTACAAGTGTACAAACAACAAAATATGGCACATATTCATATAAGGAACATATATACATATTCACATATTTACACATAGACATATATGTTGGATAGTATGCCCTCTTAGACTAGGTTTCTGATATAATTATCAAATATTTTAATAAAAGAATTTATTTTCAGAAATCGTTTGTGAATTCATTTTTTATTTGTGCACAATTTTGTTTGGAACACATAAGTGATCCATGTGAATGGTGGTCTTTCACAGTAAGGTATGGATCATGGGTTATTTAAACACATAAACATTTGATCTTAACCTATTGATGAGAATGAGAATCTCATCATATTTAAGTTATTATGTTATAAATTTCAAATGAGGAATGGCTTACCTTTAGCCAGTGAGTAGTCCACTCACTTCATGACATAAGCGTATTTCGAATACGTAGGACAGGACCTGTAGTAGTGGTTTCTAAAAGTACTATATGGTAGAAACCTAGACTACTACCGCTATAACGTGAACTAGTACTACGACTCAAGTATGAGTTGGTGGTCTGACGAAGCTGGAAGCATATACTTTAATATGCTATAGTTGAGGTTCTATGGTAGAACCAATATGCTTATGCTTTGGGTATATGTAACTAGTTAGTTAAGACAGACTTATATAAGAAAGTTTCTACACAATATCACCCTTTGTGGTTGTCTAAATGATCTGAAGTGTCCAGGGCCCTGGGAAACATGACTTAGATGTTTGCTTTAGGGTAACTTCCTTAGAAAGCGGAAATACTCTAGGAAGTCGTGGATCATTAGACTAGAAGCTTAAGGATGGTAGATGTCATTTAGAGAGGTGTTAGTACACTTTTTCCTCTCTAAATGTACGACAATGTGTAGAGGGGTATTTTAGTCATTTCACCTGTAGGTCGAAGACTTTGCTAACGCAGCATTGTCCTTGGGTCAATATTTCCTTATGGTGATATTAGAAAATATTTAAAATGTAAAATACCGCTATTTATATAGTAGGGGTATTTTGGTCATTTTAGCAGCCAAGGCGATGTGTCTTTTTGGTCCTCTGAATAGCCCGTAAGTCCTAATTAATTTTGGGTTGAGGAATTGGTCTCAGTAAAAGAGGATTTTATTTTATTTTATTTAGAAAGTCTAATTTATTATTGGACTGGAATAAAATAAATAAATAAAAATAGGAGTTAAGAGAAATTTATTATCTAGTTTAATTAGTTAATTAATTATTTAGGACCTAAGTCCAGTTTGAATAATTAGAAAATTAACCTAAACTGAAACTAGAGGGAAATAATTAATGTTTAATTATTTATTGGGTTATTTATATAAGCCCAAGAAATAAATAATTAAAGTTTAATTATTTTAGTTCATTTGGGCTCATTATTTATTGAGTTATGTCTATAAGCCCAGAAAATAAATAATTAATGTTTATTATTTTAGGCCTTTTGGGTCCAAGAAAAATAATAAATATTATTTTGGCCTAATAGCTTGGACCGTAGGATTTTTCCATGTACGGATCAGATAAGTTTAGGGTTAAGCTAAACTTATTCTCTTGAAATATGATATCCCGGGAGATATGTTTATCAGACATTGGAGACCTATTTTTGGTTAACAATAAACAAGACTCTTGGCAAAAGAAAACCCTAATTCTCCCTAGTTTTTCCTCTCTCCCTCACGCAGCTCTCTCTCTCTCTCTCGTGAGCCTCTTTTTACCCTCTTGTTCTTGGTGCTTTGCTAACCAATAGTAGTAGAACCAAGAAGGATTGAGATCACTCTTCTTCACTGTTATGTTCACCAACAAGAAGTTGGGCAGTGGCATATTCTGAGAGTTGAAAAGCTTGGCATTAATGCACCTGAGGAGAAGCAAGAGATTGGAAGGATTACAACCGGTAGCTTCTTCAAGCAGGCAAGGTGAAACTATTCCCGTGGTTCAATCCACTCCTACACAACCTAAGAGGTTTAAAGCATGCAAAGGTATGATCTTAATGCTTCAGTGCTGCCATTAAAGGCTTGTTTTTTTTTCTCTCTGTTTTTTTTCTCCCGTGAGCATGCTCCCTTGTTTTTTTAAAACCATCAAAGTGGTATCAGAGCCTGGTGTTTTGATCAACTTAGGGAGCATGTTAGTTAATAAAAATGGAGAAGATCATTGTTTGGTGCTTAAACGTGTGATCCTTTGCTATTTTGGTATGGGATAGATGGATTTGTAAGCTTCACAGTGGAAGCATAGGCTACTGTAAAGTTTTTTTTACTTTGCTAGAATATCATGTAAACCCAATTTGAAGGGTATAGGCGAATGTAGTTTTGGTTTGGATGAGTTTTTTGTAAGTAAAAATGTCCAAAAAGGCCGTAGAAAGAAGTAGCAGAAAAATGCAGAAGAGTCTGTGAAGTTTTCGCGCAGAAGAAAAAAACGAAGAAGAAAGCACTATTCCTAAGCCGTTGAGCCGCCACTATGCTATGCCAGGAGCCGCTATCCGTGCATGTTGGAGCTGAGCTGGCGCATGAAGTTGAAGCAATTTGCATGCAATTGCAATCGGGTTGCGCGTGAGTTGAATAGAAAAAAACGGGTGCACACGCGGGTCGACAGGCGCAGGTCACTTGGCGAAGGAGCGAGTCGGCAGCGGGCGCGAGTCCGGGCAAGCTCCATGGGCTACAGCAATGGCGATTTGGTGCGGATGGTGCACCAGGCGCGCTGTGAACCGACAGAGCAAATAGGCTCTGATCTGGTGCAGCGGGTGTATGTGGACCGGAAGTTTTTTTTGCAATTTTTTTTGTTTTTTTTCTTTTTCGTTTTGGATCCCATACCAGGCGAAGTTAATATTTTTGCAATAGTTATTATTCTTGGAATATATTTGCTTGAAAAATATTAGTAAAGGATTTTAGGATTAAACAAGACCATTAATTAATTAATTAATTAATTAATTAATTAATTAATTAATTAATGTGTTTAATTCTATTATGTGGGCACTTAGGTTTAAAAATAGAAAAGCATGAAAATATTTACTGTTTTCTGGCATGCTATTTTTGTGTACCTATGTGCGATTTTCTCAAAGTCTTTGGGAATATTTTTGACAAGAAAAATATTTTTCTTCAAAAATTAAATGGTTATTTTAATTTGTACAAAAATTAATCCTTGGATATTTTCTCAAAGGATTCAATCCTTGACATAGAAAATATATTGGATTTAGATATTTTTGTAAATTAAAATAGAAAGCCATTTTATTTTATTTGGTACTAGAAAAATTGTTTTGTCAAATAAACTTGAGACCAAAGTCTCTAGAAAGTTTTAATTGAATTTTTTTTGAAATCATTAAGTTTTAACTTAAATAAAATTAGTCCATGGAAAAATCTCTCAAAGGATATAAACCTTGACATTGAGATTTTAATGGATTTAGATATTTTATTTTTAAGTTAAGGAAAAACTTAATGGAAATTTCAAAAAGATATTTTTCAGAAAACCTTTATTTCAAAAGACTAAGTGAGAGAAGGGTTCCAACAGCCCCATGGCTTCCATCACGATCCTCATTAGAAATCGTGGGTCCCCTCGCGTCACCCTAGAAGTGAACCCGTATAGGATGGGGATACCACAAGTATCTAGATCTAATAGGATGATGTAATTAATAACATAGGGCACGTACTATGATCAGCCAGCCCACGTTGGAGGTTATAGTGCGAGGTATGTCCATAGGAAATAAGAGGAAATGACCATCCCCTCGATGGAGTTATTCTCTAGATCATTACCTAGAAGGAAAATTAATTTGTGGTGGTTAATACACTTAGCTTAGGAAACTGTTAATCTTTCTAAGAAGTTATGTCAGTTTTTCTAAGAGCCAAATTATTTTTAGTGCACAAATTTATTTTGTTTTCACAAACTAAATCATTTCTTTTATTTTTCGATTTTTCAAAAATGGTGGGAGGTTCTTTTAGTCCATTGGCCGTTATTCTTAGGGAGAATAAGTTAACGGGTCCAAACTATGTGGATTGGAAAAGGAACCTAGACATAATACTCATAGTCGAGGAGTATAAGTATGTCATTTACGAGACCTGCCCTGTTATCGGGGAAAGTTCCACCGCCGAAGAGCGAGAGGCTGAGAAGGTATGGAAGAAGGCTGACGAAATGGCACGTTGCTATATGTTAGCCTCCATGTCTAATGTGCTCCAATCAAAACGTGAGCATATGGCTTCTACGTATGACATTAGTCAGTCATTGGCCACTATGTTCGCGGACAAGAGCCGGCTCGCAAGGCAGAAGGCTCTTCGAACTATAATAAACACTAAGATGGCCGAGGGAGCATCAGTTAGAGGGCATATGCTCAAGATGATTGCTGCTTTCGAGAAAGTAGAAATCTTAGGGGCTATCATTGACCCCGAGAGCCAAGTGGATATGATTCTCGAATCTCTACCGGGTTCCTTTACTCAGTTCAAGTTAATTACAACATGAACAAGTTAAACATGAGTTTAACTAAGTTAATGAAGGAACTCCAGATGGCAGAGAAGGTCATGAAGCCATAATCGAATGCCATGATTGCTAAGGCTTCTTCCTCAAGAACTGGGCCTAAGCCCAGAAAATTCAAAAGGAAGAAGGGAAATGCAGCAGTCCAGCCCAAGGACAAACCAAATGGCAAGTGCTTCAAATGTGGGAAGAAAAGACATTAGAAAAAGAAGTGTCCAGATCTTCAAGCCAAGAAAAATCCCACAGGTAATGTTTTCTATCTAGAGTCTATATCAATAGTAGGATCAACTTCCACTTGGATTGTTGATTCAGGAGCCACTGATCATATCTGTAACTCTTTGCAAAGGTTTAGAAAGATTAGAAAACTCAAGAAGGGCGAACATGGGCTACGCGTGGGAAATGGAGTACAAGTTTGAGCCCTTGCAGTAGGAGAGCTGGATCTTATTTTTTATTGTAAAAGAATAGTGGTTTTAAAAGATATTTTATATGTACCTGGATTTTGTCAGAATTTGATTTCAGTTGCAAAATTAATAAATCAAGGATATTCTATATCTTTCCATTCTGGTATTTCTATCAGTAGAGATGGAGAAATTTTATGTACTAGGCACATGTATGGAAATCAATTCTTTTTAAACCCTATTAACAATCAATTAAATACAACTCAATCTGAACCTTTAACTAAGAAGAGAAAGACCAATGCCAATGACTCATACATTTGGCATCTAAGGTTGGGTCATATTAACTCAATCAGGATTCAGAGACTAATCCATATGGGCCTTTAGGTGTATTAAGATTGGAAAATTGGCCACAATGTGAATCTTGCCTAATGGGAAAGATGACCAAAAGGTTATTTACACCAAAGGCAGATAGAGCCAATGAGGTATTGAGTCTTGTTCACACTGATGTGTGTGGTCCATAGTCTACACCAGCTAGAGGAGGTTTTGAGTACTTCATCACTTTCATGGATGATTGTACAAGGTATGGTTACATTTACCTGATGAGATGCAAGTCTGACTCTTTTGACAAGTTCAATGAGTTTAAAGCTGAAGTAGAGTGTCGGACAGGTAAATTAATCAAAACCTTACAATCGGATCGTGGTGGAGAGTACCTCCTAGGTGAATTCAAGGACTACATAGTACATCATGAGATAGTATCCTAACTCTCTACGCCGGGAACACTGCAGCAGAACGGAGTAGCTGAGAGAAGGAACAGGAAATTGATGGAAATGGTCTGAAGCATGATGTCTCATGCTACTCTTCCAGTGTCCTTTTTGGGGAAATACCTTGGAGACAGCGGCATATACTCAGAACTTGGTGTCTTCTATGTCAGTACCTAGGACTTCCTTTGAGATGTGGACTGGGCGTAAGCTAAGTCTGAATCATCTTAGGATTTGGGGTTGTCCAGCTTACGTACTGGTCAAGAAAGACAAGTTGAAACCAAGATCAAAATTATGCTATTTTGTTGGGTATCCAAAAGGGACAAAGGAAGAGGGAGATTACTTTTATCATCCTAAGGAGCAGAAGGTACTAGTCAGTACCAATGCTAGATACTTGGAAGATGATCAAAATATTTCCACTAAAGGTTCAACAAGGTTGGAACTTGAAGAGAAGTTATCTACGGAATTAACTTCTTCTGACCCGATTATGGAACAAAAAGAGGAAAAAGAGGTACAGCCTCAAGTACCTATACAAATGGAGCCTCGTCGTAGTGGGAGAGTATCTAGAGTTCCGGAGAGATGGACTAGAGAAGCTTTTGAGCTAGTCTTCGACCATCAGGAACAAGACCCCACTAGATACGAGGAGGCTATTGCTGATGCCAATGCAAATCTTTGTCATGAAGCAATGAAAGCCGAGATTGAGTCTATGTACTTCAATCAGGTTTGGGATCCTGTAGTTTCACTTGAAGGGATAAAACCCATTGGGTGTAAGTGGGTGTACAAGAGAAAGAGGTGAGCGGATGGGAAGGTGGAAACCTTCAAAGCAAGGCTTGTAGCGAAAGGGTATACTCAAAAAGAGGGAATCGACTATAAGAAAACCTTTTCTTCAGTAGCCATGCTTAAATCCATTCGCATCCTCCTTGCCATCGCATGTCACTATGACTACGAGATATGGAAAATGGATGTCAAGATGGCATTCTTAAATGGTCATCTTAGCGAAGACATCTATATGTCCCAATCGGAAGGCTTTATGCTGAAGGTCAAGAACATATGGTTTGCAAGCTTAAGAAATCCATTTATGGACTTAATGAGGTATCGAGAGTATGGAACATTCGTTTTGATGAGACTGTAAAGTCTTATGGTTTTATTCAAAACGAGGATGAACCATGCATGTACAGAAAACTTGAAGGCATTAATGTGGTTTTTCTTGTCTTGTATGTGGATGACATTCTACTAATTGAAAATAATATAGGGGCATTGTCATCTACAAAGGTTTAGCTGTCTAGTCAATTCAGTATGAAGGACTTGGGAGAAGCCAGCTACATTCTCGAGATTAGGCTTCTTAGAAATAAGAAGTAGAGAATGTTAGAATTATCCCAAGCAACATACATTGACAAGATACTGGCCAAGTACAGCATAGACTCATGCAAGGGAGCTCTAATCCAATGCAGACATGGGTTGTCATTTTCTTCAAGGGGCTGTCCTAAGTCTCAAGAAGAAAAGGACAAAATGAGTAGGATTCCCTATGCTTCGGTTGTGGGAAGTCTCATGTACACCATGTTATGTACTAGGCCAGATATCTGCTTTGCTGTAAGCTTAGTTAGCAGATATCAATCAAACTCTGGGAAGGTTCATTGGTAAGCTGTAAAGCATATTCTCAAGTACCTCAAGGGAACGAGAGATTATATGCTGGTTTACAGGGTTAATGATTTGGTTCCTACATGATACACAGACTCAGACTTTCAAGCGGATAAGGATGAGAGAAAATCCACTAGTGGATATGTATTCACCTTGTCTGGAGGAGCAATTTCATGGAGGAGTATCAAGCAATCTTGCATTGCTGACTCAACTATGGAAGCTGAGTATGTGGCAGCTTCGGAGACATCTAAGGAAGCAGTTTGGCTCCGGAAGTTCCTTTCAGAACTTAGAGTCATACCACATATGGACAGGTCGATTATGATGTATTGCGATAATACTGGAATAGTATCGCAATCTAAGGACCCTCGGAACCACAAGAAGGGGAAGCAGATCGAGAGAAAGTACCACCTGATCCGGAATTTCATCGAGAAATGGGAAGTCGTGGTGGAACAGATTGCCTCAGAAAACAATTTAGCAGATCCATTCACCAAGCCTTTGGCTGAGAGAGTCTTCAAGAGACACTTAGACACCATAGGGGTGGGCACCTATGGAATTACCTAGTTTTAGAGTGCAAGTGAGAGATTGTTAGATACTATACCCTCTTAAACTAGGTTTCTGATGTAAATATCGAATATTTTAATAAAAAAATTTATTTTCAGAAATCATTTGTGAATTCACTTTTTATTTGTGCACAATTTCGTTTGGAATAGACCCATTATGTTTAAATAAGTGATCCATGTGAATGGTGGTCTTTCACGGTAAGGTATGGATCATGTGTTATTAAACACATAAACATTTGTTCTTAACCTATTAATGACAATGGGAATCTCAACGTGTTTAGATTATTATATTATAAATTCCAAATAGGGAATGGCTTACCTTTAGCCAGTGAGTAGTCCACTCACTTCATAACATAAGCGTATTTTGAATACGTAGGATAGCACCTATAGTAGTGGTTTCTAAAAGTACTATATAGTAGAAACCTAGATTACTACTGCTACAGGGTGGACTAGTACTCTACAACTTGAGTATGAGTTGGTGGTCTGACGAAGTTGGAAGCATATACTTTGATATGCTATAGTTGAGGTTCTATGGTAGAACCAATATACTTGTGTTTTGGGTATATGTAACTAGTTAGTTAAGACAGACTTGTATAAGAAAGTTTCTACCAATATCGCCCCTTGTAGTTGTCTGAATGATCTAAAGTGTCCAGGGCCCTAGGAAACATGACTGGATGTTTGCTTTAGGGTAGCTCCCTTAGAAAGCAGAAACACTTCAAGAAGTTGTGGATCATTAGACTAGAAGCCTAAGGATGGTAAATGTCATTTAGAGAGGCGTTAGTACACTTTTTCCTCTCTAAATGTACGGCAATGTGTAGAGGGGTATTTTAGTCATTTCACTTATAGGTCAGAGACTTTGCTAACACAGTATTGTCCTTGGGGTCAATATTTCCTTATGGTGATATTAGGAAATATTTAAAATGCAAAATACCGCTATTTATATAGCAGGGGTATTTTGGTCATTTTAGTAGCTAAGGCGATGTGTCTTTTTGGTCCTCGGAATAGTCCATAAGTCCTAATTAATTTTAGGTTGAGGAATTAGTCTTAGTAAAAAAGGATTTTATTTTATTTTATTCAGGAAGTCTAATTTATTATTAGACTAGAATAAAATAAATAAATAAAAATAGGAGTTGAGAGAAATTTATTATCTAGTTTAATTAGTTAATTAATTATTCAGGGCCTAGGTCCAGTTTGAATAATTAGAAAATTAACATGGGCTTAAACTAGAGGAAAATAATTAATGTTTAATTATTTATTGGGTTATTTATATAAGCCCAAGAAATAAATAATTACAGTTTAATTATTTTGGTTCATTTGGGCTCATTAATTATTTATTGGGTTATGTCTATAAGCCTAGAAAATAATTAATTAATGTTTATTATTTTGGGCCTTTTGGATCCAAGAAAAATAATAAATATTATTTTAGCCCAATAGCTTGGACTGTAGGGTTTTTTCAGGTACGGATCAGATAAGTTTAGGGTTAAGCTAAACTTATTCTCTTGATGACATCCGGGTGTTTGAAATATGATATCCCGAGGGATATGTTTATCAGACATTGGAGACCTGTTTTTGGCTAACAATAAACAAGACTCTTGGAAAAAGAAAACCCTAATTCTCCCTAGTTTTTCCTCTCTCTCTCACGCAGCTCTGTCTCTCTCGTGAGCCTCTTTTTACCCTCTTGTTCTTGGTGCTTTGCTAACCAATAGCAATAGAACCAAGAAAGATTGAGATCACTTTTCTTCACTATTGTATTCACCAACAAGAAGTTGGACAGTGGCATATTCTGAGAGCTGAAAAGCTTGGCATTAATGCACCTGAGGAGAAGCAGGAGATTGGAAGGATTACAACCAGTAGTTTCTTCAAATTCTCTCTAACTCGCGCCAGCTTCACTTCCCCCACACTTCCTAAAATTTGATTTTTCACCTCCTAAACACTTCTATAACATCTATCTACTTCTCTTTTGTTGATCCTACGGATAAAAAATCTCAAAATCTTCCATTTTTCACAACAACATCATATTCAATCCACAAGTAAGGAGCTTAAATTTCTGCAAAAAGCTTACATCTTTTGCTTTCCCATGCATACACGAGCACAAAGCTATGATTTTTATTCAAATCCCACAGTTAAAATGGTGTAGATGACTTTTTATAATCTTAGGGACAATTTTGGCAAAAAATTGGGATTGTGTATGCTATTTTGAATTGTGCATTACTCTTTGAGCTTCATGAGTTGGATTAAATTTGGAGTTAATGATTCTTTGATACTTGATTCATGCATATGATCATTAGAAGCTCCATGCATATAGCTAAGGGTAGAATTGTGGCTATTTGTGATGGTTGAATATGGGCTATATATGGAACTTGCATTGTTTTTCACGTAATGCCATGATGATGCCTTCATTCACATGATCATGTCTACTTGCATGCATTGAGGATATTCAACACGTTTATACTCTACAGTGAACTTTACATATATTGTTGCAGGTTGTGTTAAATTGATTGAAGGTGATTGAATTGATTATTGGTTAGAGTGTGATATTAAAGGAGTTTGGGTTTTGTGGATTGTGAGATTAGTTGAAGGTTGAGTGAGATTTGAGAAGTATATTTGTAAAGGGTAGTTACATCCCGTTTGAAGTCTTTGAGCTTAATTGTTCTCTCTTCCTATTTTCACCACTCCTTACTTGATACCATGTCTAGAGCACGGGGTCTGTCTTCTAAAAGGGCGAGAACTTCCTCTTCCTCAACCCCTTCATCCGTCGATCCTTTGTTCCTTAGACCAACTGAGTTTATAAATGCATCTTGTGAGGAATGGTACAATAGGAGAGCATCCAACAAGATCATTGTAGAACGTACTTTCACGCCTACCCTAGACCGTGTCCTTAAATTGGGAATGATGTTTAGGAGGCTAGGATGGGGTTTGATAGTACAACTAAAAGGGAAGTATTGTCTAGTGCTCAACAAGGAATTTTATACTAATATGGTTGATAAGGGCAATAAACACCTTCCCCATATTGAAATGAGAGTGAAAGGAATCCCCATTGTCATCACCCAAAATCAATTAGCTAACCTCCTCCAGGTATTTGACGATGATTCTTGGCAAGGGATAGACGTGAATAATCAAAAAAATCTTTCTGACCCGAATTGGGATGCTAGTGGGACTAGAGCCACACTAGGGTTGTATAAGCATAATGCCTTTCAAGCCAATAGTTTCTATTCAAACAACGATCTTGCTGCCAACGTTAGAGCTCTAGTCTATATGTTTGGGTTCAATGTTATACCCCGTGCTAGTAGTTTTAATGAGACTTGACTTATTGACACTTATATTTTGCATCGGATAATGAACACACTGCCTAGCCCTCTTACACCCTTGATCATCCAATCCATTAGGAATGTTGTTCATCACCGTCTCTCTACAAAAGCCTTCATTTTTCCTTTGGTTATAATAAAAATTCTGAAAGACTTTGGTGTTAGTCTTGAGGGAGAACTGATGGAGGTTACCACTGAGCACGATATGGTGACTGAACAAACTTTGATGAGTTGCAGGTACATGTACAGTTAGGAGTTGAAGAAGTGGCTAAATCCCTTCGAGGTCAGACATCCCGGTCAGGTTAGGCCACCCACCGTCGAGGAGGAGTACCCACCACCACCGGCACGTGCACGAGCTAGCAGTTCTTAGTCCCAACCCTGGACTGACTTTGAGACTACTGTACTGGGACGTTTCGACAAGCAAATGGAGATACTCCTACGCTTGTAGGGTACTATGGATGACATGACGAGACGGCAAGCTACTATAGAGCAGCAATTGGCCGAATTGAGTCAGCATTCTTTGAGGCAATAAGGTGGTGCGGGAATCTCCACACCGGCTGATGACGATGATGATAATGAGGATTGATGATGATTGTCTATATTTTCTCGATCACTCTTGTTTTTCCTTTCTCTTTTAATGTTTTTTTTTTCTTTTCGTAGTTTTTGATTTCTTCCTCTTTTTTTTTTTTTTTTGGGTACCCTTTTCTTTTTTTTAATTTATTTTTCTTTTCTAGTTTTTATGCTTTGATGTGCTCTTTTGTATTTTTCTTTTTAAGTACTTTGACAATGACTCGTTCTTTAAGAATTCAGTTCTTGTACAGCGCTCTGCCCAATCAATGGAAGTTTGTTTTTCTTGTCTCTTCAACTTTTTATATTTTTGGTCCCAAGGTATGGTTTAGTCTTTGTTATATTTATTTGTCCATTGAGGACAATATCCAGTTTAAGTGTGGGAGAGTGATTTGATTGACAATTCTTCTATGCATATACTCTATCCTTCTTGAGCAAAATTTTCAAACATTTTTTTTTTCTGATTTTCTTTGAGATTTCAAGCTGTATTTTTAATGCATGTCTTTATGATGGATTATAGATCATATATTCTAGATCATTTATGGCTTATGCATGACTTTTTGCACGCACTTGGATGAAGTAGTTCTTGATCAAATGCTTTGCATTGTTCTTAAACCTATTTTTCTACTAAAATTCATAAAGCATTCTAGAACTTACTTGAATACCTCTCGAGGCGAAATAAGAAAGACAGTCATGATTTAACTTAGAGATGACGGTAATAGGTCTTCTTTGAATAGTTTGAGTTTTTCAAGCCTACCTATTTTGTTATATTATCCCTAGTGCCTATTTGGAGCCTATATTGTTGATTTCTTTCTTTAAAACTTGTTATCATACTTTGTCCATTACTTGTTTCTGAGAGTTTGAGTAATTTTCCAAATCTTTATGCTCTTAATTGATTAAAGTATATGTAGGAGCATGTGAGGAAGAATACTTGGAGAAAGATCATGACTCGTTACTTTCAATTATGTATCAATAGTGTGTTGAGCTGGAGAAAGAAAAGAAAGAGAAAAGAGAGAGTGAAAACAAGAAAAGAAAAACAAAAGCTGCTAGAAAGAATGGGAAGAGAAAAGGTGAAAAAGAAAAGAACAGCAGTAGTGAAAACAAAAGAGAAGTGAAAGAAAAGAAAATTGAAAGAAAAAGAGAGACGAAAAATCTCAAGAGGAATGGTGGTTTAGCTGTAAAAGTTAAATTCATATCAAATCTTTGACACCATTGCTGAAAAGTCGAGTGATCTTGTGAAAAATAGAGAAGAATTGATGAAGAAAGTAAAAAGACGAGAAGAAGAAGAGAGAAAAGAAAAAAATGCAGGATTTGCTTGAGTTGAGTTGTAATTGTTGAATAAGGTTATGGTTTGATTGATTTTTGAAATAGGAAAACGAGAAGAGTTGGAAATTATTGATTCATTCTGTTTATCATTTTCTTGCGAACTCTCAACTTCTTTGATATTTGATTCTCCTATATCCTTCGTTTGATAAGCTACATTACAACCCTTTAGCCTTACATTACAAGCTTGAAAGTTCTACTTGACCTAAGTAGAATCATGATATATCTCAGATTAGTGGAGAGAGTGTATGAAAGGTAAGCCCATGGAATGCATATTCTTTTTGAACTAAATTCTTTCCAATGGTTCGAGAATATTATTAAGTATTGAGATGGTTCTAATAAGTTATTATTCACTTATACAAGTCTTGCATTTGTTGTGAAAGATGTAGTAGCATGTGTTTTATGTTCTTGAATGAAAAAAAGCGCTAAGGATATTATTTTGAAATTGATTAAGTGGTTGATTAAACCTTGTGTTTTCCTACTTGTCTTTGATACTTTGCTTGAGGACAAACAAAGAGCTAAGTGTGGGGAAATATGATACGGGCTAAATTAGCTATACTTTTCCTAGTTATTTGAGGCTCTTTTGTGATATGTTTTGTTTAATAACTAGTCATATTCCTTTATATTTGAGATTTTACCCTTAGAAAGGTATTTTGTTCACTATAATAGATTTTTGGGGTAAAACGAAGCAAAAACGTCGCAAAACAGAAGATAGACGACGGCGGCTAGGGCACTGGAACCGGCGCTGGTCATGTACTGTTGACACGAACTTTGAGGCAACAAAAATTTGTCAAAAACAGAGCGGAATAGAGTGGAACCGGCGTTTGCTCCAAGAGCCAAGCAGCGCCGACTACGTGCTAGACTACATTATGCGGAATTCGAAAAAAAATCAGCGAACGAGTAGAGAACTAGAACACAACCGGCGCCAGCTGTGCTTTGAGGAAAAGACGGGATTGTGATTTTTCTACGCAGTTTTTGGTAATCTGTAGAGTTTTAGTATCTTCCAACTTCTACTCGGCCAAGAACATTGTACCAACAAGTTTAGGCACTTTCCAAGCCTATAAATAGATGAAAAACACAAGGAAAAATGGGGGAATTCATTGATCATCATAGAAAATCACTCAAGTCAAAGGAGGAATTCTTCAATTCAAAGAGGGTTGTGCAAGAAGGTCTTCAAAGGAAGAAGAAGGAGGCTTGTCTATGAGTGCTTTCTTTTACTTTGTTTTCTTTTTCTTGAACAATGATATGTTAATTGTTTTATTGTAATTCGACATTGTTGTAGATATTCATTATATTTAGAGTTATTTGATCTTTTGATTAATTAATTGTTCTTCTTAGTATTTAATTACTTGGGCATATTACGAAATTAATTGGTTGTTTCTTTTCATTAGCTTGCTAGACCAAAGAGGTTGATGGTGGTTTCAATTGATTAATTTCATATTTATTGGCTGTTAACTTGCTAGTCCAAAGAGATTAAGTGCTGAGGATTAAGTAATTAAAGGTTAATTAATGTTTGCCAAACTAAGGATTCATTGATTAATTTCATATTTTAAATTTGCCAGACCAAGGAAATTTAATTAAGGATTGTGTTTAATGTGTCTTTTGGGTGAATTAGTTGAGACAGACCAAGTGATGCTAATTTATCTAGAGGATAGTGATTTCATAGATTGGCCATCGAAGTGAATCTACCTTCATCCTTCATGATGCCAAGAGAATAATTGGTTATGATAAAGATTAGGTACTTTAAGATCATGTTTGTCTAAACAATGGCTTGTATTACATACTTCTCCATCCTTGACATGTATATATTTTATTTTTATTTTCTTTTGTTTTATTTTATTTTTTTCACTTTATTGAGTCGGTTAAACAATGAAAGAAAAAGGATTAATGCATACTTATTCCTTGAGGATCGATACTCATTTGAACCCTATGCTATGTTAATGATGAGTACGCTTGCTCATATGTGTAATTTGGGGTTAACGTTTTAATGTAAACTTGAATGGGAATGTGCTTAGTTTTTATGTGATTTTTATACCCAAATAAATAACACATCAATCCTCAAAGGAATAAGTACACACTAATCACTTTTCATTTATTATTTAACCGATCTAATAAAGTGATAAAATAATAAAAAAAATAAAGAAAAAATATATACAACTCAGGGATGTAGAAATATGCAATTTAGACAAATACGTTTGAAAATATGACAATGAATCATTTAGCAAGTATCACAATCAATTATCATCTTAGTTTCATGAAGGATTAAATTAGAACTACTTCGTTTGCAATCCATGATTCCCTATCTTCTAAGTAACTTAATAGATATATTTTATCTTACAGTCTTACTCAAAAGATGTATTAAAATCAATCCTTATATAAATTCATATATTCAAGATGATTTAAAATATGAAATTAGTCAATGAATCTATTTCTAGAAATCATCAACCAACCTTTGATTACCCAAGTTCTTAACAATTAGCCCCTTTTACAAACAAGATAAGAGATAAAAAAAAATTATGAAATTAATTAATTAAAATTATCATCAATCCCTTTTTTCAAGAAAGTTAATAAAAAAAATCAACCAACAAACTTCGTAATAAAAATAAGTAATCAAATCCCAAGACAAATAATCAATTGATCAAAAAGACTAAATTAATTCAAGAAATCATGAATCCCAAAAACAATGTTAAATTACAATGAAAATATTAATTGCATCATTATTCTAGAAAAAGAAAACAAAGGTAAAAGAAAAAACTCATAGACAAGCCCTTCTTCTTCTCTTTAGAAACCTTCGTGAATAATGCCATTTGAAAGATGAATCTCCTCTTTTTGTGAGTGATTGGCAACTTTGATCCTTGGATTCGCACCTTTGTTTTGTGTTTTTCATGTTTAAATAGGCTTTCAAGATGCCAAAATTCATTCTTAAGAATTCTGGGCTGAGTAGAGATTGAAAAATACCAAAATTCTTGAAAAATTACCAAATCCATACAAAATTGGAAAACTCGCCAACATGGGACAGAGTAGAGCCAGCACTGGCTCTTTTTGGCACGGCCGGCGCGGGCCATTTTCTCGTGGTCAGCCCGATCGTGCTTTGTTTTCTAACCAAAAAGTCCCTTGTACTCTAGATCGGGGCTAGCGTTAGTTCCGTGGGTCACGGCTGGTACCGGTCGTGCTCTGACAATGACGGTTTCGATGTTTTTTTGTCGTTTTCTGCAATAAAAGTCCAAAACATCTTTTTAAGGGTAAAATCTCAAATATGAAGGAATATTCCTAGTTATTACAATAAATGTATCACAAAACACCCTCAAATAACTTGAAAAATATGAATGAATTTTCCCCTATCATTTAGCCAATAAAATAAGAAGAGATAAATAAAACACTAACATATTATACTAGAGAAAAGGTCAAGATACACAAGAAAAATCACAAAGGTAATCAAGGAGTAAGAATAAGGTGAAAGGACATGTGAATAGATAGAAATCCTCAAAGATATAACAATGATTGATTAGCACTTATCACAATTAATTATCATCTTGGCAGCATAAAGAAATAAAATATAAACTCCACTTCTTTTCCAATCCATGAAAATACTATTTTCTAGTTAATTTAGCACATTTCCCAATCAAACTAAAGTAACCAAAAGATGCATTAAACTCATACCTCATAAACATGAAATTAGCCAATGACCCTATGTTCTAGGCAAAATCAACTAATCTTTAATTGCCTAAGTTCTTTGTTCTTAACTTCGTTTCCCAAGTTCATTAAGATCTAACAAATATGAAATCAATGTAATGAACTTCTAACATCATTTCTCAAGTTAATTAGAAGAAAACGCATCAATTTGTCAATGATAGCAAGTAATCAAATACCAACAATAACAATCACTTAATCAAAGAACTAAAATCAATACAAAGTCCCAAATCTAAAAATAACCTCTAAACACAATTAAATAATTAAAACTTTAATTGTTAATAAATTATAAAGAAGAGAAAAAGAAACCACTCATAGACAAGTAAGCCTTCTTCTTTTTCCTTGAAACCTTCTTGATCAACCTCCTCTTCTTCTCCAAGAATTCTCCTTGATCCTCCTAAATCTTGGTGTTTCTTTAAGAGTTTTCTAAAGATATTACATTGAAGAATTGAAAACTACTTTGTACAATATTATTCTCTTGTATTTATAGGAGTTCTAATTGCCAAAAAATGCCTACAAGAGTCCTTTTCTGTGGTTGAAAAAGTTCCCAAAAGAATCCAATTAAAATTATTAAATTCTGCTTGAAAAGGAAAATTTGTCGCCTTATGAATAGTAACACCCGGCGCCGATTTAGGCAAAACACCCAACGTTGGGTCCTTCCTAAAATGCTTTCAAAATTCCTTTGTTTTGCTCTGTTCTTCTAGAAGTGACCCCCGGTCGGCTCGACTATGTCGGTCGGCGCCAAGGCAAGTCTGGAATCGTATAATTAAGCTCCAAATGTCTCAATTTCTGCATAAAAATATTAAAACACCTTTCCAAGGGCAAGATATTAAATAGAAAGGAATATAACTAGTTATTATATCAAATGTATCACAAAATAGCCTCAAATAATTAGGAAAATATAGGTAAGTTTATGCCTTATTATAACCTGTGATCTACACCTTACTGTGAAAGACCACCATTCATATGGATCACTTACTTAAATACAATGGGTCTTTTCCGGTGATATCATGCATAAATTAAAATGAGAAAACACAAACAGCTTATAAGAATAAAACTTTTATTTATTTAATTGAAATTATATAAAAAATACAGTCTTAGTGGGCATACATTCCAGCAGGTTCCACCTCATTCGAGAAATTATTGATAGAGAATATGTAAAAGTATACAAGGTAGCAACTAATGACAACATTAATCTACTGAAAAAGCCTCTCCCATTGTCTAAACATGATAGTTATACTAGATAAATGAGATTACATTTTATGTCAAATTGGTCTTAGTACAAGTGGAAGATTGTTGGGGGATATGTCCTAAGTAATTTGTATTTGTCGTCTAATATTTTCATAATAATATAAGGCATTTATTTCCATAAATAGTATATTTTACTTTATGGCCATCAAGTATGTGACTTGATAGTAGAACCCTTTATAGCAAGTAGAATTACTATTTTTAAAATGTCCCTAATCGATTATTATTGGTAGAACAATAATAAACTAAGATTAGTATATTTATGACTTGATGGCTATATTTTACTAGTCATATATATATATATATATATATATATAATTGATGGCTATATTTTACTGGTCATTTATATATATATATATATATATATATATATATATATATATATATATATAGGATATCAAGTCAAAATGTAAATGAATGTTAGAAAATATTGTATTGAACATGACCCTTTATAAGAGTACTTCATGGAATATGTCATAAGTGTAATTACGCTCACTTATGTACTTTAATTAGTTATTACTGTATATAGAATAAGAATTTGTATAAGTGATCAGAACAAGAAATGATCAATATAATGAGATGAACATTTTGGTATGATAAAGATATTTAGGGGCATTATTGGAATTTTAGAACTTATGGGGACCTAAGTGAATTTGTTCTACTCGTACCATAAATCTTCAAATTGTGACTATTTTCAGTAGAATAGGAATTTAAGGGTACATTAAGAACAAAAATCGATCAGTGTGATAAGACAAGTATTCTAGAATAAATTAAGCTATCAGAGGTATTAGGGGTATTTTCGTAATTTTGACCGCGATCGGGATTTTGACATCGATTTGGAAGGAACTGAGAAGGAATTGAGAATTTTGATTCCCACGATTAAATTTAGTACAATTTATAGATTCCATTGGTGCAATAAAATATTTTTCCAATACGAACATGAATTTTATTTATTTCTGAGAAAAATTCTAAAATGTGGTCGAAATTGAAACAAGTGGCCGAATATGATTGGTGGATGAAAATAAGTGTCAAATGGTGATTGGTTATTTCATAAATCTTATTGAAGAAGTTTTGGAGGAAAATAATTAAAGAAAAATGTTGGCGAATAAGAAAACGACACTTGGAAGGATAGCCCACAATAGCCACCATAGCATTTAATGAATTGGTCACCATTCTTGACCAACAATGGTGGCTGAGCAGCTGAATTTCATCAATAAATTCCTCCATAAGGAATAGAGAAAGAAGAGAGAAAGAAAAGGAAAGAAAAGCTAGAGAAAAATAGGGAGAAAAAAGAAAAATGAGAGAAAGAAAAGAGAGAGTGTGTGTGTGTTCTTGGTGTTCTTGGAGCAAAATCAAGCCAAGAGATCCCACATAAAAGATAAAAGTTTATGTTTCAAGAATTAAAGTCATAGATCTCATTACGGTGATTATTTTGTTATGAGTTTTAATATAAAAACATGAGATTTATGGCTATAATTTGGATTAAACGTATACTATGTGAACCTTTATGTGTGTAAGTGTGTGTGTGCCAGATGGATGAAGGATTTGTATACTATGCTTTATATGGTATATGAAGGTGTTTGAATGGTGGTTTGGGTGGTTGTTCATGGCTGCACAAGAAGGTGTAAGAAATGGAAAGGAAAGATGGAATTAATTATTGAAGAAAATGAATTGTTAATGTTGTTGATTGCACTTGTTGAACTTGATGTTGGAAAATATGATTTTGCTGGGCTAAGTATCTCTGAAAATTAGAGAATTGAAGGCCATTATGATGAAATTTAAGATGGTTTAAGTGTTATATAGTTGTTAGGAATAAAGTAGAATAGATGGTGTGAAGAAAGGAAACAAAAATAGAAATTCTGTTTTGAAGAAATCCCGAAAAGCCTTGAAGAACAAATAAAATGTACAAATTGGGGTCGTTCATTTGGAACCTCATGACATGAAGCTTGTATTAAATGTCTTGGGATAATTTTGGGATGAATTTTACATTGCTTGGAGTTGTGAATAAAAAGTTATGATGAAAATACTACAAGCTGCCAAAACTGTGGCGGGATTGAGAATCTGAGATGTTGTGAGCAAAACTGAATGAAATACGAAGGAAAATCAGTGCTTCATGAATTGAAAATCATAAAGGAATGTCTTAAGGATATTTTGTAATAAGTTTGACTTCAATTGGACTTATAAATCAAAAGTTATAATATAAACAAACAAGTATGACAAGAATGAAGAAATGCATAATTCTATTTGGCAAGAAATAAACTCAAGTATTGTTTTATTGGTATTAATGGATGAAAGAGAGATCACAAGAACATATGGAAACCTTGGATATTTGTTTGAACAAAGAGGTGTGAAATGAATTAATAAGTCTTTGATCATTTCAAGTATTTATCTCATTTTCGTTGGAAAAAGTGAGAAAGAAGAAAATAGAATATTTTCTATTCACATAATAGTTTTGTGTTGGTCATGCCTTAGAATGATAAGTGAGGTTTGGAATGACTGTCGATATCCTTAGAATGATAAGTGAGGTTTGGAATGACTGTCGATATAGGTCATTTATCTTCAAAGCTTCATAAAGGACAAAGATTACTATATACGACTTCACATTAAGCTAGGACACGAGGTGAGTCTCACTGTTTTTTAAATCTTGTTTTAGCTAAGTGTTTTCCTGAAACGATTATATGCTTTCCTGATATATTATGAGATGAATATTACACTTGAATTTGAAAGGATTATCAAGCACTTAATTTCTTGAATATCTTGGATATGAAATATCTTGTGTGATCTTTTCAATTTCCAAATTCCGATTTTAGTAAAGTGTTTTCCTGATATGGAAACATGGTTTCCTAATATGCTCAAGTGCAAGCCTTCTATATGGATTTGGAAACATAATGAGCAATATGAATCTTGAATTCTTGATTTCTTGAACTTGTCAATCCTTAAATCCAATGCATGATTAACTTGAATATTTGGCGTATGTACTAACTTGAGTATTTAGCGTAAGCACTAACTTGAATACTTGGCATAAGCACGAACTTAACTACTTGGTGTAAGTGCTAACTGAATACTTAGCGTATGCACTAACTTGAATACTTGGCGTAAGCATTAACTTAAATACTTGGCGTAAGCACTAACTTGAATACTTGGCGTAAGCATTAACTTAAATACTTGGCATAAGCACTAACTTGAATACTTGGCGTATGTTCTAACTTGACTACTTAGCGTAAGCACTAACTTGAATACTTAGCGTAAGTACTGACTATACCTGAATACTCAAATACTTAAATCAGAATATTTTATACTAGTATTCTGAATACTTAAATCAGTATGTTTTCACTTGAAATCCTTGAATACTTGTTTTGAGAATGTTTTCACACGAGAATTTTTAAACTAGCTTATGTTGAGATTATTCTTCATGAGATCTTTTCAATTGAAAACACTAGCACATACAAGACTCACTGAGTTTTACACTTACACGTGTCTTATCTCTTTTGAAAAATTTAGGATCAGAGGCGTAGCGAAAGCACGGTGGACTCCCAGGGGCTCATGCTATATCTTAGACTTGTTATACCCTTGAGTGTTTGTATCAGAAGCCAAATTCTTGTACTTTTCTATTTTGAAAAAATTTCCGCTACCGACTGAGTGAAATTTGGTATAAGGACCCCTTGTCTGAGCAATCAGATGGAGTGATATCCCACAAAGTTACAGCCCGCTACATTATGGAAATATAGGGTGTTACAATAAGTACTTCTCTTCAAATAGTGATATTATAAGTCCTCTGACATAAATTCATCATAGTTTCCTACTTGATGAATTCTATATCTTAATATTGTCTTAAGTTATCTTTAACCAGATGATTATATGACTACTGTTGGATATAGAATAAGCCAGGGAGAGGAATGTGAATCATAGTGAAGAAATTTATCCTTCTTATTCTTGAAAGAAATATCCATGGGCCTCTTGATGAGTTAAACTATTAAAATGCATGGTCGTGTTGAAATATATTAATTAGAGGTGTTAATATCATTTATTTGAACAATTTATATTAAAATCAAGAAATACTTGATTAAGCTTTATAAGGATAGCATGTTCCATGCCTTATTCTTAATTAGGATATCTATGGAAAAAGGACAAAATATCAAATTGTGATTTAGTTCAAAGAGATCACTGATCTTCAACAACCTAGATAGTTATAATACTTTGTTAGAAACTACTTATAACTTATGGGTGATATAAATGTATTTTGGACATACTACCAGTATTAAATGTACTAACAAGATCACACATTAAGCAAACAATTTTAGTTATTTTCTAGCTACCAGATTGATCATATCTGAAAATGTGTTCAGATTCATCATATCTAGAAATGTGTCCATAGTTATTGTAACTAGAAAAATGTCCAGATTCGATGTATTTGAAAGCACATCTAGATTTTTTGTATCTGTCTTGGTAAGTTAATTATTAAATGACCAAAATTATCTGAGAATTTTATCATATCATTTCGAATTTGATAGCACCCTAGGTACTAGTGCTCCTAGGCTTGAACTCAATTCACCGTGTAAGTTTATAAAGGGTGTTCCCTAATTGTAGCTTTTGGTGATCATTTTTTAGATAAATTTTACCAGTGAAGTTCATGGGCAGAATTTTTTATCCAAACTACATTGAGGTGTGCCTTTGAAACCCAATTCGACTTAATAGTTTAGCCTCGATCTTCAAAGGATTTGTGGATTTTTTTTGTTGGGAAATATGCCCTCTTAGACTAGGTTTCTGATGTAAACATCGAATGTTTTAATAAAAGAATTTATTCTTAGAAATTATTTGTGAATTTACATTTTATTTGTGCACAATTACATTTGAAAAAGACCCATTGTATTTAAATAAATTGTCCATGTGAATGATGGTCTTTCACAATAAGGTATGGATCATGGGTTACTTAACACATATACATTTGTTCTTAGCCGATTGATGAGAATAGGAATCTTATCATGTCTAGGTTATTATATTATAAATTCCAAATGGGGAATAGCTTACCTTTAGTCAGTGAGTAGTCCACTCACTTCATGACATAAGTGTATTTCAAATACGTAAAACATGACCTGTAGTAATGGTTTCTTAAAGTACTATATGGTAGAAACCTAGACTACTACTGCTATAGCGTGAACTAGTACTTTACGACTTGAGTATGAGTTGGTGGTCTGACGAAGTTGGAAGCATGTACTTTGATATGTTTTAGTTCAGATTCTATCGTAGGACTAATACACTTGCATGTTGGGTATATGTGACTAGTTAGTTAAGCTAGACTTGTACAAGATAGTTTCTATACTATATCGCCCCTTGTGGTTATCTGAATGATCTAAATATCCAGGGCCTTAGGAAACATGACTTGGATGTTTGTTTTAAGGTAGCTCCCTTGGAAAATGGAAACAATCCAAAAAGTCGTAGATCATTGGACTAGAAGCCTAAGGATGGTAGATATCATTTAGAGAGGTGTTAGTACATCTCTTCCTCTCTAATGCACGGCGATGTATAGAGGGGTATTTTAGTCATTTTACATATAGATCGAAAATTTTGCTAACGCAGCATTGCCCTTAGGGTTAATATTTCTTTATGGTGATATTAGGGAGTATTTAAAATGTAAAATACAGCTATTTATATTGCAAGGGTATTTTGGTCATTTTAGTAACCAAGGCTGTGTATCTTTTAGTCCCCAGTATAGACCGTAAGTCCTAATTGTATACAGGCTAAGCAATTGGTCTTAAATTAAATTAAATAGAATTCATTTTATTTAAGTAGCCTGATTTAATTATTGGGCTAAAATAAAATAAATGCTCACACAGAGAGAGAATTAATTAAATTAGTTTGGTGGGTTAATTAATTATTTAGGGCTTTGGCCCAGTTTGAATAATTAAATATTGACATGGGACTAAACTAATATAGTCTTGTTAATTGGACTAGTTTACTTGGGCTGAAAAATTAATTATTTACTGGGCCATTAAATTGGTTCTGATTAGAATAATTAATTTAGTTCAAAAGGCTAAACTAAGAGTCCAATTGGCCAATTTTTTTTATAAAAAATCTAGTTTAACCTAGGGTTTTATTTAGGTTAAACAGGAGAATAAAGATGTATGTTGTTTCTTCTTCTTCTCTAAGAGAAAAGAAAACAGACGGCCCCCTTTTTCTCTTTGGAAAAATTCCTTAGTCTTATGAGTTTTCACCAAACATGGATTAGGCAAACCATATATTGGAAGATCAAGAGGGAAGTTGGCATTCATATACATGCACCGACGTAGTAGAAGGCTTGCAGGAATCTCACCAGAAGTTTCTACCAGCGCATCCACCCCAGTTCTACATATTCTGGTCCAAACAACTCTGAAAACAAGAAGAGGTAAAAAAAAAAAAAAAAAAAAATCTCTCGGAGCCCGGTCAGGTCGGGACCGGCGCCAACTGAGGCCACTGGAATTGACGCCGGCTCCGGTCTAGAACTACTGCTGCGTTTTTTTTTTTTTTCTTGTTCTTCGTTGCTTTGCTATGTCTTGCTTCCTCTTTAAATCTTCATTTTTATGTATCGGAGTCCATGAATTCTGTAACACCCCACAATATAAGTACCCAAAAAGGCGGGGATATCACCCCATCCAAAGGACCCGGGTTCTTTATAACAAGGAAAAGAAATATCTCAAGCCAAAATAAATCAAATCTTATTACAACTAAAAATAAAGTGGATAGGGGCTAAATTTATCAGTAATTTTCTAGTAATTTGAGAATGTTTTTTTGATACATTTGATGTAATAACTAGTCATATTCCTTTATATTTGATGTTTTATCTTTACAAAGGTGTTTAGGCTTTTTATTGCAAAAAACGACGAAAAAATAAAAAATCCCATCACCGTTAGAGCACGGTCAGCACCGGCTATGTCCAATGAAGCCGGTGCCGGCCCCAATCTAGAAAACAAGAGAAATTACATTAAAAAAAACAGAGCCCGTCCAGACCGACCAAAGCACGGCTGACCAAGCAGAGCCGGCGCTGGGCTTGATATGCCCAACGTCGGCGGACTTTTCCTTTCAAAAGCTGATTTGGTAATTTCCCAAAAGTTTTGGTATTTTTCAATCTCTACTCGACCTAAAACTCTTAGGGAACGAATTTTAGCCTTTTGGGAGCTTATTTAAACATGAAAAACACAAGACAAATGTGTGAATCCAAGGATCAAAGTTATCAATCATTCAAAAAATGAGGAGATTCATTATTCAAGTAACATTATTCAAGAAGGTTTCCAAAGAGAATATGAGGGTTTGTCTATGAGTTCTTTCTTTTAACCTTTGTTTTCTTTTTCTAAATAATGATATAATTAATGTTTTCATTGTAATTTGACATTATTTTTGGGATTCATGATTTCTTGAATTAATTTAGTTCTTTGATTAATTAATTATTTGTCTTGAGATTTGATTACTTGTTTTTGTTACAAAGTTGATTAATTGATTCTTGTTATTAACTTGCTTGAAAAAATGGTTGATAATGACTTTAACTAATTAATTTCATATTTTTTATCTCTTAACTTACTTGAAAAAGGAATTAAAAGTCAAGAATTTGGGTAATCGAAAGTTAGTTGATGATTGCTAAAATATGGATTTGTTGACTAATTCTATGCTTTAAATCACCTAGAATATAAGGGTTTATATTAGGGGTGTACCCGAATTGAATCAAGCTAAATCCTAAGATAATAGAGCCAAACTTTACTATTTTTACATGAGGCTCAAATTCGAACTCGAGTTCGATTCGAATATCAAATCTTAGCTCGAGTTTGTGATTCATTTAAAATAGTTTAAAACTCGAATTCGATTCGAAGTTCAATTATACTAAGCTCGCATTCAAGTTCGAACTTAAATAAATAATTTATAAAATAATATATTTATAAATAATACAAATTATATATCAATTAATTAATTAATCAAACATGTTCGCGAGTCTTCAAGCCTAATATTTAGATATTCGAATTCAACTGGTTTAAAATTCGAGCCTAAACATAAGGTTTTTTTTCGAGCTCGAGCTTGATATTTCGAATTTGAACTGAGCCTTTATCGAGCTGAGCCCAAACATGTTCAATAAAATTTCGATTCGATTACACCCCTAGTTTATATGAAGATTAATTTTGATGCATCTTTTGGATAAATTGGTTGAGACAAAATATGTTCCCTAATTTGGTTAGAAGATAGTGATTCCATGAATTACAAATGAAGTAGGTTTATTTTAAATCATTCATGAGACTAAGATAATAATTGATTGTAATATTTTCTAAATAATTCATTGTCATGTTTTCAAAAGTATTTGTCTAAATTGCATATTCTTACATCCTTGAGTTGTATATATATTTTTTATTTTTCTTTTTACTATATTATCACTTTATTGGGTCGGTTAAACAATGAATGAAAAGTAATTAGTGTGTACTTGTTCCTTTGAGGATCGATACTCGTTAATTCCCTATACTATGTTTGCGATGAGTATACTTGCTCGTATATGTAATTTGGAATTAATGTTTTAATTAAAACTTAGCTAGGGATGGATTTAAATTTAATGATTTTTATGCACTTAAAATTTAGACATCAAGTTTTTGGTACTGTTGCTACGGAACAATATCATGAAAGTTAGGATTTTATTGATTTAACCATATTTATATGTTTATATGTCTATATGTAAATATGTAAATATGTTTTTGTGTAACTTGGTGCCACATTTTGTTATTTGTATAATTGTAATTTAATTTCCTAATTTCACTATATGTTGTAATTTTCCTAAATTCGTGAGTGTACAGTAATTGATTAACTTGTAATTTCTATAGTCTCACTACCTTCTTTTCTCTGTAGATCTAACCCTTAGTGTTTAACCCAACGATCAAAAGATGACATAGTAGATCTTGATCCTGATATCGAGAAAACCTTAACAAAGATTTGAATGGTGGTTAGATAAAGGGTAAAAGACGATATATAGGTTAACCAACAAAACAATGGTGGTAATGGAGGCAATAATAGGAGGATTATAGATGATTTTGTTAAGCCTGCAATCTTAGGTATAGGCTCGAGTGTTACAAGACCTAGGATTGAGGCCAATAACTTTGAGATTAAGCCCAACATTATCCAGATGATTCAAAAAATGGTGTAATTTGATGGGTTACCTGAGGAAGATCCTAATGCTCACCTTGCGAGTTTTTTAGAAATTTGTGACACGTTTAAAATGAATGGTGTTTCTAAAGATCTATCAAACTAAGACTTTTTTCTGTTTTCCTTGAGAAATAGAGCTAAATCCTATTTAAATTCTTTGCTAGTAGGATCCATTACCACTTGGAATGTTTTGGCTAAAAATTTTTTAGCAAAATATTTTCCCACAACTAGAACATCCAAACTTAGGACAGACATTTTTGCCTTCGAACAATTAGAATCTAAAATCTTTATGAGTGTTGGGAGAGGTTTAAAGAGATTCTTAGAAAGTGTCCTCATCACAGATTTGAGCTAGGTATGCAAATGCAAATCTTTCATAGTAGTTTAAGCTTTACTACAAGGCAATCGGTTGATGCATCTGCAGGAGATTCCATTAATTCTAAAACCCCAGAAGAGGTGTTTGATATGATTGAAAATCTTGCAACAAGCCACTATGCATGGGGTATTTCAAGGTCAAAAGCTCATGTTCATGGAATGCACAAGACGGATACAATGACAGCTTTAGAGGCTAAGATGGAGGTACTGCCACAAAAGATGGAACAAATGGTGATGTCTCCTTCCCAATGACAGGTAATGAATGTTAGTTGTGATTTTTGTGGAGAAGGGCATCCAAATCATGAGTTCTAAAGTATGAGGTTATCAAAAGATTCCTTGGAACAAGCTGCATTTATGGGCAATGGACGATAAGGTAACAATCCATATAGTGCCACTTACAATACTTGTTGAAGGAACCATCCCAATTTTTCATGGAACAACAAAAACCAACATAGGCAAACTTCTTCTAACTTTAGAGGAAATCAAAGGACTCAACCCTCCTTGCTTACCACGTAAGTCATCATTGGAGGACTTGGTTAACCAAATGGTAAGTACCAAAGAAGCATAGTTTCAAGGAGTGGATGCAACCAAGAGAAATTTGGAGGCATTCATGCACAATCTAGAAAATCAAATTGGGCAATTGGCCAAACGTTTTGGAAACTGTTACGAGGGATCTCTTCCAGGGAATACTGAGACAAATCCACGTGATTACGACCATGGAAAAAATAATTTTCACTAATTTAGTTTTTTTTTATGTCTCTTTAATTTTTGTGTGCTTTTATTTATTTTTATGTATTTTTAATTTTTAGAATAATGACATTTTCTTCATGATTTTTTGGTTTTCATTATTGTGTTTGCAGTATTTAAATAAGTAAATAAATAAATAAATAAAATTTTCCTGGCCCGAACAAACCAAGGTCGGTGCCGCCCAGCAGCACGGAGCCTGCGCAAGCTCCTATCCAGAGCTTCTCTAAAAAGGCCAATTTTGCCATTTATTTTTGAAACCTTCCAACTTTCCTTAATTTTTATCTCCACCTAGTGTCGTTTCTTCATCCCTAAACACCATTGGTTCCATTTATATCTTCAAAAACATCAATTCAACACAAAATCTTCTTATTTTTGTTGAATCTACGGATCAAAACTTCAAAAATCCACTTTCAAATCTCTCCTTTCAAGTGAAGATTTCTTTAAAAAGATTGCACATTTTGCTTGCCCATACATTGGAGAATACAAAGGTATGATTTTTCTTACATTCTTATGGTTAAACACTTTCCATTGAAATTTTTCTATTTTTGGGCATTTGGCCGAAAATTGCATCAACTAAAATTGTTGGTTGAATTTGGTTGAATCGGTGGCATTATTATAACTAGAATAGCATAAGAGTATGATTCATGAATTATTTTTTCAACTACATGCCCATATTTTGGTCATAGGTTTGCTATTTTTTGTTATTGCAATGATATTGGTAATGCAGTCGTGTTGAACATATAATGTATTGGCCATGATGCATTCTTCTTGAATTCAAATATGGACATGTTCTTCATGCTATGCTCAAGTTGTGTATTAGTTGGGAATCATATTATGGTTTGAATTGTGGCAATCCAATTCTTTTTCCAGGATTTGAATGGAGATTAGGATTAATTGATACTATGGATTGAAGTTGTTGTGGTGTGAGTATAATTTGTGGATTGTTGAGGATTGTGCATGGTGTTGTGTTGGGGTGATTTGATCATATTGAGAGTTGTTGTTACATTGTGGTGGTGGCTCATTCACACTCTTTATTGCTAACCATCTTCATATCCCTTCATCATGCCTAGAGAAAGAGGTCAATCTTCTAAAAGGGCTAGAGCTTCATTATCCTCTACTCTTAAATCCATAGACCCCTTATTCCTACACCCTACTGATTTTATTGATCCTTCCTGCCAAGAGTGGTACACTAAGAGGGTTGCCAACAAAATTATTGTAGAACGCACATTTGCACCCTCTTTAGACCATGCCCTTAAGTTAGGACTAATGTTTAGACGCTTAGGGTAGGGACCGATAGTTCAACTAAAGGGACCCTATTACCCTATTTTGATCAAAGAATTCTATGCTAATATGGTTCAAAAACACAATAACCATCTTGAGACCAGGGTAAAGAGAACCCCTACCTTTGTAGATAGAGAGAGACTAGCTGCCATCCTCTGTGTTAATAATGAATGCCCTTGGTTAGCTGTAGATCACAACAATCAAAAGATACTGTCTGATCCTGAATGGAAAGTAAGTGATACTAGAGCTATCTTGAGAATGTATAGGAGAGGTCCAGTAGGAAAAGTAGGTTTTTATTCTAATAATGATCTTGAAGCCAACCTACATGCCCTATTCTATATCTTTGCTTACAATGTTTTTCCAAAGGCTAGTGGGTTCAATGAGTCCCGTGTGATTGACCTTTATATTCTTCATAAGATGATGCAAACCCAGCCCATCTTGCTTACTCTTTTGATTATCCAATCTATGGGGGAAGTGATCCATTCTCGCCTTTCCACCAAAGCCTTTGTTTTTCCTCTCATGATCATGAAAACTCTGGAAGCCTTTAGCATTAGTTTAGAGGGGGAACTTACTGAAACCACAATTGAGCGTGATCTGGTTACTAAGCAAACATTAGTTAGCTATGATTATTAGTATAGCACGGAGGTGAGATGTTGGTTATGGCCTTTTGATGTGTAGCATTTGGGACAAGTTGAGCTTCCACCTGAGAAAAAGGAGCATCCTACACAACCACCTCGAGCTCGTGCTAGTAGTTCACAATCGAGGGCTGACTTTGAGCCTAAGGTGATAGGTCAATTAGAGTAACTGAAAATAGGCATGGAGACACAAATAGAGATGTTGATGTAGCTTTGTAAGTCCATGACTGCCCTCACTAGGAGGTAAGATGCTCAAGAATAACAATTAACGCAATGGATGCAAAGATTTCTTAGAACTCAAGGAGGTAATTGTAGCCATGGGGCCAATGATGAGGATGATCATGATAATGATAATTGAGCATTCTTCCACTGATCTGTCTTTCTTTTATTTAGTTTTCTTTTCTATTTATGTTTTCATGACTTTTCTTAGGATTTCTTTTTAGTTGGTTTTTCTTTTATCTTTATTTTCTTTTTATTGTCTTTTCCTTTTCTAGATTTATGTTTTCTATTTTTTTTTCTTTTGTGTTTTTTAGGTACATTAATTCCCCAATAACTCCTTGTGATGGATTCAACTGTGTTGCAGCTACTCCGTAATGGAAGTATTTTCTTTTCTCTATTCCTCCCATTTATTTATTGCGGTCCATTGGCTTTGCTTCCATTATTATATTTTTTGCCATTGCAGACAATGTTCAGTTTAAGTGCAAGGGAGAGTTTAGCATTGAAGATATTTTCCATATACACATTTTAGGCTGAAATTTTCAAATTTTCATTGTTTTAGCAAGGTTGTAGTTATCTTTCTTACTTGGACATGTGTTTTGTCGTTCACTTTGTGGATTTTTATTAACAATGAAATGGTTTATTGGATAGAATATGTTAAGACTTAAGAATTTGGATTAATCTTATTTATGCATTAGTATTTGAGTATTATTTGATTCATCGAGTTTGAATGTGGATAATGTGATGAATGTGGAAAAAGTTGTTGGCTAACTCTTGTATTATAGGTCTAAACTTTACTTAACGTTGAGTTGTGATAAGAAATGTGAGGGGAAAAAATTCTTTGAGTGGACAGATTGAGTGAAAAAAAAAACGACTGATTTTGAGTTGAAAAATGAGAACAATGAGTTGAAAATTTTTGTTTCATCTTTCAAGACAAGAAAATACTTTTTGCTTAATTATGGGGGCCAATAGGATAGTGAAGAGAAATTCACTTTCTTGAGGCTAGTAATTCCCGAAAGTAAAGGAAAGAAAGAAAGATTGTCAAAAAAAATGATGAGTGATGACTATAAGGAGGCCAATACGGTGCATGAAGAGAAATCCATTTACTTGAGGCTATCAATTCCCTAACTCACTGAAAAAATTGAGAGAAAAAATTAGAATGTTTTCCTTGCATCATAACTTGAGTTGTCCTATTTTTGGATTTATAATACTTGAGTTGGTAAATAGCTTGACTTGTATGATTCATGTTATCTATGTTTTTGCTTGAAGGGTGAAATAATGTTCTTAGACCAGAGTATAAACTTGTTTAATTTGGCTTCAAGAGCCTTGATGTGTCACATCTAGTACTTTAATATGTGAATGTTTTTAAAGGGTTGAAAGAATGGTAAGGTCATATCTAAAGTTTGAAAGGCTTGGGGTTTTGTTATAGCTAAACTTCTTGAAAGATTGTCTTGTTTTCCCTTGTTTTAAAGTGCTTTGATTAAGGACAAGCAAAGGTTCAAGTGTGAGAAAATGTGATAGGGGCTAAATTCATCAATAATTTTCTAGTTATTTGAGGATGTTTTGTGACATATTTGGTGTAATAACTAGTAATATTCCTTCATATTCGATGTTTTACCCTTTGACAGGTTTTTTAGCTTTTTATTGAAGAAAACAACAAAAAAATGAAAAATCTCATTGCCAACAAAGCACGGTCAGTGCCGGCCGTGTCCCGCAGAGCCAGCACCAGCCCCAATATGGAAAATAGGGAAAATTACGTCAAAAAATAGAGAACAACCGAATCAACCAGAGCATGATTGGAGCCGACTGGGCCAAGCGGAGCCAGCTCCGGCCTTGATCTGCCCAACATCGGCAAACTTTTCCTTTCCAATGTAAATTTGGTAATTTCCCAAGAGTTTTGGTATTTTCTAATCTCCACTCGGGCCAGAACTCTTAGGGAACGAATTTTGGCCTCTTAGGAGCTTATTTAAACAAGAAAAACACAAGATAAAGGTGTGAATCCAAGGATCAAAGTTATCAATCATTCAAAAAATGAGGAGATTCATTATTCAAGTAGCATTATTCAAAAAGGTTTTCAAAGAGAAGAAGAATGGCTTATTTATGAGTTCTTTCTTTTAACCTTTGTTTTCTTTTTCTAGAATAATGATATAATTAATGTTTTTCTTGTAATTTGACATTATTTTTGGGATTCATGATTTCTTGAATTAATTTAGTTCTTTGATTAATTAATTATTTGTCTTGGGATTTGATTCTGTTTTTCTTACGAAGTTGATTAATTGATTCTTGTTATTAACTTGATTGAAAAAATGGTTGATAATGACTTTAACTAATTAATTTCATACTTTTTATCTCTTAACTTACTTAAAAAAAATGGTTAATTGTCAAGAACTTGGATAATCGAATGTTAGTTGATGATTGCTAGAATATGGATTCATTGACTAATTTCATGCTTTAAATCACCTAGAATATAAAGCGTTATATAACGAATGATTTTAATGAATCTTTTAGGTAAATTGATTGAGACAGAATATGTTCACTAATTTGACTAGAAGATAGTGATTCCATGGATTGCAAACGAAGTGGATCTATTTTAAATCCTTCATGAGACCAAGATAAAAATTGATTATGATATTTGCTAAATAATTCATTATCATGTTTTCAAAAGTATTTGTCTAAATTGAATATTCTTCCATCCTTGAGTTGTATACATTTTTCTTTATTTTCCTTTTTACCATATTATCACTTTATTGTGTTAGTTAAACAATGAATGAAAAATGATTATTGTATACTTGTTCCCTTGAGGATCGATACTCGTTAATTCTCTATACTATATTTGCGATGAGTATACTTGTGCATATGTGTAATTTGGGATTAATGTTTTTATTAAAACTTGGCTAGGGGTAGATTTAAATTTAATGATTTTCATGAAGCTATTGAAAACAGCAGAGACCATGCATGCTACGAAAACAAAAGCCAAAAAACCAAGAAAACATAGAAACCACACAGTGGAAGAATTAAAACATTTATACCTTTGCACATCTCTTATTTATTTGGCCATGAAGAAGGTGATTGGACCATGGGAACAGCTTCTACTTGCGATGATGTTTTCGGGATTGTAGACGCTTCCGATTGAAATCACGCGATTTATCTACTTCTTCTTGCTTGCATGAACGCGAATCCTCCTTGAGAACTTAGAATATTCCACAACCTATTATTCGTTGTTGAAACAACTTAGGTGAGGAAAATCTCAATCTCAAAAATAATTTTTGATCCTTTGTTATTGATTAGCAAAATTAAGAAAACCAAAAGGAAAAAGAAACGAATGATAGAAAGAGAGAGAACAAAGCTTCTATTGTTTTTTCGTGTGTATCCTCTAAGAATGCAAAACACACAACTTAACTCACTGATAACCAAAACACCCGAGTTTTGATATTTCAAAACACTCGGAGGCTATCAACAAAAGAAATTGGGCTTAACCTAAACTCTTTTGTTCCGTGAATTAAAAAACCTTTTTTTTGTTTAGGTTATTGAGCCATTAATAATTTATTATTTTCTTGGACCCATTGAGTCCAAAATAATAGCCATTAATTATTTATCTTTTGAGCCTATAAAAATAACCCAATAAATAATTAATGAGTCTAAATAAATTAAAATAATTATTTAAGCCTTTTTATCTAGTTTAGGTAGGTTAATTTTTCTAATTATTCAATAATTAATTAACCAATTAAACTAGATAATAAATTTAATTTAATTTCTCTCGTTCTTTTATTTTATTCCAATCCAAAAATAAATTAGACTTTCTGAATAAAATAAAATCCTTTTAATCGAGACAATTTCTTCGACCTAAAATTAATTAGGACTTACAGGCTATTCCGAGGACCAAAAAGACACGTCGCCTTGGCTGCTAAAATGACTAAAATACCCTGCTATATAAATAGTTGTATTTTACATTTTAAATATTTTTTAATATCACAATACGAAAATATTGACCCCAAGGACAATGCAGCGTTAGTTATGTCTTCGACCTACAGGTAAAATGACTACAATACCTCTTTACACATCGCCGTGTATTTAGAGAGGAAAAGTATACTAACACCTCTCTAAAAGACATCTACCTTTTTTATGCATCTAATCCAATGATCCATGACTTTTTAGAATATTTTCGCTTTCTAAGGGAGCTACCCTAAAGTAAATATCTAAGTCATATTCCCCAAGGTCCTGGATAATTAGATTATTTGGACAACCACAAGGGGTGATATAGTGTAGAAACTATCTTGTACAAGTCTTTCTTAACTAACTAATTATATATACCCAATATACAAGTATATTGGTCCTACTAAAGGATCTCAACTATAGTATATCAAAGCAAACGTTTCTAACTTCATTAGATTACCAACTCATACTCAAGCTATAGAGTACAAGTCCACACTGTAGCAGTAGTAGTCTAGTTTCTACCACATAGTACTTTTAGAAACTACTACTACAGATTCAGTTCTATGCATTCGAAATAAGCTTGTGTTACGAAATAAAAGAGCTACTCACTGGCAAAAAGTAAGCTATTCTATAACTAGAATTCAAAACACAATAACTTTGCCATGATAAAATTTCCATTCTCATCATTTGATAAAGAACGATAGTTTATGTGTTAAGTAACCCATGGTCCATACCTTACTGTGAAAGACCTCCATTCACATGAACCATTTACTTAAACACAATAGATCTTTTCTGATGTGCACAAAAATTAAAAAAAATGTGCACATTTACTTAAAAATATGCACAAAAATTAAGAAGAATTCATAAATAATTTCTAAGAATAATACTTTTATTAATATAAGTCAAAATTACATCAGAAACCTAATCTAAGAGGGCATACATCCCAACATTTTAGGCACCCAAAAATTACATCACTTGTTCACTTATACATTCATCTCTAAAGATTTCCAAATAGTCCAATTTATGTACAGAATAAATTCATGATCCTCAATCTTGAAAAAGAAATCAACTTAATAATTTTCCTTAAGGTACCAAACTGTCTACAAAATTCTAACAAGTATAATCTTTAGTTTTTGAAGTGAAACTCCTACAAGAACTCACTCATATGATCCCAAATCTCAATGATACAAATTCTATAAAAAAAAAATATTCATGGGTAAGATCGAATTCTATCAAAAATTCCAACAAATAATGTCCAAGAAGATAGTAGAAAAATTTACACTGGTTACTACTTAATAATGGCATCATTTAGTAGCATTCTGTCCCATATTTATAACTCAGTTTCTCCCTAAATTTTTTAGTCTAAAAGAGCATAATTCCTACTATGTTTTCACCCAAAAACCCCCCTAAGTCGTGCACAAAACTAAACGAAAAATCTCCCTAAAACAGATTGCATATTGCACATATAAATAGCGTTTCCCATAAGCATATATTGCAGAATTTAATGTAATCTATAGTAGTGTATTCTAACATGCTTTCCTACCTAAAATTCATCACAAACACATATAGAATCAGGTTCCATGTAAGCTCTTCAAGGATAAATTTAATCACTATAATTTTTAAACCTTAATAATAGCATAGCATATTCTAAAAGTTTTCTAACAAAACATAATCAACTTCATGTAGTAGAAAGATGACTCTTTGATTGATTTTCTTTAAAAAAATCAACCCCCAACATGCACAAGAAGTAGGTGAAACCCAGTAAGCCCAAACTCTATCTTAGACCATGCAAGAATCTTACAAAAGAACACACTAAGAGTTGTACATTGCAAATGATGATGTTTTCATTCAATTCCCTTTGAAAATTTGTTTCTTTAAGCTTGAACATCAAGAAAAAAGTTCAGAGATCAACAACCTACCCTACAACCACGTAACCCAACAAGTTTGGGATGTTGTCTCCTCTAAGTTACAAGAGGTCTTTATAACACGTTAAACTAAATAATAAAATTCCGAAAGTTTAAATAATTCTATAAATAAAAATCTTACAAAGTCTTTGAATAATTACACAAACTCCCAAACAAGGAAATTCAAATAAACATTCATGATATATATCCAAATATAGAATATAAAGAGTCTCACAAAACATCGGAATTAAATCCCTCGGTCTTGCCTCTATTCAAGTTTCCCTGCAAAACATGAATAAAATAGTGTAAATAAATCTCATTGAGTACCGTTGTGTGCAATGTGTAAATATCAATAATAACTTTCATGATGCATGTTCAAAACCATCAGAATAGGGTAAAAAAAAAAATTATTTCATACCTTATACAGTTTAGAATATATTTCATATGAGATTCACAATTAAAACTAACTATATGATTTTTCTCTTTTCGAAGGAAAGAAATATCAAACTGCTAATATTCGAAATCATAATTATCATTCATAATGTTTATATTGAACTTTCATATTAATATCACATCGTATTCTCAAAATACATAATTCAATAATAAAACATATTAGAAAACACACATTACAATCTCATATCAATAGATAGGAACTCATCTCATCAATAAAGTTATCATCCAGTACGAATAGGATTACAATCCTACCAATATTAAAATAATCAATTAAGTATCTTCATGATACTGTCATAATAATCAATTCGGTATCATCGTCATGATACTGCCAATAAGTATCAATAGGTGCGGACGTCCAATATCAGACCTCCATTTCTCTAATAAAAAATGTATTACTAGTTAAGTCACTTTCTAATAAAGAGAAAACTATCTAGATGTGGCCACCAACTAGAAAAATGTTCTCAAACCCATATAAGTTAGTATAAGTGCATAACCCCTTTGATTACTCAAGAATCAAATACACAAGATCAACGCAATGTCATTTTCTTAAAATAACTTAATATATTGGAAAACTCTTTTCCAAAAATATTTTGAATATAATATATAATCCCATAGGTACAAACTATATCAAAAGATTATTTCATTCTAAGATTTTCAAAAACACATATTTTTCTAATATCATAAATAACTTTCATAATAATTGAAACTAATTATTCATGTTATGGCTTTTGCAATCCTTTATATACGTGAAAATTTCAATCGCGATTGCATTATAAAATCAATATAAGGTTTTCAACTCAAGATATTATAACTAGAGGGTTTCTCAAAGTAAAACATGCATAGACAATTCATAGTCAAGTAGCTTTTCAAATAATTTACAATATTTCATAAAGTGATATAGGCATGCTTTCATAATGTAAATTGAACTAACTTTTGTATGAAATAGCTTATATAAATAAATGAATTGATGAATGATAATTTGCAATTGAAAAAATTTCATGAATATGGAGACTTACCTTGAGTCCTAGCAAAAGAGAGAAAATCTCAACTTAATTTCTTGATTCAAGACCTTCAACTCCCATAAAATCTAACACATAAATTGAATATGTATCAAATTCCTATCATCAAACTAAAAAATAAAAATCATACTCCTATGATAATCATATATCATTTCCTACATGGTCTTAATCATTCTAAACTCACAATCCTATCCACACCATCTCCATTAATAAATAACATATTAATTCACAAATGTCAATTATATATAACATGAAATCATTATATAATTAAGCTTAATAATTTCACATTATTAAGTAATCATACAATAATTCAATATGTTTTCCAAGTATACTAATCACATAAATAGATTATCTTGTGCACAAGAATTAACACTTAAGAGTCATCGATCAAACATCAAAGTGTAATGATAAACATCATTTGACAATCTCATATCATTATATAATCTAATCAAATTAAGATCATAAAGGGTTTATACCAAATTCATAAGTTTTTCAAACCATATCCTAATCAGAATTTTAGTGCTAATAGGGCAAAATAGAGCATAACATGATCTGATAATTTTATTAGGCAAATGAACTCATAATCCACTCAAACTTTCCAATCATAACTTCAATATGTATATAAGATATTGTATAAATTTCACTTAGAAATTATATTTCTATGTACGTCATTTACATGTTCAAAGTTATTATATCACTACTATAACTCTAAAAAACAGATTTAGGAATGATTTTCAAATAATAACTAAGAATAATCTTCAAGTCATGATCTGGTGATTCTTGGTGAAAATTACCCCCAAGACATTGAACTTTCATGTGTAAAAAAATTTCAAATAAAAATTCAAATACTCAAGTATTTCCTCAAAGTCACGTCGTCAACATAGTTTCTGAAATAAAAAATAAAACGAATTTCAAAAATCAAAAGGTAAACTTCCAAATATGACATTCATGTAAAACCAAAGTCAAATCACTCTTAAGACATGGTATTTTCATATATAAATAGCTTACAATAGATCCCCCGACCAAATTTATATAGATCTAAAACCTAGACTTCATGTAATCAATAATTCCAGAAATAGAGTTCTATTTTCTAAGCAATTATATACATCAATTCTTCATAAATCTCACATAAATCAATACATAAATTCAGTACAACATGCTATAGACAAAATCTCATCAAATTCCCTACATAAAAGTAATCAAAAATAGCATTTTTTTCCCCCCAGAAATATATATCAATCCAAAAAATTAACTTTGCCCAATCTTGAGAAATCAAAGAGAAAATGGTTCAAATTAATTACCTCTTCGAAGAAATCACTTAAAAAATTTAAATTATAGAAAATGAAGTCTTCAATCTTCAGTTTCTAAGCTAGGGTTTTTCTTTTTACTCAAGAAAAATGAAAAAGGAAAAGAAGGGAGAGAAATCTCGGCTAAGGAGAGGAAAGCTAGAGAGAAAATGAATTTTTTTGGTAAAGGAGAGGGGCTAGATGGTTGCAAGAAGTTTAGGGCTCTTAAGATTTTTTTTTTTTTTTTGGTAGTAAAAATCAATGGTCATATTCTTCATAAATCCACACAGAAACTTAGTGCAACATGTGATAAATAAGATCTCATCCCTTCATAAAAGTAATCAAAAATAATTTTTTTTCGAAAATATATAAATCTGTCCAAAAAATCAACTTTGTCCAATCTTGAGAAATCAAAGAGAAAATGGTTCTACTTAATTACCTCTTTGAAGAAATCACTTAAGAATTTTAAATTACAGGCAAATGGAGCCTTCAATCTTCAATTTCCAAACTTAGGTTTTTCTTTTTACTCAAGAAATATGAAAGCAGAAAAGAGAGAAGAGAGATCTCGGCCAATGAGAGGAAAGCTAGAGAGAAAATGAATTTTTTTTTTTTTTTTTGGGTAAAAGAGAGGGGTTGGCCATTTGCAAGAGGTTTAGGGCTCTTAGGATTTTTTTTTTTTGGGTGCAATAAAAATCAGTGGTATTAATTAAATTGCTTAAGAAAGAAGTATAAATAAATGGTTGTGATTTAAAACATTTGAATGGTTAGTGTAACACCCCACGACTACGTACCCTAAAAGGGCGGGGATGTCGCCCCGTCCCGTAGGACAAGGGGTCTTTAGAACGAGGCATAAAATATAAAGGCAATCTCCAAAAGGATCAACTTAGATAAATAAAGAAATATTCTTATTACATCAAGCTCAACTTGGAGCAAAACGGAATAAAATAAAATATTGTTTAGAAGCATAAGCAATAAATGTCTCCTAGAATTGATGGAGAAAATAGCAAAAGCTTCAACTATTACATGCCCCGCTGACTCAGCACAGTCTATCCCCTGAAAACATGATGTAAAACAGTGTGAGAATAAATCTCAGTAAGTCATGTGTGTGCACATGGTGTTTTTAAATAGTTCGTGTATGCAAAGTGTAAAACATTTGTAAAAATAATTTGACAAGTCATAAACAATCTCTTTTCGCAAGGAGTGGGTTTTTCTCATTGTCACACTTTGTACAAAATAAATCCTCCACTCGGATAAAAGTCATGTCACCACACGTTGGGCTCCATGAGAACAAATTGGCCAAGGCACCACACTTTGTGCACCTTGTCCGGACCAGATTACCACACGTTGGGCGTTCTAATCAAGGTGAGTGTACAGCCCACCGGGTGAGATACTCCTCCATCTCTACACCCAACAAAACCATCCGGGTGTCCATGCCGGGAATATAAATAATACCTTTCAGGTACAATGCTAGCTCGGACTGGCCTGACCAACCAACATTGTCGCCTTTTCAAGCAGAGTTCATCTTCTGGAGGTGGCCTCCTGCCAGAAGACTTACGCTAGCCCTCCAAGACTAGTATTGTTAGCCTACCCTTATTGAGTACTCAACGAACATATCCGTCAATTCCTGATTCAAAATATTTTCAAACCTTGGCTTTGCAAAACGTGATTTTCTTTAAAAGAGATTTCTAAAAATTTAAGGAAAAGAATAGTTTTCTTGCTAAAAACAGTTAGTTTGACAAAACCATTTAAAGAATAAATATCCACGTTTACAACCCAAGCAAACATAGTTTAACAATAGCTTTACAAAGCTTCACAACATGGACTTGCCATCACAACATTTAACAAAACAGTTTATAAAAGGACTTACCATCACAACGTTTAATAAAAGAGTTTATGCAAGGACTTACTTGATATGCCTCAGATAAATGCGATAAATTCACAGCTGGCTTTCCTCAATTATCCTCTTGATCTAAACCATATAATATCATGATCAAGGTCTCAATTAATTCAAACATGCTCTAATCCCATTTATTTTCATAACAATTCGCAATCTCCTATTTAATTCCAAGAAAACTATTCAATCCCCAAAGATCAAATACTACGACCACATGTTTATCTCACTAATAAACACCATTACACTTTACTTTCGACATCAAGGGAGGGTATTCCCTTACCTTGCAACTACCGGGTAATGAGGCCTCGATGCTCCTATGGTGATCGTCCCGAGTTCGCTTGAGAATAAGAGAGAAGCTACCTCCTTTGCTTCACTTGACCGAAAATTAAGGAGGAAGAGGAAATCAGCCTCTATAGGGCGTGATTTAAGGGTAGAAGAAAGAGAAAAGATTCATTAGAGAAAACGGCATCAAGAGGTTGAAAGGATTTGTGCTTACCTTAAGGTGTGTTCGATTTTTGCTTGGAATAACTCTTGTATTTTCGAAAATTTGCAGAGAGAAGTTGCTGAAATTTTCGTGTAGAATGGAGAGGGTAAACGGTGGTTATGATTTAAAGTTGAAGAAGATTGGTTTAGTGTTAGATGGTGATGTTTAGATAGACTCCTAATGGCTTTAGGTTTCTTGGACAGCAAAGGCGATATTTCAGCTTGCGCGCGCCTCCTTGCTGCCGATTTTAGGGGAGTTTTATGGAGAAAATAATTCTGCAAATTGCTCCTCTATGCTGGCCGAAATACTGCTCAAAGGAAGGGCTAAATGTGTTCAGAATTTTAGGCCAAACGAGGAAGAGTTTGAGTGAGTTTTGATGACTGAAAAATCCTGTGCATGTGCTGTGAAAATTCTGTGCAAGTGTAGCAAGTTTTGGACTGGTTTGGCTGCTATAATTCTACCGAAATTTCCAGAGGAAAGTTGAGGGTTTTGGGCGTTGAAAATAGCTTGTTCAGCTGGGGTTTTTCAGTGAAGGATGTGTGCAGAATTTCGTTTGAAGTAGGAACATAAAGCTGGCCAAAAATCCTGCACAAAGCTGTCCGAATTTTCTGTGTATATGCTGGACGAATTTCAGTGTTTTTGTGTGAATAAAATTCTGATTTTGTGCAGCTAAGGTAGTTGAATTTTTAAGGAGTATTCTAGGTGGTTTGGGCTAGGATTTTCAGAGTTGGATTGTAGCTAAAGATGGCTGGAATTTCGGACAGCTTATGTAGATACAAAGTTGCCGAAATTCCGCTAGGAAAAGGAAGAAATCCTAGTTGAATTTGGATTGAAATAAAATCTGGTTTTATCAAGGATTTGGATAAGATTTCCTCTAGTCCTAGAAGAGTTTGGATTGAGCTAAAGGTACTCCAAGGTGGCGAACAAAATCTGGAAAAATTTCCAGAATATTTCCAGCTTATGGTTTCCGAAAATTCAAGGGAACAAAAGCTGAAAATAAAACAAATTTTATCCTTAGCTAAAATCCTTGAACTTATGAGTTAAATATAGAGTCTTACTCCTATGGAAGTGGTGTTTAAACCCAAAGAAAATATCTAAGACTTTAGTTAAAATATTTCTCTAAAACAATTAAATAAATAAAAGGATTATGGCTAGAATTCTTGAAGAAGTGAAATAAGATTTTTCCCTAATATATTCCCTAACTCTAATATTCATCAAGAAGAGTTTTATACCACTTGAAATTCTTCAAAGTGGCTCCTAGCTAGGTTTTTTCGAAAATCCTAAGGAACACAAGCTGAAAATTAAAGGTGAACTTTATTCACATCAAAGTCCTTGAATTTAGGAAATAAATATAGAGACTTATTTCCTTGGAGTAAAAATACTAAAATTTCTCTGGGATAGCTAGATTATTTTTCGGCCAAGATAAGAAACGGTCTAAAGAAAAGAATTTCAAGAAGAGAAACTTACTTCACAAAAAGTAGGATTCGAACTCGGGTCACCAAAGGAAATCACCAACCTCCCCGCTATTCCAAAACAACTCCAATGCTAATTTTTCTACAAGAAGTTATTACCACCCCAATACTCATCCTTCCAAGTCTTCGACCAAACCTCCCTTAAACAAGTCTTTAACAACACAACTATTTCACATCAATTAATTCAAATGCAAGAGTAACGGAGAAATTCACATGCATCCATGCAAATAAAATTAGTCTAGCTACCACATAAAATGCAAGATGCTATGCAATGCAAGACTTTTTCCCATAGTCAAAGGTGGTCTTGGGCGGGGTATTACAGTTAGGATTTGTTTAATGAAGACCTAAGGTCTTATAAGATATAAGGTCTTGATTTAATTATCTTGGACAAGTGATAGGGCCAAAATATGTCTATATTTTTCTAGTTATTTGGGAATATTTTATGATACTTTTAGTTTACTAACTAGTCAATTCCCATCCTATTTGATATTTTATTTGTGGAAAGGTCTTTTGATAATTTAAATGAATGAAATTTAAGTCAAAACATTAGATTTCCAGTATAGATCCAACGCCTACCTAGAGAAGCCGAACCGATGCTGGCCCAGCACTAGAAAAAACTCGAGAAATAAATGAACAATAGAGCAAAACTAGATTTCCAAAGACGAACCAGTGTAGGCCCAATTGATGTTAATCGGCGCCAGCTCTTGACTATTCAGTGGCGGCAGAGATTCCTCTTAGTATCAGAACTTAGAAGTTGAAATACAAATCTTTTGGAAACTGAATTCGACACGAATTAGGACTCTTGTATTAAATTTTTTGCAATCTAAACTCCTATAAATACAAAAGAATAACATTTCTAAATCAATTTTCACCTTTGGGACTTACAAACCCACAAGAAATTCCTAGAGAAACACCAAAATTTAGGAGGATCAAGAAGACTCTTGGAGAAGGAAATGAGGTTGATCAAGAAGGTTTTAATGAAGAAGAAGAAGGCATACTTGTATATGAGTAGTTTCCTTTTCTCTTATTTGTAATTTATTACCAATTTAAATTTTAATTATTTAATTATATTTAGAGGATGTTTTTGGATTAATGACTGTCTATTGATTTTATGTTTTTTGATCAATTGATTGTTATTCTTTGTATTTGATTACTTACTTTTGTTGGTGAATTAATGAAATTAGATCTTCTTTCTAATAGACTTAGGAAACGAAGTTAGATGGAGTTCAATTTAGTTAATTCTATATTTGTTATCTAAACTGGATTGGGAAAGAATATTAAGAATTAAACTTAGAGAATTAAAGATTAGTTGATTTGGCCTAGAGCATAAGGTTATTGGCTAATTTCATATTTATATCACCTAGAATATAGGAATACTAGTTGAGGAATGAGTTTTAAGCATCTTTTGGTTGTTTTGATTTGATTGGAAAATCTACTAAATTGACTAGGAGATAGCGATTCCATAGGAAATTCCTAAAGAAACACTAAGATTTAGGAAGGTCAAGGAGATTCTTGGAGAAGGAAAGGAGGTTGATCAAGAAGGTTTCAAGGAAGAAGAAGAATGCTTACTTGTCTATGAGTGGTTTCTTTTTCTCTTCTCTGTAATTTTTTTGGAAATTTGAGTTTTAATTATTTTAATCATATTTAGAGGATGTTTTTGGATTCATGATTTTTTATTGGCTTTGTGTTTTTTTATCAATTGATTGTTATTCTTGATATTTGATTTCTTACTTTTGTTGGTGAATTGATGAAATTGGATCTTCTTTCTAATGGACTTGGGAAATGAAGTTAGATGGAGTTCAATTTAGTTAATTCGATGTTCATTATCTTAACTAGATTGGGAAAGAAGATTAAGAATTGAACTTAGGTAATCCAAGATTAGTTGATTTCGCCTAGGGCGTATGGACATTGACTAATTTCATGTTTATATTGAGGAATGAGTTTTATGCATCTTTTGGTTGTTTTAGTTTGATTGGGAAATCTACTAAATTGACAAGGAGATAGTGATTCCATGAATTGGGAAAGAAGTGGAGTCTATATTTTATTCTTTCACGATGCCAAGATGATAATTACATGTGATAATTAATAATCAGTCATTGTTATTGTTGGGATTCGTGGACTCCTAAACGCGGAAAACATCTACGAATCCCTCTCGAGGACCCAAGCAAACGATTAAGAAGATCTAAGCTTTAAGAATTACCTCTGGTTGCTGTAATCGAAATCCTTCGATTCTGGTTGCGCTGTTGTACGTTCAACCCGAACAATCACCAGACGCTGCAGTATGCGAACGTCCTCTATCGGATACGCACCGCGAACTCACTCGATACCCGGGGAGTGCTAGCGCCTAGGGTTTGAGAGGTTTTTTTTCTTTCTGGTAGAGAATGGCACGAATGTTCTCAACCGAAAAATTGGACTATTGAAAGACGGCTAGGGTTTTCTTAAAAACCCTCGAACCTCTTAGAGTCCAACCCTAATCATATCTTATCATATTCTAATTTAAATTCAAATTAAATTAAAACCGATATGATAAGATTCTGCCATTATCTCGGTAATTTTAACTAATTATTTTACCGATTCGTATTCTTATAATCTGGATATCATCCAGTATTCATCGAACCCGGTCACCGTAAAAATAACCTAACAAGTTCGCTTATTGTGTGACCCTATAGGTTCATTTAACACCGGCAAGCGTGCCTAAATCGTATTTAAATGGCCCACAAGTTATAAGCGGTTTCTAGCAAAACATTATAACTATCCAGGTTAAATGAAGATCGGTGATCTCTTTGAACCAAACCATAATTTTATATTTAGTCCTTTTGTCACACGATTTCCGCATTAAGCATAAGGCACGGAGCATGTCATCCTTATTAAGCTTAATCAATTATTTCTTGATTTCATAGTAGATCTGTTCAAACAAATTATATCAATATCTTAGATTGATATATTTGAGCACGGCCATGCATTTTTAACAGCCTAACTTATCAAGGGGCCCATGGATATCTCTCCCATAATCGAGAGGGACAAATTCCTTCACAATCAATCATATTCCTCTCCTTGATTTATTCTATATCCAACAAGTAGTCTAATTTATTATCTCGGTTAAAGACAACTTTAGACAATGTCAAAATATAGAATTTATCAAGTAAGAAACTATGATGAATTTAGGTCGAAGGACTTTCAATATTATTATGGCTAGAAAGTACTTATGACATATTCCATGAAATACTCTCACAAATGGGTCATGTCCAATACAATGTTCTCTAACATTTATTTATGTCTTGACTCGATATCACAAATATCCATGGCCGAAAAACATAGCCATCAAGTCACAAACATACTAATCTTAATTTATTATTATTCCAATAATAATAATCGATCGTGGACAGCTTTTAGAATAGTCATTGTATTCATTGTAGGGTTTTACTATCAAGTCACGTACTTGATGACCAACAAAACAAAACTCACTATTCATGGAAAGGAAAGCCTCATATTATTATATAAAACATAATGACAATTGTATAAGTACAAATTGACTCTAGGGCATATCCCCAACAGCTCTCCCACTTGCACTAAGACCAATTTGGCATAAGCCGTAATCCCATTGTTCTGGTATGACTATCATGTTTAGACGATGGGAGAGGCTTTGTCGCTGGATCTGCAACATTGTCATCAGCTGGCACCTTGCATACATTGACATCTCCTCTATCAACAATTTCTCGAATGAGATGAAAACGTCTAAGTATATGTTTGGATCGCTGATGTGATCTTGGTTCCTTAGCTTGTGCAATGGCTCCATTGTTGTCACAATAGAGATCCACCGGGTTCACAATACTAGGAACTACATCTAGTTCCGTAATGAACTTTTTAATCCAAATCGCTTCTTTAGCCGCAACTGAGGCAGCTACATACTCAGCCTTCCGTAGTAGAATCGGCCACGGTGTCTTGCTTTGAACTTTTCCAGCCTTACAAGCACCTCCATTCAAACAAAATAGAAAACCCGATTGCGATCTATAATCATCTATGTCGGACCGAAAACTAGCATCGTTGTAACCATTTACAACTAGCTCGCCTTCTTGTCCTCCATAAACTAAGAACATATCTTTAGTTCTTCTTAAGTACTTTAGTATGTTCTTGACAAGCAGTCCAAAGGTGCCTCTCCAGGATTTGATCGGAACCCGCTTGTCATGCTCAATGCATATGATACATCGGGTCGAGTACATAACATGGCATACATGATAGACCCTATAGCGGAAGCGTATGGTATCTTGTTCATGCGCTCTTCTTCATCCTTCGTAGAAGGACTTTGAGTTTTGTCGAGCTTAATGCCATGTGACATTGGCAAGAATCCTCTCTTAGAGTCTTGCATACCGAACCTTTTCAGCACCTTGTCAATGTATGCACTTTGACTTAGTCCAATTAGCTTTCTAGATCTATCTCTATAGATCCTTATACCTAGAATATAGGCAGCTTCACCTAAGTCTTTCATTGAGAAACAATTTCCCAACCATGTCTTTACACTTTGTAGAGTTGGGATGTCGTTTCCAATGAGTAAGATATCATCAACATAAAGTACCAAAAAGACTATTGCATTCCCACTTGTTTTCTTATAGACACAAGGCTCATCTTCATTTTTGATAAAGTTAAATTCTTTAATTGCTTCATCAAAACGAAGATTCCAGACTTTCGAGATGCTTGCTTCAATCCATAAATGGATCTTTGAAGCTTGCACACTTTATTAGAATTCAAAGGATCATCAAAACCCTCAGAGTTGTGTCATGTACACATCTTCGAGTAAGTTTCCATTAAGAAACGCGGTTTTGACATCCATTTGCCAAATTTCATAGTCATAATATGCTGCTATGGCAAGAAGAATTCTGATAGATTTAAGCATTACAACCGGTGAAAAGGTTTCATCATAGTCTATACCATGAGTTTGTCTATAACCTTTTGCTACCAGCCGTGCTTTGTAAGTATGCACATTTCCCTCCATGTCTCGTTTTCTTTTGAAAACCCACTTACACCCAATGGTTTTTGAACCTTTAGGTGGGTTAACCAAAGTCCAAACTTGGTTATCATACATGGATTGCATCTCGTACTTCATAGCCTCTAACCATTTTCTAGAGTCGAACTCTTAATGGCTTCTTGATAGGAAGTGGGCTCATCATTAACCATAAGCTCCACATTGTGATCGTCGCTGATGAGAAATCCATATCTCTCAAAGTTGTTGACGAACCCTATCGATCTTCGAGGTCCTTGTTCTATAGATGTAGGCTCATCTTGGACTTGTGAGCCATCTAATCGAGATTCATTATTTGGTTCATGCACTAATTGTGGCTCTTGAATCTCATCTTGATGAGGTTCAGCACTAACCGTGGTCCTTGAATCTCATCAAGATGTATTTTACTCCCATCGATTCTTTTGGAAATAAATTCCTTTTCAAGAAAGAATCCATTTCGAGCAACAATTACTCTATTTTCTTTTGGGAGATAAAATTGATATCCTTTAGTTTCTTTAGGATACCCCACAAATATGCATTTATCGATTTAGGTGCAAGTTTATCGTATAATAAACGCTTTACATAAACTTCACAACCCCAAATCTTCGTAAATAACAAACTAGGTTGTCTCCCAATCCATATCTCATATGGCGTTTTCGAACCGATTTAGATGGAACTCGATTTAGTATGAATGCAAGCAGCCTCCAGTGGCATAACCCCAAAAGGAGATTGGAAGATCAGCTTGACTCATCATTGATCGAACCATATCTAATAAAGTCCGATTTCTCCGTTCGTATACACCATTCCATTGAGGTGTTCCTCGGTGGAGTTAATTGGGAAATAATTCCACAATTTTTAAGATGCTCGTCAAACTCGTGGCTTAAGTATTCACCACCTCGATCCGATCGAAGTGTTTTGATACTTTTGCCAAGTTGATTTTGTACTTCATTTTGAAATTCTTTGAATTTCTCGGAACGATTCAGTATTTGTGTTTCATCGTATACAGTAGCCATATCTCGCCGAAATCATCTCGTAAATGTAATGAAGTATCGAAATCCTCCTCTAGCGAGTGAATTCATTGGTCCACATACATCGCATGTATTAGGCCCAATAAATCGCTTGCCCTTTCATTTTGTCTCTTGAAAGGCGCTTTAGTCATTTTGCCTAATAAACAAGAATCACATGTTCCGTAAGATTCTAAATCAAACGATTTTAGAAGCCCATCATTATGAAGCTTTGTTATGCGTTTCTCATTTATATGGCCCAAACGACAATGCCGTAAGTAAGTCTCGATTTAAATCATTGGATTTCAATCTCTTAGTATTTATATTATAGATAGACATGTCTCGAAGATCCACGAAGATTTAGAATATAAAGCCCATTCGATAATGAAGCATCTCCATAAAAAATGCCGTTTTTATTAATGGAGCAAATGTTATTCCTAATAACAAATTCAAAACCTTCTAAATCCAAACAAGAAACTGAAATAATATTCCTACTCATAGCAGGAACATAAAAACAATTGTTCGCTTCTAAAACAAGCCCACCGGGCAAAATTAATTCAAAAGTTCCTACAACCTATCGCAAAGCAACTTTTGCTCCATTCGCAACTCGTAGGTCCACCTCGCCTTTTGCCAAGGCTCTACTCCTTTTTAGACCCCGCACATTTACACAAATGTGAGATCCACAACCGGTATCCAATACCCATGAATCGAAGTAGATAAATTAATTTCAATAACATAAATACCTGAGCTGCAGCCTCACCGCCCTTCTTTTTCTTTGCTTCCAAATAGAGCTTGCAATTTCTTAACCAATGTCCTTGTTCTCCACAATGGTGGCAAGCTCCCTCCTTTGGTGTCTTGGCCTTAGGTTTGGGCTTGAACTTGGACTTTGCCTTGTCCTTACCCTTACTAGCCATGACCTTGCCCTTTTGGTTGTTCTTTTTGCCTTTCCCTTTTTGAACCATTAGAACACTTGGAGTATTCTTCTTAATGTTCAGTTCAGCTTGTTTTAGCATCCCATGCAATTCAAGTAATGGATTTCTCCATATTATGCATGTTAAAATTCATGACAAACCGGTCATACTCAGCAGGTAAAGAGCCCAAGATCAAATCCGTGGCCATGTCATGATTAACAGGAGCACCAAGCTTATCAAGATGATCTAGATAGCCCTTCATTTTAAGGACATGAGCACTTACCGAGGTGCCGTAAACCATCTTACATGCATTTAACGCCTTGTGAGTTTCAAATCTCTCTTGTCGTGCTTGCTCTTGGAACATTTCCTTGAGATGCACAATCATGTCATATGCCTCTCGCTTCTTCAAACCGTTTTTGAAGTTCGTAGTTCATGGTTGCTAGCATGAGGCAAGTAACATCGTTGGAGTCATCTTTGTGCTTACTATAAGCATCTTTTTCAGCTTTTGAGGCGTTATTTGTCGGAGCAGGGGGAATAGGATTTTCAAGAACATAGAGCCTTTTTTCTTGCTTAAGAACAATTCTTAAGTTTCGTGCCCAATCAAGAAAGTTAGTCCCACTAAGCTTGTCTTTCTCAAGCTACGTATCGCAATGAATTATTCCAACCGTTTGTTGCCATTATCTACATACAAAAATATGCAAAGTAATTAATTTTTGAGACTCTAACGAAAAACTCCCACTAAAAGCATTTAAACTTTTTGAAACTTCAACACTTTGATGTTTCGCAGTGGGGAAAAATATTTTGTTTTAATCATAAGTAAGCTTTGGCTTTAATCTTATAATTAAATAAAACTCTAATTTTAAATGAGATAGACATCAAATGTCCCGGCTAAAATATCTCATAAAATGCCCTAGGCCTAAAACCATTTTGATAGCCCAGTTAAGTCAAACCATATCAAACATATGGAAAACTATTTTCCATCTTATCTCACTAAGATAATCAAAAGCATCCTACTTTGGTAGGAATGACCATATGATGATCCAAGTAATAACAAGTGTTTGATTTTGGAAGGCATTTAACACTTAAATTTTTTTTCTTAAAAAATTTGATTGGATTGTAGTAAGTAGGAAATAAACATATCAAATATGCATGCAAGACATAAATAAAAGTGACATAGCATGGCCCATAACCTATGTTGATCATCACGAGCAAAGTGAAGATCAAGGTGGTCAATCTAGGTATATGAACTCCTTAAGCATTCTCTAATGTCTTGAGCATACTCCTCCTTGGTTGTAAATGTCGGATGCCGTCTTCTTTTACATTGGATAGTAAATTAAAATAATTCATGTTCTAGGAAAACAGTACAATTTTACAACAATGAAAAACGACACGCAGGCCGTATTTAAAAATTAAAACTTAAAACAACCATAATGTAACCAGCCAATCACATTGGGATAAAACGGGCCATGCTATGCACTATTCAAAATAATCCACAACTACAATAAAAAACATTGACGAATAACACACAACGAACAGTTAGTTGGGGTTCCAAGGGGCAACGCCCCTTGCGAGGGTCTCCGGGGGCAGCGCCCCCGGAAGGAAAAACGAATTTTCCTACTCTCATTGAATGAGATTTTGCCTTCCGATTTTCGAAAATTAATCAAATTAACGTTCGGACCCCTTAATAACCATCGCCGTGAAAATTCATATTATAGACAATATGCGTTCTTTTGATCATATTTATACAGATAACATATTATCATGTCCGATTAATAAAAGCAATTCGCAAATATAGAACGACGGATAGCATGCTTACGATACCATACATATTAAAACAGACCAATTTACAGACAATCTACAACTAATCTGGTCTGATCAGGCAACTAAGATGCACACATTAAACCTAATTCAGGCAGTCTACATGCTAAGTATTTTAAAATCATAATCATGCGAACATGCTAATACATACCCGTTAAATTCATATATACATATTATACATGTATTCAACAATACAATTAATACAGATGAATCAACCTAATCGTTTAGCAAGTTGCTCTGATACCACTGTTGGGATTCATGGACTCCTAAACGTGAAAAACATCTACGAATCCCTCCCGAGGACCCAAGCAAACGATTAAGAAGATCTAAGCTTTAAGAATTACCTCTGGTTGCTGTAATCGAAATCCTTCGATTCTGGTTGCGCTGTTGTACGTTCAACCCGAACAATCACCGTACGCCGCAAGTATGCGAACGTCCTCTATCGGATACACACCGCGAACTCACTCGATACCCGGGGAGTGCTAGCGCCTAGGGTTTGAGAGGTTTTTTTTCTTTCTGGTAGAGAATGGCACGAATGTTCTCAACCGAAAAATTGGACTATTGAAAGACGGCTAGGGTTTTCTTAAAAAACCCTCGAACCTCTTAGAGTCCAATCCTAATCATATCTTATCATATTCTAATTTAAATTCAAATTAAATTAAAACCGATATGATAAGATTCTCGCCATTATCTCGGTAATTTTAACTAATTATTTTACCGAGTCGTATTCTTATAATCTGGATATCATCCGTATTCATCGAACCTGGTCACCGTAAAAATAACCTAACAAGTTCGCTTATTGTGTGACCCTATAGGTTCATTTAACACCGGCAACAGTGCCTAAATCGTATTTAAATGGCCCACAAGTTATAAGCGGTTTCTAGCAAAACATTATAACTATCCAGGTTAAATGAAGATCGGTGATCTCTTTGAACCAAACCATAATTTTATATTTAGTCCTTTTGTCACACGATATCCAGCATTAAGCATAAGGCACGGAGCATGTCATCCTTATTAAGCTTAATCAATTATTTCTTGATTTCATAGTAGATCTGTTCAAACAAATTATATCAATATCTTAGATTGATATATTTGAGCACGGCCATGCATTTTTAACAATCTAACTTATCAAGGGGCCCATGGATATCTCTCCCATAATCGAGAGGGACAAATTCCTTCACAATCAATCATATTCCTCTCCTTGATTTATTCTATATCCAACAAGTAGTCTAATTTATTATCTGGTTAAAGACAACTTTAGACAATGTCAAAATATAGAATTTATCAAGTAAGAAACTATGATGAATTTAGGTCGAAGGACTTTCAATATTATTATGGCTAGAAAGTACTTATGACATATTCCACGAAGTACTCTCACAGTGGGTCATGTCCAATACAATGTTCTCTAACATTTATTTATGTCTTGACTCGATATCACAAATATCCATGGCCAGTAAAACATAGCCATCAAGTCAAAAACATACTAATCTTAATTTATTATTATTCCAATAATAATAATCGATCAGGGACAGTTTTAGAATAGTCATTGTATTCATTGTAGGGTTTTACTATCAAGTCACGTACTTGATGACCAACAAAACAAAACTCACTATTCATGGAAAGGAAAGCCTCATATTATTATATAAAACATAATGACAATTGTATAAGTACAAATTGACTCTAGGGCATATCCCCAACAGTTATGTCTTTAAGGATTTCTATCTATTTACATGTATTTTCTCTTTATTTTCACTCCTTGATTATCCTTGTGACTTTTTTTGTGTGACTTGATTTTCTCTAGTATATTAGGTTAGTAGATTATTTACTTCTATTTCTTTATTCTATTAGATAAATAATAAAGAATTTGGTAAAGTAAGGTGGGAGCCTAGGTTCTTGTAGATTTGATACTTGCTATTCCCTATACTATATACTCCCTCCGTCCCATTAAAATTGACCTACTTACTATTTTGGGATGTCCCATTAAATTTGACACTTTCCTTAAAAGGAAAGTTTTTACTATACAATTTATTATAAAATAATCAATATACCCCACATATATTATATTTATATTCTTAGATTTGACATAAAGTATTATGGGATCCACATATTTTTTATTTTTATTATATTATATTATTATTATATTCTAATTTTTACTTTTGCATAAAATATCGTGCCAAGTCAACCACTGTCAATTTTAATAGGACGGAGAGAGTAATAGGTATACTTGCCCGTATGTGTGGTTTTTGTGGTTAGTATTTTAAATAAAACTTAATTGATTGTGGCCTCTTGTTATTAATTTTTCCAACACTAAAAAACATGCATTAAGTTTTTGGCGCTATTGTTGGGAATGGACACTATCAGAAACACTCGAGTCTTATTGATTTAGCTATTGTTGTATCTATAAATACTACTAACTTTTCTTTGTTTTTGTATGTTTCTTCTTGAGTTTTGTATTTTTGTATCTCTTAGATGTTTTGATTACTAACTTTTCTTTTGTTTTGTGAGTTTTGAAAAAAAAAAAAAACCCCATCATGGCAGGTTATTCATGGGCAAGTTTGTTGCTATGGGAGTAAAATTAAAGGAGTTATGATGATGATAGATTGACACAATTGCAAGATGACATTGATGGTTTCAGTGAGACATGTAATACCCTACTCTGGTCACACCTAGTTTATGAGAATTAACGTGCATTGAATATGAACATATGTATTCGAAAATGATATATGATTGTTTCATGATTCTGCAAGATTGTGCTTTGGTGATATGTGCATGTTTTAAATTTATTTGAATATGTGATGCATTAAATTTTTAACAGTGATTTAGGAATAGTAGAAGGCATTATTTGATTATTGTTCCATAAAATACTTTACATGAAAATTATTATTATTATTATTATTATTATTATTATTATTATTATTATTATTATTATTATTATTATTATTATTATTATTATTATTATTATTATTCCTAAAAAGCAATTATATCTCCCATTTTTTGTTGGTCATCTATTAATTATTTATAATAGTAATAATAATAATTACTATACTAATTAGAACTATATTGTTATTATTTATTATCTATTAAAACTTATTTATTGCTATAGTTGTTTCTGGTTGAAGAATTATAATAATATTACATATATTATTTTAATAATGATATAACCAAATGACTTCCTTTCATTCCATATTTATATTCCTTGTATAGTATTAAATTATGCATTCATGTGGTTGATCTTGTCTAACCATCACATTTTGACTTTGAAGACTCCTACATTTTACTGCATCTCTCCATGGCCGACATCCACCACCTATCTATCAAGGGTTTTATTATCTTTGGAAAGTTAAAACTTCAGCATTTGCACGTGTCTTTGAAGACCTTATTTTCCTCCTAAAAACTCTAGCTACCTACCACTTTTAATTTCCAAATATTATACCTAACAAACTTAGTTCAGCAATTTCGATCATAAGACTTCTTAGTTGGTTGACAGCTTTGCCCGAGTACATATGCTGAGATTTTCGATTTTCTGCTTTGCCTCCTTGTACTTCTCATAGCTGATCACAAAAGCTATTAGTATCTATAGAATTATGGCTTGATTAGAAATGTATTTGAAATTAAACAAACCTTATCTTTTCCTCCTATCAACTGGTGCATCCCAACTTCCCCTAGCTTCACGATTTTCTTTTCTTTGCCTAAGGAAAATCTCAGTTTACTTTCACACTTAGGAACTCTTGAAACTCTCAAGGATTTCAGCCATCATTGTACACTACTTCTTCTCCCTAAGGTGCACGATTTCCTCTTCAGCTTGAACAACAAAACACGGCCATAGTAACCAAAACAGCCGACACACATACACATTTCTGTAACCAAATTCGTAGCAAACTCTCAAACTTCAGTCTCCTTATTCTAGCCGACACATATAGCAGCTATCATTCTAGGTTGCTCATTCTTTTCCTAAAAGGATTTCAAGAGGTAACAAGCTTGATCCTTCTTTTATTTTCTCTTGGGAAAAAAAATGGCAGCATGTATATGTGTGTTTGTGATGGGATTTTCGGTCATCTCTTTACTTTTTTGTGCAGGATCTTTTCTTGTTAATGTTGATCTTGCATAAATCTTGAATGCTGGTGTTGTTTTCTTCAAGGAAAATCTGAAGGGAGAAATATGTGTACATGATTTTGGCTTTAAAATGGTTGGTTATAAAATCAGAATTTTGGCTGCTATTGAATGTGTAGTTTGAAAGGAAATTGGCCAGCATACTGGCTGCTTCTAATTGTCTCCTTATGCCCGAATTTTAAATGGAAATTGCAAGGCATACTGATTGCTTCTATTTGTCTCTTTGTGCACAAATTTTAAATGGAAATTGCAAGGCATATTAATAGCTAGACTCCCTTCTGGTATGCGTATGCAAAAGACAGATTTTTCAAAGTGGATGAAATCATCCTTTCAATGAATTGAATTCTTGCTGCAATTTGTCTCTTCTACTTGTTTCTTTTCAATGAACCGAATGCTTGCTGCAATTTGTCTCTTCTACTTATTTCTTTTCAGTGAACCGAATGCATATGGAGGCTGTGGGTAGTTTCGCAATATATGCTTCTATTTGTTGTTTTTCTTTTCCAAGTGAATCGAATGCATATGGAAGTTGTGGGTAGTTTGTCAATATATATGCATTTGTTGTGGATTTCAATGCCTGAAATTTGATTATGGCTCGAGAGTGCTATTTTTTTTTTTTTTTTTTTTATGGATGTCAAGAGTTGGTTTCTTAAGGGGAAAATCAATAAATAGGGCCGTATATGGATATTTATAGCTTCATAGGAATTGGTTTTATAAACTAGAATTTTGCTGCTAAAGAATGCAAAACCTTAAATGTGAAACCTTGGATAGTTCTTGAGCTCGAAATGGTAGAACTTGAGTGCCCCTGATCCTCCTCTTACCTATGCATGATTGAGTTCAATTCCATTGTAGAATTGAATTTAATAACCATTTCTTTTGATGCACAAAGTATTGTGTTCAAGGCTAGAATATTCTACTGTTATATGTGAAACGTGTTATTAGATCTTAAGAAATTTTGGAATCTAGTTTATTTGTAAAGGAAGTGTTTGAAACTTGTTTTTATATATGAATAAAATTTTTTAGTTTCCATATGAAGAATTATTTTAGAAACTACTGATTGTGATCAGAGAAATTTTATCAAAAGGGAATATCAGAAAAGCTGAGATTTCAATGTTTGCTATGCAGTGAATTGCAGTCTGTTTTGTCACCTGCTTTAAGTGTGAATTTAAGGGGGGGGGGGGGGGGAGGGTAAAAATGTAGGATCTTGTGTTTTCTAATAATCTGTAAAATTTGTGAATTAATTGAGGTCAAGGTTGGAAGTTATTAATTTTCTTTTCTGCATGACCAAATTGAGTCAAATTTGAGCATTCTCTGTTCAGAATTTTTTTAGATTTGTATGAGCCTGATTTTCTGAATGTGCTTAGTGTATTTCATTCATAACATGTTAAGCTATGTGCCTACAAATTTTGTGGTCAATCGGAGGAGTTTATATAGGGTTTTACCCTTAGGAGCTTAGACTATCGTTGCTAGAAATTGAAAGCAGCTAAGGGTTTTGTGCTAAATTGCTAAGTTTAATATAATCTCTTGAGAAATGATAAAGGGCAGATTTTATGCTTTCTAAGGGATTTATGGAAGGTCTTAAGTGCTGAGTATATGTAAAAGTTCATGCGTGTTGCTCATTCGCATTATTTGGCAAACAAAGGATAATATAGGCTGATATACACTTGGTGTATAATGTGGACTTGAATTTTATTTGAGATGATCTAGGAAGTGCTGTGATTAATTTATATGAACTCTTTGCAAGATTTGGAAGATTATCAAGGGTAAGGACCAACTTACTAGAGTTCATACCCTAACCTTACGGATAAGGTAAGTTCCCTTACATTCATCAAATTGATTTTATTTTATTATTTTGGTTTGGAAAAAGTGTTGGTGAGTATCTCTTGCAAACATGAAATAATGGCACGATAGCTAATTTTTGAAAACTTATGTATTTAGAAACTTATTATTTTGGAAACTTTCTACATTTGGAAACTTTTAATTTTAGAAACTTCTAGATTTAGAAATTTTTAAAATATGTCAAGCATGACTTAGGAGCTAAGCATCAAACACTTTGATTTGTTTAAATATGCAAGAGCTGAATTCTTGATCATACATATACTTTTCGAAAATCATAGTATGACTTATTTGAGCATGTGGCTCCTTCACTATGAACACTTGGAATAAAATGTTGACTTAAAACCATGCCTAGTAAAATCTTTTTGCAAGTTGAAAAATGTTATTTGGAATTGTATTGAACTAATTTTGTAGGATCCGCTTTGGAGCCTTATGAATTGTGAAGAATGAATAACATTAAGTACTCAATAGGGGTTAGACCTCTATACTAGCCTTTAGTTGGTCTAGGGATATCTCTCGGCAGGTGGCTACCTCCGAGAGGTTGACTCTTTTTTATCAGGGCGTCAGTATAGGAGGTTGAGTCGTCCTCAGCTAGCAACAGGGTTCTAGTAGAATCGACGGTCGGAAGTGGGACAGCCAGATTAGATTGAGTAAGAGAGGGAGGAAAATCTCACTCGGTAGGATGTACACCTACCAGGTGTTGGGGGTCAAGTGCTTCACAAAAGTGAGAGCTATCTCTATGCCATTTCACCACCTAACGGGGGTCATGTGCTTCACCTAGCGTGAAAGCCACTTCTGTGCCCTGACACACTAACTTGGTTGTTTTTAATTGTTAAACTATTTCCATGGAGCTGTTCTAAGGGGACCTTAGAAATTTTATTCGAAGCTTAATATCTTATAATTATTCATATCTTTCCAAATAAAATATTCTAAGAGCATTTTGCTTCATGACTTCTCACTACTATCTTTCAAGAAGTAAGAATTAAATTTGTAAAGAAGGCATGATAAGCTTTTGATATACCGATGGTGCATCCATCATGGAATGTGTTTTATTTTCTTAGCCCAACTCACATACGGGGCTTACTGAGATGACCAATCTCACGCTATTTTGAACTTATGTTTTTATGGTGCCTCAAGTCTTGATCAGGTTGGAAGATCAGTAGCTTGAAGTTTTTGCTATGGAATTTCTATGTCCATTTGTTGGATATTTATTTTGAATATTAATTTTTATGTGGAAACTTTTGTATAAGTATTGAATTTTTTTTAATTAATTTTTCCTTAGACTTTCTTTAAAATTTTGAATTTCTTTTACTCTTTCGTTATAAAAACCCCTAGTCCAAAGGATGGGGCGGCATCCCCGACCCATTTTGGGTTACGTAAGTAGGGGGTGTTACAAAACGTCACTTAAAGCATCAATAAATTCTTTTGCTAATAATGCAAAGACTTCGATTAAGGGGTACGAAGAATTATCCCAATGAATGGGCTCTAAAAGAATACAACTAGCAAAGTTAGTTGATGAGATCTGCAATAGGGAATTGAAAATCACAAAAAATAGGGGATGCTATACAGTAAGCAACTGGCGTCGGTTAGGATACTTGAGGCAACGCTGACCTTATCCCAAAAAACTGAAACGATGACTTTTGAGCCTTCTTTGGCTCAAACTGGAGAATAATTATGCCCTTTGAGTGCCAGGGACCATATATTTGAAACAGAAACCCCCCAAGGAAAAGAAAGAAGCTATGAGGAATAATTGCACAATGTAGAAAAAGAAGTATTCGATTCTACTTTATGTGCTAATTCTCCTAATTTCTTTTTGTCACATGATTTTATAGGTACCTCTGAATTCTTGGAGAGCAATGTTGCCCATGATAATATGTGGAGTTTGACATACCTCAAGGAGTTGGATTTTTTCATGATGCATTATAAGAAATCCTTAGAGAATGTTGATGATGTGTCCGGATTTAGGTATAAAAATCATACAAAAACTAAGCACATTTTCAATCAAATTTAAATTAAAACGTTCAACCCAAATCACACATATGAGCAAGCGTACTCATCATTAACCGAGCATAGGGTTCAAACGAGTGTCGATCCTCTAGGAACAGGTAGACATTAATCACATTTCTTTCATTGTTTAACCGACTCGATAAAGTGAAAACGAAATTAAAAAATAAAATAAAATAATATATATATATATATATATATATATGTCAAGGATGGAGAAGTATGTAACTCAAACCATTGTTTAGACAAAAATGATCTTAAAGTACCTAACCATTATCATAACTAATCATTCTCTTGGCACCTTGAAGGATTAAGATAAATTAGCATCACTTGGTCTATCTCAACTAATTACTACCTTCTACATAAATTAGCATCACTTAGTCTGTCTCAACTAATTCATCCACAAGATGCATTAAACACAATCATTGATTAAATTTCCTTGGTTTGACAAATTTAAAATATGAAACTAATTAATGAATCATTGGTCTGGCAAACATCAATTAACCTTTAATTACTAAATCCTCATCAATTAACCTCTTTGGTCTAGCAAGTCAACAGCCAATAAATATGAAATTAATCAATTGCAACTACCATCAACCTCTTTACTCTAGCAAGTTAATGAAAAGAAACAACCAATTAATCTCATAATACGCCCAAGTAATTAAATACCAAGAAGAACAATCAATTAATCAAAAGATCAAATAACTCTAAAAATCATGAATATCTAAAATAATGTCAAATTACAATAAAACAATTAACATATCATTGTTCAAGAAAAAAAAAAACAAAGTAAAATAAAGCACTCATAGACAAGTCTCCTTCTTCTTCCTTTGAAGACCTTCTTGCACAACCTTCCTTGAATTGAAGAATTCCTCCTTTGACTAAGTGGTTTTCTGTGATGATCAATGAATTCTCTCTTTTCCCTTGTATTTTCCATCTATTATAGGTTTAGGAAGTGCCTAAACTTGTAGGTATAGAGTTCTTGGCCGAGTAGAAGTTGGAAGATACTAAAACTCAACAGATTACCAAAAACCGCGTAGAAAAAATCAAGCACCGCCTTATCTTCAGGGCATAGCCGGCACCGCCTTGACTCTTGGAGCCGACGCCGGTTGTGTTCTTCTTCTCTATTTGTTTGCCGATTTTTCTCCAAATTTTGCACAATGAAGACCAGAATGCAGCTGGCGCCACCTTGACTCTTGGAGCCGGTGCCAGTTCCCCTCTGTTCCGCTCTGTTTTGACAATTTTTTATCGCCTTGAAGTTTATGCAATCCAGTTTATACAATTTTTTATCCCCTCTAGAGCCCTAGCCGATGCCACCTCTCATCTGTTCTGCGATGTTTTTTGTTTCATTTTACCCTAAAAATCTGTAATAATGAACAAAATACCTTTCTAAGGGTAAAATCTCAAATATGAAGGAATATGACTAATTATTGAACAAAATGTATCACAAAATAGCCTCAAATAACTAGAAAAAATATGCCTAATTTAGCCTCTATCAGTTGACAACTTTTACCCTTCACCCTATTTAAAGGGAGGTAACTTGGTATTTTTAGATGCATTGGAAAGTAAGGATTTCTTAATCCCATTTAAAGGGAAATTTTCATTGTGGCAAATCTTTTGAAGGGATAATTGGTTATTCTAATGTTTATACAGTTTTTAGACATAATTTGCATCTTTGTATTGGAAAGTTGACTTGTATGTCTCAGAAGGTGCTATGAAAGGAGGGTCATGCATTTACATTTATTGAAACTATTTTCCATGAACCTTGTTTCTTACGAAAACCTCTTTTCTTTTTACATTCATCATTCCTACCCTATTCACTGAGCATTAATTTCTTTTCAAAAGGGATGATGAGAAAGTATGATGAGTGGAAAGAGTGTTTTTATGTGGTTAGGGATTTTATAGCATTATCTTGTTCTATCTAGCTGTTAGGTGTCTTTCCCTCTCCCCGTAAGGAAAATATTTTCTAGCTTAAGTGTGGGGAAGGGATCATTTTTCTTTATATACTTTGTTATGATTTTTATTAAGTCATTTGTTTTATTTCTTTTATATTAATATTTTCTTTATACTTTATGAGTGTGTTGTTTTGTAGGTTTGAATAAATATTTCTTAAACAAGCTCTTCTATTATTCTCTAAGTTTTAATATTTATTGAAGCCTTACTGCACTTGGGGAGTATTGCTTAATTTTCTACCTCTTTTATCATTTTTTGTCCCTTTAGAAAAGCTTTCTTGTGTTAATTTGTGGACAATGAGGATGTTGTCTAGTTTAAGTGTGGATGAGTGGTTCGGTGATATTCTTTGTCTAAGCTGTTGGTAATTTTGTTGGTGTTTCTTGAAATTTTAGGTTAATTTGGCTAAAAATTCGAAAAATTGTGAAATTTTGAAAGTTTGGAAACTTTGCAGTAAATTGCAACTTTTTACTATTATGGTATTGTTATTGTTTTTCTTTTGGTATAAGAATTTGGTTTAAGACTTATTTGGTTGAGTTTGGTTTTGTGTAAACTTATATATTTGGTGTGATATAGGCTAAGTATTGAGAATTTGGATTAACCTTGTTTATGGTTTAGTAGATGTTGTGGCATTTTGTTTCTTAAGGATTGATGTTGATTTTGTGATGAAATATAAGTATGGAATTTTGGTTGATTTTGGTGCTATGGTTTTCTAAACTAGTCCTTGTTCTGAATTTAAGTAAATAAGGACTAGAGTGGTACAATCATGATAGAGCAAAAAAAAAGAAGAAGAAAAGAAGTCTTGAAAAAATTTAATGAACAAAATGTAAAAAAGAATAGAGATTCCTATAGAAAATAGGATCAATACAGAGAGAAGTAGTAAGTATTGTTCAGTGCACTCCCTTGAGGCTATCCCGAAGGCAAAATGCAAAATAAAAGAAAAAACAAGAAATTAAGGGGGCCAATACAGTGAGTGAAGAGAAATCCATTCACTTAAGTCTATGAATTCCAAAGAAAAAAATGGCAGGAATGTCCCAGTTTGCTACTCAGATTGTAGTAGTTTGGAAATTGTAAAACTGAAGTTGATTATTATTCCTAACTTATATGAATCACAATGTTTGCATTCTTGACTTGAGGAATGGGATGAAACACATTGAATAGATATGAACTTGTTTAACTCAACTTCATTGGCCTTCGTTATATCTAGCTTAATACATAAGTTTATATAAAATTACCTTGATTGAATATGTGTTAGATTGAATTCTTAAACTAGAAGAACGATAATATCTTTACTCTAATAGTAATGTTCACTAAAATCTTCTTATTCATAAGCTATTTGCTTGGTGTTTAATTCTTATTTTCTTGAGAACAAGCAAAGCTTAAGTGTGGGGAAATGTGATAGAGCCTAAATATGTCTATATTTTCCTAGTTATTTGAGGATATTTTGTTATATTTTTGGTTTAATGACTAGTCAATTCCCTTCCTATTTGATATTTTGTCTGTGGAAATGTCTTTTGATGATTTTATGCAGTAATGGAAGAAATTGGAGTCAAAACATCAGATTTCTAGCATAGACCCGGTGCCTACCTAGAGACCCAAACCGGTGCTAGCCCAGCACTGAAAGAAACTCGAGAAATAGAGGAACAATAGAGCAAAATCGAATTTCCAAAGACGAACCGGTGCTAGCTCTTGACTGTTCAATGGCGGCCGAGATTCCTCTTTATATCAGAATTTGAACATTGTAATACAAATCTTTTGGAAACTGAATTAGACAAAAATTAGGACTCTTGTATTCACGTTTTGGTAATCTGAACTCTATAAATATAAGAGAATAACACCTCTAAATCAATTTTCACCTTTGGGACTTACAAACCCATAGGAAATTCCTAAAGAAACACTAAGATTTAGGAAGATCAAGGAGATTCTTGAAGAAGAAAATGAGGTTGATCAAGAAGGTTTCAAGGAAGAAGAAGAAGGCTTACTTGTCTATGAGTGGTTTCTTTTTCTCTTCTCTGTAATTTTTTGGCAATTTTGAGTTTTAATTATTCTAATTATATTTAGAGGATGTTTTTGGATTCATGACTTTGTATTGACTTTATGTTTTTTTTATCAATTGATTGTTATTCTTGATATTTGATTTCTTACTTTTGTTGGTGAATTGATGAAATTGGATCTTCTTTCTAATGGACTTGGGAAATGAAGTTAGATGGAGTTCAATTTAGTTAATTCTATGTTCATTATCTTAACTAGATTGGGAAAGAAGGTTAAGAATTGAACTTAGGTAATCCAAGATTAGTTGATTTCGCCTAGGGCGTATGGTCATTGACTAATTTCATGTTTATATTGAGGAATGAGTTTTATGCATCTTTTGGTTGTTTTAGTTTGATTGGGAAATCTACTAAATTGACAAGGAGATAGTGATTCCATGAATTGGGAAAGAAGTGGAGTCTATATTTTATTCCTTCATGATGCCGAGATGATAATTAATTGTAATAATTGCTAATCAGTCATTGTTATGCCTTTTAAGATTTCTATCTATTTACATGTCTTTTCTCTTTATTCTCACTTCTTGATTATCCTTATGATTTTTCTTGTGTGACTTGATTTTCTCTAGTATATTAGGTTAGTAGATTATTTACTTCTATTTCTTTATTCTATTAGCTAAATAATAAAGATTTGGGTAAAGTAAGGTGGGAGCCTAAGTTTCTGTGGATTCGATACTTGTTATTCCCTATACTACATGATGAGTATACTTGTCCGTATGTGTGGTTAGCATTTTAATTAAAACTTGATTGATTGAGACCTCTTGTTATTAATTTTTCCAACACTAAAAAACACGCATCAATAAGACTTGAGTTGAATAGCTTAGATTGTGTCAAATGTAAGGTTAAGATTAAAACAAATAGGTGATTAGGATGTATCTAGGTGGATGGTCAAGATAAATTCAAATCTAAGGTCGAGATCATTAAAAATATAAAGATATGATTAAATCTTCTTGAATAAGATATACAAATAGGTGTCTTAGATTTAACAAGATATACAATAGAGATTATTTTAAGTGTATGGATAAGATTAAAACAAATAAATGATAGAGATCGGATTATTTGGATAAGTTATAAAATAAATATCTAAGATATAATATAAATGGAAGGTTAAAATTAAAACAAAATAGAGAGTTAGGAGTAGCTCTAAATAGCGGCAATAAAGAGGTAAAATGAGAATTTTACAATCTTTTAGGCAAACTAGGGTTTAGTTTAACAAAAATTAATTTAATAAAATAGTCTTGTTCAAAATAAATAGTCATAAGTTCAAATAGTTCAAAAAGTCCAAAGAATTCATGGCCATAGTTATACAAGAGTTAAAATTAATTTCAGTTAAAAAATCAAAATTGTCAATAATATTAAAATAGAGCTTCTATTTTTAAAAATCAACATTGAAACCTTTCTAAAATCGATTATAAAGATTTACTCTAAAAATATAATTTTTCACTAAATAATCAAATATATCAATTTCTAATAATTAATTTCTTTTCCTAACATTAAATTATTTACTACAACTCATCACAATATAATCACATACATATGCACATCCTTTCTACATAATTATCTCATTCATAAACAAAAGTCATAAAAATTAGACGTACATACAATTTATTTGAACAAATTCTCAACATATAATATACTCATGAATGCAAACATCACTAGTATAATCTCATGTATGAATGAGCGGGGTATTACACAACCGCTAATCAAAATACACACACAATTAGGTAATTCAAGGGGCTGAAAAGTCCAATAAAGGAAGATAAGATGTCAACAACCATGAAGAAGGAAAAATTTTTAGTTTTGCTTACTTTTTGGAAAAGAATCACATTAGGAACTTTAGGTTGTTGAAGAAAAATTTTTCCTACACAATTGTAAGCTTGAATCCTTGAGAAAGATAAGAGGCAACCGTGAGATTGAGAGGAGTGTGTGAATGTCAGCCAAGAACAAAGCTAGGTTAGAGTTTTGTTTGAGAGTAAAGAGGAAAATACGTGGGAACTGGGTAAGCAAGAGTGTGACAGTTGAAAGGAAAATAATAGGAGAGATTATGAGAAACTTAGGGTTATAGAAAAATTAGGGTTTGCTAGAAAAAAAAAAAGAAATATTGTGAGACTTGGGAAAACAAGGACTAGCAGCCAAGAGAGAGAAAAACTAGAAGGAACTTTAGGAAAGTTAGGGTTTAAAGCCCATCCATGATTTTATTTTATTCTAATTTCAAAAATAAATTCCAGACTTATATTTTTGCCCTTATTACACCATTACTGCCTAAATTATATGCAAAATACACATGGATCCTTTTTAAAAGTTAAAAACCGAATTTTAACCCATCAAAAGATATTGTCCAACCATAAACAACTAAGATAATAATTCTTATTAGTGCCATATTATTTTGCATCATAAAATCAAATACTATACACACTCATCAAATTTAAATAAGCATACATTACTCATTTACACGATAAATCACACGCGCACTTAATGATTATAAGGTACTCAAGTATGCATTCAACACATATATTTTCACACACACACACACGACTAATGAATTCCAATTAACCTTCCTATGACTTGGGTATTACATCCATGACTACACCTATCAAATTCAATTCATGTAATAGCTTATAGTTGATATGTCTCAACTTCTAATGCTATAATTCTACTTTATCCGCCTTATGCATCATATAGCTATAGCTTTTAGTTGTACATATTTAATAATTATTATTTGATGTCCTATTTCCGGGGATGACATAGTTTCTTATATTGTTAATTACAAAACACTTGTTCTTATCAAAATTAACATACATATTTTTGTCATACAGCTGACTGATGATGCTAATCAAATTTCCCTTCTAATCATCAACATACAGTGTTCTAAGTTTAGGCATACCTTTAATATTTAACATGCCATTTTTAGCCACTTTATTTTTTGAGCCATCACCAGAAGTATCGCTACCACCTCTTTTATATTCATAATTGATAGTAAATTCCTTCTTGCCATTGTGCTTGGAGAAACTACTTTCAAGATATCATACATCTTCTATAGTAGCTTTTAGAAGCAAACACTACATATGCTTTGAGATCATTCTTTTTAATCCACAAGTGTTTCACCTCCGGGGCTTTACTACCTTTAGCAAACTTGGGTTTTAAAATCTTTCAACCATATTGAAAATCTTTAAATTTCTTCGAACAATGTTTCCACCTATGACTTGCAAGAAAGTAGTAATCACAATAGGTGGGGGATTTTATAGGCTTGGGTTTGAATTTTCTTTAATTGTTCCATCTTCTCAACAGCTGTTAAATTCTATTTTTCAACCTTGTTGAACTCACCATAAACAAGTCTAATTTTGTCATGGTGGTGTCTTTCAAAAGAAAAAACTTCATCTAACCTTGTTTTGCAAGAGTTTAACCTCTTAATAGATTGCTTAGCATCTTCCAACTTCTGATTGATATCTTTCTGATTACAAACTTTCAAGTTTTCTTCACCTCGTTAAACTTGATATTAAGTTCTTCAATCTCTTATTGTTGTGAGTTGTTTACTTATCGAAGTCTCCGAACTTTCTTTTTCGGTGCCTTATTCAGTTTTGCAACTTCGAGCCATTTTGAATACAGCAACTCATACTCACTAACAAGTTTCTCATGCTCTACATATTTATTGTTAGTGTCTAGCATTAAGATTATTGTCTAAATTACTATATATCTTCATGAGTTGAACCCTTTTCGATAATAGAGTTGAATGCAACATTACTCACTTGACCTTTATCATCATCTCCCTTAATGTTATCATTATAAGATATTCTTGATCATTTTCACCATCACTCAGAGTCATGTTGTAAGACTTGTTTTTTAAGTTTATTAAAGTATTGGCACATTCAACCTGAATGTATCCATAGACATGCATTTTTCTACACTTAGATCTTTTCAATCCACCTTTCTTCTCTAGAAATTTTTTCTCAATGTTGTTCTTTTGTTGAAATCTAAATTTCTTGTTGAAATGTCTATTAAATGGCTTGTTCTTCTACTTTTCTTTCTTGAGTAGTTTATTAAACTTTTCTGGCAAAGACTAATTTTGTCATTTGAGCCCTCGTTATCATCAGAATTGTGTTCAACTACTGTTGCATGCGGTTTGTGCTATGTTTTAGACGATAGATCCAATACTTAATTAAGTTTTAAAATAAAATACCAATCCAACTCATATATATTTGGGCAAGTATACCCATAATTTAGTATAGAGTGTAGTTGATAAGTATCTTAGACCCTCAAGAATACGATCAACTACTCCTACTACCACTTGAATTCTATTGTTCAATTAATTGAAACAAGAAGTAAAATGACTAATTATTTATTGTTAAAAATAAGAAAGTCTCATATGAATACATCAACTCAATTCTCAAGGTAAGGATTAAAAGATCACCAAGAAAGATTCAAATAAGAAAAGGAGATTGGCCATGTAATTAAATAAGAATTCCCCTAAGAATACTTGAATAACGAACATCATTCAATTAATTAATATCAATTCCAAGCATTGGCAATATTTTTGAAATAAAGTAATATCCACTCTCTCTCAAGTAATGAATTTTTCACCCCAGGATCCAACCAATACATATCTCGATCATATAAATAAAACTAAAAGATACATAAAATCAAGAAAATCTAATGATAAGCCAAAAAGCCCTAGAATCCCTATCTCTAAGTGATCCCAAAACCTCATCTATCACCAAATTCTAAATCCCCCAAATCATTTCTCAAGTTTATCAAGGGAAAACAAATCTATTGAATTAACATAAAAGGAAACCCATCTCATGAATTCTTTCTCAAGCTCAACATAAGAGAATTACCCAATCAATCAATCAAACCCAAATGATAAATTGCTCAAAATAGACATCAATTAATCAAATAAACATCAAATACAAGATTAAAGTAGGGTACAACCATTTAATTATAATTCAAATCAATGAAAATCAACAACCACAAAATCAAATCACAAAGGGAAAAAAGGGGAAACTCATAGACAAGGTCTCTCTTCTACTTGCAAACTTATTTTGGGGTTGCTTATTCTTTCTCAAATCCTTCTTGATCTTTTCTTCTCTTCTTTATGCTCCAAGAGGTTTCTCTGGTGTATTTTGTGGGTGGCTCTCTCCCAAATGACCCAGAAAAGCAGTATTTATAAGTTTATTCGCAAATTCCTAAAAATCTACAGAATTGGGAGTAATCTATGATGTTGCACAGCACCATGGAAGATTACGTGCATCATGCCATGTATGCTCTGATCCTCTAATCTTGCCTCAAAATGACATCGTGGGATTAACTGTTGATATGAGCTAGAATGATGCAGGGCGATGTGGACACTAACTAGCACGGCGTTGTGAAGCTCCAGATGTTTTACATTTTTTTACATCCTAATGATGCACGATGTCGTGTAAAGTGAGAGGCACGACGCCTTCAACTCTAAAAAGGTTGACTTCTGAAGTTCAGCAGCTACATAGTGGTGTGTAAAATGAGGGGCACGATGCCATGTCACTTCAGTTTAGCTCTTTTTTTAGTCTTTTCTCCTTGAATCCTTATCTAATATTTAACTTTTTCATCCTATATAAAACAATGAGAAAATAAGGGATTAAGTAGCAATCTAGAATGCATCTCTCCATAATTTAGACACAATTGATGTATAAAAATATGTGTATAATGGATACTCATCATTCCCTCACACTTAAACTTTTATTTGTCTTCAAGCAAAATATCATAATTAAAAGTGCTTCAAGCAAAAAGCATAATGATCAAGGATAGATTTTTGGAACAATAACTACTATTGGAAAAGATATTCATTTTCCATTGAGATGAGAATTTAGGTCAAGTTCATTCAACTAGGCTAAACTCGTGTAAATATATATATATATGAATAGATAAAACTAGAGCTATCAAAGTTGGATTAAAAAAGTCTATATTTATTCAACAAGTGTCACCCCATTTCTTAAGTTAGGAATATGATGCAAGTGATTCATATAAGCAGGGGATAATAAGTTACTTAAGTTCTCTAACTTCTAAAAGCTACTGCAGTCCAAGTAGTAAACAAAAGATTGGTCTATACGCTTACTTTTATAGGGTAATGTAATTGCCTAATCGAGATAAAATGAAAAAATTTTCAACTTTTACAGTATCCTCTATTCTTATTTTCTTTCTATGACAAGGTAATGTGATAGCCTAATGAAGATATAATAAAAGATTTTTAGCAATTACATTACTTTACTCATTTCTCTCATGTTTTTGCCCTAATCCACATTTACTTAAACCTGAAATAAGGATTAGCTAGAAGATCATAGAATATAAATAATTCAAGATTCCTTATTTAAATTTCATCACAAGTTTCTTATCCATTCTCAAGAAATAAAATATCACCATATTTATCAAAACATAGATAAGGTTAAGCCAAATTCTCAAGATCTAATCCATATCGCATAAATTATACATAATCACCTAAGAATAATCTAGTCAAAATAAACTCATTCCAAGTTCGCATGTCAAAAGAAAAAGAATAGCAATTCCAAAGGCGTTCAAAATAAGCCAAAAATTAAAAAAAAATTAACTCAAATTTTCAATTTTCAAAAATCAATTCTAACCAAAAAATAAAACCCACAAATAATCATGTAAAGAATATACTTTAATCTCTCCCCTATACTTAAAATGGATAGTGTCCTCATTAGTTCACAAAATGTGCAATATGAATATATGCAATGGAACTGAAAATAATAATGAGGAAAGAATGAAAGTAATACTCTCCAAGTGAATAAAATCTCGAATTTTGTATTGAAGAGAAGAAGGATTAAGATTTCAGCATTCAAAAAAGATTATATCTGTTGGGTATCTCACACATATCATATATGGCGCAGCAGAAAAATAAAACGAGATACCATCCCAAGACCCGCATATGTGTGGAAAACAAGACATAAAGATGACAAAGGTAACAGCTTTTACCTTTCTTAGATCATCCGAAGAATAAAAATTTTCTTCTTCAAGTCAAGGCGCGATCCAGTAATCCTGTTGATCAAACTCCACGAGAGTTAAACGTCCAACCACTATAATCACAGTGTGTTATTATCTCTAATAGTAATCACACAGAGGATACACTCAAGCACGAAGTTTTCTATTCTAGCAGAAAAACTAAGTGGCGGCTAGGTTTGTTCACAAGAACCACGAGGGAGAGAGAGAGAGAGAGAGAGAGAGAGAGAGAGAGAGAGAGAGAGAATGTCGTGTGTGCTAGGATTGGAGTGAATTTCGTGTGTCTAACACTTAGCTAGGGTTTCGTGTGTTTCATACCATATATTACACGAAATCCTGCTCAAAATATACTCCAATCTCTGAATTCTAAAACAGTTAGAATTCCCTAATTGTAATTGGAAACATCAAGTTCTCACAATTATAATTTGGACCATAAATTATAACTAATTATAATTTGGTCATAACAACTTCTCTTTCTCGCAATTAACCCCACTATGTTATCAAATAACATCTTGAGTATACAATCCTCTATTGTGTATGACCTATTAGGTTTCCCAATCAATTGGTAGCGAACATGAATTAATCCAAACGTCTTTGAGATTAATAATCCATAATTAATTAAAATTAATCCTATTAATTCTAATCAGAATTGATTTATTAATTCATCAATTAATAAACACATATTTTCATATTATGAGCAGTATCTAGCAACATATCATAACCACTCAAGAATCTAGAAAGTCAAGCGGCTTGACATGAACCCTTCACTAATAAACTACAGTGCAATTAACCCCTTTCACCATACAATATCTTATTTGGTTTGAAGTACGGAATTAGTGTCAACTCCTTCCAGAATTAACTCTGGCTCGAATACAATAGTACTTGTACCAGGAACTTACTACTTTATATGTGTATCAATTGAAACTATTTCCAATACACAATCGCCTTGGCCAAGGACTTCTCGAGTAGTAATTCCTACAAGTGGCCGTGAGATATTTGCCCCTACTATTAAGAGTAGTGAATCCTTTATTGACCATCTCAACTACTTTCGTTTACCTCACAATATACCCAATATCCATCCCATAGGCGGCCCTCGATCGAACTCCAGAGATTGGAATCAAAGTACAATGCTCAGCAAATAAAGTACCATAGAGATCTCAAGTCTAAGGATACTTGCACGTTTACTATATTGAGATTATATCACTGGCACTAAATAGTTATCCATGTGATTATCTCATAGCTAGGTCATCCAATGAACTTATTCCATTAACAAGCATCCATGTGTTAACTTTAAGTATCTCAATACTCACGGATATGAAAACCACCGCTTGATCAAATCAGAAAGTCTAACTCATGCTAGTCTTAACGTATTAATGATGTCCAGTCTCATTAATACTACGACTAGGGACTATTTAAGTACTAACACTATACAGTGTAGTAGGAATCTCATATCATGATCTCTATCATGATTTCCTTAACATAGTATTGTACTAGGGACTTTATCGAACAGTTATATTATTTAAAAGTAAACAAAAGAAACTGTAAAATAAATAATATCTTTTATTAAAATAAAATGTATCATATACAATGTATAAGTAATTGCCTCTAGGGCACAACACTAACAATATCTACAGTCATCCTAAAAAAATAAGTACTAATAAGTCTGAAATAAAAAAAAACTGAATCAAAACAAAGTACTAAATAAAAATATCCACGAAACAAATCAAAAGAAATCTTATCCTTAATACGGTCTACAGCCTATGTGGCTATTCTGCTCAGGCTCATCTGTAACACCCCACTACCTAGGCCCACCAGGGCCGGGGATGTCGCCCCGTCCAAAGGACAAATGGTCTTTATAACTAGGTCACACATACAAAATTGCGAAAAAAAATAATACTTTAACTTAAAATTTATTACATCCCAAGAATAAATCCATAAAAACCAAAAACAAATCCATAATAAAATTTATCCACTCTCATCTCCCCAAAACATTACACAAAATAAATTATCAGAAAAAATCTTCCAAGGCAGACAATATCTAGCTAATCATCCCCACAGCAGGATCGACCTGAAGTCCGTGTGTGCTTTGAGTGTCGAGTGAAAATAGTTCGCGAATGCAAAGTATAAAATCTTTATAAGAGAATTACTGGCAAGCAATAAACATTAGTTAAAATCAAGAGTGGCGTTTTGGCTTCCAGCCATACATAATTATTAAAATCTACCACTCAAAAGAAAGGATCATGGGTTACCACACGTTGGGCCCCATAACCGGTCAGAATACCGACACTTTGTGCAAACTGACAAAAAAGGGGTAGGTGATCGGCCTACAGGGCAGGATACACCTCCTTCTCTATACCCAAATAACAACAGGGTGTCCATTCCGGCAAAACACAGTCACTTGACTGAAATAAAAACTGCTAGCTCGGACCGGCACAACCTACTGGACTGACATCTTATCCGGGAAGGACTCACCCCTCAGAGGTGGCCACCTACTGAGAGACTCACCCTAACCCTTCAAGGACTAGTCCTAGTAGTCCACCGTTATTGAATACTCAACGAACGTATCCTACTTGGAAAAAATAAACAAAACACAGTTTCACATGAAAATGGCAATTAAGGGTTTCCAAAGTCTTTGTCAAAATCAGTTTTAGAAAGAATTTTGAGTTTGAGTAAATCTGCTTATTGATTTTCAAATAATTCGTTTGATTGAAATAAGAAAGAAGTCAATCCTCAATTGCCTTTACAGAAATGAGTGTCCATGCACTCTACATTTGGCTTGCCATTGTAAACATTTCGCATCAAACAGATTTTATGCAGGAGCTTACCTGATCCTTAGCTCGAGATAAAATAAATATCTTCAATCGCTGACCTAACCCCGCCTGGGGTAAATATAAATCACAATCAATCTCAAGCCAAGATCCACATTTACAAATAAAACTAGCTCAACTTACTACTACCATGATCCTAGTGTCCCAAGCTTTAAGGCCAAATAATGAATAAAAGGGTTTATAAGCTAAGTCTAATTTGATATTTAAAATAATTAGAGTTTTGGGAAATAGGAAAATATGTACTAATAAGTTGAAGGTTTAAATCTTGCTAAGAAAGATTTAGAGTTTATTTGATGAAGAGTCATAGGTGGTATGAGGTAAAATAATGATTTATTAATAATTAATTGTTTGAAAATAATTGCTAACAAAAATTAGTTGAAAATAAATTTTAATGGGTCTTGATTGAAAGCTAATAAATAAATTTTAACCGGTTCTAATTAAAAGAAAGAAAATAAATTTTAATGACATTTATGAATATAAGACTTACAAAATTAATATTTTTACTTATTATGATTATTTTCATAAAAGGCTTTATTTGATATTATCACTTTATATAATATCTATATATTTTATTTTCTAGTAAAGCTATTATTTATTTGACTAAAATATCCTTATTATATATATAATAATCCAAATCTACCCTTCCTATGGTTTTTCGAAATTACTAGCAAAATTCATAATATTAAACATTTTATTAAGGAAATAAAATTTAGCTTAGGGACAACTAGATCATGATCATAATTCTATTGCTAACCACAATCATGAACATATACACCCATTCAATTCATCGAATCATCCAAATCATGCATATAGGCATAGATCTAAATTTACTAAGGCATGATCCACCTCTACTAGCATAAACATAATCATGGCTTTAATGATTATAGACGAATATAAATCCTATTCACCATAGGTGACATAATCTCTAGCATACTTGATCACAAAGACATGGAGACATGCATTAAACTCTAAAAACACCATAATATCATCTAAGATAAATCATCACACGCATCAACCCCAACTCCATCATATACACACATCCATTCATGCTTCGAATTCAACTCATCACAACAACACATGCTTAAACCACAATCATAGCCCTTCTCCTTCTAATATCACTCTAGAGACATGAATCTAAAGTCTAAAAAAAAGAGGGTTGAGGGGACTTACTTTATTGGTGAGTACCTTGAAGGAGTTTCGAATGGATCTCAACTCCTAGATGCCTAGATTCGTCCAAGAGAGATGAAGAAAGCATGGCCATTGGTGAAGAGTCATTCGGCCAAGAAGGAGAGAGGTTCGGCCAAGAGAGAGAGAGAGAGAAAGAGAAAAAAAGAGTCCATTAGCAAGCTTATTCATATATATATTTATTAGAGATCAAAGATTCGAGAAGATGAAATTGTTTGAGCAAACTTACCTTGAAGGTGTTCTTGAGCCTTCACAAAATTTCTGATTTTTTATCCAAAAGAGCAAGTTAGATTTTGGAGTTTGATGTTAAAAATGGTATGGATGGACTCATGGCAGTGAGTATATGAAATCTGGAATTTTTGAAAGAAGTTCGAAGTGATTTGGAGGGGTATTAGGCGAAAGAAAGGAATGGGTGTTCTTGGTGTTCTATATGTGCTTGAAGGTTGAAGAGAATGGAGGAATTTTGGTTAATGCTGGCCAAAATTCTAAGGGAGAGAGTGACCGAATTGCTAGAGTGTTTTAGGTAGATGATTTTCTGGTTTGAAAGGAAAAAGGAAAGGCTGGTTGTTGAAATCCTAAAAGAATATTTTTAGAAATCAAATTTGGAAACAAAATATAGCGAGAATATTTTGATCAATGGAGAGCTTTTTTGGAACTGCTATGGCCGACTGATTGCTCTAAGTTTTTGCTAGATGAAAGCTGGTTGAAGGAGGTTAATGGTGGCTGAAAAGAGGGGGCACAATGGTGAAGGAAAGGTCTGGTTGTTTGAGGGACATTTTATGGAAGGTTGATAAATTAATATGACTGGAATTTTGGAATCTAATCAAGGCAGGATTGAAGTGATTTGCTAGAGATATTTTCGGGCAGCCATGTCTGATTTTCATGCAGAAGCTTGAGGAGGACAATGGAGTTCAGTTCAGAGCTGTTTAAGAGAAGTTTGTGCAGAAAAATGGAGGAGTTTCGGCCAGGGCTGAATAAGGAAATAAGGCTGGAAAATTCTGCACAGAATTTTCGCTGCTGGAATTTTTCTGGGCAGTTTCAGCTGCCATTTTCCAGTCAACTTGCAGATAGTTTGAAGGAGATTCTAGGGGTCTTTCATGGCTGTTTTCTAGCCTTCTTCATGGAGGAAAAATATGGCTAAGGAGCTGGGAAAAAATTGGAAGAAATAAGCTTGGTTTAGGGGCACCTATGCTGCAATTTTACCCAGAAATTTTTTTGGTTTTGCACAGCATTTGTGCAATCCGAAAATGGCCAGAAAATTCCAAGTTTCAAGCTATTCAAAAGGGGCATTTTCTGGAAGCATTTGGGAGGGAATAATGGCTGAGAATTTCGACACCTTGAAGGCACAAGAAGCTGTAAAAATTTCAGTTCATGACTTGAAGGAAAATGAACCTAGCTAGAGTGAAGTTTTGAAGGTTCACTAGGGGAATTAATTCTCTTGGAACCTTCCCCAACTCTTCTACATTTTCATACCATAAGATGTCTTTTCCTTAGACATTTTGAACCTTCAAGCCACAGCACTTCACTGAATTTTCTAGAATGAAATTGGCTAGAACAAATTTGACCAACCTAATGAATTGAGAATTAGGAGAAATTAAAGATCAAGAAGAAATGAATTTCCTTAGGAATTTTTGTGTAGGGTAAAAGAATAGAATTAGAGTACTCCTATCACGTCTCCCCTAGGACGACATCTCTACTCTACCCTAAAGCTCTTAAGGCCAAAAGTACCACTTCCCAAGCAAAAATAAAATTTAATCATGCTAAAACTCCAATGATGGAATTTGAACTCAAGACCTCAAGAATTAATTCCAATGCTCTAACCACTAAACCACAACAATTCTTATTCTTATTTTCTCTCTAAAATATTTTTCCTATTTAATTCTCAAGCTATCTCCCTATTTTCTCCTCGGGGAAAAATTACCATTTTGTCTTTCTCTCTCAAAAATCATAACTAAGCCCTCTAGACTATAAAACACAAATCCAAAGCACATAAAATAATATAAAAATATATTTAAATATGCAATAAAATATGATATGCATCCCAACCGCCTTACTCTAAGGTTGGTTTCGACTGTTGTTTCACATCATCGGGTCCAAAACAATCATATCTCTTCAGTCTGTCCCACATAGTGGGTAGGAAAGTATCTGAAGTAGACTGCTGAGTACGAATCATGTCTAGCCCTGCTCCTACATTCTATAGCTCAGTTCGGACCACCTCCAACTGCTCATGATACCCATTAGATGCCTGGCTCTACTTCTCCAGTAATCCCATCATATGCTCCATCATCTGTTACTGCTAAGCAATAATCTGACTCTACTATGCCACTATGTCCTGAATAGTGTGGACAATATTGGTAGGCATAGCAAAATGTATGTGCATCTCTACTTGGAAATCAATAGTGGCAGCAAGTTGTCCAATGTTGGGCCTCTATGCTTTGGAAGACTCAGTTCTAGTAGACTTTGTAGTTGGGAGCTGCTACTTGGTAGAGGTTGCCATCTCTGTCTTGTCCTCTCTTTGAACTCACTAGGAGTTAGCCATCCTTTTATGTCCTTATCATAGTCGTAGCCATGGTTGACTAACATCCTATTAGCAACTACCTCACTAGCAACAATAGTAGATATCACCTCACCCTCTACTGGTACCTAAAAGTGCTGAAGTATCATGGTAATCACCAGTGGGAAAGCAAATACCTTAGAAGAATAGATGGAAAACACCACATCTCATATGTAGGAAATGATGAGGGAGGTTAGGGAAATAGGTTGTGAATGAATGAGCTTATGCAGTACACAAATGTCCACTAACCTACCTTCATGGAAACCACTAGCCCTTGGGCAACATTAAAGGCAAACAAATAAACCACCAGTCTGTACTGAGCAGGTAAGTCAGTAACGTGTAAAACTCTGCCTCCTTAACCTGCTGGCATACCAAATGCAGCTCAATCCTAGCAGAATCAAATTTCCACTTTGGATATAATACCACTTTTTTATTGTAGGTGACAATCTCCATCCATGTTCCCTCAGCTCTCAATCCTAAGATAGTAGCCAGAAGCTCCCTAGTCAGATTGATACGCGCTCCTCTGACTGTGGTATCAATATTCCTCAGGTTGTTTTGCTTCTTGGCTTCTATATTTGTATTAAACTCTTTGACTAGAGTGGGGTAGTAAACTCCCTATAGCCTCAAGATAGGTCCCCAGCTAACCTTTCTAAACAGTGTAGAGATTTTCAACTTATGGTCTAGGCCTCAGTCAACTGTCATTTTAACAATGATCCTTCTACCTTCCTTCTTCTCAAACCACTCCTTGTTCTCCTCATTGGTGAATCTATCATAGAGATGGAAGGATGTTGGAAGGTAGAAGTACCCTCACCCCTCTTTCTTTTGGATAGTAGTTTGTTAGCTATATGTTTAGGGCACAAAATCAAAATGCCTCCTTTACTTTCTCAACCTATCAAAACTTTACTCCAAACACCTTCAAACACACTAATCAACCAACAAAAAGCAATCCACAAAGTTAAACTCTAATATACAAACTCATAAGACCACTCCTCACTTTCCAACACCAATTCCACCACATCAATTAACTAATACCAAATAATTTCAAATCAACTCCTCCTCTCAAGTTTAAACATTAAGTCCAATCTTCGATTAACCATAACACAACTCAACAAATCAAATCAAATCTCATCACTTCATCCACACAAACTACCATAGCACAAAGTAAACAATTCCAACACAGCTCAACATTACACAATGAAACTCTTTGCACCAATTCACAGCCAATTATCTCCTCGTCATATCTTCCAACTCAATTTGCAGAAACTAATATCAATAAAACCAATGTAATTTTAGGGCATTCAACTTCAAATCAAATACAAAAAAAATCAACCAAATTCTAAATATCAAATGGCAAATATCAGTTCACAAGCTATCTTAACCATACAACTGTTTGTTAACCCTCAAACTTCACTAATACAATTAAACTAATCAACCAATCAATTTAATCTACTCAACCACAATCACAGACATAGCTCAATGCAAAAGTAACTCAAAGGAAGTTCAAAGTTTAAAGGTATATAAGAATTTCAAACATTAATAGCTCAAACTTAAAATCAGAGTAGTCCCAAGGTTAGAAATCCCCCAAAATTCGCTCAAATTTTAAACCCTATTACTCTATCAGTTCCAATCTGAAATAATAGCTCAAAGCAATATTAGAAGTTGGATTAAGGACTACAACCTTCAAGAATGGTTTGAAGACTTGCACAGGTTGTTTTTCCAAAATTTCCTAATCACCAAGAGTCTCATTGTGAAAGTGAGGCTAATTGCAGTAGATTGGAGAGAAAGAGATAGGAATCAATAGTTTTGAATCAGTAAAATGGGTGGAATTTCACAAGAAATTTGTGTGTGTGGATAGATTGAAGCAATAGGTTGTGTTGATTAGTGCACATTGAAAGTGTATTAAAGGGCTAGGGTAGCTCCATCGAAGTGTAAAGAAGATAAGGGTTTTATTTTTTTCTGAAATTCAATGCTGCACGGCACCATGGGTAATGACCTGCACATCACCGTCGAAGCGCAAAAATTTTTGTAATCAAAATGATGTCATTAATATTATAAACAAATACAAGGTGTCGTATGGCATGACCTCCACAGTGTTGTGCATAACTTTACGCATTGTGAAATTATTAGTAAAACGACAACGTTTTCATCCAAGTAGAATACACGGCGACGTCATGCATGACTTGTGCAGTTTCGTACATTTCCAGAAATTTTAATTTTTCTTCAATATTTAAGGGCACGGTGCCATGGAGTATGAGCTCCATCTTGTTGTGCACTTCCAAAAAATGTAAAAATACACTATATATATATATATATATATATATATATTAAAGTGAAAGCAATAACGTAACTATAGTAATGAAAAACAAATAAAGTGGATATATATAATCACAAGACTCAACAAAAGATGACATAATAAAGAAATGCCTCAAAACCTAACAAACTAAACAAGGCAAAAAAGTCAAATCAAGACTTATTAGCCATAAAAACTCACTAACAACTAAACAAAGCTAAAACATCTAAAACAAAATATTTATTCAAGTGCAAAGCATAGTAGAGAAAGGGATCAAGGTTTTCCACTTTCATCATATAGATTACCTTCAGTGTTTCCAGGCACAGTTCCCATAGGCCTCTCAACAAGCATATTCACAAGTTGTCCAATTTTTCTTTTAAGGTTGTGAATTGATGCTTTTTGGTTTCTTATGGATGCCACAACACCTTGGAAGAGAGTATTAGTGAAAGTCACCAACTTAACAACCAAGTCTTCTAGTGATGGCCTTGCTTGTGATTGTGGAAGTGGTAAAGGCTATGATGCACGAAATGGTTGAAGGGCTTAGGGTCTTGGGGTATAATTAGCTTAAACTCCTTGAACATTGAACTCGTCCTTGGTTTTGATTGTAACAAGAAAAGTTTGAATGATTTCTCCAATTAGAATTGTAAGTGTTATGAAAAAAATTGTTATCTTATCTTCCATTCCCTATATAATCCACATCTTCAATTTGTTGTTCACTTCCAACTCTCATTCCTTAACATTCATGGTCAAGGTACCCTCCCCCATAAAAGTCACACATCATAACCTATTTGGTGGAATTGACATTTATCTTATCCACTTTCTTTATAAGTGCTTCCAACTTGGCTTCTAAAGATGCCATTGTATCCACATTATACATTTCTTGACTTTTAGTCTTTGATCTTTGCATTCCCCGAGAATAGTTATTTAATGAGATATGTTCTATTAAATCAAAAAGCTCTTCTGTGGTTTTTGAAAAAATAGTTCCTCTTGATGAAGCATTAATCATTTATTTAGCAGAAAAACTCAACCCATTATAAAAAGTTAACATTTGCAAACCAAGATCGAAACTATGTTCAGAATATTTTATAATCAGCTCCTTAAACCTTTCCCAAGTATCATGAATTGTTTCACTATCTAATTGGGAAAGTGAAAAATAGCATTCCTTAGCTTGGCCACTCTAGCAGAGGAAAAATATTTAGTAAGAAATTTTTCATCCAATTGATCCCAAATGGTAAGAAAACCCGAGGGTAAGGATTTCATCCAATATTTAACTTGATCTCTCAAAAAAAAAGGGAAACAACCTCAACTGTATGGAATCCTTGTTAGGATTCGTGGACTCCTAAACGCGAAAAACATCCACGAATCCCTCTCGAGGACCCAAGTAAACGATTAAGAAGATCTAAGCTTTAAGAATTACCTCTGGTTGCTGTAATCGAAATCCTTCGATTCTGGTTGCGCTGTTGTACGTTCAACCCGAACAATCACCAGACGCTGTAGTATGCGAACGTCCTCTATCAGATACACACCGCGAACTCACTCGATACCCGGGGAGTGCTAGCGCCTAGGCTTTGAGAGGGTTTTTTTTTCTTTCTGGTAGAGAATGGCACGAATGTTCTCAACCGAAAAATTGGACTATTGAAAAAACGGCTAGGGTTTTCTTAAAAACCCTCGAACCTCTTAGAGTCCAACCCTAATAATATCTTATCATATTCTAATTTAAATTCAAATTAAATTAAAACTGATATGATAAGATTCTGCCATTATCTCGATAATTTAACTAATTAATTTACCGAGTCAGATTCTTATAATCTTGATATCATCCAAATTCATCGAACCTGGTCACCAGAAAAATAACCTAACAAGTTCGCTTATTGTGTGACCATATAGGTTCATTTAACACTGGCAGTGTGCCTAAATCATATCTAAATGGCCCACAAGTTATAAGCGGTTTCTAGCAAAACATTATAACTATCCAGGTTAAATGAAGATCGGTGATCTCTTTGAACCAAACCATAATTTTATATTTAGTCCTTTTGTCACACAATATCCAGATTAAGCATAAGGCACGGAGCATGTCGTCCTTATTAAGCTTAATCAATTATTTCTTGATTTCATAGTAGACTGTTTAAACAAATGATATCAATATCTTAGATTGATATATTTGAGCACGGCCATGCATTTTTAACAGTCTAACTTATCAAGGGGCCCATGGATATCTCTCCCATAATCGAGAGGGACAAATTCCTTCACAATCAATCATATTCCTCTCCTTGATTTATTCTATATCCAACAAGTAGTCTAATTTATTATCTGGTTAAAGACAACTTTAGACAATGTCAAAATATAGAATTTATCAAGTAGGAAACTATGATGAATTTAGGTCGAAGGACTTTCAATATTATTATGGCTAGAAAGTACTTATGACATATTCCATGAAGTACTCTCACAGTGGGTCATGTCCAATACAATGTTCTCTAACATTTATTTATGTCTTGACTCGATATCACAAATATCCATGGCCGATGAAACATAGCCATCAAGTCACAAACATACTAATCTTAATTTATTATTATTCCAATAATAATAATCGATCGAGGACAGCTTTTAGAATAGTCATTGTATTCATTGTAGGGTTTTACTATCAAGTCACGTACTTGATGACCAACAAAACAAAACTCACTATTCATGGAAAGGAAAGCCTCATATTATTATATAAAACATAATGACAATTGTATAAGTACAAATTGACTCTATGGCATATCCCCAACAATCCTCAGATACACCATTAAGTTTAAGTGTGTTACAAATCTTCAAGAAAGTTACTAAATGAGCATTAGGGTCCTCATCTAGTAATCCATCAAATTAAACCATCTGTTAAATCATTTGGATGAAATTAAGTTTAACCTCAAAGTTATTTGCATCCACACAAGGTCTCACAATACTCAAATCTATTCCAGAAAAAATAGGTCTAGCATAATCACCAATTGTTCTTCTTCCAGTACCATTATCATTCCCATTACCATTACTATTTTGATTAACTTCTATTTTCTTATCCAATTCACTCAAAAGGCCTTCAAAGCTTTCAAAACTCTTTGTTTTTATTCCATGTGCAACTTTTGAAAAGTCTTCTCAATCTCACTATCAAATTCAACCGATTTTTTATCACAATCTCTTCTATACATATACAAGAAAATTGTCTTACAAAATAAAGCAACACTAAATTCAACCACAAATAATCCAATAATAGAATAAATCAAGTTTAAAGAGACAATTATAGTAAGAATTGAATCAAAAGAATCTCAAGAAAAAATATGCACAAAAGATTAATAAAATAACTCTAAAGTTAACCATCCTAAAATAGAAAATCAATCAATTACCTAATAAAAATTAAAATCTAAAATATATACAAGATAAAAATGATTGAATCAATAAAACTCAAGTATTTTTAGAATATTGACAACCAATTCCTAGCACCGGTACCAAAAACTTGTTGTTTCATGTGGTTTGTGCTATGTTTTTTGTAACACCCCACTACCTAGGCCCAACAGGGCTGGGAATGTCGCCCTGTCCAAAGGACAATGGGTCTTTATAACTAGGTCACATAAACACAAATAAAACCAATACTTTAAAATTGAACTTATTACAACCCAAAATTTCAGGAACAAATCCAAAATAAATTGAATACAATCATCTCTCAAAGCAACGCATAAAATAAATAAAATAAAGTCTTCAAGAAGGCAACAAATATAGCTACTCATCTCTACAGCAGGATCAACCTGAAAACATGGCATAAAAGGTAATGAGATAAAAATCTCAGTAAGCCCGTGTGTGCTCTGAGTGTTTCAGGTAAAACAGTTCATGAATGCAGGTTGTAAAAATTGCATAAGAAAAAGTGCTGGTAAGCAATAAATAAGGTTAAAAATAAATAGTAGCGTTTTGCTTTTCAAACCATACATGTGCACAATAAGTACAACCACTCAAGTGGGTAGCCATGGGTTACCACACGTTGGGCCCCATGACCATATAACAGTCAGAATGCCACACTTTATGCAGACTGACAAAAAGTAGGTGTACAGCCTACTGGATGAGATACTACTCCTTCTCAACACCCAAACTTACCAATTGTCCACTCCGAAAATACACAGTCCACATGACTAAAACTTGCTAGCTCAGACCGGCATGACCTACTGGACTGGCATCCTATCCGGGAAGGACTCACCCCTTAGAGGTGGCCACCTATTGAGAGACTTACCCTAACCCTTCAAAGACTAGTCCTAGTAGTCTACCCTTATTCAGTACTTAACGTTGTTTGTCCCACTTGGGAGAAAACTGATAAAAAATGTTTTATTTGGAAATAGCAATTAAGGATTTCTTAAATTCTTGTCAAAATTGGGTTTTAGAAAGAGTTTAATATTTGTGCAAAACTGCTTATTTAATTTTCAAATGATTTACTTGACTGAAATAAAAGGAAAATAGTCCTTAATTGCCTTTACAAAATGAGTGTTCATACACTTCACATTTGGCTTGCCATAGAAACCTTTTGTCATCAAATAAATTTATGCAGGAGCTTACCTGATCCCTTGCTTGAGCAAATTCAAAATCTTCCAAAGCTGACCTAACCCCACCTGGGGTAAACACAAACCATATGGTTATACTCAAGCCATTTTCTCTTTCATAAATAATCACAGTTCAACTTATTACAATCATAATCCTAATGTTCTAAGCTTTAAGTCTAGGTGATAAAGGCCTTTATAAAATAAGTCTAGCTTGACAAGTTAAAATAACTAGTGATAAGTTAAAATAACTAGGGTTTGTAAAGTAATTACTAATAAGTTATAGGTTCAAATATTAAATCTTGAGTGTTGTTAATAACAAAAAATATAAACTAGGGTTTAATTGATGAAGAATCCTAAATCCTAGATGATATTATTAAATGGTCATTCTTAAATTATATTTTTAAAGTAAATATTAAATTATTGCTAATCTCTTAATTAATAAATAATAGATATAAAATAATTAATAATAAGTAAAATTAATAATAAATAAATTTTATTAAATCTTGATTAATAGATAACAAATAAATATAATATTTATGAATATATGGCCTACAAGATCATTAATATTTTACCTATTATTATTATTATTATTATTATTATTATTATTATTATTATTATTTATATAAAAGGTTTTATTTATTATTATTTTCATATATAAATATTTATATATTATTTTTAAATAAAAGATATCATTTATTTGGCTAAAATATTACTATTTCATTTAATACTTCAATTCCAACACTTCCTAGGGTTTTCGAAATCTTTAAAGGAAAACATAGTATTAATTTTAGTTAACGTAATAAAATTGTCTAAATAAAATAACCTAGGATCAACAAGGTCATAATCATAATTTTTCTATTGCTAACAAAAATCATGAACAAATTCTTTATAATCAAACAACAAACTATTCTATTCATGAATAAAGGCTTAAATTCATACCTACCATCACATGGCTAAATCTCTACTAAGCATAATCATACTCATGGCTTCAATGGAAATAAGAACATAATATCCTATTCACCAAAGGTGACATAATATCTAGCATGCTTAAACATTCATACTCACTTAAGACATGAAAAACATGCATCGATCCACAAGGAATTTCATAAGGCTTAATCAAGATCAATCATTCTCATGCTTCAATCTCTACTCCTTCATGCATATGCATATATCCAATCCCCAATCATATTCTATCCCTTTCTATTAACATCTAAGAGACATGACTTTAGAATTAAAGAGAAGGTTAAAGAGAAATACTTGATTGATGACTATCTCGATAAAAATTTAAGGAGATCCACACGCTTGGAATGCTTGAATCGTCTAAGAGAGGAGAAAGAAAACAACCATGGTTGTAGCAACCATTTCAACCAAGAGAGAGAGAGAGAGAGAGAGAGAGAGAGAGAGAGAGAAAGAAAGAATATTAGTATGACATGTTAAAGATTGAAGGGAAGAAGGTGAAAAAAAGTTGTTCTTAGTTACCTTGATGATGTTCTTGAGATTTCAAGGAAAATTCTGGTTTTTTATCCGATTGCAAATTCTTGTTTTCGAGATTTGATGTTATAAAATCTAGAAATGGACTCTAGGGAGTATGTAGGCATGTTCTAGAATTTTTGGGAGGGATTGGAGATGTTTAGTGTGGTCTTAGGCTTGAAGAAAGGTAGTGTGTGTTCTTGGTGAAAATGGAGAGAATTGGAGAGAAAGTACTGGACGAATTGCTGAAGGGGTTGGCCGAATGATTGAGGGATTTCTGTGATTTGATTTTCAGATTAGGCAGAAGAGGAAAATCTGGTTGTTTTGAAATTCAAATGGAGGAATTTATGGAATGTTTTAAGGTAAAAGATATGGTAATGGTGTTTGATTGATGGAGGTTCTTTGGAGCTACAATGGAGCCGACTGGTTTGCTTTGGTTTACTGAAACGAATGAGGGTTGAAGGAGCTATAAGGTTGGCCGAAATACTGAGTTCAATGGTGGGAGAATTTCTGGTTTTTGAAGCTTAATCCAAGGGTGTTTTTATAGAGCAATTGCTGAAATTTTTGAACTTCAATTGAAAGCTTGATTGGAATAATTGAAGAAGCCATTAGAGGAATGGCTATGGAGCCTAATCGTGTAAGGTCAGTGGAGGGGGTGATGGAGTTCAGTCTATGGCTGAACAAAGGTTAACTCACAAAAGTTTGAGGTAATTTTCGGACAAAGCTTGAAGAGAGAGCAAGGCTGGAATTTTTCTGGTTTGAGATTCGAATTGTTTGCTAGAATTTGTTGTGCAGTTTTTCTGCAATGTTCCAGCTGATTTGCAGAGAGTTTGGAAAGGTATTTGAGGGTCCTTTAAGGCTGGTTTTCAGCCTTTTTTATGGAGGAAAAGTAGAGGTAATTTACTGGTTTGAAGGGTAAAAGAAACAGCTTTGATTTTGGACTGCTATGCATCAAAGCTGTCCAGAATTCTTTTTTGGTTTGCATAGCTTTATGCAGTCCGGTTTTTGGCAAAGAATTTCAGTCTTCAGCATAGAGGATTGCATATCTTTTTTGGTTTGTTGTTTGATGATAAAGAATTTGTTGAAATTTGAGTAAGAAAGATGGTTGAAATTTTCGAAGACTAGGCTGTCCAAGAATCTGGAAAAATTTCAGATTTCTTCTATGAAGAAGATGAACACTATGGAGTGGAGTTTGAAGGTTTAACCATGGAGATTAATTCTCTTGGGAACCTTCCTTAACTCCTTCCCTATTTTCAGCCAAAACTATAACCTCTAAGAGCCATTTTCAAAATTCCAAGGCCCATAAACCTTGCTGAATTTTCTGGAATTAAAATATGGATTTGGATAAATTGAACAAACTTAATTGGTAAAGAATTTAAGGTAAGCTAAGGAATAAAAGGACATGAATCCCTTAAGAATTCTTTTAGGGCATAAGAATAGAATTAGGGCATTCCCTTCATGTCTCCCCTAGGACAACTCTCCTATTGTTACTTACGGAATGCAAGGGATGAAAATCCACCCTTAAATTAAAATAATCATGACAAAAACTTAAATGATGGGATTTGAACTCAAGACCTTAGAGATTAATTCCAAAGCTCTAGCCATTTAACCACAACAACTCTTGTTCTTATTTTCTCTCCCAAATATTCTTCCTATTTAATCCTCAAGCTATCTTCCTATTTTGACATCAAGCAAAAATTACCATTTTACCCTTCTTACCCAATAATCATAACTAAGCCTTCTAGACTATAAATTATAATTCTAAAACAAATAAAATCATTCAAAAATAAATATATTCATGCAAGAAAATATGATATGCATCCCGACCCCCTTACTCTAGGGTTGGCTTTAGGTGGGGTTTCACATTTTAGAATATAGATCCTATGCTCAACCAAGTTTTAAAATAAAATACTAATTCAACTCACATACACATACATTTGAGCAAGTATATCCATCATGTAGTATAGAGTATAGTTAGTAAGTTTCGATGACCCTCAATAATGGGATCAACTACTCCTATTTCCACTTGAATTCTATTGTTCAATCAACTAAAATAAGAAGTAAAACAACTAATTACTTTCTATTAAGGATAAGAGAGTCCCTATTGGGTATCTCATGCATATTATATATGGTGCAGTGAAAAAATAAAACGAAATACGATCCCAGGATCCGCATATGTGCAGAAAATAAGATATAAAGAGAATAAATGTAACAGCTTTACCTTTCTTTGAGCGTATGAAAAATAAAATTTTTCTTCTTCAAGTCTGAGGCGCGATCCAGCAATCCTCTTGATCAAACACCATGAGAGTTGAATATCCAACCACTATAATCACAGTGTGTGATTATCTTTAACAGTAATCCACACGGAGGATCACACTCAAGCACCAAGATTTTTGTGCAAGCAGAAAACAAAGTGGTGGCTAGGGCTCTTCTTGTTTTTCAGCCAAAACGAGAGAGAGAAGAAGAAGAAGAGAAGGGTTTATTTTGGAGAGTTGTTTTCCTTGTGTTACTCATACAAAATTAGGTATCGTGTGTCTATCCCATAGAACACGAAAAACCCTAGTAAAAACTCTCCAATCTCTGAATTCTAAAACAGTTAGAATTTCCTAATTGTAATTGGAAACATCAAGTTCTCACAATTATAATTTGGACCATAAATTATAACTAATTATAATTTGGTCATAACAACTTCTCTTTCTCGCAATTAACCCCACTATGTTATCAAATAACATCTTGAGTATACAATCATCTATTGTGTGTACCCTATTAGGTTTCCCAATCAATTAGTAGCGAACATGAATTAATCCAAACGTCTTTGAGATTAATAATTCATAATTAATTAAAATTAATCCTATTAATTCTAATCAAAATTGGTTTATTAATTCGTCAATTAATAAACCCATATTTTCATATTATAAGCGGTATCTAGCAACACATCATGACCACTCAAAAGTCTAGGAAGTCAAGTAGCTTGACATGAACCCTTAAATAATAAACTACAGTGCAATTAACACCTTTCACCATACAATATCTCATTCGGTTTGAAGTACATAATTAGTGCCAACTCCCTCCAGAATATATATTAATTCTAACCCGAATATAATAGTACTTGTACCAGGAATCCACTACTCCAGATATGTATCAATTGGAACTGTTTCCAATACACAGTCGCCTTGGCCAAGGACTTCTGGAGTAGTAATTCCTACAAGTGGCCGTGAAATATTTGTCTCAACTATTAGGAGTAGTGAATCCTTTATTGACCCTCTCAACTACTTTCGTTTACCTCACAATATACCCAATATCCATCCCATAGGCGGCCCTCGATCTGGCTCCAGAGATTGGAATCAAAGCACAATGCTCAGCAAACAAAATACCTTAAAGATCTCAAGTCTAAAGATACTTGCACATTTGCTATATTGAGATTATATTACTAGCACTAAATAGTTATCCATGTGATTATCTTATAGCTAGGTCATCCAATGAACTTGTTCCATTAACAAGCATCCACGTATTAACTTTGAGTATTTCAATACTCACGGATATGAGAACCACCACCTGATCAAATCAAGAAGTCTAACACATGCTAGTCTTAACGTATTAATGATGTTCAGTCTCATTAATTCTACAACTAGGAACTATTTAAGTACTAACACTATACAATATATTAAGAATCTCATATCATGATCTCCATCATGATTTTCTTAATACAGTATTATACTAGGGACTTTATCTAACAGTTATATTACATAAAAGTAAACAAAAGAAACTGTAAGATAAATAATGCCTTTTATTAAAATAAAATGTGTCATATACAACATACAAGTGATTGCCTCTAGGGCATAACACTAACAGTCCCACACGAATACATTAATCTAATTCTCAAGGTAAGGACTAAAAGAACACAAGGAAAGATTCAAATAAGGAAAAGAGATTGGCCATGTAATTAAACAAGAATTCCCTCAAGAATACTCAGATAATGAACATCACTCAATCAATTGATATCAATTCTAAGCATTAGCAAGATTTTTAAAATAAAGTAAAATCCACTCTTTTTTAAGTAATGAATCTTCTACCCTAGGATCCAAGTCATAAATATCTCTATCATACAAATTAAACCCAAGGATGTATAAAATTAAGAAAATTTATTGACAAGCTAAAAAGCCCTAGAATCATTATCTCTGGGTGATCCAAATCCTCATCTATCACCAAGTTCTAAATCCCCCAAATCCTTTCTCAAGTTCATCAAGAAAAAATAAATCTATTGAATTAACATAAAAGGGAAGCCATCTCATGGATCCTTTCTCAAGTTTAACATAAGAGAATTACCCAACCAATCAATTCAATCAACCAAATTCAAGTGATAAATTACTCAAAATAGACAGCAATTAATCAAATAAATATCAAATACAAGAGTAAATTAGGGTATAACCCTTTAATTATAATTTAAATCAATAAAATTCAACAACCACAAAATCAAATCACAAAGGGAAAAAGGGAAAACACATAAATAAGGTCTCTCTTCTACTTTGCAAACTTATGTTTGGATTGCTCCTTTTTTCTCAAATCCTCCTTGATTTTCTCTTCTCTTCTCTTTCTTGTGTTCAAAGGGGTTTCTTGGGTGTATTTTGTAGGTGATTCCTTCTCAAGGAATCTAGAGAAGCAATATTTATAGGTTCCTTTGCGAATCCCTAAAAATCTGTAGAACATTGGGTAATCTGTGATATTACATGGCGCCATGGAAGATAGCCTGCACGGTGCCATATGTGCTTTGATCCTCTAATCTTACCTCAAAATGATGTCGTGGGATTAACTATTGCTATGTGTTAGAATAATGCACGGTGATATGGACAATGACTAGTACGATATCTGAAGCTCTAAATGTTCTACATTTTCTGTATCCTGATAATGCACGGCGATGTCGACTCTCAGAATGTTGACTTCTAAAGTTTAGCAGCTGCATGGCGACATGTAGAATACGATGCTGTGTCACTTCTATTTAGCTCTTTTTTCTGTCTTTTCTCCTTGAATCCTTATCTAGTCTTCAACTTTTTCATCCTACATAAAACAAGAAAAAAAAAAAAAGAGGGATTAAGTATCAATTTAGAATGTATCTGTCCACAATTTAGACGCAAATGATGTTTAAAAATATGTGTACAATAAATACTCATTGTCAACCTTTAAAGCTATTCCTTTATTCTTGGATTTTGATTAAAAAAAAAAAAAATAGATCTCATGGGTTTATAATGATCCCATAAAATCATATAACCACATTTTTTACACGTCCATGTATTCTTCAATAGTAGCTACTATGGTATCAAATCGATATGGCAATTATCTTACTATTTTTCCATACCAACTTCTCCTTAAAATACTTTTCTCCAAGTTGAGAAGCCTTATTTACAATATCTCTTAAGTTGCTACTAAATGCAGTAATGGTCTTATTGTCACCCATCTTTAGCTAGTCAAATTGTATGTTAGTATCTATAACTTTAACATTCTAATAGTACTTGTACCTTCATAAAAGATTTGCAGTGCATCCATGCTTTTTTGTCAAATTAACATATTGCAATTAATTTGAATTGATCAGGATCAATAGCAGCAAAGACAGTATTTAATACTTTGACATTTGTAGTAGCAAGACACTGTTCAACATATATTTATTGATCTATTGGCTTCAATTCTCTGCTACAATGCTAGTACTGGCAACTATTGGGGGTTTCCCACCTTGCTTAACAGTTTGCCAGGCAGCATTATGAAGAGTTTTGATGAAGATTCTCATTCTATTTTCCAATAACCATAATTTAGACACTTGACAATAGAGGTCAAGAAATAGATCCTTCTTTTTCCATTGTTCCAGTCATGTTCTTCTAAACAAACTTCTAATATCTTACCTGCTAAATCGATAGCAACTCCAATAAGTGAACTGCTTTGATACCAATTGTGTAGTTTAGTTTGTCAATCTATTATATTATTGTTAAATTTTCTTTGTTAACGCTATATTCATTTCATAGATAGAAAAAAAAAAGTTCAATATACAATAAATTGTTAACATAATTTGGCTATAACAAGTCTACATTTGCAGGATGGCCTAGTGAAAAAGATCTACTAAATTTTAACAAAAGTTATGGAAATACATTTATCTCAACCATCTAGTAATTCTTAGTGGACTTTAATAGAAAACCATGCCAGTGTTCTTTGTGTCAAACACCTGAAGACTTTTGCTAAACCTAATTTCTTTGATTAAACTTTCTTCAATCTACATTGCTATATTATGTCAGTTCTTCATTGACATAAAAAACATTCCTTCCAGAAAGGAATCAAGGATGAAAAAAGTTTATTCAAATTCTCCTCAAAGATATGCTATAGATGCAGTAATTAACTTGAATATTGAAGCATAATTTGACAATTAAAATAATAAAAAAAAAGCCCACAATTTTTGTATATATAGTTCAATATTCTCATAATATTTTTATGAAAAACCTTTCTATTGCTCTTGCCCACTCTACTGAATAATTCTTTCAGTCTCGTCTTCCTTGTATCTCTTCACTAGAGTTCCTTAGGCTTTTATATAAGAGTTTGAAATAGATCCATGTAATCTTCTCAATAGATTCTAAGTGAATTCACTGAGATTTTTTCCTAGATCTTTTGAAAACTTTTTCCTAACCCAATGCTAATATTCCTTGCATCAAACATTGCCAACACTAGCAAGTTTCCAAATTTATGTTGTGACATTGTCAAGGAATTTTTGATACTTGCCTTAATAGAGTTGTTTGGTGATTAAAAAAGTTTGAATTCTGAATTCTTCATAATTAGAAAAAGTTAGGATATCCTAACTTTTGATAAATGTTGATTTCTATCATTATTTCTAATCATATGTTTTCAATAATAAATATTAGGCATTAATTATATGTATAATTTTATAATTATTTTTATTTATATATTACAATAATTTACATCTTTCTAATAAAATAAAATAGAAAAAATGGTCTCATCTTTCTATACCATCTGATAATTTTCGATCAATTGGATTTGGCCTGCTATCTCAAGTGATGGAATCTAGTAGAAGGACTTGTATGTTTAGCACATGACATAATTTTGAAGGACAAAATAGCGAAAACAAGAGAGGAAAAAGGAAAAAGAAAGTTAAACCATATATTTCCCTTCTCTTCCCACCATATCTTTCTTCTTTTGCCACCTTCCTCCTAAGAACTGACAATAATGCCATGCGCAACCTCAACATTCCTTCCTCCAATACTAAACAGTGCCTTGCCTAATATGAACATTCTTGTAACCCTCCTTTCCCTAACCTCATAGCACTCCCATAGCCCTTCCCCTCAACATTCAACACCATCACCATAGTGTTATTTGATACCACCACCACTAATCCATCCTAGATCTACATACCACTACCACCTCACCTCTCTCTCTCTCTCTCTCTCTCTCTCTCTCTCTCTCTCTCTCTCTCTCTCTCTCTCTCTCTCTCTCTCTCTCTCTCTCTCTCTCTCTCTCTCTCTCTCTCTCTCTCTCTTTCTCTCTCTGCCCTATTCCTATTTCTTTTTCTACTACTACTACTCATGACTGTTACTTCTTTAGTACATGGCATGAACATTTCTCTTCTCTCTTCTTTCCATATCCTAAATCTGCCATCACCTCCATCCAGGACTACCATCTTTCATTGGCCACTATCGCCTTTCTCTTCTGTCTTCTCTCTACTTCCTAGATTTGCGATTACTACCACACTTGAAATTACAACACCGTAACACTTGGAAAAACCTGCAACCCATTAATGGAAATTTCTTCAAACCTCTGCCATTGTTGTTACTTACAATCACTTCCTCTCTAGCCACCTCTACATTCGATCTTCTCATTTCTCTTAGACCCACTATTGCTACTTTTGAAATTACAATAACACCATACAACTTGAAAAAATAGGAGCGAAACCAAGAACTTAAGATTTAGAGGGGAAAGTTATATGAAACAATATGTTAGAGGATAATATTGTAATTTTGAAAAAAAAAATTGAGGTAAAAAATAGTAAATTCAAAAGAACCTTTCAAAGAACTTATTTTTTCTAAGGTAAATATAAATTTTAAAAACTTTTGGAGGAAGGGAGGAAATGCCACCCTCAAACCCCCTAGGTCCATCTATGTAGGAAAAAAAAACCCCTACAAGAATTTCTTCAAACTTTTTCGTCTTCCAAATGTAATGTCAATAGGAATGCAAAAGCGATGTGTTGTTAGTTATAAGATCGATATATTTATGTGTCAACTAGATTAAATCCTATGAGTACGAGAAAATGAATCATATCTTTGTAGATATCGTCTTCAACAATACGATTCTCAAAGACTTTGGCCTTCTGGTAGTGGTTCAGACTCCTAAACCTTCTTCAATGTAATCTCCTAAAATCAAAAAATCGCTAATCATATTTTTCTTTCTTTGTAGAGGGTAGATCACACAAAAATTGAGAGAACGTTGTTTCTCACGTTTATTAAAAATAGAGTCATAAACCAATATGTATAGTTGACTCTACCTCAAAATATGAATCCTGATCGAATAAGAAAAGTCTAGTTGGATACAACTATTTTCACTTATCCTATTCCATCTCAAATACAATTTTTGGTTTCCTGAAATTTTTATTAACAAATTATAAATATTTATAATTTATTATTGTCCCATAAATAGGAGCCACTGAAAGGATTTAACTGGATATAGATAGTCTAAGCTCCAATAAATTATTTTGTCAACTAAAAATAATTTATTAATTACGTTCCACTCCACTAAAAGAACATAATTGCAATCTTAAACTAATTGCAATTACTGGAATCAATAATTATATCCTTATGATTGATTGATCCAATAAACTATCCCTGTCGATCAATATAATACTTTGAATGAGGCAGTATGACCACAGTGCCCCTTATTCAAATTCTTAATTCTCATCTTCAATTTGACAGTACCATGTGACTACGTCACACTTACAAATTAAATTCAATAGACACTATTGAATTACTGAGCTCAGATTTAACTGTCCCTTAGAAGAACTCATAAGGAAATGATCTTGCATATTAAAGGTGATAAATTCCATGTTGCATAATAATTATTTCATATTTATTTTACTTTAATTTCTAAGATACCAAAATATTGATTATAGAGTTAATCTCACTCTTTGGTAACTCAAGGAACTTCAAGTTAGTAAATATAAATAATTATTTGCTCAGAATTAAGGTATTATGTACGATAATCTTTTAATATTTTATTTGTATGGTCTATTCTACAAATAAACATTGATGGCCCACCCAATATATCAAAATATATCCTTAATTTTATTACCAAAGTCAATGACAAACTTCAATAAAATTAAGACAATCTCACCAAAATAATTTGCCCAAATTTATTTTAGATCGTGGATAATTTATTTTGAATTAAATTATAAATCAAGGCTTTCTATGTTTAACAAATAAACATTTGATTTATAATATCTAAATAATTCTTGGACAAAACAGGCTCACACATAAAAATATATAAAAACATACTTTTTTTAATTTCAAAATACAAATATTGTATTTACTCAATGGGCATATCTAACAAAATTCTCCCACTTGTCCTAGAGTAAATGGGACATGTCAGAAATACCTATACTTTCTATATGACTTTCAAAAACAACTATAGCTAAACTTTTAGTAAAAAAATCAGCAAGACTTTCAACAGAAGAAATCTAGCATACTTTTACATCTCTACATTAAACAATCTCCCTAAGTATGTGATGTTTACATTCAATATACTCACCATGCTAATGGTTGTGTGGTTCTTTTGTATTTGCCACTGCACCATTGTTGTCACAGTACAAACCAATGGCTTAAGATGTAGAAGGAATCACCTCAAGTTCTATCAAGAAATTCTTCAACCTTACTTACTCTTTAGCTGCTTCACAAGCCGCCACATATTTAGCTTTCATTGTAGAGTTAGCAATACAAGATTGTCTGATACTTCTCCACATGACTGCACCACCACCTTCCTCGAGTTCTACGAAGATACTTGAATATATGCTTCACTGCTATCCAGTATTCTCATCATGGGTTTGACTAATATCTACTGACCATCCCAATAGCATGACAAATATCTGGACGAGTACAAAGCATAGTATACATGAAACTTCCTACAACTGATGCATAAAAAACTCGTTTCATGTACTCAACTTTATTAGGAGTTTTAAGACTATACTTCTAAAATAATTGGATTCCATGTCTGAAAGGCAATTGACCTTTCTTGAAATTTTGCATTGAAAATCTTGCCAATATTCTGTCAACATATAAAGCTTGGGATAAAGCTATTGTCTATTATTTCTCTCCTAAAGAATCTGAATGCCTAGAACATATCTTGCTTCTCCCAAGTCCTTCATATCAAACTGTTTACCCAACCAATTTTTCACCAATGTTAATGTCCCTACATCATTTCCAATGAGAATGATGTCATCAACATACATTATGAGAAAAACCACCTTACCATCTATAATTCTCTTATAGACACAAGGTTCATCAGGATACTGACTAAACCCATAAGATTTAATAGCTTGGTCAAACCTGATATCCAAAGATCTAGACGCTTGTTTAAGCCCATAAATTGACCTATTCAGCTTGCAGGCTTTTATGTCCTTGGCCTTCTTGAATAAAATCATCTGATTATACCATGTAGATATATTTATCAAGATTTCCATTAAGGAAAGCTGTCTTGATGTCCATTTGTCATATGTCATAGTCGAAATGAGCTGCAATGGATAAGATGATTCCTATAGACTTTAGCATGGCCACAAGCGAGAAGGTTTCCTTGTAGTCAATGCCTTCTTGTTAGGTATAACCTTTAGCAACTAATCTATCTTTGAAAGTTTTCACTTTCCCATCTACTTTTCTCTTTCTTCTGTAGACCTATTTCCATCCAATAGGTTTTACCCCATTAGGTAGGTCCACAAGTTCCCAAATGGAGTTAGTGTATATGGATTTCATTTCTGAATCTATTGCACTCTTCCAATGGTCTGCGTCTATATCCTCTATAGCTTCTTTATACGTAGTAGGATCCTCTTCTTCCTCAAAAGAGATTCCTTGAAAAGCTTCTCCATAGAGTAAGTATCTAGAGGGACGTTGAATGCCTCCCCCACTACATCTAAGTTGTGGAGGTTCTTAGATGATTGGACTTTTCTCCTCCTCATTAACTGGAACTAAATCTATTGATTCCTCAATGATTGGAATTTGATCAGGGTCAGGAGGTTCTTCCACTCTATTTGTCGAAGAGCCAGTGGGTATAGAAGGCATAACATCTATTTCTCTCCACTGAAATCTGGCATGTTAAGTGGCACAGATATGAATCCACCACCTGAATCTTGAGTATAGTTTTCTGTAACCATTTGCCTAGGATTGTTTCCCTTGGTTTCTTCCAAATTAACCCTACTCTTAGATCCACATTCTTCTATGTACTTATTCTCTAAGAAAATTACATTTGTACTTACAAATATTTTCTTATCTTGAGGACTATAAAAGTAGTATCCCCTTGTTCCTTTTGGATATCCAACAAACAGACATAAATTTAATTGTGATTCCATTTTATCCATCTTTCCCTTTATCACATATGCAGGATAAGCTCAAATATGGATATGTGTCAAATTAGGCTTCCGCCCATTTCACAATTCCAATGGAGTTTTAGGGATAGACTTAAAAGGAACCATATTCAATACATATGTTGCAGTTTGTATAGCATATCCCCAAAATGATATACTGAGTATAGAAAAGCCTAGCATTGTTCTGACCATGTTAAACAAGGTCATGTTTCTCCTTTCTGCCATTCCATTTTGTTGAGGAGTACCAGGTGCACTTAGTTAGGATAAAATCCTATTTTTTGACAAGTATGATCTAAAGTCATGCTATAGATATTCCCCACATCGATCTGATCGAAGTGTCTTAATGTTCTTTCCTAACTGCTTCTCAGTCTCGCCTTAAATTCTTTGAATTTTTCTAAGGCATCAGACTTATGAGTCATTACCAAACATATCCATATCTTAAGTAATCATCCGTAAAAGTAATGAAATACTCATACGTACCTCTAGCTTAGATACTAATTGGTCCACATACATTAGAATGCATCAATTCTAAGACTTCCTTGGCTCTATTTCCTTTAGAAAGAAATGATTTTTTTGGTCATTTTACCTTCCAAACAAGATTCACAAACTTGTAAAGGTTCTGCCTTTAAGTCACTTAAAGGACCGTCTTTTATAAGTCTTTAAATCCTATTTAGATTAATATGACCAAGTCTAAGATGCCATAAGAGAATCTCATTAGTGAGAGATAACTCAATGCGTTTGTTAGATTCAATATGATATAATGAACTGTTAGTAGGTTTCAAAATACATAGATCATTATTTAAATATCCATGACATATCAAAGAGTTATTTAAAAATATCTCTACTGATAATTTATAAAATTTAACAGAATATTTTTGTTTGAATAACAAAGAAACCGAAATCAAATTTCGATAAATGTCAAAAACATAATAACAATATTTTAAAATCAAATGTTTATTATCAAAATAAAGATAAACATCTCCAACAGCTCTTCCATATATCACTAATCATGTACCAACCCCTAGAGTATGCTCTCCTTTATTGAGATGTCTAGTTATTTGGAACCCCTGCAATGAATTACAAACATAGTTACTGACTCCAGAATCTATCATCCAAGTATTTGTAGAATCAATCACTAAACAATTTTTAATGTAGGATAATTCACCAGTACCTTGTTTGTGTTTACCTAAGTAATCTGGGCACTATGTCTTCCAATATCCCTTTTGCTTGCAGTGGAAACATTTGCCTTTGGGTTTGTCATCCACTTTTGCTTTCTTAACCTACTACTTAGGCCCTTTTTTATTATTTTACTTTCTTATATTTCCTCATTTGCCCTTAGGCTTGGAAGAGGAAGATCCAGCGTGAATTAGAACAACAGCATTGTCACTTTTCACTTTTAGGGTAGTCTCAGTGCTCTCAAGCTCCTTCATCAACTCTATAAGAGACATCTCCATCTTATTCATGTTATAATTAATTTTAAACTGCGAGTATTTCTCTGGGAGAGTTTCTAAAGCCATATCAACTTGAGTCTCAGGCTTAATTTCAACCCCTGAGACCTCTACCATGTTAAACTGAGTGATCAATTTGAATATATGATCCCTCACGGGCAGTCCAAGTTTCATGTGCATATTCATTTTACGCCTCATTACTACTTGGCGAGCATGACGTCCTTTATGCTCAAACATTTGCTAGAAGCTTCTCATGATTTCAGTAGTGGTTGTCATGTTCTCATGTTTTTGCTACAACACATTTGAGATAGATCCTAAAGTGTAGCAACGAGCAATCTCATCAGAACTCAACCACTTATCATAAGTCTCCTTTTGTTCGCACATGGACTATTTAGTAGGCTTAGTAGGACATGGTTCAGTTAACATGAATGTGAGCTTCTCAGCAATGAGTATGATTATGAGATTTCATTTCCAATCAATAAAATTTTCTTTAACTAGTAGTTCTTTATTAAAATTAGGGATAAAGTGTTAAAAGTCATTTTCTGAAATTAAATAAAATGAAATATATGAGCCATTCATCATATCACGATACATGATCAAAATATTATAGCATGATCAATATGATAATATTTTAAATAGTAATAAAAATTACTATCAAAATATGATAACCTAAAATTCTACAGTAACATGCACCTCTTTATGAGATAACAATGTAACTTATAGTCAAACTAGGATCCACAACCTAAAACCCCAAAATAATATACACCTCTATAGGAGATAACAATATAACTTATAGTTAGGCTTAGATCATCGCACTAAAATTAATATATCTTGCAACTAAATGTAATATTAGTTTTAGTGTCGTTAATATTTTGGCCATCATAGACATCATTTGGATATTCTATAAGAAATCTTTATAATATCTTTGATTTAAGTATAACCCCTATATTCTTGTTTTTAAAAAAGTTTTCAATCCAATCCAATCACATCACCTATAGGGTAATTATAAATGAATTAAACTTACAAAAAAAAATACAAAAAAAATATTAGGCCCAATCTAGTAACTAATAAAACATAGTCTTCCTATAGGGAAACCATTTAAAATTGCATGAAACAAACGTTAATTTTACTAATGCGCTAATATGGGAGGCCTAAGGTTAATTAAAATTAACTATTTTACACTTAATTTTTTAAAAATTTAATAAAAAATATTAATTTATTTATGCATAACTAAACAGTACCTAGAGTAGTGTTAATACAAATTATATAGCATATTAACATGAATGATATATAATTCAATCAAAATTAAATAGTAAAAACTGTAAAATAAAAATAATTTTATGGCCAACCTAGACACAAGAAATAATATTACAAAGTTACAACTGAAAATAATAATTAGCTAACAAAATAGCTAATTCTTCAATCTTTCTGCAATATCAATTTGTTGGAACAAATGCTTGTCACATGATCTCCACTGGAGTAGTAGTAAGTTGCTTGTAACTCCTCCAAGGTGACCAAGGATCAAATCCCAGATTTGTCACTCGTACACTTCTTTTTTTTTTTTTAATTAAAAGGAGGCTTCTGGCCCACTGCAGGCCCTAGCCATCAGCTAGGCCATTGGCCCGACTAGACCAGGCACTGGTCCACAAGGCCGAATTTGGGCCAGGTGCGTGCTGGGCCAACCTGGTCCAACGCCAGGCCTGCAAGTTGTCAACGCTGGACCTAGCCACTAGCCTAGCACACACTAGGCCACTGGACCAAAGATGGGCCCGACCTATTAATGTGCTTCAGCCCAGTCTATTCCTTGCTCCATGTTTGTTTCATGTCTCCAACGTTTGCCATCCGCAATTGCCAAAAAAACTCTAGTGCGTCCAATAATTTTTTTTTAATAACAACATAAATAATAATAATAATAATAATAATAATAATAATAATAATAATAATAATAATAATAATAATAAAATAACTCAAAAGGGAAACATGGAGACATAATCCACCCATTTGGTTACAAGACTCGATAATACTTATACATATTCACCAAGTCAAAAACTATGGCTATAAAATTATTTTGAACAGAATTAATTAAATCATTCACCATGAACATTAATGCATTATTCCTACACCGCTCAACTAAATATATGCATAAAAGATTTAATCTTAACACATAAACACATATCAAAACCAGGCTCTGATACAAATTATTTGTTATAGGATCGATATATTTATGTGTCAACCAAATTAAATCCAATGAGTATGAGAAAATGAATCATAACTTTGTAGATATCGTCTTCAACAATACGATTCTCGAAACCTTTGGCCTTCTGGAAGTGTTCCAGACCCCCAAGCCTTCTTCAATATAATCTTCTAGGACCAGAAAATCGCTAATCATATTTTCCTCTCTTTATAGAGGTTGGACTCATACAAAAACTGAGAGAATGTTGTTTCTCACGTATATGAAAATTAGAGGTATAAACCAATATATATAGTTGACTCTACCTCAAAACGCAAATCCTGATCGAATAAGAAAAGTATAATTGGATACAACTATTTTCACTTATCCTATTCCATCTCAAATATGATTTTTGATTTCCTGCAATTTTTATTAATAAATTATAAATATTTATAATTTATTATTGTCCCATAAATAAGAGTCACTGAAGGGACTTGACCGAATACAGTTAGACTAAGCTCCAATAAATTATTTTTCCAACTAAAAATAATTTATTAATTATGTTCCACTCCACTAAAAGAAGTAATTGCACTCTTAGATTAATTGCAATTATTGCAATCAATAATTTCAACCTTATGATTGATCGATCCAATATGTGCAAGGTTTGTGGGGTTGAGGGATGGCTAGGAAGGGTGCTCGTAGGAGAAAAGCTGTAGGTGTTTAGGGGTGGAGGGAGAAAGGTTGTGAGAGTCCAGTAGGGCGGGTGAAAGAGGGTTGTTGGTAGGGAGCAGGGTAGCAAGGCTGTGCGGGAGTGGGGAAGGAGAGTGAGGCTATAAGTAGGGCAGAAAGAAGGGGAGGGAAGAGGGCTACATGGGTGGTTGCAATATTGTGGGAGTGGGAGAATGGCACTGTTGTGCTGTTGTAATAGTGGGGAGAGGGATGTCGATGTAAGGGAAGAAGGTGAGGAAATGAGATCAATGAAGAAGAATAAGATTTAAAAAAATAAAAAAGAATAGCTAGATCCAATTGATTGAAAATTCTCAGATGATATAAAAATAAAAATAAAAAAATTGTAGGTATAATTGCGATAACACTAAATAGTTCACAAGCATAAAAAGTCATTTTCCCAACAAAATATTTTATTGTTAAATTTAAATATTTTTATTAGTACGAAAAAAAATTCTATTATAATTATTTAATTGTTTCTAATATAATTATTTATTTATATATACATACATACATGTGCACACAAATACATATTTAAGTTGAAAATGTTATAAAACTATTAGGGAGAAGTTAGTCAAGATTATTTCATATGAATAAATGTGATGATATTTTGAACAATTTAGAATTTAAAATCATATTTAATTTGAAATTGCTAATCATATTAAAGTATCACGACTTAATTTTAACCACAATTGAATTTTAATCTTTTAATCAAATTTAGCAAAAATACTATTTATATAATTATGTTTATCAACCATTGCACCAAAGTAAGTCTAGGAGGATTGAAATATCACCAAGCTTAGAAGTTGCATAAGAAAAGAGAACTTTGAGTGTGACAAAAATAGTAATTTAATCGAAAAGAAATATGTTTTAAAAAATAATTGTTATGTACATTTAATTCATGTCTATTTAGATTTCTTTGTCTATTTGACAGGAAGAGGGGGAAAAGGGAAATCCTAAATATATGTTTCTCCAGAAGCACAATTTTCAACTATTGCCCTCCAAATATCTCTCTCTCTCTCTCTCTCTCTCTCTCTCTCTCTCTCTCTCTCTCTCTCTCTCTCTCTCTCTCTCCCTCTCTCTCTCTCTCTCTCTCTACATATACATATATATATATATATATATATATATATATATATATATAAGTAGTTGTAAAAAGTTGTGAAAGAGACACCTGTCGTTGTTCTCCGCTGCCATATGGCGTTTTAAATTTACATGAATTTATTTATTCTTTTCCTAATTAAATTAAATGTTATTTACCTTAAATTGAATGTGTTCAGTATTCCACATGCACTACATGTTAATTCTTAACAACTTTATTTTCATCTCAAACTCCTAATCTCTTCAAATTTTTTTTTGTATTAAATACTTCACTCAAGGTTTAAGGTTGATACATCTCAACAAACGAAGGTTGATGCATTATCTTCAGGTGCATTGTATGTAATAAGTTTATCTTCAATCAAAGTGCCTAATCTCTTTAAATTTCTCTCCATATTAAATAGTTCCCTACCAGACTACAAAGACTACAGATCACACAGACTACAGACACTGTACAATGCTTAGACTATGTTCAGTTGAATAAATTTTCTCAAAGCAAGCAACAAAAGCATGTGCATTTTAGAATTTTAAGATTATGGAAGACATACCATGCACGAAAACAATTTCTTGGTTATGGATGAAAAGGTACGATTGCTAAAATTCCCTGCTAAAGTGTAAAAGTTCATTCTTTTTGTTATTTATTGGTGGATTCCATTTTACAATTTAACATTGATCATTAATTGGCAAAAACAATTGTATTGACATCAATTTTATTTATTGCAGGAAAATATAAAGCATTGTGTAATTCACCGTGGTATTGTTCTTAGGCAAAAGTTGATTCGCTTTAACTCTAGGACATGGCAATACAAGGGAAAGTAAAAGTTGGGATTTTGAATGTATGTAGGATGACAATGTTGAGAGCGGCGAAGCAACCACAGCAGTTGGTGGTTTAAAGGCGGTGGTGGATGCTGCAAAGGAAGTGCCAACAAGACCGGACCCTCTACACCATAACAAGAATCCCACAAGGCCATGAAGCAGTACTCTACTTCTCATTAGCTCTTTTCCTTCCCAAGTTTCTATTAATTTCATTTTGCACGAGAGAATTTGGTCCTTGCTTGATTGTATATAGTTTCTTTACAAATTTAGGAAACTTAATTGCATTTCTGTTTCTATAGAACTCAATTCAGGGTTAAATTATGGTTTTTTTTTTTTTCTTACTCTGGCTTACATTTGTCCAACTTAATTAGACTAATCATTTGACCAATATAGTTTATTAAAAAAAACTATTTATATTATTCCTTCTGCCTAAAAGTAAAAATCTCACTTTGATTTGTTACAAATAGTTGATACAGTATTTAACCATTTATGAGTTACAACCTTTGTCTTCAGCTTTATTAAGGAGGTTTATGATGAGAGATATATTTTAATAAATATTAAATTTAAAAAGTTTAAGAAAATATGAATATTCAATACTGACAAAAAGAGAATAGAAACAAAAATAGGCAAGTGTGGTCTAATCCAAATTAACCAATCAATTTAATTATGAGAGTTTTATCATCTAAACTATGCCTTTTGATCCTACATCATCTTAATGTTTTAGAGTATTATGCATTAATAGATTTTATATTTTTTAAAAGATATAATTTGTAATTAATGTACTATATAATTTTAATTTTGCGTCAAAAGACCATGTGTATCTAAAATTTTGGGTAAAATGTAGAAGCTGCTGAATTTGGTAAACGATTCATTAGCGACCCAGTGATCTTAGACAATGATCAAGGTTTTATTTTCCAGCAAACTCTCAAAGATTTTCAAGCGTCTTTGGGCATTCCACCTCCCCACTTTTCTAAGCTTTAATGCTACAACAATGTTGTCGAGCAATTTTTATAAAGGGATCTTCATCAAGAATAGGGAATGACCATGTATATGAAGGATTTTTTGTCTTTTCTCCCCCTAATTTCTTTTCTATTTTTGCCGAGGTGATTTGTGGGTTTAATGAGCTTGGCTAAGCTTTTATTAACATTTGTTACTAAAATTTTGATGATATGTTGAGAATGTGTTCTCAAATATTAATTCAAGTAGTCATTTAGATTATATAAAGTTGATGTCTTTTCTTTGAATTAGATATATGAGTTTTTCATGGCTGTATTGATTTAGGCAACAACACTTCTCGGGTTGTTGAAAATTATTGTTCATAACTATTATTATGAGCTTTTTGCCCTTTGTTAGTTGTTGATTTATCATGTGACTAATTGAATGGCTAGATAGTAATCATGGGTTCCATTTATGACATACTGAAAGTTCCGTTCCCATATAATGGAGAAGAGGTTTTTAAAGTGAAGACTATTGATTCTAAAGTTAAGTGTTCATTTTTATCTACTTAACAAATAACAAGTGTTTGAAATAAGGATTGTGTCAATAAAATCAACTATGTTGTTATGACATGTAAGGATTATGTCCATAAAATCAACAATGTTGTTATGACATATAGCATCTTCCGCAGTTCCTGTTGTGACAAGTGATATCATTTTGTGCTAACACATGAATACATTGAATTCAAATAAATTTTTTTTTAATAAGAAATCAACATTTTCGTAAATTCAGATTAATTGAGATAAAGATTATTTGAATACATTGAATTCACATAAATTGAAATGTGAAAAGTTATTTTAATTCATTGAATTCAAATGAAAACTATTTGAATTTATTAAATTTATTGAATTAATATATTACACAAATCCGTGCAACGCACGAAGAATCAAACTAGTGAATTTCATGGTGCCTATTAATCAGTTGATCCACAATTAGTTAAAGAAAAAGACATCTCAATAGCATTTTTTTTTCCCCATCTCAATAGCTTCTAATTCTGGTGTATTAGTCAAAGTTTGTTCCCAACTAGACGTAGAAAGTGATATTCCAATTAGGAAAACGTATAATAAAATCATTCTTCTCCATGTGGTAGTTAGATTCTAAGGCCTTGAATTATTCTCTTGAAAATTCAAGACATTCATGTCCGAATTGAAAATGTTGCACATTTTAATTTTACTACTGTCTAGACAAACATTACTTAATAAAATTTAGTAACTAGTTCCTTTTCCAAAGAAAAAATCAATCATAATTCCCATTTCCGTTGTGACACATAGCAGCGTTTGCAACTCCCGTTGTAACGCGTGGCAGCATCCTTTATTGACACTTGTCACGTTGAATTTAAATGAATATTTTTTCAAAGAAAATAGAAAGGTTATTGATTCAGATGAAAGTTATCTAATAAATAAAATTTAATAAACTTTTCAAAAAATTGTGAATAAATAAAAGTTAACACTTAATAAACTTTTAGAAAATCGTAAAAACAGAATTAAAAATTACTATTTATTTGATGCGTTTTGTTTTATGTCTCTTCGTGCAACGCATGAACATCAAACTAACTAAGATAAAAATAGATCACAATTTCACCCCAATGTTTTGGATTCAACAGTAGAAAATGTCATTTCTTAAATAGCTGACTATACCAGCATTTCTATGAACTGTTAAGTTTTACTTTCTTTATGAGGCTAAGAGGGGGATTTTTTTTTTTTTTTTTTTTCAAATGCGATCATGACTTTTTTTAATGCACAAAATAAATACATTACCCATTACAAAAAAAGAAATAAAAATGTAGAGTACGTAAGTGTTGACCTTCAAAAATGAACAATTAAATGCCCCAAAGAGAAGGAGAAAAAAAAAAAAGCAAATGTTCCTTTGCATGACATTAGAGATGTAACACCCCACCTTTTTACTTTCGGTTGGCTACTATTTGTAATGTGATGAGAATTTATATCAATGGCTAGAACAAAAGTTGATCGGTGTATTGAGACGAATACTTTGGTAAAATAAAATTTTGTCGGGACCTAGATATAATTATTGGATTTGTTCTACCCATACCTTAAATTTTTGGAAAGCTATTATTATTAACAAAATAAGAATTTAAGGGTACTCTGAAAAGAGAAATTGATCAGTGCAATGAAACGCACATTTTGGTACGAATTATGCTACTCAGGGTATCGGAGGCATTTTCGTCATTTTGACCGCGCCTGCAACTTTGACCTCAAATTTGACCAAGTAGAGAAGAAATTGAAAAGTTTAAATGTTACCAATGGATTCAATGGAATTTTTGGAGTTAGATAGCAAAATAAAATATTTTTCCGTTACGGACCCGATTTTGGCCATTTTTGAATAAAATAGAAAATCGTGGTTAAAAATTGACGTGTGGCATTGTGTGAATGGTGGATGAAAACAAGTGTTAAAATACCATTGGAGAAGTAAAATATTTTTGGGATTATTAAATTGCAAAGGCTTATTGGATAATCTTAAGAATTATCCATTTTAATTAAATTCTCCAATAGGAAAATTAGCTCTAAATGGATAGCCCACAATGCAATTAATATTGGTTGACCCTTGGACCAAGAATGGCGGTTAAGAGAGCTGAAAAACAGCCAGAATTCGTGCATAATGAGTACGGAAAGAAGACAGAAAGAAAAGGAAAGAAAAGCTGGAGAAAATAGGGAGAAAAAAAGAAAAATGAGAGAGAAAGAAAGATGTGTGTGTGTGTGTGTGTGTGTGTGTGTGTGTGTGTGTGTGTGTGTATTCTTGGTGTGTTCTTGGTGTTCTTGGAGCAAAATCAAGCCAAGAGATCCCATATACAAGGTAAAAGTTTATGCTTCAAGAATTAAAGTTTTAGATTTCATTACGGTGATCGTTTTGATATGAATTTTAACATGAAAACATGATTTTCATGTCTTGATTTTGGATCAAAGCTAGATTTTGTGAACTTTTGTGTATGAACCTTATACATGCTTGTATATGTACAGGATGCCTAAGGGGCCTTTGAATGATGTTTTGTGTGAGGAAGAACTGAATAATTTTGGTAACTTGAAGGCTTATTTTCGGTTGAAGAGATGAAGATCAAAGTAGAGTAAAAATGGAATTTATTTGGTTGGAAAAATGGATTATACAAGTCTTTGATTAGAAAAGATGAATTTGTGTTGAATAAGTGTGATTCTTGTGAGCTACTGGAAATCTGAAAATTTAGAATTAAAGATGATTTGAAGGAGGATTGAATGAATTAATGGTTCCAAAGTGCTAAAGGTTAAAGGAAAACAAAGGAAAGCATGAATAGTGAAATTAAGGCAAAACTACTGAGACTGTTTTTGCTTAGGAGCACATTACTGGAACTAGAAATCTAAAAATAGCCTATACTGAATTAAAGTTAAGAGTCTTACGGTCATTTTGGTATATCATAGAATCAAATCGGAGTTGTGGATTGAATATTATGTCCAAAACGAAATCATGTGTCAAAATAGCAAAATTCTAGAATTTTGCTTAGAACATGGACGAATTTTGGAATGATTAATTGTGTGATTTTGGACAAAATAATTGGGGAAACATGAAGTGAATCCCTTATTTATGAAGGGAGGAAGGATGTAGAAAAAGGAAACGAAAGAATTGATCAAATGATGAAAAAAACAACGTGAACGAAAGTTAGACGTTTTTCTTGAGATGTTTTTCTTGATTGTCGGCTAATCGTCGGTTTCATCAGCTAACTGTCAGCCTGTCGGCTAAACGACGGTTGAACATCAATTAACCATCAGGCACGTCGGCTGGACATCGGCTGCCCATCGGCTATTTTTTTCGGCCAAACCCAAATTGACCCGAAAACGATATTTGGTATAGGTTTAGCGATAAAAGGCCAACGAAACATCGAAAATGGTAGAAACGAAGATTAAACGGCCATGAATGGAAAGGATTGCTTAGGACACGATGTGAGTCCCTTGGATTTCTAAAGCTAGTGCGCTTCGTTTTTCCATGAAATGCTATGTTATATACCGTTTTGGAAATCCCTGAATATATTTAAAGTTTATCTGAGCAAAAATTATTTTATGTCATTTTGGGCTTGATTGAACATCATAATTGGCTCGGAAACCTTAGTAAATATTAAAGCATGAATTTTGTGAATTTAGTCCTTTTAGATTAAATATTTGGGATTTTCAGAAAATGGTAAATTTTGGAATTGGGTATTTATAAATTAACTGGAATGCCCTTATTAGAACATTTTGTGGAAATATATTTGGAAACTTTGAATTTAATCTTCTTTTGTAATTAGAATTGTGGATTTTTTGAAATGAGTTTCTTTTGGAATCTGGTATTTGAAAAATCATCCAAATGTCCTTATTGGAATGTTTTATGAAAACCTTTGAAACTCGGGTATTCGGTAAATGACCAAAATATCCTTATTTGAACTTTTGTGAATACTTTTCAAATCGGACAAGGGTAAAATGACCCGAATACCCTTGAAAAGTCTTTTGGAATTGGATATGGGTAAAATGACCTGAATACCCTTGGAAATGACTCTTGTAATCAAGTACGGGGAAAATAACCCGGATACTCTTGGAAACATGTTTTTATATGTGAACAGAACTCTTTATCCCGTTTTAACATAATTTTGGAAAATGATCTCTTGTGACGAGATTGACTTTTGGAAAATAACCTTCTGATCCCTAGAATTATTTTATTGGTCTGATGTGCCATGGAATGAATTGATTAACTCTGCAGAGCCTATGTGAATGATGATTTGACTTGCGAGTCAGTGGGATCAAATTCTAGAAAATGTTGTTTTACCCCAAAACTATTTTGATTTGAAAATTCTATGAGATCAGATAACCCTCTGGCCTGATCAGTCAAACAGGGTTAGTATTGTTAACATTGAGTACTCAACAAGAATTTTGATCTTTGTACTAGCTCATGTTAGAGGTAGACGACCCCAAGTAACCTAGCTAGTTCTAGGGATTATCTTACTCCAAGAGGGCGATAGGGCATAGAGATGAGTCGTCCTGGCTAACCGTGTCTGCGGACGCTTCTTATTTTGAGTCATTCACTAGAATAAGGGCGGGAACACTGGGTGCGTTTGACTCCTTGCCGCCTCGATGGTGATTGACGTCAAGATTGGGACCCCTGGCTTATGTTGGCAAGCGTGTGCTGCGGTACACGGGATACAGGTATGTTGCGGTATACCTGGGCAGAAGTATGCTGCGGTGTACTTATTCTGACTACACATAGTTGAGTACTGAAGGCTGTGATCTCAGTACAAGGATACGTGGCGTCGAAGGCAAGGGCTGTGGGACTTGCGTCTGGATTGGACATAGGCCGACCTTTTGTTGGAAAAGTGCCTGTGATTTGAAAATTGGGGCAATAATTTGAAATTGAAATACAGTTTTTCAAAAATGATTTAGCTCTAAATAAACTATTCGTTAAAGAACTTTTGGAATCGTTTCCATTGAACAAATGATATGCTATTTCTCAAAAAGCTTTGTGTGTTCTACCTCTTTGATAAAGCACTAACACACACGAGACTCACTGGGTGATTTTTCACTCACACGTGTATTTTATCTTATCTTTTTGTAGGATCTAGAGTTGAATGAACCTACGGATAGAGGGCGATACCACAGTGACAGCATAATAAGTCCGAACGTTTCCCTTTTGGTTAATGTACTTTATTACGGATATTGAATGGAAATTTTCATGTATGAGATTCTTTACTATATATGTGTACATGACCATCAGAATGGGTTATTGTATGGATCTGGACCTTACATACTCTGTTGGTTTTTCGTTATAAAAACCCCTTATCTAGGTAACTAGACGAGGCGACACCTGGTGTTGATATACTTCCACTGTTACCTTTAGTAGGGATGTTACAAGAGAGGTTGTTAGCATTAATCTTAAAGCAATGAAAACAGTCACACACCAACTGTAAATCTCTTTTTTCCATGGACACTAAGAGAAAAATATCAACAGTATAATAGTAATACTTAGTATAACGATATGCAAAAAAATGGCATGTAGCACTACTCGAGGAATAATTAGGTTTCTAGAGGAAGGGAAAAATATAGCTAAGAGAAAAATTCACTTCCCATGCATATTACAGTACACATAATGGGATTTATTACCATTCAATAATAGCATGAAAGTACTCTTTATGTCCCAAATTATCAGTTCACTTCCTAATTTAATATTTGTCCTAAATTATTTGTCCCTTCAGTAAATTAAAATTTAATATTCCAAATTTACCGATATTTAATAGCATCTATTTCTCAAACATATTAAAATATAATCGAAAAATCATTTTACGAGTTCTACTATTTATACTTATCTCGTTACTCCCCAAGAAACATCAATAGCAACTTAAAAAGAGAATTAAATACTCAGCAATATTTTGACTTATTTTCTAACAAGAATTAAATACTTAGAAGAGATAAGTAATTTGAAATTATATCAAAATTTTAGAGTTTGTGTACTTCTTAATATAAAGAGATATATTTATCATTGAATTTTAAGAGTAAAAATGAAAGAGAATATTTAATTAACTAATTAAAAACTTATTTTTCTTATCCCCGCGTAATCGAAGGGAATATATGTTTTTGCGTCGTCTGTAACCTGTTAACTCATCATGCAGATTTTCACTTTTCATATCTCATTTAGGCTTAATTCATGATGAAATTCACCCAATCAATGAAAAATTTTCTATGTAAAAAATAATATTTCAATGATGCAATTTCCAATCTCTATTGACATAAGATGTTTGTTGAGTCGAAAATTTTACCTTCCAATATCTCCTTATTGTTGAGTTTTTCTCAATCCCACATGGGATAATTTTTAAAAAAAGGGTAAAGAAGGATTTTCCTAAAAATAGGTTAGTGTTGTTTTGGGGAGAGTACACCAACTCATTGAGCCTAGTACATTAGGAGATTTTTGGGCCTTGAGTTATTTTGTGAGGGTTTGTAATTTTGTCTGTCCAAAAATTACATAATGAAGTGTTTCTCTTCAAGGTCGTGGATGTAGGTCTAATTAAGATACCGAACCATATTAAATTTTTGTATTTTGTTTTATTTATTTATTTTCTTTCCTTTTTCTATATATTTGTGTGTTGCTTTTGTTGCCCATCCCTACAAGTGGTATCAAAGATTGGGTCCGGCTTGGGAGAAGAACAAGGTTCAGGCCTAGGAAGGAGCAAATTGGGGGAAGAGCATAGTGCGGACCTAGAGCAACTTGGGAGAAGAGCACAGTTCAGACCTAGGGAGGAGAGAAAAGGAGTAAGAGGTGCTTCTGAGTAAGAGGAAGGAGGAAGAAAGAAGAGCAAAAACATCTACTATCTTGGTGGAGGAAGGAGAAAGAAAGAAGAGTAAAAACATCTACCACCTTGATGGTCATTCCTTGAAGAAGCGATTTGAAGGAAGTAAAACAAAAGAAGCAATAGAGAAGAAGATTGCAAGGATTGGGAATAGAGTTAGGTTTTCAGATTTTGTTGTAATTTGAAAATTTGAGAAAATGGAAGATTTGTTGAGTTTTTCCCAATCCCACATGGGATAATAAAAAAGGATAAGGAAGGATTTCCCTATAAATAAGTTAGTGTTATTTTTGGGAAAGTACATCAACTCATTGAGCCTAATAAATTGAGAGATTTTTTTACCTTGAGTTATTTTGTGAGGGTTTGTAATTTTATCCGTCCAAAAATTACATAGGGGAGTGTTTTCCTTTGGGGTCGTAGATATAGGTCTAATTGAGAGACCATACCACATTAAATTTTTATATTCTATTTTATTTATTTATTTTCGTTCCTCTTTCTATATATTTATGTGTTGCTTCTATTGCCCATCCCAACACTTATGCATTAAATACTCATTAAAATCTGCATCCCGAGGAACCAAGTTTTTTTTTTTTTTTTTTAAGGGAAAAAGAACCAAGAACTTGCAATGAGGGAAAAAAATTGTGGTTTGAGAAGCTGAAACTAGCCCTATGAAGTCAGTAGTAAACCAGAAATATTAGACTATTGTAGGAGAGTAGCAAGATAATGGAAGTTTAGTATCCCAATTTTGAACTTTTTCTAGTGCAGTTTAACCTACAATTCTAAATTTGCGCTAAAAATACTGTCTTGAGTTACACAAAAGTTAGAAAATTCACTATAGGATTTATATTTCAAATTTGAAAGAGCATCTGTTGAGTGTACGTACTTCTAATTTTGGAAAGGTAGAGAGATAAATTATTTTGAGAAGATGAGATAAAAAATAGCAATATCTAATTTCAGATTAGCTAAAAATTCCTGTAGTTCTTGAACTTGGATAAAATATCCGAAATTCATCAAAATGACTCTTTTTCCACACACATGAAAAGGACGAATGAGCAATTAAACAATTCTATTAGCTGTTAGCTCAAGAATTTCACAAGCATAAATCCATAGACTCCCTCAGGCTTACGGTATTAGGGTTGATCATGGGACACAACTATGCCTCATTCTGTGAACATCAGGTCAAAATATATGGCTTTCAGATTAAGTTCTGAATAAGTGGCTGCTACCGAAGGAAAGGCGATGCCTTTTACAAATTGAATGGAAGAGGCTCGTAGAATTGTATAAGCAATAGAATGCCATTATTTTTAGTCCATGAACAGAATATATACATCTTGATGGGAAATGAATCAAGAGAAAACAAATGATTGCACGATACAGATGAAGCATACCTGAATGGCTGGATTATATGTATTCTTTGTTTTCAGACCTTGTACAAGTAATACTGGTTCCAATGTGAGACAATATTTTCAGTCTTTCTCTTTGTTAGGAATGTATCCAAGAATGTCTGCTTTGAACAATCGAAAGAAAATTTTAGACATGATGAACTCTAGAACATGTTACATCACTATTAATCATGAATGCAGCACCTTGTAGTGGAAATCTTTCAAGCTTGCCTACTTGAGAATCACAGGTAAATGAATGTCTTTGTGTTCTTTCCTAGTAAAGGAAATGACTACTTATGTTATACGTCAAATTAACAAGAACCAATTTTCCCTACACTAATTCTTGACTAATAGAATCGCGTTCAGATGTTTAGAGCAACCCCTAGTGAAGCCAACATCTAGTTTCAGTGTGCACAAATATGTTAAAAATAAACAATCAAACTTGTTTGAAGATGATAAGAGATCAATTTAAGACATAAATTGCATATGCTACAGATAGCAATAGTGCGCACAATGTATGTTCATTCTAGTTGCAGCTAATGAAACGAGGGAATTTGTTCAGTTTAGGATTGAGTTACATATCTAGCAGCCAACAGAGTGAATAGTTTTGAATACCGAAAACCAAGTTCCTAAAATAGCATATTCTCTGACTGAACTAACTTACATGTAATGTGACAAGGACATGCCACGGTATCTATATGCAAGGGAGGGCTTCAAGCTAAGCTATATCAAGAAAAGAATGTCCATCAACTAAGTTGCAGGGAGAAGTGGTACCGAAACATAGACCATAAGATCCCAGTTGCATATTATGTTCATCAATCAACATAATATAGGGCATATCATGGACCACAATTGTAGAAGTAGTTCAGCATTGGAGATGAATAATTCAACCGAAACAAAAGTAGACCATAGAAAATTTCTTCGGTTCGCAAAAGGGGAAATTGTACATTAGACTATAGTGCAAGTTGAAAGGTACTAAAGAGAGGTTATTTATTGTGGCGTTTTTGTAAAGACAAAATTTCTATATTCATCTTTATTGCGTTCTTGTAGACTAATCAAAAGTAAAGTCTTCTCGTGTCTTGGGATTTTGTTTCATTTTGCTGACTTCTGATCATCTGCATGCTAAAGACAAAGAAAGTAATAACAAACACAGACAGAAGAACCAGCCTGCGGCGCACGCATGGAGATGCATAGATATATGTGTACATCTTTTTCTGGCCATTGAAAAGTAAAAATTGGTGCTAATCTGGGTAGAAAAATCAGAAACCCTCAAACAGAAAAAGCAATCGGATTTATAAACAGATTTATAAGTGGACAACAAATGCAAGAAATTACCTTCAAAAAAGATCAGACTAGTGGAAGCTTTTTGCAGAAAGAATTTCCGGAAGCAATCGGATTGGAGGTCGACGAGTTCAGTACATCTTTTGTATTGTTGGTGAGCGATTGAAGCTGCTAGATGACCTGATGAGACCAAATCTTGGAAGCTAGAAAGTCCAAGCCAATTCCTAACATAAGTTACACAATCTATTGATGTGGGTCACTTTTCATGAGCTCAACGGAACTCCGTTGCCATTGGAACAGTAATTCAGTGATTGGATGCCTACTTATAGGGTAAGAGGAAAGGATTTCAGACCCTGAGTCCGCCTTCCTAGAACCAAACCGCTACAAGGGTTTTTTTTCTTGAGGGTGAGAAAGGAGAAAAAATTAGAGAAGGGAAGGGAAGTGAGTATTTGGGTTCATGACTATGATCTATGCTATCAATGACACTAATCAGTAGCTAAACTGAAAAAAGGTATGCAAATTGATTGGCATCTAATTGTAATGATCCCTTAGATTTAGAGCTTTATCTAAATGAAGTGGCAAGGAATCACAGAAGAGGACTAGTTCTTACCAGATCATGCTGGCAGCTTCAACCTCTCAGACCAACATACATCATCAGATAGAAACTTTGATGAAGAAACAGAATAACAGAATAGGGTTTGGTGTATTTTTGGGAAGCTTTCAAGGTGAGGCTTCTGATGCAGCCATGCATGCCTCAGTTGAAATCTTGAAATCCCTCGTGACTCTCTTCCTCAACTATAGAAATTCGCCTCTCACTCTTACTGTACACTACCATATATAGTGTTTTCATAGCCAGTTTTGGGCCTTTCTTACAGCTATTGACATTGACTTATTGCCTCCTAGTCCCCCCCCCCCCCGCCCCCAACCTTCCCCAGCCCTACACTCTCTGATAGATATAATATATAATGTATTGGTTGAAAAGTGGTCCATATCAGTAATAAGGTCCCCAATTATACCAATAACGGTATAGAACTATATTACATGATATAAAATAGCATTACATAAATTATTATGTATCACATGACTCATACAATCATTATATCTAATATATACTCCCTTCTCTTTGATAGAACTTATTCCAAAGAAATTTGAGAGATGGGGACCATTCGGCTGCTCTGATCTGGCTATCTTTCTTTGAAGATTGAAGAAAACTTACTAGTTGAAAGGTAAGTCAAAGTGATTGGTGAATGTTAAATTAACCACAAAAGTGGATTGATCCAACTCTTCTAGAAAACATCAAACTTTACATGTCCAATTAGTTAAAGACAGATTAGATTAATAAATGAAAAAAAGTGAACTAAATCATGAAGCTACCAATAGTGAAACACCTAAAAAAAGAACAGCACATAAAAGGACGTTTGGCTAAAGAGATAATATATCCAAAGGTGCCATTTAAATAGAGTTGGAACTTGAAAGACAGAATATATATAGCCCATGCTTGCTTCTGTCACATGGCAATGTCCTTTGGCTAGACAAACAGCAGGCTAGTCCAGCTACTTGGTGATCTTGCTTTCTTAGTGGTTGTTTTCAGTATTCAGGAAATTTTAAGAACACTGTGGAAATGCTCACGTACTCAAATATCAAATATTTCTGCGCGTGCCTTTGAGATGATTTAGTAGGGTAGATGCATGTGCTCGGTGAGTCGGGAGAAATTTCTATGAATTTCGCTACACAAAATGATGATGTGACATAAATTAGTACATATAAATATATAAGAAAATAATTTTAACTAAGACATTACTCTCTTCACTGAATGATATGACATTAAATAATTAAGGATATCACTCTCGCTACTTAGTGTCATGATCTGGATCGAAATTGAATATGCTAAAGTTTCTCTAAAGTTGAGATCATAAACACAGTTAAACAATACAGTATAAAGTCACAGGTGTCTGTGATCTAAATCGGTTTGAATAAGTAAAATGGTTAGAAACATGCGGCTATCAGACGGCACCAATGTTTAGAAAAGCTGTAACCCTTTCAATTAATACAGGTTGATGGTCATAAATATATAATGTGTATGTATATGGCCAAGTTGGTGTGGAATCAGTTGAGGGCACCCTTTTGTCTTTAGCTTTGGATGGTTCTTTCGTCTTTGGTGTCTATGGTTGACAAACAAGGACATGTAGACAAGCCCTAATTGAAGGCAGGGACCACAACTTTATTTTATAGTTTGATTAGTGGATAGAGTCACATGGTTTTGCTTTGTAATCTACCGAAAGAGTTTGAATCTAACGTTTGATTAAGGTTGGTATGGTGGTGGCTCAAAAAAATAAATAAAGGCTGTCCAAAATAGGGTTTTCTTTTTCTCTAGAAAATCTATGGTTTCTTCCTTTTACCTATTTTCTTTTGGTCCCACTATGGTTTTTATTATTCATTTTGCCCTTTACGGATGGGATAGCAGATGTCTTTTGTTTGTATCACAGTTATGATCAGTAGTTGGTTAGAGTGGCTTATATTCATCTGGTGGATTCCATTATCTTTATATATACGTGTGTGTTTGTAGATTTTCTTTTTTTTTTTTTCTTCCTTCTTGTCGAGGCCATTATGAAAAAACTCCCATATATGTTCCTTTTCTGTTCTATTTATCACTTTATTTCAAAGGGAGAAGGATATACATTTTGAAATATTAATAAAGGGTAAAACTACATGAGCCTTCCTTTTTATTTTTTCCTCTTGTGTTTAAAAAGACGCCATCATGAGTTGAAGTAATATGTCGATTTTATTCTCAAGATTCCATCAGTTCATGTATAGAATCGCAAAGTTGACAGATGACTACACTTGCTGGGGTATGGGGTAGTGTAAATTTATAGTCTTTTAAAAACTTAGGATGCATTTGAAATACAATTCAATTAGAAAAATCAAATATCAATTCAAATAGGTTTTATTTTTCAAAAATTATAACTTATACACAAAACATTCTCACTTCGATCCCATATTTTTTTCCATAAGTTAAATTTCTTTTCAATTCAAATAAATTTTTTTCACAAAAGTTCCAATGCAAGTACAAAAGTGTCTATTTCAAACACAAAAAATAGGGTAAGAAATTGGACGTTGTTTTCTAGAGGAAATCACATGTACAGCTATTTTTTTTGCCAAAAATATTTAAAATAAAAAACAAAGACAGCTATTTAAAAAAAAAACAAACTTTAAAATACAAAAAATCACCAATAAGGGTTTGACACTTATACTAGTTTATTAATAAGAGAAATATAAAGAGAGGAGACGAAATACATAACTTCAGGACGTAACCAAAAACTTAGATTTGAAAAGATAAATTATATGAAAAGATAGGTTAGACAATATTATTATAATTTCTAAAAAAAATTAGGCAGATAAAATTTAAATAGCCTTCTTAAAAATTTTTAATTTTTCTAGTCACTGCATAACCTCCTCCTCAAATAAAATAAATTATTTAATTCTAAGAGTGGAGAATTAGAAGTTATCTAAGGCTCGTTTAATAAAATTTAAATTTAAATATTGAAATTTAAAATTTTAATAAGTACTAAAATTCTAAAAATTAAATGTTTGAATTAAGTAAAATTTATCTTCATATTATATGTTATTATAATTTAGATTAAATATAAAATAATATTAATAATTAAATGAGTATTTAGTATATTGAGATTTCAAATTTAAATAACTTTCATTTCATTTAAAATTTGTAACAAAATTTTAATGTCTTAATCAGTTAAATAATAATAAAAATCTATTATCACACATACTTAATGAACTAAACACTTAAATATTACTATATATTATAAAATATAATTAATAAAATAAGTACTTAATTAATTAATTTTAAATATTTAATTAATTTATCAAACTGGCCCTAAATGACATTGACCTTGTATCCTTTCCAGGAGAGCTCAGAATGAATAAAAGTTAATATTAGGCATATAACATTCACATGTGGGCACTTCACGATGACCAGGAAGAAAAAATCAAACATCTTGAAATACTGAATCTTTTTAATCTTGAATTTCAAAATTATAGTTGATAATTATTTGAAATAGAAGAAATTGAATTAAAAATTATCTATTTGATATAAACTTATCCACAATTACAGTACTGAAAGTCTTTAAATTTGTGATAATTATCATACAATACGTTCAGACTAATTTAATTCACATCTCCCTACTTCTGAGGTATAAAAAAAATTCTAAAAAATAATTAGCAATCGACAAATCATAATATAGATACTATTTGATATTGTCCCAAAAAATAAAGCAGACAGTGATTAACAAAATATTGACTTTTTTTAGGGCACAAAATTATGTTTGATCTTGGCTTGAAATGTTTGTTTGATTCCTATGGCAGACTCCCAATGGATGAGTTTGAAATTCGAGATTTCCTCTGAGAGTAGAGGGATAAATTTAATGGCACATTAATACAATTTAAAATGGTTTCAATCTCTCCGAGCTTTGCGGTTCATCAAGGGACATGATTGTCTGCGCATCTTTAATTAGGTCGGACAAATGAGAGAGAGAGAGATCATCTCATGCATGTGAAATCAAATACTGAACTATCAAAACAAAAAAAAAAAAAAGAAATCAAATACTATAACAACTCCCCAATTTTTACGTATTATTACTGGGGTAGAAAATTAGGTTTAGCTTTGCCCATTTTTAACTCCATGAATTGCCAATACCTTTCTAGTTTTAGCAAGTTGAGAAGTGCACTTACCAAAATAGGTACTCTATTCTTGATTTTGGGAAATGTTCCTTGAACCAAGGAGCGTTCAAAAGATAAGATGTGATAGTTTAAATGAAATAGAAATATATTAATAATTATAATTTAAATTATGTATGCACAATTACTGATTAATCTTTTATGTATAGACGACAATATATTTAATTTTTAAATAAAAATAATTATTAAAATCAAGTAACTAACGTAAATTTAATATATATACATATATATATAAATATAAATATATATATATATATAGATCGACTAAAAATGACATGAAAATTATGAAATAATAAAACATGATATTAATGGGTAATTAAAATTAAGAATTGAATAATAGAGAGTTTAATTAGCTCTAAAGGAACTTCTAAGATTTTCAAATAAATGATCATCTAACTATCTACTATTAAAAATATTTCTTTAAAAAATATAGATTTTGACTAGTCATTCAAAATCAGTCAAAAGTGGGCAAAAAGAGATATAGAAAAGAAAAAAGAATAGAAGTGTCATGTTTGGAAAAAAGAAGGAAAAAAGATTAAATAAACTTTAAAAAGAGGTTATGTGAAATTTAATAATAAATATAATTAATAATTAATAATTAACTAATTCATTAAGTGGGCAAGGCCACACCTAAGAGGGATGGTGGGGTTTGTCTACCTTGATTACATGTTTGTGTTCTCTATGATGGCTCATGGTTTCATGTTAGAAGTTAACAATGTTAAAATTTTGATTAGGCTTATCATCATCATGGCCAACAAGTTCTTTCAAACAATTAAAGCTCTATTATGTATAAACAATTTGGAGACAAGTTCATAATTACTTACCATAACCACCATGAAACATTGGATTAGACCTAATTTGGTTAATCCACCACCTTTTTTGTTGGATTAGACCTAATTTTCGCTAATCACTCCCTATGATTGTCGCCATGAGATAGAAGAGAAACCCGCATCACTATTAGTCTAAGTTGCCTCTTAATTATGTACCACTACTATTTGGTTGATTTGGATGTCGTGAAAATAATTGTGTTTGCAATGAGACTAGACAATACTCTTACCAAAAAGTATGAATTGGTCCTTGATTCTTCTAGTAAGGAGATTTGATTTCAATGTGATTCCAGTTAATTTGAATAATAATTTCAGGCAAGAGAACAAAGCTTCAAGTTGAATTTCAGAACGGTATATATTTTGCCCCTGGAATCATAAATGAATTTGTTAGAGGTTGCAAATCTTTAAATTGTTTCAAAGCAAAAGGGAGTTTTCTAATATATTTAATCTGCAAAATACAATTATGGATGGAGCTCAATACATGGATCGGCATTTTTTTTTTAAATAAATACATTATGGCGCAGGAAATGTGAATGAATTATTTATTTTTTCTAATACATAAATAAATATGAACAAATATAGGATTTATTACCTGATGAAAAATATTTCTAACCGAGATATGTAAATAGATTTTTTATTTTTTCCAATACATAGATAAATATGAATAGAATGTAGCATTTATTATTAGATAAGAGATATTTCTGACTAAATTGTTGCCTTATCACAATGAATTAGCAAATCTATGACTTCTACTATATTGGTGTTCTCGCAATTTAAATTTTGAAGGCTTTTTAAATTGGAAAGGTCTACACCCTTCACGTCCTTCCAATGCCCCTTCTTAGTGCTCTAGTTGAATTCGAATTTGAAATTAACATACAAGGGAGCCAACATCTCACAGAAACAAAGAAAGAAATAATACTAATAATGATGTTAAGAATTAACTCACAAAATGGTGTAATATTTTGCTACACAATTGGATATTCTCTGGACTTGAGAGACTGAACAAATTCTTCTCATAACATCTTTGGGGTTTGTTGGGAGATTTTTTCTGGCAATTCAATCTAGTTGGAGACTAAAACTTTACACTTAAATCAGAATTTCATCTACAAGAACAAATCTGTTTCCGAAATCAAATTCCAAATGAATGTTAATCATCTAATGTTGGATTTATAAAATCAAACATTTTCAAGATTTTGTAGAAATTCATAAGAATGCAAATCAATTAGGCACATAAAGGTTTTGTTTTGCTTTCCCCTTGTGTCTTCAGTGTACTCACAAGAGAAAGCTTCAAAGTGGCAAAGTGGCAAAACCAGAGTAAACATGGAGGAAAATCACCACCCAAGGAACTTTTCAAGGTGGCATACACCGGGTTTTAAACTACCTATACTGGTTTTTCCCTTTAATGATTCTGCAATACTCTGTTTAAAAGAACTAATCTCCAGTAGTTTCAATGTTTGGCCAGCCTTGATCTGCCTGAAGCTTCACAAACTCAGCTAAAAGTTTGATCTCATCATCTTGCAATCTGGGGCCAAACGTGCATTGACCCCTTGGGGTACAATTCTCACCAAATCCCTGCAGGAGGGAAGGGATGAATGTATAATAATCTAAAGCATTGAAGTAAATACAACTCGTAGCAAAAACTTACTGGCATTCTTCCCTTGCCAGAATATGTTACTCGATATATTTCCTCTTCTGTATCAACTCCATTCCTGTAAAACTTGGATATCATAAGTTCATACTAGCTGAATTAATTCATAATTGCTTAGACATTTCAATAAAATGAACACAATTTTTGACATGGCAAAGGATATCATTTCAGAAGTCTGAACATTATTCACTACTTGAGTCTTGAACTATTCTTGAACTTTTGTTGCAATTAAAGAAAAACAAGAAGGAGAAGTAAATGGGTCTCTTGGATAATAATAGTAAAGAATTGCAATGTCTTACTTTCCAACGAAAAAGATTCGCAACAACTAATCCAACTTAATTTTTAAATCATCCAATTGGATAATATAACTGAAATTGTAGTTTGGTTTGCAGAAGGGGAGGGGAATAAAGACTTCAGGTAGGGGAAGTTATATTTTACCTTCTTTTGTTTAGTAGAAGGGAGAGGGCAGCAGAAAGAAAATTATTCACTTACTACTTTTTATCCCTCATTCTCTATTCAAATTGTAAAGCTAAAAGTGAGGTCAATCTTGTCATTAAGGGCTTGGAAATTATTTTCTCTCTCCCAATGCCTCCGATTTGGAAGGAAAAGAAATGCTAATGGAGTGGGAGTGGTAACCTCTTGAAGTACTTCCCCTTCACTTTTCTATCCTAACAAAATAGTGTAAAACATTTAATTCCTCTACCCTTTTCCCTCAGCATTTCACCCTAACCAAACCTAGTGTTTTCCAAATTCCCATTCTTGTTTTCATTTCATTTTATTCACTGAAACTTTATAAGTTGCCAAGGATGATCCGTAAGTGGAGCTGTCCAGGTATTAAATATCATTTGCAGTTTTACAATTCAAATATTGGAGCAAGTGAAGAGAACTTTGAGGATCGATTGGGCATGTCAAGTAACTACCTCTGAAGATCTTTCAAGAAGAGTGTTGCCCCCTAGCACATGATGAAGTCATCAAAGTTTAGGCTTAGACTGATGCAGGATCAGTTATCAGGAACTTAGAGAACTGGAATATGCTCACCGGTTGAATAATGTTTCCACCTCCATCATGGCATCCAATGCATGATCGGCTAAACAAGGTTGCCCCTTTCTGCATATCTATTGCTTGCGCAAGCGAAACTGGACACAGAATTAAGGCAAATGAAACCATTGATTCTGACTATGTAAACAAATGATAAAAATCCATTTACCTCTGGCAAAAGATACTCAATCAAACTGATTAGTTTATAAGAGTAAACAAAATATAGGATCCATAATTGCATCATATCATACCATATGATCATTGTTCTAAAATCATAAATGGTCGAATATAGAATTGGTTCTTATACATTATAAGCCAAAAGAGAGTTGTCGCAATTTCCGCTTGCTTGTATGATGTTCTAAATTATCTTCAGACCACCAGGATATGAGTCATATGAGAATATTTTTAATATTCACCACCATTAAGAGTTACTAACACAAGATATATGCTTACCCTATTACTGGAAACCATATTCATATAGTTTCCAACGATTTTAGCTGCTGAAATAATAGTAAATAATTTACCCTATTAATAGTAAATAATATCTTTCTATGTTTAATAAGTAGACAACGATTTTCTCTTCATGAGAGTGTAAACATTATTTGGATATGATTGTATAATCTCCATGTCATAAGGCATCAATTATAGTTTATGTAGCATTAAAAGGTAATTCTAGATTATCTTGGAAATCATGAACAGGTGTAAGATTTTCTCAACACATAGGAAAGCAGAAAAAACCAAAAAGAATTCTAGCATGTTAATTGAATCAACTTTTTACATGGAAACGAAATACATTAAATGCTTTACCAAAGAGCTAATACATGCCATTAACCATTTATCTTCAATCTGGGAACTTAGGAATGAACAGCCATGATGCAGAACACGAAAGGTTCCAAGAACTGGAAAGTTCTAAGTCAAACACCAATTCTACAATCCAGCTGTAGTCTTGGAAATCCTAGCTTTTGAGTCATATCTCGGAATATTTAGTTTTATTTAGTTTAATTAAATTTGAGTCTTTTAGAAATCTAAGGTATTTAAGTAATTTAATAATTTGTAGAAGTTTCCTAAGAGCGAAAAGAGTTTTAAATATCTAGCCTAGTTAGGATTCCTAAGTTTATTGGTTAAGAAGCCTGTTGTCATGGTTATATGTTTTAGAAACTTAAAAGAGTCTTAGTCCTATTTAGTTTAGAATTTTGAGTCTGTAAATAGAGAAGTTTTCTATTACTTATGTATGCCTATACTTTCTTTATTCAATTAATGATGCCATACGATCCTTTGGTGTGATGCCCGAGGTTTCTCCTTCTTCCCTTAGTGCGTTACTACACGTTTGTGATCCGTTTCTTTGCCTAACTACTGAATTTTCAGCAGCTAAACTTAAGCTGTTCTAGTTTGGACTGCCTAACGGTTGTCCTGCATCAAGCCACCAGGAATATGTATGCAGTAAAACAAACAGTGCTTCCAATGTTCAGTAGAACAGATTATTTATGAAGCTAGTACTGCTTGCTCACGCTGACGTTTTAAAACCCAGCCTTTTTTATATTATTATTGTTATTATTAGTCCAGAATCAACTGTCTACTACAAGAAACCAGATCCTAGGGCGGCTAGTAGCTGGATCGCACTTGCGAAACTATATGGGGTTTCGATAAGTCAATAGCCGCTGAGTCATGAAAAGACCTAAATGCCTTCTGGTCTTTTTACTTTTTGTTCAGAAATCAATTAACTAACTTGGCCAGTACCTCCTTAATCTATGCTCATCATACCACACTCCTGCAGAAGGGATAACCAAGCTATATATATTTATTCATTATTAGAAATATATTAAGCATGAAATTGTATAGAATCAAAGGGGCTTGAGAAAGATAATCCTGGATTCTGCACAACTTGCTTAAACATACTTGGAGTCTGGATGGCGTCACAGGCTTTGGTTTTTGGGGAAGGGTATCTTTTAGTCAAGAAGGAGGGAGAGAAGGAAATTGAGCCAACTGGAAGCTGGGATACCTTTGAAATCCTTTGATTTATCATTCAAGAAAAAGACATATAAATAAATTACAAATAAAATAAAGATAAAAGATGGTGCTCAGAAACTCACAGATGTAAATGAAGACTCGAAAACTTGCAAAGTTCTATCGCAAATAAGATTTTCTCAGAAGAGAAAGTAAGTTGGAGCTTGTGTTTAAAGTTCTCAAAGCTTGCTTCTCTTGTTTCAGTATAAGCCTTCTATAACAGAAGGTTTAAGATGTAAGACACAACGAAATCTAATAAATACAAATTTCAACTAAAATTGAATCGTTTGAAAATTGTCTTTTTCATCACATGGGAATCAGCTTTATGCCATTCAAAAGTAACGAAATAATAAACAACTGATAATAGCCTTGCGTCAATTTTCTCTTGAATTCAGCCTGAGCTTCAAGTAATTTCAAAATTTTGACTTGGTCATTCAGAATTCTGCTTGAGTTGGAGATTTGGTAGTCACTATTTGTACACTTGTCCTTTGAATCCATCCCACCATTCTGCTTTGTATTCTGCACTAAGGTAGATTGTTCATCGAGTTTATCCTTCTAAAAGTTCCCAAAAAAACATCCGTGGGATTTACGTTGGAAAAGGTACGAACCTTTTCTTGAGTAAATTGATTAAAAATAACTCATAAATGTGGAGGAAGAATTTCATCACCCCAAAATTATTCCACTAGGTGAAGAACCATCTTGGAAATTGTGAATACTTTTGACAAAGTACCTGCCATGAATGATCAAACGGACAATCGAGTAAGAATATATTCCATGCTTGCAAGTAGTCATGGAAGGAAATGGTTTGTATCGTTGGGAACAATTTATAGGAGTTTTCAAAGCAGAAGTTTCCTAATCCTTTGGGTTCCTAATCCTTTGGGCATGATAAATTAAGGAACTATACTTTTTTGAGTGGGTAATTCTTCTTGGATCTGTTTTGGAAGGGATTTGAGTTAGTTCAATGGACTTAGTATCTACTAGGATAAATTCATAGAATTAGCTAGTCTTCAAATTATTCTCTCTCTCCCAATCCCTCCAATTTGGGAGGGAAAGAAATGCTGACATGGAGGGGTTATTTACTTCTCCTACACTTTTCCATCCTAACCAAATGTTGTAAAAAATGTACTTCGTTCTCCTTTCCTTCTGTATTCCACTCAAATCAAACCAAGCGTTTTCCATGTTCCAATTGCTTATTTTCATTTCATTTTAATTCATGGAATTTTTTAAGATGAATTCAAGAAAAGAGAAAAAGGAAACCATATCTCAAATTGGTTGCAATGACAAGGATGATATTAACTATAGTCAATAAGAGGAAGTTGACTTTTATGGCATCTGTTTTCCAATTCAATAGAGAAGATTCAAGCTGTCTGCCACTACTCAACGTTTGAAACAAGCCCTAAAGCTACATAAAGTTGATCCCCATTTTGAGAGACTTTTCCAAACAATTCTATTTTGGAGAAATTTTGTAGTATTAGGTTACATTATTTGTATTTTAAGCCTTCCATTATAAAAGGCGTATTGAAAGAAGTAAGCTTTGAGAACTTCAAGACATAAACTCTAACTTTCTATCTCCTCTGATAAAAGACATAAGCTCACTCTCCTTGGACAAAATTCTATTTGAAACAGAAGCTGGAAGGTTTTCAAGTCTTTGTTTAGATCCATGTGCTTGTTAGAACTATCTTTATCTTTGTTTATTTCTAATTTGTTTATATGTCTCTTTCTTAGATGATAAATCCTAAGTCTCTTTCATTCAGGTACAAAGGTTGTGATACCAACAAATTTGAAGTCATTACAATTTTGATAAAAGTATACATAATCATACTACTTTTGACCACAATAGACTTTGTCAATAGAAGAAACTCTTGATTCCTCCACATATGTACTTGAATAGTATTATGGAAAAGTCTTGCATCATAGATTCCATATGAGCTATCTTGAATAATAGCTGATTCTTCTCTCTAGGGTGTGCATGGTTCGGCTTGGTTCAATTTTACTCACTTTTCAAACCAAACCATTAATTTTTGTTTGAAAAATTAAACCATATAAACCATTTAACACTTCGAACTTCCTCTGAGAATTTAGTCTAGATTGCTTTGGGTGGTTTGATGCTACATCCAAAATTTTCTCATTTTAGCACGAAATGGACAAGAATTTCATAAATTCAACTAAGGTCGAACTGTTTATTGTCTAGGATTAAATTGCAAATTGAGCATAGATATGAAAATGACATGATTATCAAGACCTTGATGTAATTTCAGGAAAATTGGGCGTCATTATACAATTTGCCATTGAAAAAAATGCTAGTGTTGTAGGAATAAGTCACATCATTCTAATAGAACTCCTCAATGCAATATGCAACCTAGTATAGGACATTATTCCGACGATAGTGCACATCATTTCTGTAAAGGTGTTTCAATTTGGGATTCATGCAGAATCACGTAAAATGCTATCCATAAACTTTATAAAAAAATAATAATAATAATAAAAAAAAAAAAAAAAAAAACCCCCTCAAGTAGTTCAATACCATTCCACAACCAAAAAAATGGAAGTTTCTTAGCCAAGTATATTTATCTCCTTAATCTATTTCAAAACCAATAATCGATTATGATGGTTAATAACAGTTTACCAACCTTCCACAATCTATAACCTCATCAAAAGTTGTATTTTGGATGGAAAAAATTGAATCCTTCAAATTCAATAATCGAGTATGAAGGTCAATCATCTATCACCAACCTTCCATTACCCATAACCCTGTTAAAAGTTGTATTCTAGATTAATAAAGTTGAACCTTTCAATCAAATAATCCATTATTAAGGTTAATAAGCAATTACCAAGCTTACACAATTGATTCAGATTGTAAACATTTCCAAACCAAACCAAACCAAAAACTCAATCTGCAATCAACCCACAAGCAGAAACTGTTAAATCAATTTCTATTCGCTCAATTTGGGCAACTTGGCAGGGGGGGGTGCGTGCTTTCTATATCTCCTGCATACTTCTTTCACGTAGGAATAGTTATCTTGAGCTTGAGCCCTATATGTTTGGATGGGAGAGAAAAAGCCATAACAGTTATCTTCATTTTGTTCTGTTGTATGGTAGGATCTTCTTCATCCAACTCCTTTTTCCTAGAAGCATCAGGTAATTGTTTTTTAATTCAGCTCCGAATGAGGTAGAAGCAGTTGAACTTTCTGAAATTTTCATCACCCAGAAAAAAATTTAGAATTCAATTGCTTCTTCCTCATCTAAATCAGAATTCAAAAAACAGTTGCATAATGATCTTCTCAAATGGACTTTGACAAAGACGACATTGCCACTATAGCCCAACAAAACAAAGATGAGTACTCAGGCTTTTTTTTCCTCCAATCTAAACCAATAGGATACAACCATTTCTCAAGACAACTTCCCAATCAATTACTGTGCATGATAGTTCATAAGCAATCTATTTTTCAAGACAGCTTAAGAAATATCCATATTGAGGAATCAAGATTTTTCCACCAACAAAGCCTATTATTGTCAGGAGTGGTATGATTATATTATAATTTTATCAAAGTTGTACAAACTCCATACTTGTTTGTATCTTGACCTTATTCCTAGGCAAGCTTGAATTTTCTTCTTTAGTAATAAAATTGTAATTTCTATAGTCAACCTCTTGAGTTTCATTTTCTGACAAATACAAGTTCTATCAATCACAGTTCCATTTCTTCTCGTTTAAGATCAATTTTTGTTTATTTTATTCAATCTTCCACATGTCAATGCATATATATATATATATATATATATATATATATATATATATATATATTTTTTTTTTTTTTTTTTTTTTTGGGGTCCTGGGGGAGGGGGGAGTAGGTATGTATATACCAACCTCATCACCGGCCTCAAAAACCTCTTATGTGCAGCAAAATAGACGAAGGAACAAGGAAATAAAGTGACAAATAGAAAAAAATTGAAAATTACCAAAATTGAATCAAAACTTGGAAGGTGGAAACTTTATTGACTTGCAAAATAACATAAGGAACTGAACTGATTATTGAAGAAGCCAACATGAGTATCCTAGAAGAATCAATCTTCTCTACCGAACAATAAAGACGAATTGAACATTACATCAGCAAACAGACTTTAGAAAATGGCCTTCAATTTCAATCCTAGCACAGGTGTTAGAATTCACCAAGCAATAAAAGCATTTACCTACTAATTCATTCACTTGTCTCACTTTTCTCAGCCCATCTTCCCCATTGAAAATGAACAATCGAAGGTTTGCATCCACTAGAATAAAATCCAGAAACTAGTGAGCTCATAAATCGGAAGGAACATAATAAGCTCATTTTAACTTTTTTTTTTTTTTTCAAACGAGTGGAACCTACCGCTAAAAGGCAATGCGTAGAAGGTTCTTCATCTTCAACATTAAAATGTGATATCAACATAACAATGTTCTATATACTCTCTCCATTTATGTGAAGCTGATATAAAATATTTGTGCAATAAACACCAGAAAAGTTCTAGCTGCCAAGATTACTGGTGACAGTCACATGTTTCTTTATCATGTTCATTTGAAAGAAATATAGCTTTTCTTTCCCTTTATACATTATATAAATCTCAGATTCTCATTTGTTGGATGCGCTTAGCTTTAGTATGTACTCAGCCACCGTGAACAGAAACCCATTTTTCATTACTTTTATTTTTTTTATCTCAATATGGATAGAGGCCTATCCCAACTATTGCAATGAGATCAAGTTAAATATTTGTCAGTTGTAAAACTAATTAGAGATCAAAGTGCTCAATGGCAGAACTTAAAAACTAGTTTAGCAGGGCCAAAAGAACATGTACATTCACTATTAAACCAAGCATGGCTATTCTCTATCCTTGGAAGAACAAAACGATGTTGTTAAGTCTAGCATTGTATTGTTTAACTTTCTTTTGCCATGGGTTAGTCTGCCAGATGCAACAAAAAAATGATTGATGGCTGAGATCAGTGATATATAACAATAAGCACGGTACTCTTTTGTTCAAACTTTTTTGTAATTTTTTTTTTCTCGTTCTTGGCCTTCTCTTTCCACTAACACAACAGTTTGAAATCAAGCTCAATGAAATTGCTTTCCAGTCCTGACTTAAACTGGTAGATTGTTCAAGTTAACTATAAAACTGCTTAATGCATTGGAAGAAGGTTTTTAGGGATGAAAAGGATATCTTAATACATAAAAAGAGCTTTTGTACTTCAATGGGGCCCATGGCACCTTACCCTAGCTCCACCACTAGAACTGCTAATGGCAATTACTTGGAACTATCTTAGGTTACAAATCTCAATGAAGATTGTTATCCTAACTACAGGCTCTAGCATTTGATTTTGTAATATCCTCTTTCTCAGGACATGCTTCGACATAAACATATTACTCTAACTATATGAATCACCTCATTCTTTCAAATAAATTGATCTTATCAAGAACCAATCTCTCCAATTACAAATGTCTCCACCAACTTTTTGAATTGAATTGACTTTCATACCCCATATTAAAGTATGATCTTTTACGTGTTCATTCATCTAAAAGATATCATGAAGCTGATTCATTTGAAGTTCTTTTGCATTAAAATAATCCCATAGAAGTCAAGGGTTAAAATGTGCACTTATCATCTTTCTTAGTCAAAACTACCGCTCTCCCAATCCCAATAAATATCCCTGTTTCCTTTCAGGACCAGGACAAAGGAACGTTTGCTTTTCTTATAAAAAGGTTTAACTATATGTATATGTATTCCCATTTTCTCTTTAAACGTGAATTAGTTTAGAATTAACTTTCATGATGAACCAACCTATCTTCCCATATCCTTTTAGGTATTATGCATCTCCAATACTCAAATTCTCCATGATAATTAAACAAGAACACATCTTGTGATGGGATGAGTAATTTCTCATTTTTTTTCACCAGGAGTATTGTATTTGTCCACGATTTGAACCGCAATTATTTCCACTGAAAATACGAGCAAGTAAAGTCAAACCAACATGCAACACACATTATTTGTGCTGCAACTTTCTACTATTTGATGACATGATGGTACTTAAGCAGAAAAGACCGTGCATTTACATTACAGAGTGAAAAAAAAAAGTAAAAATTAATAGTTTTACTTACCAGGGGAATGGAAAACAGAAGATAAGGAAACAATTGCAGCCATTAGAGGCGGAGCCAAACCCTTTAAGAATTTCGATTGTTGTTTTGGTGTCTGGGTGGCATAATTCTGCTGCCTCGCATTTTTCTTCTGAAAGAATGAAGTAATAAAGAGAGCACATCAATAAATGCAGAAAAAAGATTCCAAGAAACGAATCCAAACTCACATTGAGGCTCAAAAGGGTACCTCTCCTGCGATAGAACAACTCCTGATACCGTAACTAGGCCTCAAAGAGAGAAGCTGCATTTCCTTCTATGCTTATGCTCCACCGAGAGACACCCAGGGGATGAGGAGTTTCATAAAGATAGAGGTTATTTGCACTAAGCCCCTTGATAGTTGGGGGATTCCACACTATGCACCGTAATTTATTGTTTCTCACTTTCTCCCACGGATCCTAATGCCATTGCCCATTAGCAAGAGAGTGCCATTAAAAGACAAAAATGCCACTCCATTATTGTAACACTTACAACCTGGCAACAAAGAGAGTGTTTAGCTTGCATTTGATGGCTCTTGACTTAGTTAACTATATGATCAAAATATTACCAAAACAAAAAATGAATATGCGACCAGTATTTAGTTCTCTTTATGTTGTGAATTCATTAGTGAAGAATCCATTAATTTTATTAGTGGACAAATATATATGGATATCTATCATTAATACCACTAATACATATTAGTGGAATTAGTGAAAACATCACTAACAAAAGCTCTGTAAATAGAATTTTTTCCAAACTTGAAAAATATACCAATTGTGATAGAATTGTTAGAGAAAATTGTAAGAGAAAAGAAAGAGAGAAGTTCGAAGAAATTCTTGTGCAAATAATAGTCAGAGATTTATTGTATGTAAATTTTATTCTAACACTGCTAAAATTTCATAACACGTTATCAACACGAGTCTTTATCGTTACAAAAGCCATAAGACTAAAGCACGAGTATCTATCGTTACAAAAGCCAGAAGACTAACGGTACGCATTTATTGATTCTTATGGCTAATCTTACTAAACTCGAATTTATAATTCTTGATATTTTTGGAAAAAATTATATGTCATGGGTTCTCAATGCAGAAATACATCAAAATACTGAAGGCCTTAGTGAAACTATTAAAGAAAAAAATAATGCATCTGCACAACAAAAGGCCAAAGCTTTGATTTTATTCGTCGTCATCTCGATGAAAATTTGAAAATGGAATATCTTACCGAAAAAGATACATATGTCCTGTGAATAAATTTAAAAAAAAAGATTTGACCACCTGAAGATGATCATACTAGCAACTGCACGATATGAATGGTTGCATCTGAGGTTGCAATATTCTAAAATCATGAATGAATATAACTCTGTCATGTATAAAATTGCATCTTAATTAAAATTATGTGGAGAAAAAATTACTGATGAAGATATGCTGGAGAACCACCTTTCATGCCTCAAATATTGTCCTGCAGCAACAATATCAAGAAAAATGATATACAAAATTTACTGATTTAATTATTACCCTCCTCATTGCAGAGAAAAATAATGAGTTATTATTGAAAAATCATGAAGCCAGACCAACTGACTCAACAGCACTCCCAAAAGTGAATATTGTTGGCTCCAACAGAAGCCATAGTCGTAGTCGTAGTTGTAGTCGTGGCCGTGGCCGTGGTCGTGGTTATGGTTGTAGATATACTCGATATTTTTCTGATCACAGTAATAATCAAATTGTGATAAATACTGACCACTTGAAGTGGAAAAGAAAAGATAATAAGAGAAAAGAAAAAGAAATGCAAGAAAATTATGAGGATAAGTGTTATACATGTGGCATGAAAGGTCATTGGTTACGTAACTGTCGTGCGGCCAATCATTTAGTGGAATTATATCAAGCTTCATTGAAAAAGAAAAATAAAAATGTTGAAATTTTTTTTTTCAATATCCAGTGAATGATGCTAACGACGATACTATTGATTCAGAAAATCTTAATATCAATATTACTCATATGGATGTATCTGATTTTTTCGAACACCCAAACCGTAGGATAGACCATTTAATTGGTGATGACAGTGTCCGGAAGAACTAATGTTCTTACCCTAATATTTTTGAATTTTTATTATATTCTAATAATATTTACGTTTTGTTTAGATGGCTATTGTTAATGATGATATATATATATATATATATATATATATATATATTATTGATAGTGGAACTACACATACCATACTAAAAAATGAAAAATATTTTCCTTATCTCAAAATGGGAGAAATAAATATTTATACTATAAACGGTAGTACAAATGTAATTGAAAGTTCCGGAAGAGCTAGTATATTGTTGCTTGAAAGAAAAACAATTATTGATAAGGTACTATTTTCTTCAAAATTCAGAAGAAATTTATTGAATTTTAAAGATATACATAGAAATGGGTATCATGTTGAAACAAATGAGAAAAATAATATTGAGTATCTTTATATTACTCAAATTAATTTGGGTAAGAAATCTGTATTAGAAAAACTATCGTCTTTTTCTACTGGCTTATATTTTACAAAAATATGTACAATTAAAATTCATCATCTACTAAACTAAAAGTTTACTGATCTTACTATTTTTAGCATTTAGCATGACCGGTTGGGTCATTCAGGATCTACCATGATGAGAAGAATAATTGAGAATACACATGGTCATCCATTAAAAAATAAAAAGATATTGACATAAAAAAAATTCTCATGTGCTGCATGTTCCCTAAGAAAATTAATTATTAGACCATTCCCAGTAAAAGTAGGAGCTGAAGTCCTATATTTCTTGAACGGTTCATGGAGACATTTATGAACCTATTCATCCATTATGTGGACCGTTCAGATATTTTATGGTCTTAATTGATGTATCATCCCGATGGTCACATGTGTATTTATTATCTACTTACAACTTGGCATTTGCGAGATTACTTGCTCAAATAATTAAATTACGAGCACAATTTTCTAACCATCAAATTAAACATATTCGTTTGGATAATACTGATGAATTTTCATCACATACTTTTGATGCATATTGCATGTCAATTGGAATTAATATTAAACATCATGTAACTCATGTTCATACACAAAATGGTCTTACTAAATCTTTTATTAAAAGATTACAATTAATTACTAGACCATTATTAATGAAAATAAATCTCCTAATATCTGCCTGGGGACATGCTGTTTTACATATTACAGCACTTGTACGTATAGGGCCAACTAGTTGTCATAAATTCTCTCCTTTGCAATTAGTTTTTGATTCAGAATCAAATATTGCTCATTTAAGAAATTTTGAGTGTGTTGTGTATGTTCCAATTGCACCAAACCAATGTACAAAGACGGGTCCTCAAAGAAGAAATGGGATATATGTTAGATATGATTATTCCTCTATTATCAGATATATTAAACCCCTGACAGGAGATGTATTCACAATAAGATTTGCTGATTGTCATTTTGATAAATCATTATTCCCTAAATTAGAGGGAGAACATAAACAGCACAAGAAAAATTTTACTTGGACAACATTATTAAGTTATCTTGATCCACGCACAAGCGCTTGTGAACTTGAAGTTCAAAAGATAATTCATTTGCAAAGTATTGCAAATCAAACGCCAGATACTTATATTGACTCTAGAAGAGGAATAAAATTGCATATTCCAACTATGAATGCTCATATTCAAATTGAAGTCCCAACAGAACAAAAGATTATCCCTATAGCTACTGAGTCAAAAGCAAGCCAGGAGCGTGGCCGATCTCTTGGTTCTAAAGATAAAAATCATCAAAAGAAAAGAGAATTAAATGATCCAGATGATCATATTGAAGAAAAGAATAACAAAGACCAAGAGAGAACTGATGACAAAAAACCAAAAGTTGATGAAAATAACACTAAAATTTCTATCAATTATACCACTTCTGGTAGAAGTTGGAATCGGATAGAAACAGTTATTGATAATATGTTTGCATACAATATATCTCTTGATGTTACACAGGATAATAATGATCCTGAACCAATATCAATTGATGAATATCGATATAAAAAAGATTGGCTACAATGGAAATATGTGATTCAATCGGAGTTAAATGTACTTACAAAACATTAAGTTTTCGAACTTGCAGTCCGAGCACCAGAAGATGTAAAACCTGTTAGTTACAAATAGATATTTGTACGAAAGTGCAATGAAAATAATGAAATCGTACGATATAAAGCACGATTAGTAGCCTAAGATTTTTCACAGAGACCAGCTAGTGATTATGATGAAAATTATTCTCCTGTTATTGATGCTATTACACTCCGATATCTTATCAGTTTGGCAGTACATGAAAAGATAGATATGCGCCTATTAGATGTTATTACTGCTTACTTGTATGGAAATTTAGAAAATAATATTTACATGAAAATCCCCGAAGGATTTCACATGCCCGAAGCATATAGACATTATCCTCGCAAAAATTACTTCATCAAGTTGCAAAAATCATTATATGGCTTGAAGCAATCTGGGCGCATGTGGTTCAATCGTCTTAATGAATATTTATTGAAAGCAAGATTTAAAAATGACCAAGTATGTCCATATATTTTTATTAAGAAATTTAGTTCTAAATTTGTGATATTAACTATATATGTTGATTATATTAATCTTATTGGAACTCCAAACGAGCTCCAAGAAACAATTGATTATTTAAAAAGAAAATTCGAAATCAAGAATTTTGGTAAAACTAAATTTTTCCCTAGTTTATAAATTGAACATCTGAAAAGTGGAACATTTATTCATCAATCAACATATACAACAAAAGTTCTAAAAAGATTTTACATGGACAAAGCATATCCATTGAGTATTCCAATGATCATCCGATCATTGGATGTGAATAAAGATCCTTTTCGATCTCAAGAAGATGATGAAGAACTCCTTAGTCCTAAAGTACCATATCTCAGTGCAATTGGTGCCTTGATGTATCTTGCTAATAAAACACGACTTGATATTGCATTTGCTATCAATTTATTAGCAAGATTTAGTTTTTCACCAATACGACGACATTGGAATGGAATTAAACAAGTCATTCGATATCTCCAAGGTACAATTGATCTCGGATTATTGTATTCAAATAAAACCAGCCCAACATTGATAAGTTATGCAGATGCTGATTATTTATTTGATTCATATAAAGCACGTTCTCAAACAAGCTATCTATTTACATGTGAAAATACTGTTATATCATGGCGCTCTACAAAACAATTTATAGTAGTTACTTCTTCAAATCATACCGAAATTATAACCATTCATGAAGCAAGTTGAGAATGTGTATAGTTAAGATCATTTATTCATTATATCTGAGAAAGTTGTGGATTATCATCTATAAGAAATATGAAGACAATGCAGTTTGGATAGTTCAATTACTAGGAGGATATATTAAAGGAGATCGGACAAAACATATTTCACTAAAATTCTTCTTTACTCAAGAACTCCAGAAGAAATGTGAAATTGATATGCTATAAATTCGGTCATATGACAACCTGACAGATATTTTCACAAAGACTTTATCGATTACAACATTTGAGAAGTTGAGATATAAAATCAGTATGCATCGGTTCAAAGATTTAAAGGAATCATCTCATTAGAGGGAGTAATAAGCAAATATATAGAATAGTGTATTCTTTTTCCTTCACTATATATTTTTTTTACTGGATTTTTATTTAGTAAGATTTTAATGAGGCATATTCTTTATGTAATGGACATCTAAAAGGAAGTGTTGTGAATTCATTAGTGGAGAATCCACTAATTTTATTAGTGGACAAATATATATATGGATGTCCACCATTAACACCACTAATACATATTAGTGGAGTTAGTGGAGACACAACTAATAAGAGCTCTTCCCAAACTTGAAAAATATACCAATTGTGAGAGAATTGTTAGAAAAAAGAAAGAGAGGAGTTTGAAGAAATTCTTGTGCAAATAATAGTTAGAGATTTATTGTGTGTAGATTTTATTCTAACACTGCTAAAATTTCATAACACTATATTTTTTAAGATAATCTTTCTTGCTTCTCAACTTTGTTCGAGTATAATCAATCAATTTTCATTTCTTTGAACTCATTAAGTCGTGTGAATAATGCTACAAATAGAGTATAAAAACAAGTGGTTAAAAATTACAAAGTAAAAACAAGGTATAAAACAAAAAAAAAAAAAAAGAGAGAGAGAGAATATAATTGGGAATAAGTGGTTAAAATGTGTGTGAGAGAAAAGGATAAATCCCCCTAATTTTAAGAGTTTATTAAAAAACGATGAAATTTACAATCCAAAATAATTTTGAGTATCTCGAGCTTAGAGAATTGATATTATCTCTTCTAATGGACGATTGATCTTATCACTTTTAAGAGTTAAGGGTAAATATAGGATACACAACCCAATCATGCCTTTAGCGGGTAGTTTTTCTATTTTTAAGAGAGGTCAATTACATGGTTTAAGTTTATATTTTTCAACATATGTTTACAAATTTAAATTTGTAGGAGGACTCAAAGTCCAAACTAAGGGTGTTTAAATAAAAAAAAAAATCAACCCACCAAAGTCAAACTAAATTAAATTAAATCAAAATTGATTTTGGTTGAAGAGTTTTCAAATTGCAAAATTAGTTCAGTTTGAAAATTTTCGTCAAACTGAATCAAATCAAATCAAATCGATATAATAAATTATTGTAAAATGATATATATATATATATAGTTTATTTTTCTTTCAAAAATCTAAAAGGTATATTTGTAATTTAAAAACTTTTTTAAATCATTATTCCATCTTGCCCTAATCCTAAAGATTTCTTTCCCAATCCTTTTATGCACACTGATGCCTCCTCTCCTTTAGTTTCTCTACTTCTTTATCCCCGCCTGTCTTTTTACTTCTCTACTTTTCATGTCAATGCCTTTTGTTATCTATGTGGCAAAATCTCTATTTCAGAATTTGATTGATATTTTATTTAGTTTTATTGTTAAATATTCTTAGACATACTTTCTTTCACTTATATTGTTAGAATTTTTTTTATTTAATATAAGGTAAAATTATAATTTATTTGTTGACAGTAATTTTTGTAATAGCAAACTGTTCAAATTAAACTAAACTAAACCAAATCAAACTAATGGAGATTGGTCTCAATAGTTTAAAGTTTTAAATAGTTTGATTTCGCTTGAATTTTTTTCAAATTCTAATCATTAATTTTATTTGAAAAATAGCTAAAACAAACCAAACTAAACCTGGAAGACCGCTAGCCATAACAGCTACTAAAAAAACTTAAAAAATAGTCCACATTTGAATTGCTAAAATAGTTTTTTTTTCATCGTAAGATTTGTGTTTTTTATGAGACTACCGGAGACTTAAAGGTGCTTTTCACTTGTGTAGGTTAAATTTCAATTCAGGCACTGCAAATGAGACAAATTTTAAGTTAGAAGTTATTTGTGGATTTTTCACATTTACCAAATGTAAGGTCTATTTTGTCCTCATATTCGATAATTGCGAGGTTATGTTGTTAATTTATTTCTTACCAATCCTCAAAATTACGGAAAAAATGCACCTGACTTTTATCAAATGCACACGTACCTATTGTGAACTATAGTTAACAAATAAAAACAGTCATAAGTAAAACCCTCACAAAAACTTTGTGCAGCCTCCTCTGCTCCATCCAAAAAACCCATATTACCCAACCCTTCTCCCAAATCTTCTATTCAAACTTATAATGGAGTGTTAAGAAGATATAGTTGAATAAGGGACAGAACCTTCAATCTTCTTCCCATAAGCTCTTCTTGAAATTAGTCGTCGTGTAATGATTTTTAACTAACCAATCTCCGTTCTTTTCCAATTTCAAGATAAATCGAAGAAAGATAGAAAGGTGTGGATTCTCAAAATCATTGGAATTGAACTAATTTTGAAATAATTTAGATGGCAAAAAGAGATGATTTTATTAATAACTGATAAAATACAGGAAGTTTGGTAGATTGGGGATTAAATGATGACACTAATGATAAGAAATAATAATAATAATAATAATAATAATAATAATAATAATAATAATAATAATAATAATAATAATAATAATAATAATAATAATAATAATAATAATAATAAAAGCAGAGATCTTTTGGTCTATTAGGCTTTTCTTGATTTAAGAATTTAATTATTAGGTGGGCTTGTAGCTGTGAAGTTTGGGGGTTAAATGTTTATTTTAATAAGTTATGGAAGAGAAGTAGGGTTTTTGCCCAAGCTCTCTCTCTTGTGTATAGCCACTCTTCCTCTTATTTTCTCTTCCTTCTTTTCTTTCTCCCTTGGAGAGGATCTTGGTTATCCAAAGAAGAAGCTTTCACTAAGCTAACCCAAGATCAATATAGAGTCATACTCCAGAAGATTAAAAGAAGAAGTTTGGAGAAGTTTGATGCGTAGGAGTAGAAGATTGGCAGGAATATTGGTCAAACCGCTGACGCCTCCTTCTCCCTTTCCAACACAAGATCCAATGCAACCCGGTACCTTATTGGTTAATCCGCAACCAATCAAAAAGTAAGTACTCTCTCCTAGATGTGGATTGGAAAATTGAAATTTTTTAACTGTGTTTTCTTTGATGTTTTCCGTTTTTTATCCTTCAATTGGTATCAGAGACACGGTTGTCATCTAAGAACATGTACTTGGATTAAAAACTAGAAAAGATGGTTTCTTTACTATTAAAAATGAATCTTTTGTGATTCATGTGATCCCTCATATATTAGTTTCCAGAGTTCATATACGCCTCGCGATTAGAGGCATAGGATCATGTATTCTAATGGTTTTCCCATTATTTTTTTGGTTTTGAGTAGATTCGATGTAAGTCTCGTGTTTAGAGCTATAGGTACTTGTGAATGCATGGTTTTATGTCTGGTTTTGCGTTTTTTTCATCCTATAAATTTTGGGTACTGAAGAACATGATTGCTGGATTCATTGAGGGGTGAAAAAATGGTTGAAAAGAAAGATTTTTCCAGAAATTGACGAACTTCAGAACAAACCCGACACCAGGTAGGCTTAATGGACCCAGTGCCAGGTCCATTCTACTCAGTCGGATGAAGAAATAGAGCCGACCTGGCGTCAAGTCCAATCTATCCAGCCGGGAGTTCTTGGAGAAACAGAACAGACTCGGCACCAGGTCCACTCTGTCCAGCCAAAATTTGGAGAAACAGAATAGACCCGGTGCCAGGTGGGCCAAACGGACTAAGCGCCAAGTTCATTCTGCTCAAAAGTGGATGTGCGCAATTCTATCTAAGAAAAGGGAGAGCACTGCTGAAGTTCTGTACTTTAATTTTTCCTTCATGTAATCATATTTTGAAACCATTGTATGAGGTTAATTTTCTACAATAATTTTATTTAATGAATGAATAATTTGCATGAAAATGAGTAGTAAATGATGGAACTACCTTAAGATTAAACAAGATCACTAATTTTTAAATTCATGATGTTTAATCCGTTATTTGGTTGCTTAGGAATAAATGAATAGTTTGAGCATGAAAAAGTTTATTTTTGCTATCATGATTATTTCATTTTTGTGATCAAATGAGCAAGTTCTTGTGTGACCAAAGTCTCATTAGATAGAGTGGTTTTTTATAAAACGTTTTAATCTCACAAACTTTAAAATAAAAGAATTCATGGTTTATTCTCTGAAAGGGTTTAATCCTTGAAATAGAGAATAATGTTGAACTTAAGGTTATTTAATAAAGCTTTACTTAGTTATTAATTTAGAATAGTAAAATAAATTTATAGTTTATTCTCTCAAATGATTTAATCCCTGACATGGAGAATAATATTAAATTTTAATTTTTTTACTAAAGTTAATAAAATCATAAGATTGTAGAAAACATTTTTTGACCTCAAACTCTATTTTCAACAAAAGAATAAGTGGGAGGGGTGTTTCAACGACCACATAACTTCCATCACAACTCTCATTAGAGATAATGAATTTTCACGTGTCATTCTGAGCATGACCCCCTATAGGATGGATTTCCACAAGTATCTAGAACTAATAGAAGAGTAAAATTAAAAAGCCTAGGGTATTTGTTGGGATCGACCAACCTACGTTGGAGATTTTTAGCACTAGATTGTTGTAGGTAGTGTGAATCAACGGCCATCCTATCGGTAGAACTTTTTCTAGACAATTATCTATTAAGGAAGTTTTGATTCGTGATGGTTATACCCTTAACTTAGAATGCTATTAATCTTCCTACGAAGCTCTGTTAATTTTTCTAAGAGCCAAACTATTTATGTTATTGATAATGATTTTAAAAGTTATCTATTATCAAAGAAATAATATAAAGAAATGTGCATTTTTACAAATTGAATGAATTTTTTTTTGTAATATTTCAGAAATGTCTGGTTTTAGTCCATTGTCAATCATTCTCAAAGAGAATAAGTTAACATGCCTAAATTATGTGGATCGAAAGAGGAACCTGAACATAATACTCACTGTCAAGGAGTATAAGTATATTCTTACAGATCCCTATCTTGTGATTGGGGAAGAATCTATTGATCAGGAGTGAGAGGCAGAGAAGGCATAGAAAAAAGTTGACACGATGGCTAAGTGCTATATATTAGCTTCAATCTCTAGTGTGGTCTAATCTAAGCAGAGCACATGGCCACTGCGTATGACATAGATTTTTCATTGCATACTATGTTTGCTGACAAGAGTCGACCCGCAAGCAGGAAGCTCTTAGGGCAATCATGAATACTAGGATGGCTGAAGGGGCATCAGTTCAAGAGCATCTGCTCAAGATGATTATGTTGGAATGTATGCCCTCTTAGTGGGAGAGGGGTTCCAACGGTCCTACGGCTTCCATCACAATCCTCATTAGAGATCGTAGGTCCCCTCGCGTTACCCTGGAAGTGAACCCGTATAGGATGGAGATACCACAAGGATCTAGATCTAATGAAATGATGTAATTAATAACTCGGGACACGTACTATAATCGGCCAGCCCACGTTGGAGATTATAGTGCGAGGAATGTCCATAGGAAATGAGACGAAACAGCCATCCCACGATGGAGTTATCCTCTAGATCATTACCTAAAAGGGAAATTAATTTGTGGTGGTTAATACACTTAGCTTAGGGAACTGTTAATCTTCCAAAGAAGCTATGTCAGTTTTCCTAAGAGCCAAATTAATTTCAGTGCACAAATTTATTTTCACAAACTAAATCCTTTCTTTTATTTTTCGATTTTTCAGAAATGGTAGGAGGTTCTTTTAATCCTTTGGCCGTTATTCTCCGTGAGAATAAGTTAACGAGACCAAACTATGTGGATTGGAAGAGGAACCTAGACATAATACTCACAGCCGAGGAATATAAGTATGTCCTTTACGAGACCTGCTCTGAAATCGGGGAAGGTTCCACCGACGAAGAGCGAGAGGCTGAGAAGGCATGAAAGAAGGCTAATGAAATGGCACGTTACTATATACTAGCCTCCATGTCTAATGTGCCCCAGTCGAAACACGAGCACATAGCTTTTGTGTATGACATTAGTCATTCAATGGCCACTATGTTCGCAGATAAGAGTCGGCTCGCAAGGCAAGAGGCTCTTCAAACTATAATAAATACTAAGATGGCTGAGGGAGTATCAGTCAGGGAGCATATGCTCAAGATAATTGCTGCTTTCGAGGAGGCAGAAATCTTAGGAGCTATCATTGACCTCGAGAGCCAAGTGGACATGGTTCTCGAATCTCTATTGGATTCCTTTACTCAGTTCAAACTAAATTACAATATGAACAAGTTAAACATAAATTTGACTGAGTTGATAAAGGAACTTTAGATGGCAGAGAAGGTCATGAAGCCTCATTCAAAGGCTATGATTGCTAAGGCTTCTTCCTCAAGAACTGGGTCCAAACTCAGAAAGTTCAAAAGGAAGAAGGGAAATGCAGTAGCCCAACCCAAGACCCAGCCCAAAGACAAACCGAAGGGCAAGTGCTTCAAATGTGGGAAGAAGGGACACTGAAAAAAGGAGTGTCCAGATCTTTCAGCCAAGAAAAACCCCACAGGTAATGTTTTCTATCTGGAGTCTATATCAATGGTTGGATCAACTTCAACTTGGATTGTTGATTCAGGAGCCACTGATCATATCTGTAACTCCTTGCAGGGGTTTAGAAAGATAAGAAGACTCAAGAAGGGCGAACATGGATTACGTGTGGGAAATGGAGTACAAGTCTGGGCCCTTACAGTAGGAGAGTTGGATCTTATTTTTTATTATAATAAAAAGTGGTTTTAATAGATATTTTATATGTACCTGGTTTTCATCAGAATTTGATTTCAGTTGCAAAACTTATAAGTCAAGAATATTATATATCTTTCCATTTTGGTATTTCTATCAATAAAGATAGAGAAATCTTATATATTGGGCACATGTATGGAAATCTATTCTATTTAAACCTATTGACAATCAATCAAATAACGCTCAATCTTACTTACTTCAAGGAGGCTGAGATCCTAGGCGCAATAATAGATCCTGAGATCCAAATTGACATAGGTCTTGAAACTCTGCCTGATTCATATTCTCAGTTCAAGTTGAACTACATAATGAACAAGTTGGATATGAATCTTACGAAGCTTATGAAAGAGTTCTAGGCGGCAGAGAAGATCATGAAGCCCGTGTCAAAAGTTTTGATCTCTCATTCTGCTTCTTCTAGAATTAAGGCAAAGCTTAAGAAATTCAAGAAAAGGAAGGTCCAAAACAACGCAGGAGCCCAGCCTAAAGCATCTGGTCATGCCAAGTCCAACGGGAAGCCTAAAGGCAAATGCTCCAAGTGTAACAAGAAGGGGCATTGGAAAAAAGATTGTCCGGACTTCTTAGCCAAGTCCACTTCAGCTATTGCTCTATACCTAGAGTCTATTTTGATGATTGGATCAATATCTTCCTGGATAGTTGATTTTGAAGCCACTGATTATGTCTGTAACTTTTTATAGAGGTTTAGAAGGATCAGGAGACTCAGCAAGGATGAGCATGGACTTCAAGTAGGCAATGGAGCAAGATATGGGCTGAAGTAGTGGAAGATCTTGAGCTTATTTTTTATTGTAATAGGAAGTTAATTTCAAAATATATTTTATATGTTTCTTGTTTTAAATAGAATTTGATTTCAGTTTCTAAATTGATGAATCAAGGATATTTTGTTTCTTTCCATTCTGATATTTCCATCAATAGAAATAGTAATTTAATTTATCTAGAAAACATGTATGAAAACCTCTTTTATATAAATCCTATTAGACATCAAATAAATAATATTCAAATTGAACCTGATAATAAAAAGAGAAAGACCACATCAAATGACTCGTATTTATGGCATCTAAGATTGGGACATATAAATCCCAATCAGATTCTGAGGCTCATCCATGATGGGCTTGTAGGTTCATTAAAATTGGAAGAATGGCTTTAGTATGAGTCTTACCTTAAAGATGAAATGACTAAAAGGTCATTTACTAAAAGAATGGATAGAGCGACTGATAGGGTCTAAATTAGTCATATATTTTCTAGTTATTTGAGGTCATTTTGTGATATATTTTGTACAATAACTAGTCATATTCATTCATATTTGAGATTTTACCCTTGGAAAGGTATTTTGTGCATTATTTCAAATTTTAGGGGTAAAATAAGATAAAAACATCGCGGAACAGAACAGAGGCGGCGCCGGCTAGGAGGCCAAAGGCGGTGCAGGCTACAGTCTGGAAGGAGTGGCGCGAAAATAAAAAAAAATCAACGAACAAATGGAGAAACAGACCACAATCGGTGCCGGTCCTAGGCAGGACAGGCAGCGCCGACTGTGCATTGGTGTTGAGGCGGTGCCTCAATTTTCGTGTGCATTTTTTGGTAATTTATAGAATTTTAGTATTTTCCTACTTCTAGTCGTCCAAAAACCCTAGAGGAACAAATTTATGCACTTCTAAAGCTTATAAATAAAGGAAAAACACAAGATTAAACAATAAATTCACGAATCAAAACACAAATCACTCAAAATCAATGAGGAATTCATCAAGGTCAAGGAGTGTTATACAAGAGAGTCTACGAAGGAAAAAGAAAGAGGCTTGTCTATGAGTGTTTTCTTTTAAATTTTAATTATTTTATTGTAATTTGACATTATTTTCGGTATTTATGATTTTTAGACTTACTTTGATCTTTTGATTAATTGATTATTATTCTTGGTATTTAATTACTTATGCTGATTACGAGATTAATTTGTTATTTCTTCCATTAACTTGCTTGGAAAATGGGTTGATGGTGGTCTCAGTTCATTAATTTCATATTTGTTGTCTATTAACTTGCTTGGAAAATTGGTTAATTGCTAAGAATTGGGTAATTGAAGGTTAATTGATGTCTGCCAAGATATGGATTCATTACTTAATTTCATATTTTAAATTTTCCAGGATGTGGGGATTTAATCAAGGATTGTGTTTAATTGCTAAGAATTGGGTAATTGAAGGTTAATTGATGTCTGCCAGGATATGGATTCATTGGTTAATTTCATGTTTTAAATTTGCCAGGATATGGGGATTTAATTAAGGATTGTGTTTAATGCATCTTTTGGGTGAATTAGTTGAGACAGGATATGCGATGCTAATTTGTCTAGAAGATAGTGATTTCATGAATTGAAAAAGAAGTGAATCTATCTTAATCCTTCATGATGCCAAGAGAATAATTAGTTATGATAATGATTGGGTACTTTAAGATCATGGTTGTCAAAATAATGGTTTGAGTTATATAATTATCCATCCTTGACATGCATATATTATTTTATTTTATTTTATTTTATTTTATTTTATTTTTTAGTCTTTTTCACTTTATTGAGTCAGTTAAATTATGAAAGAAAAGTGATTAAGACATACTTGTTCCTTAAGGATCGACACTCGTTTTAAATCCTATGCTATGCTTAATGATGAGTACACTTGCTCATATGTGTAATTTGGGGTTAACATTTTAATTTAACTTGATTGGAAATGTACTTATTTTTATATGATTTTTATACCCAAATTCATACACATCAGCGACAGAAATACTAGCACTAGTTCATACGGATGTTTGTGGTTCGATGACCACACCAGCTAGAAGAGGCTACGAGTACTTTATCACTTTCACAGATGATCGCACTCGTTTTGGTTATATTTATCTAAAGAGGTGTACGTCTGACTCTTTTGATAAATTGAAGGAGTTTAAGGCTGAAGTGAAGTATCAAACAAGTAAATTAATTAAAATTTTAAGATCGGATCGTGGTACAAAGTACTTCTTTGGTGAGTTTAAGGATTACTTGGTACAGTACGGCATAGTATCTCAGTTAATTGCGCCTGGGACTCCCCAACAGAATGGATTAATTGAGAGAAGAAATAGAACTTTGATGAAAATGGTCAAAAGCATGATGAGTCATGCGTTTCTTCTTCTTTTTTTTTTTTTTTTTTGGGGATATGCCTTAAAAACAATGACATATATTTTGAACTTGATACCTTCCAAATTAGTATCTAAGACACCCTATGAGATGTGGACTGAATGAAAGCCCAGTTTGAACTATCTCAAAATATGGGATTGTCTAACTTATGTGCTGACAAAAGAAAGTAAGTTAGAACCAAGATAAGAGTTATGCTACTTCATTGGGTATCCAAAAGGAACGAAAGATGGATATTTCTATCATCCTCAAGAGCATAAGGTACTTCTTAGTACTAATGCTAGATACTTAGAGGATAAACAAGTTACATCTATCACGGATTCAAGTAAAATAGAGTTAGAAGAGAAGTTGGTTATTGATGCAACTTCAGGTACTTCTAATACCCCAATCGAGGAACTAAGAGAAACACTACCAGATGGTCCTATACAAACTAAGCCTCGTCGTAGTGGGAGGATCACAAGAGTTCCAAAAAGATGGATTAGAGAGATCTATGATCTAATCTCTGATTATTAGGAATAAGATTCCACTAGATACAAGGAGGCCATTGTTGATGTTGATGCAGACAAATGGTGCTAGACATGAATGCCGAGATTGTGCCTATGTCCTCAATCAGGTCTAGAATCTTGTCACTACACCTGATGGGACAAAACTCATTGGGTGTAAGTGGATATACAAAAGGAAAAGAGGTGCGGATGGAAAGGTTGAAACCTATAAAGCAAGGTTGGTTGTTGAAGGTTATACTCAGAAAGAAGAGATCGATTATGAGGAAACATTTTCACCAGTAGCCATGCTTAAGTCTATCCGAATTCTCTTAGCTATCGTATGTCATTACGACTACGAGATATGACAAATGGATGTCAAGACGGCCTTCTTAAATGGCTATCTTAGCGAAGACATCTATATACCCAGCCAGAAGGGTTTTTTTTACTAGATACCAAGAACAAATGGTCTGTAAACTTAAGACGTTCATCTATGGACTTAAGTAAGCGTCGCGAGTATAGAACATATATTTTGATGAAACTGTGAAGGCTTATGGTTTTCATTCAAAACATGGATGAATCATGTGTGTATAGGAAATTAGACAGTGACAAAGTGATTTTCTTTGTACGTTATATAGATAACATTCTACTCATTGAAAATGATGTAGGGACATTATCATTCGTTAAAATTTGGCTATCTAGTTAATTTAGCATGAAAGACTTGGAAGAAGCTAGCTACATTTTAGGTATTAAACTTCTTAGAGATATGAAGTAAAGAACTTTAGGCTTATCTTAGTTTGCGTATACTGACAAGATATTGGTCAAGTACAACATAAATCAATATAAAGGGGCTATTATACCCTTTAGACATGGATTATCCTTATCTTCCAATCAGTGTCCTCAGACACGGGAAGACAAGTAGAAAATGAGCAAGATCCCTTATGCTTCGGCTAATGGAAGTTTCATGTATGTTATACTTTGTATTAGGCCAGATATCTGTTTTACAGTAGGCATGGTTAGTAGATATCAGTTAAACCTAAAGGAAGCTCACTGGCAAGCCGTCAAGTATATATTTAATTATCTCAAGAAAACGAGAGATTATATGCTTGTATATCGTGCTGATAATTTGGTTCTTACCGGTTATATAGGCTCAAATTTTCAGGCGGATAAAGATGAAAAAAAATTCACTTGTGGATATGTCTTCACTTTGTCTCGATGAGCTATTTCATGGAGAATTATCAAACAATCCTGCATTGCTGATTCTACCATGAAAGCTGAGTACGTTGATACTTTAGAAGCTTCTAAAGAAGCTGTGTGGTTTCAGAAGTTCCTCATTGAACTTGAAGTAGTACCGTACATGAATAGGCCTGTTATAATTTATTGTGACAACACTAGAGCGATGTCACAATGCAAAGAACCTCGAGACCATAAGAAGGGCAAGTACATAGAAAGGAAATATCATCTCATCTGAGAGTTCATCAAAAAATAGGAGATTGTGGTTGATCAGATTTCCTTTATCAACAATCTGGCGGATTCCTTCACTAAGCCTTTAACAAAAGGTGTTTCGCAGACACTTAGATGTCATAGGAGTAGGCACTTATGAACTTTCTTAATCTTTGTAGTGCAAGTGAGAGATTATTGGAAAATATACTCTCAAAGGTTATGCATTCTGTATAAATATATTGCACGTAGACCTGGCACCAGGTGCGTCCAATAGACCCGGTGCCAGGTCCATTAAATGTTTATTCATTCAATTTGATTTGTTTCTTATATTATAGTACATTTAATATCCAAGTATGATAAGTAGTGGTCTATGTGTTGGATCATTTTTCACAGTAAGGTATAGACCATGGGTACTTGTCATACAAGTAAAATTGAATTCTTAGTCATTTGATGGAATTGAGCATTTCATCATGATAAGACTATTATGTCATAAGTTCCAATGAGGAATGGTTTACCTTGAATCAGCAAATAGTTTACTTATATCATTGGCATAAGCATATTACGAATACGTAGAATTGGACTTGTAGTAGTGGTTTCTCTTAAAGTACTATGATTATAGAGACCAAACTATTACTGCTACAGCATGAACGGATACCTTCATACTTGAGTATAAGTTGGTGGTCTGGCAAAGTTATGATTTTGTACTTTGATGTATGTTAGGTGAGATTTCTTTTATGAGATCAATAACCTTATATGTTTGGTGTATTACTCTATTTAGTTAAGACGGTCTTATGCAACAGAGTTTCTATGCTTCACTTTGTGAAGATTAAATCACCCCCTTGTGATTGTTCAGGATAATCTATTAATCTAGGGCCCTGGAAATGTAACTCTAGAATGTGTGCTTTTGGGTAACTTTTAATGATAAGCAAGTACATTTGAGTAAGTCATGGATTATCGGACTAAAGATCTAAGGATGGTAGATGTCTTTGAGATGGATGTTAGTACATTTATCTTGTCTCGTTGACAGGTGTTACATAGAGGGATATTTTCATCTTTTCACTTGTAGGTCGAAAACATTGCTTTAGCAATATTATTCTTGGGGTCAATATTTCTATATGGTGATAAATAAAAATATTTAAAATGGTAAAATACAACTATTTAATAGTAAGAGTATTTTGGTCATTTTAGTAGCCATGAATAATATGTCTCTTGGTCTCCAGAGTAGCTCAAGTTACCTTGGTGTTGTTTAAATACAATCTGGGCTTAATGGATAATTATCTGAAAGAGAAATAAAATTTATTCTAAGAGTCCAATTAGAATTAATTAATCAATCTTGAATTTTTTATAAGGCTCATAAAAGATAATTAATTAATTAAGAGAATTAGACGGGAATAAATAAATTAATTAATTGGGCTGATATATGTTAACATATATTAAGAGTTCAATTAAAATTAATTAATTAGTCTTGGGTATTTAATGAAACTCATAAAAGATAATTAATTAATAAAAAGGATTAAACCAGTCTTAAATTGGTTTATGAGCCCAACACCAAGCCCATTAGGGCTTAGGGTGTTTCGACCCACTAGGGCTTTATGGGGTGGCCGAAATTTATAGGGAAGAGAGGTAGGGTTTTTGCCCAAGCTCTCTCTCTTGTGTGCAGTCACCCTTCCTCTTGTTTTCTCTTCCTTCTTTTCTTTCTCTCTTGGAGAGGATCTTGGTTATCCAAAGAAGAAGCTTTCACCAAGTTAACCCAAGATCAAGGTAGAGTCATACTCCGGAAGACTAAGAGAAGAAGCTTAGAAAAGTTTGATGCATAGGAGTAGAAGATTGGCAGGAATACTGATCGAACCGTCGACACCTCCTTCTCTCTTTCCAATGCAAGATCCAGTGCAACCTGGCGCCTTATTGGTTAATCTGGGACCAATCAAGAAAACTAAGTACTCTCTACTAGATGTGAATCGAAAAATTGAAAATTTTATGCTACGTTTTCTTTGATATTTTTCGGTTTTTATCCTTCATTTTATTAGAACACTATTCAACGATTCGGACAAATTTGTCATCGCACATCCGTATCGCTGTCCATCATCATGTGAAAGTGACCACTTTTCGGGAGCTAATTTACATCAACCAGTTGTATGCTTCTTGATTATGTTCTCTTTTTCGTTCATTAACAGTTTGAAGTTGGATTTCTTCCTCTCTATTCTGATTTTGTAGATTAGTCACTTCAACTCAGTGTTCTTAAAATTTTTATTAAAATTGACACGAATGTGATATAAATAGAACATGTGAACTCCCATCAACTCTATCTATCCTGGTTGTCTCCTCATAGTAGATAAAATACCAGTGTGCCTATCGGACATAATATAAACATGTATTTCATACACCATATGATTCCATAGTAGTTTAAGAATCCATCCCCAACTTTGTATTGATTCATTATCAACAACCATGAAAACCAGGGGTAATGTGTGGTTATTTGCATCCCAAGTACTTGCGATTAACAATACACCTTTATATGCCCCTCTTACATGAGTGACGCCAATTGAAATCACAAGACGATAATGCCTAAATCCCTCGATAGATAGTTTGAAAGACTAAAATACGAACTGAAAAATGTTGGTATCCCTGGCACTGATGTCGTGGTGTTTTCAGCGCACTACTATATCCAAATTTGAATCCTGTAATGTTAACAAGTACATAGGTAGTACTCTAAAGGTAGAGAATAATATGCAATACAAGAACTTAATAGTGGCTTTCCTAGCATACCATCCCTTTTGGTACGAATATCCAACCTGAAATTTGTCACGTACAATCCTTAATAAAATGAGATAATTGATTTGCAATCAGTTCTTAAAGTAAACTCTAGTGTAAGATTTCGCAGATAAACAAAGAATTTCTTTAGACCAAATATGCATGCTAAAATTTCAACATTTGTATTAGTTACCTTACTTTTATACAGGCTGCTACAGTAATTACAGATTTTTTCATTATTCTGCTTATCTTCTTTAAATGGTTTCCATTTTAAAACTCCTCCCCATCCATCCAGACTTCCATCTACTTCTACTATAATGTATGCATCTGGGGGTGATAGTTCTAAACAAACTTTTAGCCGAATCCAGAAATATAAAGATTTTCTCAGATATTATTCATCCTGGTCAAATCTATGTTCCTTATCAAAGCTTGTTCAACAATGACCCCGAGCTTACAGAGTTTTATCTGCTAATCAGAATTTAGACATGCTATACAGTACAAGGTGAAATAATGCACAATGAATATAACCCCCCTTTTAATGGAGAAGAAAGAATTGAAGATGAGGATGGAAATATTACTAATATGATAGAGGCCTAGTGACAGAATAGCTGTCAAAATAATTCGAGTCTATGAGTTTGTAACTATCATTTTATCATTACTTTGGCTTTATGTCAGAGAAAAACTGATGAGATGCACCTCTAGTAGAAAGGAGGTAGAATTGTTATCCCACCACTTAAATAGGAACTTGTCAGAAAGCATGATATCCCACTACTTTTCTGAAAGGTCAAGTAATCTTTAATTTTCCCAAGAGTCGTTTTAGCCTTTACTTTTCCGAAAGGCCAAGAGTTATTTTAGCCTTTACTTTTCTGAAAGGCCAAGTAAATTATGGCTTTCTGAAGAATCGTTTTAGGAAAAGCCAAGTAAGGATGGTTTATAAAAGGACTATTCCTTCTCTCACTAATGACACACCCCTTCAGTCGAGAGATTTCGTAATACTTCTGCTTCTTGTGCTTATGTAAAATTGGCTTCATCACCTTATAATGATACAACATCATATTTTGGTTCTATATATAAAGTTTGGTAGGCGTTTAACCTTTCCCTATTTACTTTCTTGTTTTTGCATTCATATGCACAGTGTCCTATTTCTCCACATATATAACATTTATATTTTTTAGGACGTTTATGAGTTTTAAACTTCCTAATTTGATTTTTTCTTAGGGGTTTTCCTTTTTGATAATATTTACTTCTTTTAACTTCATTGTCTTTTCTGGTTTTCCTGTATCAAAAGACTAGGGAGTTATTATCCTTTTGTAGTAATTGTAATTTTTTATTTGCTTATCTATTTGGTGTTGTATACATTGTTCTTTCAAATAATTTAAAAAAATGGCATTGCTAACCATTCATAATGACTATTAGGAACTGTGAATGTTGTCCAATGGATACTATCTTTATGCATTACTATTTGTCAAGATCCTTATTTTTAACAATTATTTTTATTTGTTCCTTATAGTTAGAATCTATTATTCTAATTGTATTGGCTAATGAAATTCTCAGGATCATCTTTGATAAGATATAATATGTGCTGCGCAAAAATTTGTGGATAAATTTCTATTATTGTTGTTTATGACCCTTTAGAGACATGTGTGTTCGACATTCTAAATTGATATTTCCCATCATCCAGTGCTAGTTTTCTTAATGATTCGGACATACTAAGTACATGGATTTTGTTCAGTGTTATTCTTGCAAGAGACATTCCAAACTGTGCTCTTACTCTTGATAATTGTGAACTTGCAACGCTTCCTTATGTGCCAAAACTTCATGACACAAACTGCTTGTGACTTATTTTGGAACACATTTTATGCCTTAGCTCCCAGTTTTCTTTCGACCATTCATCAACATGTAGATCATCTCTGGTATAGAAAAAATCACTTTTAGATATCCCTAAGCCAATGTCTTGGAAACTGCTATAGGAATGCATATATGTACCCAGGTTGATGGGTATGCATTATACTGATGCTGGTGAAGTATGAATTGTCATGTGTTGAATGTCTACATCATTAAAGTCACTGTTGTTACTGCTATTGTTATTGCCATTGTCCACGATATCAGTGTCAAATCCATAGTCTTCGTTGGATATGGGGGGTTTGTCGATGTCGGAAGTTGGTTCTAATTAGTCCATGACTACTGCCCCATTAATTATTGGTGGCTTTGCTGGTCTTGCTTCTGTCTCATCAAGGGAGATTAGCATAGGGCCAGCAATCACTTCTGGTGTTGGATCAATATTTGGATAGTTCTGTTGATGTGACAATTGATTCTGGCCCGTTTTTGTTCCCAACTCTTCTTGCTAGGAGAGCAAATCTGTATATAACTGTCTATTGGGCAGATGTTGGATAGAGAATGACATTGATGGGCCATTAAAGTGCCCAAAAGTGTAATGGTCTCGTTCGTAAGGAACTATTGGTACACTGTGTTGTACATTTCAAATGGGCAATATGCACTCCACCTTATTTGAAAATAAAATGCAAAGTTTAGATGTTATTCATATCAGCATCAACTTGTAATAAAAGTAACCTTTATTGGACCATTAAACCATATACCCAAGGATATCTCATAGAGATTTCCAGTGTAAATGTCGTGTTATCGGTTCTCATGTATGCATGGATTTTCTCAACCAACATGCGAAACAATATTTTTCACTGTAAAACTAGCCTCTTTCAATATGGACCATCAAAGATAACTAACCCCTTGCTTCGTATGATATCATATGATATCATGCAATCCTAGAAGAAGCCGATAGTTATAGGTGATTCAAGAGACATAATGTTGAGTGACAAAGATATGCTAGGAGAATAGTTGAATGTGTTATCGTTTGTAACGCAGAAGTGTAATTGTTTTCTATATTAAGTGGATGAAGAGACAAAGTAATCAGCTGAAGTCATAGACAAGAGAGGATGCTATACCAAAAGGCATCCTCAAAGGACGCTATTGCCATTAGCATCCTCAACTGGTCAAATTCAAGTACACATAAATATGAAAAAGCCATTGAACACACTGAAAAGTTTTTTATTTTTATTACCATAGGATGCTATTAGGGATAGCATCCTCGTGGAGGACTGTCAAATCTAAGTGCAAAAGCCTCTCTGAACATTGAGAATATCACTGAGTAGGTGGAATCTCTGATGTAGGATGCTATTGGTAAAATCTTCATCTGCGGATCTAAGCACAGCAAACTGAAAAAGTAACTGAGTTCACAAGAAAGGGGTTTTGTTGTTTTCAAGTACAATAAGGACGCTGTTAATAACTGCGTCCTCTAACTCTATATATCCAACAGCGAAGCTTTGGTATATAAGGCAATGTGGTGATATTTTTCTTTGATGAACGCATTCAACATCCCTCTTTGGCCTTTATGTTATTCACCCTAAGAGAGATGTGAACGTCTGCACCAAAGAAAGATTATCATTGAGGAATAACCATCGAGTGTCAAAGGAAAACCATTATTATGTATTGATGAAGCATATGGTCACAATTCTCACTAAGGCTCTAAGTACTCATGTTTAACAATGTTTAAAAACTCATGTTTGACAATTCTCACTAATTTTAAAAAATCTCTTTGTTATATAAACTCATGTTTGGCAATGTTTTTTGAAAAAAAAAAATTTATTTTTGCTTTTTTCGAAGAATAAACATTATGTAAATTAATTTTATTTGTGAAATTTGACTATTTTATTACTCACTTTAAATAAATCATAATATTAATTTTTGAGTGTATAAATTCTTTGTAAAAATGAGAAATTGTAGCAAAAGCCTAAAGCCAAACAAAAAACTATAAAAATGTAATAAAGTGCAGTGATTTTTATTTTATCTGCTTGCAAATAAACATTTTTCTGAAGTTATTCATTAAATATATATGTACATATCCCTAAAATATATACCCATATATGCATGCATGCATAAAAATATAAATATTTAATTTTGAGGCTAACTGAGTTCATATGTGATAACAGTCACCTAAAACATGCATTCCAATAAAAACTATATATATATACACACAAATACTGTACATGCAAAATTATTGTACAATAGAAAAAAAATATCCAAGTGACAAATAACGAGATTGATGTCCCATATGGTTTGGGCCGAATGGTACGTTGAGGCCTAATGCGTCTGTCTACTCCAACACGTGCATCCTCGAATGGTCTAATAGATGCTGAGGGAGCTGGATCCGGAACTGTTGGACGGAAATAATGCAGTTGTCTCCTCTACTAAACAACTTCGAATCCTAACCTCTATTGATCACTGTCGTCTGTATCCGTTTGAATAGAAACCTATGTCACCGGCATTGATTTTGGACTATAAGTCGGAAACTCATCTAAATCCTCCTCAATCAACGGTAATAGGCATCTGTGGTCAAACATCAAATCCTCCAGAATCTGTACCTCTCCTTCTCTAGATGGTCCAGCCTCGTACTTAGGCATCACCATAGAAGGTCCAGTCTCGAATTTTGTACTCACTTGTGAATGAGTTAATAGTAACACCGGCATATGAGTATTGGGCGCAACTGGCACCTCTTCTGGGCAATCCCAGCAGCCGTGCAAGCCCATCTGCCTTCCCGATACTGGCTCGGGATGGCCCAACCTTCGACTCGATCTCGTGAGCCTCTCATGACAACCTACTTTGGGACAATCGGCATACCTGCCTCTGGCACGAGACATGCAGCGAAACGTGTGGGGTCAATCCTAGTGGAGGTAATAGAAAAAGCGCACATATCCCTAATTAACTCAAAAGATCTTGAGAACGGTAGTCAGCCGTGTGCATTGCCTTATTCGCAATGGAAATAGTTCTGTGAAGCCCATCGAACTACAATACCAAGTACAAAAAATATCTATGTCAGTGAATATATACAATATAATTATTTTGTTTAGGAAAAAGCTAATATTACGTTAAATAAATTACCATGACTGAATATCCCGAACTGATCCCCTAGTAGCCAGCAACCTCACTCTTGATGGGGATGGATTCCTAATCTGCCACTTAGTCCTCAATCAGTACCAAGATGGGTAGTCCGGCGCTACTCTAACACCATCAACGCCATGCATGACTGTCTCATGCCGCAAAGCCCACATTATTGTGTATGGAGAATATTGATGGGGTAAGTTAGTCGTGTAATTACCCCTAGTCTCTGCCACATGCAACACAGTGTTGCACAATACGCTCTGAGGAATGCACTCTATCATACCAAACTGTCGAAGGACGCTGTCAAGATAATGGAACTCCATGACGTCCCAGCAAATAAGTGGAGTCTGTGATCGCTAACTAGCTGATGTTAGAAAGAACTCCAGGTCAATAGCATTGTAAGAGCACCAAATAACCTAACATAATTTTGCGGAGAAAATTAATTTTTAAACAAAAAAATGGTACCAAATTACAAATAAATTCTAAGGGTTGCCGTGAATACTTACGTGGTGCTCCTGCATGGAGTTTAACTGGTCTCTGTATGTAACTAAAACATGTGTGAGTGTCTGATGTAGACATAGCCACAGATTCAACCTTGCACCGTACGGTGAAAGGGGAGGTATATGTACTAACTCCACTCTATCAGGGCACAAGATAAGGATGTGTTCCCAAGCACGTAACTACACAAATAGGAAAAAACACTTCATCAATTGCTACCATATTTTTCTAAAGTCTAAAACTTCTAAGGAAATTTTAAAAAAAATAATAATTAACTTGAAGTAGGACCATAAGACCACAAATCTCCCTCACAGTGGGATCAGTCACATCACATAGGCATCTATTCATCCATGCTAGAACCGCACTGCCCCAACTAAGTTAACCGTAAGAATGTAAATCCTTGAGAAATGGAAGAAAATGGAGGGGAAGTAGATAGGCTGATTTATCTGACAGAATCATGCCACTGAGAAGAATGAGAATAGATACTCTTACCCTCTACTGCACCTGAAAATCAGGGGCATCCTCCGAAAAAGGGAGTGATAGGTGGGCCTCCAGGGCAACTTCTCAAGTTGATTATCCCAGAACTAATTATCTCAAGGCCTAAAACCAATGAGTGTATATATTATATCCATCCACGTTGCCTAAGAGTGCCTGTACATCTCTCCAATGATCGGGTCACCATCAATTCTAAGTCTCCATAAAATAACAACATCCTCTAAAGTCACAGTGGCCTCTCCCACATGCAAATGGAATGTATATGTCTCAGAACATCATCTCTCTACTAATGCAGTCACAAGGGCGTAGTCTACATGAAGATGCCCAACTCTACAAACCCCCCCCCCCACCCCCCCAAACTAGCTAAATCGATATAATCCTGTTAGCCTTAAGGGCTTTCTTCTATGTTTTGACCTATGACAAATGTTGATGTGAACTAACTTGTGTAATCTATATATGATAGAATATGTTTAACCTCAATTCTTCTAAGGCATTCAAATATGATTGTTAAGCAATTCTTGAGCAACGAAATTCAAGTATAGGAGATCAAATGAAGTTCAAAATTTATGAGGTTGTATACTATGAAGTCCTTATGAAAGAACTTTAGACTAGGAAGTGTTATTAAGGTATTTTTTTATTAATTCTTATGTCTCTTTACCTTTTGATTCAATTGATCTCTATCTTAAAGCACACAAAGAAAAAAATTTAAAAGTTTTAAAAATCTCATTATTTTGGATTGAATAGTTTAGATGATTCTGAATCCAAAAGATTCGTAAAAAATCTTGCACATAGTATTAAATAGTTTCTGCTTGAAAAAGTGCCATTTTGGACTTACCTTTTGGATGTATCATCGTCCAAAATTTGAGTCTAAAATACGGGTAGATTTAACAAAAAAATTGTAGCCGTTTTATAGTCGTTGGTACTTCACTTTTTGGCTCTATATATAGCCTCTAAACATGACAAGACACAAGATTTTTGCGGCATTCTTCTAAAAAACACTATTGCTCAATAGCATACAAAAATCTCCTTTTATCAAGTGCTCCAAAGTGAATTCATTTTGTGTCTAAAAGGTAAAAGTATTTGTGCTTTGTACCTTAGTGAACATCTGCTAAAACAAGTGAGCTTTTACTGTTCCATTGATATTCAATCTCTTCTGTAGTATAAGGTTATGGTGTAAAACCTATGTGGGGTGAGCCTTAATTTAGTTATTGTTTGAGAGGTTTATGGAAAACCAAGTATGGTAATCCTCTCTTGTATTTGGTGCAATTTGATTTCATTAAGTTGAGAAAATGAAATTTAGTTGAAAATCTTTAAGTATGAGCTTAAGGTAGTAAACGTAGATCTTGGTAGATCGAACCACTATACATTCTGTGTCTCATTTCTTTGCATACATCATTGACTGCATTGTATTTCTTATTTTAGTTTAAATCTAGATATATCTCAAAGTGTTCTTAGATATTTTTCTTTGTTACCATAAAGTTGGTCCAAGAAACTTGATTATCATCATTATTCTATATATCTGACGATTTGAAAATTTTTAGTTTGCCAAAAACCTTATTTACCCCCCTTTAAAGTTTTTCATTTAGTATCAGAACTTGGTCTACATATTCTTGGTTTAACAACTTTGTAGAAAATATCCTCATGGCAAGCTCATCATTTCTTCCATATGTTGAAGGATCTTCAACAAATCAACCTCATTTATTCAATGGAAATAACTACACATTCTAAAAAAATAGAATGAAAATTTATGTGCGTTTTATCAACTTTGAGTTATGCAATTTGATAGAGAAAGGTCCTTTTATTCTATCAAAAGTTGTTGATGGCATAAAATTACCTAAACAGAATGACAAGTTTAGCGTTGAAGACAATGTTAAGATGACTTTAAATATTCAGGCTATGAACATTTTATATTGTGCATTAGATGCGACAGAATACATGAAATGAAACTCAAAAGGTTTCAAGAATCTGATGATCATGATAAAGGCAAAAAGAGAATAGCATTGAAAGTTGAAAAAGAAGATGAAGAAACTAGTCAATCTGATAGTAGTGAGGGTATAGAAATAGACAATAAAGATTTAACTATGATAGTAAAAAAATTCAGAAGAATGTTCAACAAAGGAAACTAATGTTCAACAAAGGAAACTATAAAAGAGGAAAGAAGTTTGTGAGAAAGAAAGGACAAACCCCAGTATTCAAACCTTAATGTTATGAATGTAAAAGCACTGAACAATCCATTGCTAATTGTCCAATTGCAAAAGGTAAGGAAGAAAGAACGCTTAGAAAAAAGAAAGACCTGAAGGCAAAGAAAGGTAAAGGATTGATAGAGACTTGGGACTTAAATGGGACTGAGTCTGAAGATGAAGATTTTGAGAATAAAATTGCCAACATATGCTTCATGGCCATGGAAAACGAGATAAACTCTACTACAACTAATTTCATGTCTAATTCGCTTATATTTATGACTAAAAAGTATGATGATTCGAATGAGCTGTTAATTGATATGTTTCATGAACTAAAAAAACCGTCCAAAAAAAAAATAAAGAAATGAAGTTGAAGATTAACTGTTTGATAAATGAGAACGAATGTTGTTAAGTGATAACAAAATGTCTCTTGAGTCACATTTGAGTACTATTATTGCAAAAGATGTGATCATTACTACTTTACAATATATATCTCTGAAAAATAGAAATTTATGTGATAGAATTCAAACTCTTAAAAGTATGGTTAGCACTTTTGATGACATGAAAAATAGAGTCAATGACCTTACCAAATGTATTGAAAATTCACAAATGGTAAAAGCAATCTAAAAAAATTACTTGGAACTCAATATCAAATTGGAAATCGAAATGGCTTAGGATATAGACATGAGAAAAATGACAAAATTCACAAGCCTAGATTTGTTAAAGCTGGAAATCGAAATGGCTTAGGATATAGACATGAGAATAATGACAAAATTCACAAGTCTAAATTTGTTAAATCTGCCTTATGTTACCCAGCACATAAAGATTGCACATATTGTGAAAAATTGGGATATATAGTATCGAGATGTCTTATTAAAAGAAAAGTGGAATCTGGTGGAATAACTTTCTAAAAAATCAAAGGAAATGTTACTAACGTTCATGGACCCAAGAAGTGTGGGTACCAAAAATCATTTCTCCTTCTCATGTATAAGCACATTCTTTGAGCTTAACCAAGTGATTCTTGGACATCAGTTGTTCAAGACACATGACCGGAAACGCAGCTTTGTTAGAAGATATACAGATTACAAATGAAGGATTCATTATATTTGGAGACAAGAAGAAATGAAAGATTCTTGATATTGGTAATATTGGTAAAGGTTCCTCAACCATTATAAAACAAATGTTACTAATTGATTATTTGAAATATAACTTACTTAGCATTAGCCAACTATGTGATAATGGTTGCAAAGTCATTTTTGAAAAGGATTCTTGTTCTATAATGGACAGCTCAAATCTTGAAACAATCTTTATTGCCAAACGTGTTGGAAATGTGTATGTATTCTATCTAAATGACCTTATAGCTAATGGTATTAAATGCCTATCCGTACATGACAATGATGGTTATCTTTGGCATAAAAGATTAGGTCATGTATCTTTTGATTTACTAAATAAACTGTCCTTAAAAGAGCTTGTTAGGGGATTGTCCAAAATGAAGTTTGATAAAAGCAAAATTTGTAATGCATGCCAATTTGGAAAACAAATCAAAACCTCACTTAAACTCAAGAAAATGATTTCAACCTCAAAACCTCTCGAATTAATTCATATGGATTTGTTTGGACTAATAAGGACTGTTAGTCTTGGAGGTAAAAAGTATGCATATGTACTAGTTGATGGTTTCTCTAAATTTACTTAGACTTTATTTTTTGGACAAAAGGATGAAGCCTTTTCTAATTTTTCGAAACTGATTAATCACGTCCAAAACTCTATTGGATGCAAACTGATTTATATTAGAAGTGATAATGGTAAATAATTTTGTAACAATGAAATTACACACTTCTGTGATGAAAATGGAGTCTTTCACAATTTTTTAGTAGCCAAAACTCCTCAACAAAATAGTGTTGTTGAGAGAAAAAATTGTACTTTGCGAGAAATGACTAAATCAATGCTTTGTAAAAATACCCTTCCAAAATATTTTTGGGCTGAAGCTGTTAATACAGCTTACTATATAGTAAACCGAGTTATGTTGAGACCGTTTTTGAGAAAAACACCTTTTGAACTTATGTTTGACAAAACTCCATTAATCTCTTATTTTAAAGTGTTTGGTTATAAATGTTTTGTCCTTAATACCCGAGATAATTTTGGAAAATTTGATGGCAAATTCGATGAGGCCATATTTCTTGGATACTCTTCCAATAAAAAGGCATATAGAGTGTATAATAAAAGAACTCTTTGTGTAGAAGAATCCGTGTATATTGTATTTGATGAATCTAATATTAATGCTTCAAAGAAAGATGATGATAATGTAGGAAGTTCAAAGGAAGTCAGAATAGACCAACTCAAAGCTCCACCGCTAGATACTCATGCAAAAGAAGAAGAAATTGAAGAGAAACAAGCTGAGCAAGGAAAAGAACAAACTGAAGATTCTACGAATCAACAATTGCCAAAAGATTGGAAATACAAAATAGGTCATCCCAAACAATAAATCATTGATGATCCAAACTACGGAGTTAAAACTAGACGGTATTTTATAGATAATTTTGCTCTTCTCTCAAATATAGAACCTAACTGTACTGATATAGCACTGCATGATGAATTTTAGATTATTGCTATGCAAGAAGAATTAAATCAATTTGAAAGAAATCAAGTTTGGAAACTTGTCCCTAGACCTCTTGATCGTCCGATTATTGGTACCAAGTGGGCATTTAGAAATAAACCTGATGAAAACGAAGTTGTGATTAGAAATAAAGCTAAATTAGTCACTCAAGGATTTAATCAAGAAGAAGGTATTGATTATGACGAGACATTTGCTCCCGTTGCTAGACTAGAGTCTATAAGAATGCTTCTTACTTTTGCATCCTTCAAAAATTTCATGCTCTATCAAATGGATGTTAAGAGTGTATTCCTAAATGGTTTTATTAAGGAAGAAGTATGTGTTGAACAACCTCCTGGTTTTATTCATGAGTACTTTCCAAATCACATTTTTAAACTTTCTAAGGCTTTTTATGGATTAAAGCAAGCTCCACGAGCTTGGTATGAGAGGCTTAGTAGTTTCTTAATTTTGAAAGATTTTTCAAGAAGCTTAATCGATACCACTTTATTCATCAAATCTGATAATTTCGGTGATCTACTAATTGTGCAAATCTATGTTGATGATATCATTTTTTGTACTACTAATGACTTTTTGTGCAAGATGTTTGCTAAGATAATGCAGGAAGAATTCGAAATGAGTATGATTGGAGAACTAAACTTCTTCCTCCGGCTGCAAATAAAGCAAACCAAGGATGGAATATTCATAAATCAAGTTAAGTATGCCAATGAGTTGCTTAAAAGGTTTGGAATGAATGAAGCAAAAGAAATCAGCACACCTATGAGTACTTCTATAAAACTTGACCAAGATGAAAAGGGTAAAAAAGTAGATGAACATAAGTATAGAGGTATGATTGGAAACTTACTCTATCTTACTGCTAGCTGACCTGACATTATGTTTTCAGTATGTTTTTGTGCTCGCTTTCAATCTTGTCCAAAGGAATCAGATCTATGTGCAGTAAAATGCATACTTCAATATCTAATTGGCACATATGATTATAGCTCATGGTATCCTCATACTAACATATTTGATCTTATAGAATACACTGATACAGATTATGCAGGCTGTAAAGTTAAAAGAAAAAGTACTAGTGGCCATTCTCAATTTCATGGACACTCTCTTGTGTCATGGCATAACAAAAAGCAACTTGTGTATGCTTATCCACAACTGAGGCTGAAGATATTGCAGCCGGCAGATGTTGTGCACAAATTTTGTGGATGTAGAATACATTGCTTAATTTTGGTCTTAACTTTAATTGTGTACTTATATTATGTGACAATACAAGTGCTATCAATCTAATAAAAAATCTTGTTCAACATTCTAGGACAAAGCATATAGAAGTTAAACATCATTTCATCCGAGATCATGTGCTCAAAGGCGATGTGTGTTGAATATATTTCAACTGATGAACAACTTGCAGATATCTTCACTAAACCTCTAGTTGAAGAAAGATTCAACAATATGAGAAGAGGATTGGGAATTACAAAAATCTCATAACTAACCTGGTGGCATAAGTCTTCTTCATTTTGTAGGATTAGTGAAGACGAAGTTTTTGGACATAGTGTTTGTATCCAAAACACACCAACAACTGTTTGGACGCAGTATTTAAGTCCAAATCACTCATCCAAAATGCATTTCTGAAAAAGTTTTGTTTGGATGATTATTTTGAGTTGGGTCAAAATCCAAAACATTTTTTTATACTCTATATTTTTTTATAAAAAAAATAACTGCTTCCATATTCTAATTTTTGAATTTCAAAAAGTTGGTTTGCACGTTTCTCTAAATTTCTGTGATAAATCTATCTTTTTAATGCACTTTATATCACATTTCTCCAGACATTCAAAGTACTTTGTTTTTCTCCAAATCTTTGTAACCGACATCCTCCAAAACTCTCTGTGTTCTTCTTCTTCAAAGAAAATCGTCAGTCCAAAAACCCTAATCTTACTAATGGAAAAAACGAAATCATCTGCACCAAAACCCAAGGAGATGCACAAAATGTTTCCAAAGATGAAAAAGAAGGGGGTTCAACTTTAAGAAAAGCGAAAGGAAAAGAAGTTTCCCCTGAACTAGACTTCTCAGCATCACACTAAGACTCATCAAAGTCTTGACCAGAACAAGTGAGTTTCGAAAATCAGGTACTTTATTTCATTGACTCTAAATATGAATCTGATTACAATGACTGGGTTTCAAGAAACAGAATAGTTATTTCTGGATATCGTGCTAATCTTTCGGCCTTTCTAAATCTCTCAAATGTATTGGATATATTTGAGCACATTGGATGGGATAGTTTATTTTCTGTTGATGAAAAATTATATACTCCACTTGTTTGGAAATTTTATGCCAATTTAAGAAAAGGTCGTCTTGAGGAAACTGGGGGATGTTTTATGATTTAGTGGTATGTGTCAAGAGTTAAAGGAAAAGATATTAAGTTTGATCACCGTTTGCTAAACAGGATCTATGATGTAAGGGATGGAGGAATTCAATATTTTGAGTTAAATAAATTTCTAGAGGGAAATGACATTTTTGAATTAAAGAAATTTGAGGAAATCTTTGCTGGAGTTTTGGGAACTCTGGTAATAGAAGTACAAAATAGTTGAATGGCGTTGGAAGGATCTTGCACCATATGGTTTCTACTATGGTGGTTCCAAGCTACGGTCATAAGACCTCCATAAGCATTTTGCAGATGGTAATCATGTTGGTTTTGGCAGAGAGAAGGCAAATTAATTTTGGGTTTTTAGCTGCTAAGTTAATGCTACAATCGAGGAATACTTCTAGCAAAGCTTTGCCTTTTGGAAATCTGTTAACCAAGGTGTTCAGATATTTTAATGTTGCTTTAAATTCAGTTCCCTATGATCTGACAAAAATGAATGTTTATAACTTTGATTCTTTTGAGAGAATGGGTTATGTAAGAGTGGGCAATGAATGGAAGCTGCTTAGAGACATTGAGGGTAAAGAAAAAGAAAGATTGATGAAAATTAAAGTAGAAGGAAAGTCTGCTCCTACTGTTGGAACAAAAAGAAAGCTTGAAGAAGATCCTCAAGCAGAATCCTCTGCTAAGGGAAAACAAAAGGACATAGGACTATCTGTGAATATTTTGGATGCTATCAACTTACTGGCTGTGAAATTGGATAATCTCAATTCTGAGCTTTAAAATCTTGGAAATAGATTAACAACAGTAGAAAAGACAGCAAAAATAGATGAACCAGTGTCTACTCCTACAGTGTCTTCTTAAGAAAAGGCAACAAGAGAAGAACTTGTCATTGAAAAAGAAACTGAACTGCTTGCCGTGGAGGAAGTGCATGCTACTGAGCAAACTAAGGAAAAGTCCCCGATCAAGGAAGCTGTAGCACCTTCTGCATCCTCCAAACCACATGTCTCATCTAGAAAGAGACAAAAGCATGTTGTGATTAAAAGAAAATCTAATAGGATTACTGGTCAACACTCTAAAAAGGGTGCCAAATCAAAAATTGAAACAATTCACATTTCTTAAGAAGACCAGTTTGGTAGAATGATCTTCAGTTAATATTCTCTCTGATATCATGAACAATTTATTTTTTTTTTTAGTTGAACAATTTACTTTTCTGTCTTTAATTATGCACAAGGTTAACTGCTTAAATTCTAACTATTTCCTATCTATCTATACTCTATTTCTTCTGCTTCTTTTTTTGTTATTACTCTTTTTTATTGATGTTAAAGAGGGAGAAGATATTAGATTGATATGAACTGATATGAATGACTGGGAAGATATTAGACTCATATGAACTGATATGATACTATCTGAGAAATTTTGGGTTAGTTACTGAAATAATTAGCTATGACTGAAAATATGAATTTGTTGCAAATATGAAACTAACTGGAAATGTTTGCATAACTAAATATGATTATTGGAAACTGCTTTTGGAATAGTGGGATAATTTTTGGCTAAATTTTTGCATACAATTTTGCAAATTTACTTGAGGGAAACTCTGTGCTGATAATATTTGATTTTAGTTTGTTGTTATCCAAAATTAAACATTAGTTTGATATCATGATTTTTTTAATCAAAAGTACTTTCTTCATATTTAAGATATCTTTGAGACTAGATTGATAAGATGTTGACATGATTCTGTGACAATTTTTTTACAGTCAGAAGGAATGTTTTCTTTATGTTTAAAACTCTTTGAGATTCTGAAAATTCCATTATTCTGTGCATTATGTCAGGGGGAGTTTTGGACTCATATTTTCTTGATCCAAAAATTCTTTTTCAAAGATTCATACTGTTTTGGACACACACCTTTTGGACATCCAAAACTCATATCCATAAGGGTTTTATACATACCTTCACAAATGTTTTGGACGTTCTTTTTGGATGTACAAAATTGATTTTAGTTTTCCGTCTCATTTTGAAATATGCAAATATTAATGAGGAGCATCTCATCATTTAACTTGCCTACAATATCTCCTTTCTAAAATTTATTGACTCATTATTTCTTTTTGGAATAATCGTAAGAATATGGAGATAGGTTAGGCTATAGGCTTATTGAGCCATGCTTATTCTTTATATATATCTTAAATCTCATAAGTACTCTTTGAGTCCGATTATGAAAGATTGCATTTCAATGAAAAATACTCTTATCTCTCTCGGTTTAACATGTTCATACTATACACATCATTGTTCTTCATATCTCATTTCTATCAAGTTTGTCATCACTCAAAAAGGGGGAGATTGTTAGCCCTAAGGGCCTTCTCCTATATTTTGACCTATGACAAATATTGATGTGAACTAACTTGTGTAATCTATATGTAATAGGACATGTTTGACCTCAATTCTTCTAAGGCATTCAAATATGATTGTTAAGCAATTCTTAAGCAATGAAGTTCAAGTATAGGAGATCAAATGAAGTTCAAAATTTATGAGGTTGTATACCAAGAAGTCCTTATGGAAGAACTTTAGACTATGAAGTATTATTAAGGTATTTCTTATTAATTCCTATGTTTCTTTACCTTTTGATTCAATTAATTTCAACCTTGAAGCACACAAAGAAAAATATTTCAAAGTTTTGAAAATCTCAGTATTTTGGATTGAGTAGTTTGGATGATTCTGTATCCAAAAGATTCGTCTAAAATTCTATAAACAGTATTGAATTGTTTTTGCATGAAAAAGTGCCATTTTGGACTTACCTTTTGGATGTATTATCGTCCAAAATTTGAGTCTAAAATACAGGTAGATTTAACAAAAAAATTATAGCCGTTTTATAGTCGTTGGTACTTCACTTTTTGGCTCTATATATAGCCTCTAAACATGACAAGACACAAGATTTTTGTGGCATTCTTCTAAGACACACTATTGCTCGATAGCATACAAAAATCTCCTTTTATCAAGTGCTCCAAAGTGAATTCATTTTGTGTCTAAAAGGTAAAAGTGTTTGTGCTTTGTACCTTAGTGAACATCTGCTCAAACAAGTGAGCTTTTACTGTTCCATTGATATTCAATCTCTTTTGTAGTACAAGGTTATGGTGTAAAACCCATGTGGGGTGAGCCTTGATTTGGTTATTGTTTGAGAGGTTTATGGAAAACCAAGTGTGGTGATTCTCTCTTATATTTGGTACAGTTTGATTTTATTAAGTTGAGTAAATGAAATCTAGTTGAAAATTCTTAAGCGTGAGCTTAAGGTAATGGACGTAGATCTTGGTAAATCGAACCACTATACATTCTATGTCTCATTTCTTTGCATACGTCATTGATTGCATTATATTTCTTACTTTAGTCTGAATCTGGATATATCTCAAAGTGTTCTTGGATAGCTTTCTTTGTTACCATAAAGTTAGTCCAAGAAACTCGATAATCATCATTATTCTATATATCAGACGATTCGAAAATTTTTAATTTACCAAAAACCTTATTCATCCCCCCTCTAAGGTTTTTGAAATCCATTACCTAAGAAAGGAATAGAAACAATTCCCAAAACCAGGAGTCGCATTGCCTAAATTCTAGTGGCGTCTCAATATGTCGTGACCAAATAAATGAAGAACGATACTTATCCTACTTGGATATTAATCCCTCATAAATAGGATCGGGTATAGTATCACCGCCTACTCGATCCATCTTAAAGGAAATGGTGGGATAACAAAATTTTTTAAATTGTTACATTATCTTTTCTAATTCTTCTTTTTTACAAAACTCAACTACGATATTTAAGGAATTCAACAAAATATTAAAAGAAATCACTGAAAAAGTAAAAAATAGTTGTAATATAACTCAATGAACAAAAAAATAATAAATAAATAAAATAGTACAAAAGATTCTCAACCTTCAAAACAAAGGAAAAAAACACAGCATCAGTATCCATTAATTCCTGATCAAATGAATACCTTAAATCCAAAGTTTAATCCTATTAAAACACCATTTCATTGCAAAATATGAGTAAAACATTAATAATTATTTTACAAAAGGAAGATGGTTAGATGCCTTCATTAACTAGCTTGGTGAAAGTTTAACTGAATTCAGATAAAAAAAATACCATGTGATTCCTAATATTCCTTTTTTTTTTTTTTTTGTCTTTTCTTGAGGGTTATCAAGAACTACCTTCATTAAGTTAGAGTATACAACTAATAAAATTTAGCATTTTTTCTTTTGAAAAATCAAATTTGGATTTTAATATATCATGTTATAGATGATAAATCTATACGAATATTTTTTTTCGATAAGAAAATGCAACACTGCCAAAAAAAAAAACTATAATAATAAAATATATGTCTATGGTTTAAACTATTCACACACATTTTTGGATTTAGAATTCTGAAGTTTCAATATATGATAAGAAGGCATTTCATACCTTAATTTTGATGTATAGAGAGGGGTTGGTGTTGTTCAATTCAAAGATTGATTTAGATGGTGAGATTAACAATGAACTTTAACCCTAGATTTTTTTTAATCCCAATTATTATTTTTTTTCCTCCAAAAACTTACTAGGCTAAAAAATTTAAGTAAAATAATTATTTACTTTTAATTTTAAAGTCATATTATAATTATATAACTAATGTGAGAATAAATTTTATTGGATTTTTATAAATATTTTATTTGATAATAATAAAATATTATTTTCTATGGATAAAATTTATACAAAATAGTGTACTATTTATGTGATTTACATTTAATATAGAAATTTGAAATAATATAAAAGAATTGTACAATAATGTGAGATATATTTAAAAATAAATTCAAATTTTGATATGTTATGTTTTATTTCTAAATATTTAAATTTCTTTTATATTACATCATTTCGATATTTTTCAAAATCTTCAAATACAAAATTATAATCTACCTATAATAATAATAATATATATTTACTTTTTTAAGATTTAAATTTCGTTACATTACTCTCCATTTTACCAATCCAATGATGTCTAAGAGCAAACTATACTAAAAGATCCATATCTTCCTATAATCATATGCTCCACCATTAGTCAAGAAATAGATATCACTCATTTAAATTCTACCTTCTATTCTAACACCACTATATCTACTATACTATTCCATCAATAAAGAGAAAATTGTCTATTCAATTAACTGTTCCCCAACCTCTTCCAAACTAACATTAGCTTCATTACCAACTAATTTCATTCCTACCAAAGAGGGGAAAATTTAAAAACTCCAAAAACATGCACAAAAAAAAAATGAAACAAAAAGAATTTGTTCTGTATACTTTTAGAAGTTGTCCTTGCATATGCATGGAGTTATTAATCTCGTTCAAGTTCAATTAAAACTTATTCTATTAATAATTTATTCATATTCGAATATACGTTTTAATTTGATTAGGAAAAGAATAATACATTCTCCGCTTTTAAACAAATTTATTTTTTCAAGATTTAAATTTATAATTATATATAGAGCCAAAAATGCATCATTTTTCCCTTTTTTTTTGTTTAATTCATTTTCTGGGAATTTTTGGTAAATTCCTATCCAGCCAAAACAAATAATAACAAAAAAAAAAAAAAAACAGCATTCCATAAAAAATAACATTCCATAATATATATGATGCGTTCCATAAAAACCAGCAACAACATTCCAGAAAAATCATCAAACATTACCAATACAATTCCATAAAAGCCACGACAATTCTCAACCCATTCAGCCTCAACACACAATCACCATCAAATTCTCACCAAAAAAAAAAAAAAAAGGACAACTCGTAACTCAAACAACTCGTAACTCAACCAAACAAAATTCATAACTCAAACCCATCAATCATCATCAATCACTGTAACTTATATTATATATTTATATATATACACACACACACACACACATATCTAGAATTTTAACAAAATACCTGACTTTTTTGCAGGAACTTAAGAGAAAATGATCTTTTTGTTGCCGCCTTTTATTACTACTTGATCATACCAAGCACGGTTTGAGAAACCCTCAAACTGATAGAAAATTGAGGAAAGGAAAACCCTCGAACACTACACTTACAGCAACCCACAAATCTCTAATATTGAGTGATCAATAGTGATAGTTTGAAAGGAAAATCAGGTGAACATGTGAAGAAATCAGATAAAGGAAAACAGTGGAGTAGATTTGCTAGAAATGGTTGGGGAAGACGCTATTCGAGTATTGAAAGTGTCTTATTTTAATTAAGACGTTTTCACGGACTGCGTCCAGACCACTTTAAGCCTAACCTTATGAGTTGGGCTAATTGAAGAGGAAGGGCCCAAAATGGGGCCATTTTGATCAATTACCCAACAACTTACTCTATTCTAAACATAATAAGAAGCTCTAAGCAACATAAATAACTTATTTATTTTCAATCAAAACCAAATAAAATACAATAAATTAAATTTGGAGTTAAAAAATTGAAAAAATTACATGACTAAATTATTACAAATAAATAGATTTAAAACTATATTTTCTTACTATATATATAGTTTTTTTATTTGATTTACCTTTCAAAGTTTAAACTTATAAATAAAGGCAAAAAATGCATATTCTTTTTTCCCTTTTTTTTAATTCCTTTTCTAGGATTTTTTTTTTTCTAATTCCTATACAGCCAAAACCACGAAACACACTATAAAGCCAGAAAATCCAATTTCTCTTCACAAATGAACTAACATCAATTGTCCTTCTCAACACACAAACATCACCCATCCAATTCTACAACCCACTACAACAACAATCCAATTGTCCCCTCTTTCAAACTAGCCTTGTCTTCGAGGCTATTAGCATATCACCTTTATATCCAAACAAGCTTTTATCATCAGTCACTTACTCTAAGTCTTCTACTACGATAAAATTTAGTTATGTGTTAGGATAAACATATGTAGGAGAGTATCTATCTCAACATTTGTGGCATAAAACCTTTTCTTACCTTCTTATAATTCTAGTGAAGTAATTTTCTTGAAGATTAAATTTGTTGATGTACTATTGTTGAATAGGGAAATTGGCTTATTTGGTCCCTAAAATTTAGGACTTATAATATTTTCATCCATAATAATGTTTTTTGCTATTATAGTCCTTAATAAAATTATTGTAATATCCCACTACCTAAGCTCAATAGGGCCGGGGATGTCGCCCCGTCCAAAGGATAAGGAGTCTTTATAACTAGGTCACACAAACAAAAATAAAGACGATACTTTAAAATTGAACTTATTACAACCCAAAATTTCAGGAACAAATTCAAAATAAATTGATTACTATCATTTCTCAAAACAACACATAAAATAAATAACATAAAGTCTTCAAAGCAGGCAACAAATCTAGCTACTAATCTTCACAGCAGGATCGACCTGAAAATATGGCATAAAAAGTGATGAGATATAAATCTTAGTAAGCCCGTGTGTGCTTTGAGTGTTTCAGGTAAAACAGTTTATGTATGCAAACTGTAAAAATTGTATAAGAGAAAGTGTTAGCAAGTAATAAATAAGGTTAAAAATAAATAGTGGCGTTTTGCTTTTCAAATCATACATGTATACAATAAATACAACCACTCAAATGGGTAGCCATGGGTTACCACACGTTGAGCCCTATGACTATATAACGGTTAGAATGCCACACTTTGTGCAAATTGACAAAAGGTAGGTGATCGGCCTAGCGGGTGAGATACTCCTCCTTCTCTACACCCAAACTTACTGGTTGTCCACTCCGAAAACACACAGTCCACATGACTGAAACTTGCTAGCTCGGACCGGCATGATCTATTGGACTGACATCCTATTCGGGAAGGACTCACCCCTCAGAGGTGGCCACCTACTGAGAGACTTACTCTAACCCTTCAAAAACTAGTCCTAGTAGTCTACCCTTATTGAGTATTCAACAATGATTGTCCTACTTGAGAAAAACTGATAATACATTACTTTATTTGAAAATAGCAATTAAGGAGTTCTAAAATTCTTTTCAAAGTTGATTTTTAGAAAGAGTTTAGTGTTTGTGAAAAACTACTTGTTTGATTTTCAAATGATTTGATTAACTAAAACAAGAAATGAAACAGTTTTTAATTGCCTTTACAAAACGAGTGTCCATACACATCGGGTTTGGCTTGCCATAGAAATCTTTTGTCTTTAAATAAGTTTATGCAGAGGCCTACCTGATCCTTTGCTTGATCAAACTCAAGAATCTTCAAAAGCTGACCTAACCCCGCCTGGGGTAAACACAAATCACAAGGTTATACTCAAGCAATATTCGCTTACATAAATAATCCTTATTCAACTAATTATAATCATGACCCTAATGTCTTAAGCTTTAAGACTAGATGATAAAGGATTTTATAAAATAAGACTAGCTTGATAAGATAAAATAACTAGGGGTTGTAAAATATTTACTAATAAGTTATAGGTTCAAATAATAAATCTTGAGTGTTGTTATTAATAAATAAACTAGGGTTTAATTGTTGAAGAATCCTAAGTTCTAGATGATATTAATAAATGGTCATTCTTAAATAGTATTTTTAAAATAAATATTAAATTATTACTAATCTCTTAATTGATACATAGTAAATAATTAATAATAAATAAATTTTATCAAGTTTTGATTAATAGATAACAAATAAATATAAATAGTATTTATGAATATATGGTCTACAAGGTCATTAATATTTTACTTATTTGTATAAAAGGTTATATATATATATATATATATATATATATATATATATATATTAAGATATCATTTATTTGACTAGTAAAATATCACTATTTCATTGAATATTTCAATTTCAAAACTTTCTAAGAATTTCAAAATCTTGGGAGAAAAACATAGTAATAATTTTAATTGGGGTAATAAAATTTGCTAATCAAAATAGCCTAGAATTAACAAGGTCATGATCATAATTTTCCTATTGCTAACAAGATTCATGAGCATATACTCTAACATCAATCAACAAACTATTATATTCATGAACAAATGCTTAAATCCATACCTACTATCACATGATCAAATCCCTACTAAGCATAATCATACTCATGGCTTCAATGAAAATAAGAACATAATATCCTATTCACCAAAGGTGACATAACATTCTAGCATGCTTAAACATTCATAATTTCTTAAAACATGATGAACATGCATCGATCCACAAGAAAATTCATAAAGCTTAACCATGATCAATCATTCTCATGCTCCAATCTCAACTTCTCCATACATATGCATATACTCAATCCCCCATTCATATTCTATCCTTCCTATCAATAACCAAGAGACATGAATCCAGAATTCAAAAGAAAGGTTAAAGAGAAATATTTGGTTGATGACTATCTCAATGAAGATTCAAGAAGATCCACGCGCTTGAGAGTCTTGAATTGTCCAAGAGAAGAGAAAGAAAATGGCAATGGTTGTAGCAAACATTTCGGCGAGAGAGAGAGAGAGAGAGAGAGAGAGAGAGAGAGAGAGAGAGAGAGAGAAAGAGTATTAGTATGATATGTTAAATATTGAAGGGAAGAAGATGAACAAAAGTTGTTCTTGGTTACATTGATGATGTTCTTGAGACTTCAAGGAAAATTTTGGTTTTGATCCGATTGTTAATTTTTGTTTTCGAGATTTAATGTTATAAAATCCAGAAATGGACTCTAGGGAGTATGTAGGCATGTTCTGGAGTTTTTGAGAGGGATTAGAGGTATTAGAGTGGTCTTTGGCTTGAAGAAAGGTAGTGTGTGTTCTTGGTGAAAATGGAGAGGATTAGAGAGAAAATGCTAGACAAATTTCTGAAGGGGCTGGTCAAATGATTGAGGGAGTTCTAGGATTTTGATTTTCAGATTAGAGAGGAGAGAAATATCTAGTTGTTTGAAATTCAAATGGAGAAATTTAAGGAGTGTTTTAAGGTAAAAGATATAGTAATGGTGTTTGATTGATGGAGGTTTCTTGGAGCTGCAAATGGCCGACTGGTTTGCTGTGTTTTGTTGAATTGAATGAGGGTTGAGAGAGTTATAAGACTGGCCGAATTTCTGAGTTCAATGGTGGGAGGATTTGTAGTTATGAAGCTTAATTCAAGGGTGTTTTCATGGAGTAAATGCTTGAAATTTTAGAATTCAAATGGAAGTTTGATTGGAGTGATTGTAGGAGAAATTTGAGGAGTGGCTATGGAGTCTAGTTGTGCAAGGTTAGTGGAGGGGGTAATGGAGTTTAGTTCATGGCTAAACAAATGTTAACTTACAGAGGTTTTGAGGAGGTTTTCGGCCAAGGCTTGAAAGGAACAAGGCTGGAATTTTTTTCTGGTTATGTTTCGAATTGGTTGCTGGAATTTGCTATGCAGTTTTCTGCAATGTTCCAGCCGATTTACCGAGGATTTTGAGAGGTGTTTAAGGGTCCTTTAAGGTTGGTTTCCAGCCTTCTATATGGAGAAAAAGTAGAGGTAATTTACTGGTTTGAAGGCAAAAGAAATAACTTTGATCTGGGCCTGCTATACTGCGAAACTGAAGATAAAATTGCAAGCCAAACATAGCCAAAAAACCAGCCACGTGAACAACAAAAAACGCAGCACACCTACGTGAAGAAGAAAAAGGGAGGAAAAAAATTTTTTTTCATTTACCTCTTCTTGTTGATCTCACACTCAGCTGAACTGGAATATACGGAATTGGGGTAGGCACGATCGTAGAAGCCTCTGGTGCAATCCCTGCAAGCCGTCTACTTCGTCTTTGCATGTAGACGAATGCCTAGCTTTCAATCTTCCAGTATATGGCCTGCCTAATCTCGTTTGGTGAACAACTTAGGGGCTAAAGAATATTTTCTGGAAAGGGAGAAGGAAAAACGTCTGGTATTTTTCACAGAAACGAAGCACTGGAAAAAAAACCCGTTCCTTTTTTTTCTCCTGTTTAACCTAAATAAAACCCTAGGTTAAACTAGATTGGGCCATTGGACTCTTAGTTTAACCTTTTGGGCTTAATTAATTATTCTAACTAAAACCAAATAATTTGCCCAATTAATAAATAATTAATTTTTCCAGCCCAAATAAACTAGTCCAATTAATTAAGCCTATATTAGTTTAGTCCCAAGTTAATCTTTAATTATTCAAACTGGGCAAAAGCCCTGAATAATTAATTAACCCACCAAACTAATTTAATTAATTATCTCTCTCCATGGACCTTTATTTTATTCTAGCCCAATAATTAAATCAGGCTACTTAAATAAAATAAATTCCATTTAATTTAATATCAATTCTTTAGCCCATATTTAATTAGGACTCACGGTCTATACTGGGGACCAAAAGACGCACCGCCTTGGCTACTAAAATGACCAAAATACCCTTGCCATAAAAATAGCTGTATTTTGCATTTTAAATATTTCCTAATATTACCATAAGGAAATATTGATCCTAAGGACAATGCTGCGTTAGCAAAGTCTCCGACCTACAGGTGAAATGACTAAAATACCCCTCTACACATCGCCGTACATTTAGAGAGGAAGAAGTGTACTAACACCCCTCTAAATGACATCTACCATCCTTAGGCTTCTAGTCCAATGATCCACAACTTCCTGGAGTGTTTCCGCTTTCCAAGGGAGCTACCCTAAAGCAAACATCCAAGTCATGTTTCCCAGAGCCCTGGATAATTTAGACCATTCGGACAACCATAAGGGGCGATATAGTGTAGAAACTATCTTGTATAAGCCTGTCTTAACTAACTAGTCACACATACCCAACATGCAAGTATATTGGCCCTACGATAGAACCTCAACTACAGCAAATCAAAGTATATGCTTCCAGCTTCGCCAGACCACCAACTCACACTCAAGTCGTAGAGTACTAGTCCACGCTGTAGCGGTAGTAGTCTAGGTTTCTACCATATAATACTTTGAGAAACCACTACTACAGGTCCTGTTCTACATATTCGAAATACGCTTATGTCATGAAGTGAGTGGACGACCCACTGGCTAAAGGTAAGCCATTCCCCATTTGGAATTCATAACATAATAACCTAAACATGATGAAGTTCTCAGTCTCATCAATAAGTTAAGAACAAATGTTTATGTGTTAAATAACCCGTGATCCATACCTTACTGTGAAAGACCACCATTCACATAGATCACTTATTTAAACACAATGGGTCTGTTCCAAACGAAAATCGTGCACAAACAAAAAGTAAATTCACAAACAATTTCTGAAAATAAATTCGTTCATTATAATATTCGATTTTACATCAGAAACCTAGTCTAAGAGAGCATACAATCCAACAGAAACTGCCTAAATTTTTTTTCTGGTTTGTGCAATTTTGTGCAGTCCGGCTTTTGCACAAGAATTTCAGTCTTCAAGCTGAATAAATTGGCCATTTTTCTGGTAGCAATTGAGTAAGAAAGATGGTTGAGATTTTCGAAGGTTAGGCTGCTCAAGAATCTGGAAAATTTTCAGATTTCTTCCATGGAGAAGATGAACACTATATAGTGGAGTTTGAAGGTTCAATCATGGAGATTAATTTCCCTTGAGAACCTTCCTTAACTCCTTCCCTATTTTTCAATCAAATCTCCAACCTCTAAGAGCCATTTTCGAAATTCAAAGACCAATAATTCTTGCTGAATTTTCTGAAATTAAAACATGGATTTGGATAAATTTTGAACAAGCATAATTGATGAAGAGGTTAGGATAAGCAAGAGGTAATAGAAGGACAAGAATTCTTCTAAAATTCTTTTAAGACATAAGGATAGGATTAGGACATTCCCTTCATGTCTCCCCTAGGACAACACTCCTATTTTTATTTTTATTTTTTTCCTATGGAATGCAAGAGACGAAAATCCCACCTTAAATTAAAATAATCATGACAAAAATTTAAATGATGGGATTTGAACTCAAGACCTTAGAGATTAATTCCAAGGCTCTAACCACTAAACTACAACAACTTTTGTTCTTATTTTCTCATCCAAATATTCTTCTTATTTAATCCTCAAACTATCTTCATATTTTGACCTCAAGCAAAATTACCGTCTTACCCTTCATACTCAATAAGTATAACCAAACCTTCTAGACTATAAATCATAATTCTAAAGCACACAAAATCATTCAAAAATATATATATTCATGCAAAGGAACATGATATGCATCCTGACCCCCTTACTCTAGGGTTGGCTTTAGGTGGGGTTTCACAATTAAAACCTACTAAGTGATCCCCAACTCTCTTTTACGACAAAAATTCTGATCAAAGGAAGTCATCTCTATTGCACACGATTTTTCTTTCAAGGGAAAAATAAACATATCAATTGATTACGTATAATGAAGATGACTTTTTGTAATTAGAATTTATACCAAAAAAGAAAGTTGGGAACCACTTGGCAGATTATGATTTCATTAAGGATCATAATGATAGAAAAAAAATTATTAAAGACGAAAACGTTATAAATTCTAAATTTTAAAGATCAAATAGACTAATTTTTCTAGAGAGTAGAAGGAGATAACTTTATTAATAATTAACAGAATATAAAGATGTGGTGGAATGGAGATTAGAAGATGATACAAAATATAAGAAATCAGAGATATGGAGATAAGTCACCCAACTTTACAACACAACTCAAATTAATAACGATAACGATATATCTCGAAGAAACGCTAATACTCTAATTTAAATAAGGAAAACGAGTATCCCATTTGATCTAAACCGTTGGATTAATCAATGCTTAAAACTATACCATGCTATTAGCAAATTATTTAAATAGATATTTATTTAATATTTATGAAGACATGGCATTGCTCGTTTCTTCAAACTAGCCTTATCCTTAAGGCTATCAGCAATTGCCCTTTTGTCTTCTAATAAGCTTCCATTTGACTTCTTCCAAATCTTCAATTATGATAAAATTTAATTGAGTTTTAGGGCATACATGTACACATGGGCATCCATCTCTATATTTGTAACAAAAAACATTTTCTTACCTTGGCTGTAGGGATGGAAATAGGCCAAACTCTTAATAGAGGCCTACGGCTTAACTTGATTTAGGCCTAATCAAGCCTAAGCTTGTTTAATAAATGAGCCAAGCTTGGCCTAAAATCAAGCCTCTTTAGTTAAAAAGGCCGAGCATGTTTAATAGAAACCTACCCTAAAGCCTATCCAGCCAAGCTTGTTTACATATTATATATTATTATATATTACATATTAATTATAATATATATTATATTTATATGTATTTTATATAATACTTATTTTATACATAAAAATATATAAAATTTATTAACTTTAACATATAACATATTATTTATATATTTTACATACAAAAATACCTCAATTAAATTGAGATAAAAAAAGAAAAGAATTCTGACAGAATTCACACAACCGTATTACACACATCATTTCGTCGCCTCTCTCTCTCGTTCTGCCGACTACCTCTGTGCTTCTCATCTTACCGCCGACAAATTTGATCTCCACCGTCGCTGACTATAGCATCACTGGTCAGTAATTTTCTTATGGGGAACGAGAAGTGAATCAATTTGTTTTTTGGGACTAGAAGCTGCTGAATCGAAAGCAAAGGTCTAACTCCTTCAAAGTTGAGGCATGTTTTTTTGACTCTTTTGCTCTGAATACTAAAAAACATAAACTATCACCTAGCCCAATGCTATCTGGTCTCACCAACCTTCGAATGAAATGTTTTCCATGTTGTGACTTGTGGGTGAATTTGAACACACTAGCGCTCATACTATTCTTTTATTTCATCTTTAAAAACCTCTGATTTTAAACCTTTGCATTTTGATATGTGGTTTTTTTTTTTTTTTCTTTTCTTGTCTAGTTCATTACTCTTTTAATGGAATCAATTGTAAACACTTGCATCATTGCTAATTTTGGCCACTAAAGTGATCTTATTTTCATGCCTAATGCCTCTGATTTGTGTATCTATTCATCTACAAGTACAATTGCAAGTTTCTTGTATTAGTTCTGGACTTGTAATGCTTTGGTTGTCTGTGCATCGAGGAGTTCCCTTGTTATCCACCTTTTCAATTCAATCTCCACCTAATGCATTCAATCAACCTTTATGTTTAAAATGGAAAACTAACTTAATGGGAATGAGAAGTATGTTGGAGTACTGCCCAGTACTTTCTAATTGTGCCTTGAACTTCTTTTTTAGTGACTATGTTTTAAAATTATGTAGTCATCTAAGTTGTAAGCTTAATCGTATTTTCCTTATATATTTAGAAAATGCTTTGTCATGAAAAAAAAAAATCAAAGTTATTAGTATCTATTATTACTTCCTACTTTGCATCTCTAATTTTTTTGGGCCTTTTTTTCCTTTTGCACAAACTACTACTCTAATGTTTTAGAGCTCTATCTAATTGTTTTTTGTCGAATAGATAGTAGTAATATGTTGGGTTGTTTAGATCTAGAACAACTAATCATGATTTAGTATCTTCGTATGATGTAAATTTCTTCATTTTCCAAGAAGGTTATTACTAAAAATTTGTTTGAGAACTTGAAAGGGTGTTTTATCCTTCGAGTTTTGATGATCAAAATTTATTTTCAAAACATATTTGTTTATTGCTTCTTGAAAGAAAGTTTTAAAACCTTTTTTGGACCAAAAGTGAAAACTAAAATTAAAAAACTTTAGAATTAGTTCAGTTTAGTGAAAAAAGAAATCTATTGGAGTACTGCACCTAGCACATGCACAGAAAGTCAGCCATTGGAATTCCTGATTGATAAATGGATGACATATTGTAGCATTATTTCCTTTTCAAAATTCACCCATTTGAAGTCTTAAACTTTTCAAGAATCTGGCCTTTAGTTATTTTAAAGGTAAAAGGATTTGACTTAATGTTATATTTGAAAAACAAAGGTAATGATTGATACTAAACTGAAATAGTGTGTATATTATTTACATTTATGCTAACTTGGACTTTTGGGTAATTATTGATTACGATATGTACTTGACAATATTGTAAATGTAGGTTGATACTTATTCCTTAGATTACTAATTGATACTTGTTCAGATTTTTTTTTTTTTAAAGACTATTGAAGTCTGCCCTTTAGTCCTTCTACTAAAGCAATTAGTAGAGGAATGTCACAACACAATTTCTATTCATGAGTTTTTGTAGTGTTATTATTTAATTGATTACTTCATTTGCAGGACAAGTTTATCTAATGGAATATAACAACACAATTTCTTCTATTCCTTAAGAGTAGACTAATTAGCATATTCCAAGTGATTCAAGTCAACTTCGTGATACTCAGACTATTGATATTACTAGTGAACATGAAGATTCCAAGGGTGAAGATTCTATTATCACAAAGAAAAGGTGAAAAATATTAGTTGTATGGAATGATTATGAGAAAATGGAACTTGGGGATGGTATCAAGAAAGCAGTATGCTTGTATTGTAAAGAAAAAACTAGCTATTGGTGGGAGGGGTGCTAGCGCTAGCCTTCTTAAGAGTCATTCAGAAATTTACTTGAAAAGGAAGTTGTACTTGTCTCAAAAAAAAAAAAAAAAGCAAACCACCCTCTAATTTTGTGCCTCTGATACAACAAGTAATCTATTTATTATTCATGGTTTGAAGTATTCTAATGAAAAAATGAGAGAAATTATTGCTACTTCTATCATGGTGCGTGAGTGTCTTTTTAGCATTGTAGAAGATGAAGTTTGAATGTAGGCCTTCGAATATACAAATTCAAATTTCAAAAAAGTCTTTCATAAAATGGCAAGAAATGATTAGCATTTTAAGATGAGTTAGCATCTACTTCTTACAAAATTAAGTGGTGTTAGCATTTATTTTTCAAAATTGAGTTGTCATCCACTACTTACATATTTTATTTTTATTAGTTGAAGTGTAACTTAGTGTAACGTATGTATTGTACATAAGTTACTAACTTACCACCATAAACCTTTTCGTTAAAGAGTGTGAGTAAAGTCAGCATTACAACAAATGTGTAGAAGTAAAGTAATCAAATTACTGAATATATGGTTATTGCTGGTCACTTTGTTGATACAAATTGAAAGCTTCAAAAGCAAGTTTTGAATTTTGTCGAAGTGTCTGATCTAAGGCGAGGATTGGATGTAGCCAATGCAATTTTCAAGTGTCTGAAAGTATGGGATATTAAAAACAAAATATTTTTAGTTTCAGTTGATATACTTCTTATAATGACTCGTGCATAAGAAACTTAAAGAGGACATATAATTGAGCAATAAGTTGGTGCTTGGTGGAGAACTATTTCATGTTAGATGCTATGCACACATACTAAATTTAGTGGTACAAGATGGCCTTAGCATGATTACTGATATTATTCACATTGTTTGTGAAAGTGTTAGGTATATAAGCAATTCTGATATAAGGTTGAAATCTTTTTGTGAAGTTATTTAGTTAAAATGATTGAAAGAAAGGAACTTATTATTGATTGTCCTTCAATATGGAATTCTATATTCTTGATGTTAACCACTGCTTTGAAGTTTAAGACTACTTTCTCTGCTTGTTATGAAAAATAGCCACATTATACTTATGCACCATCATTTAAGGATTGGGAAAAGGCTGAGAGCCTCAGCCAGCCATTAGAAGTTTTCAATGATGCCACAAATGTCATCTTAGGTAGTGATTTTCCTACTTCTAACTTATATCTTGTTGAAGTTTATAGGGTGAAAAGAGAAATTGATAAGGCAGCCAGTGATAATAATTTTTTTATGAGTGAAATGGCAAAGCCTATGAAAGAAAAATTTAACAAATATTGGGGGTAATGCAATTTATTGATAGCTATTGCAAGTGTTTTGGATACAAGGACTAAATTAGATGCTATAGATATTAGCTTTCCATTGATATAAAGACTAAAAAGTGAGGCTAGAAAGAATGTGGATAAGGTGAAAAGGCACTACAGGATTTATATTATGAGTACATGGAGTTGAGTAAGAAAGACCCATGCGGGGCTAGTGAAGTGAATATTGATAATGCCACTATTTTCAAGAGACGTTGCACACAAAAATACAAAGGAATGCAAGAAATGTTGACTATTGTGCGAAAAAGACATGCAATTCCTCCAACCAAATCATAGCTGGAAATTTATCTTTCAGATGATCCTAATATTCCTCCTACTGATTCTTCATCTTTTTGTGCCTTACAGTGATGGAAGAAAAATAATGTGAAGTTTAAAGTTTTATCAAAAATAGCAGTTAACATGCTTGTTGTTCCTATCTTCACTGTAGCATCAGAGGCCACATTTAATGCTAGAGGACGTGTGATTGATGAATATCGTGTTAGATTGAATGAAGAATCGATTGAAATTCTCATTTGTGGTGGGGATTGGCTATGTAATAAATATGGATTGAAGAGGCAATGAAACGTAAGAACTCTAAATACAATTTATCTTATTATATTAGAAGTTATGTATATTTCTTTATGAGTTACATTGTTTTACTTGCTAATATCTTTTCCATTATATAGAAGGTGCCTAAACAAGAAGAGATCATATTTAACATTTAATGCTTCGCACTACCTTGTTGGGAAAAATTGTTGTTTGCGTTAACTTGACTTGTGGTTCAATGGCTAGACACAAAAATTTTCAATTGTATTCGTGTATGAACATTGGACAGAAAATGACTTAATTGTGTGTTTTATTATATTATGGACATGTTTGCTTATATTCCCTAAGCAGCTGATTGTACTTGTATTGTATTTGTAGTGGTATTGTATTTCTACTTGACTGAAATTGAATAGGTCCCTTATTTTAAATCTACTCATATTGTGTTTGAACAAAAGTCCACTACAAGAAAATTGAATTTCTGCAACCATTACATTTCGTGGGAAAAAGGATGGAATTGGTCGTAAATGATCAATTGGTCGTAAATGGCATTGCAATGGAAAAGTGCTCGTTGCTATTGAAGGGGGTTGCAATTGTCTTTGCAACCATAAGCACCGTCGCAATGATATATTTTCCACAAAAAAATGTCTCTTTTTACAACTATTTTTTTTCGTTATAAGAAACCTCAAATCTATCCAAACTAAATGCAACGGTTCTTTTTCCGTTGCATGGCCATTGCAAATAGCCTTTTTTTGAATGGATTTTGTTCGTCGTAAATACAATTGTTGCTCATTGCAAATATTTAATATTATAATTAATTTTTATTTTAAAATAAATATTTAATTAATTCTCATCACTTTTAAATGTGTCTCTACTTCTATGCGTTCCAAAATTATCTATTACATAATTTCTGACGCTTGTTATATAAGTGTGCCTAATTGTATGACACTTATATTTGCTAGTGTCGCCCTATTTACTAATATTTATTATATAGATTTTTTTTTTCTGACGACATGCTTTGTATAAGTATCTCTAAATTAGCGAACAAATGTTACGCTTGAGTCCCCTTTTTTGCTACACTATGAGTGTGTAGTGTCCCAAATTTGGTGACTGTTTTTTTATATAAATGTCCCTTTCTTAGTGACGGAATAAGCGCTACACTATGATTGTGTAGCGTCCCAAATTTGGCAATAGTGTTTTTTACATACATGTCCCTTTCTTAGTGACGAAATAATCCATAACAACATAGAAAAGTGTCCCGAAGTTACGACGTATAAGTATGTTATGTCCCATATTTGGCGACACTTTTTTTTTTTGCATAAATGTCATTAAAATGACGACGCATAACTATGAATCTATCCCTTTCTTAGTAACAAAATAATCCATAACATCCCCAAAATGTGTTCCAAAGTTATGATGGAATAAGTATGATTGCGTCCATTTTTCACAACACTAATTTTTCCATAGTGTCCCAAAATTTAGCATCACTTTTTTTCCCCAATATTTATCACAATTTACGATACATGATTACTATTGTGACATTTTTTGGTACACAATTTCTCCATAAATTTTGTACCATTTTTGAATTCTTGTTTTTTAATACTTTTAAAGTTGCCAAATTACATTTTTCAAATTTTAGAAAGTATAAAATATGAAACATAATTTAAATATTCAAAAATATATAATTCAAATATCCATATAAAAAACAAGTAAGGTAATATTTGATTACGAAATGTTCAACTAATTCTCAACCAGAAAAATCTCTTCGCATCTTCAAAGTGGATGGATTTTTGCAAATCTTTGATTTTTATATTTTAATGTCCCTATAAATCAAAACAAATCAAATGTTAAATATTCAAAATAATGAAATAATTTTATTAACAAATATTGATAGTTTTTCAAATTTCAATGAAATAAATGCAGTTGCCATTAATTAATTAAATAAGATACTTACATAAGCTTAACCTTGTGTAGATGTAAATGTAGATGTAGTAAAATTGTGACCAACCTGAAAAATTAAACGCATGCCATAAATTTTAGGTGTCATGATACTTTGTACTAGTAATAGTAAATAGAATGGCCATGTTAATAGTAATTCACATCTGAAAATAATATTCTAAAATTGGATACATCACTGCGCGTACTGTTTAACTCTTTGTGGAGATCATCAATCTTCTTTTCATAATCATTTTGCATGTCTGTAATCTTCCTTTCATACCCTTCCTTCTTGTTTGCAATCATCGTCTCATAACTTACATTCATGTCATGTATTTCTTTTTGGAGAATTTCAACCTCATGTTGTTTTCTATTCTTTGGCTTAGAGTTTGGTCCAGAAATCTATGAAGGAGTAACTCCTAATCCATATCCTCTAACTCGACCATATTGATGTTCTTCCAAAACTTCATTAAGTGCTTTGTCCTCTATTTTATTGGCATTAGAATCTTTATGTGTTGCAGAATGTTCTTCAGCAACATTAGTTGCATTCTCCTACATTATATTAAAAAGAAATAACCGGAATACAACTCACATTCTGCATCTTGCAAGAGTTTAAAAAAAGATTTTGTTACTTTATTTGCTCCACTAAGATCCTCAACCATAGGAACCTCCCTTTCATTATTAACATCTTGGTTATGTTTGGTAATCCCAACTGCATCACGCAGCATGTCTACCATTTCATCCCTGTCTTCTATTTCAGACATCTAATCATCATTTTTTGTTGCATTTTCTGCAATGTAAGATTCTCCATGATATGTCCAATTCTTATACCCTCCCAGAAACCCATTAAGAATGCAATGGGACAACACATCATTCCTACTCATGAAAAAAACATTTTTACACTTCTTACATGAGCAATATATTTTTGAATTAGGTGGCCTTGATGTATAGGAAAAATCTAAGAATCTCTCAATTTCGTATATGTACTCACATGTCCTTATATTTAAATTATCTATCCAACTTTTGTCCATAGGTACATTTGCACTTGTCATCTAAATATTTTTTCCATGCCATAAAAAAAATACAATCAATACGACTTAACAAAGAATTCAGTTAATCTTATAAACCAACACATAGTCTAAGTCAATCGCAAAAAACAAGAATTAAAAAAAGTAAACAAAGTAATAAAACACTGTCTCATTACCAATTACTACTGAAAAGCTGTATGAGCAAATGGGTTTACAGACCATAATATTTTGACATTTTTTGCATTTTAACACACTAATAAATCAGAACTTATCACTAACACACGCTGAAGGACACTGATAAATCCTGTCTTTATTATCATGAATTGACTTCAACAATGAAGTATGTGTGGTCTCTAATACAAAAGTAAACTAACATTAAGCAAAAATATCAATGTTTACAGCTTCACTAAACTGAAAACAAAGATTGCCGAAGCCAAAGGACATAGAATATTGAAGAAAACTAAGAAGAGCTGAATTTGCTAGCATAGAATATTGAAGAAGAACTAAAATAGGTACTTTGTTTTCCACAATAGGGGCAGTAATTCTAACCATCTTGACCAAAAATTAAGTAAAAGTCTAACATTTGTTTGCATAAAAAAGAAATGTGTCTTTTTCTGAAAAGCAGGAACATTTTTAATATAAATACAGTGGGCTAAGTTCCATAGGCTAAGTCTTTAGTTTGTTGTTCTTGTGGTAAGGGGGAAACATACACTAGGCTGAAAGCATAGCTATGAGATTAATAGAGTTGTTGATTACATGCCTTGTTCCAAAAATGATGATTGAAAAACTAATTATATGGCTAATGTAATATACCAATATCTATACCTACCTAAAGTTAAATATGTCCAAATTCAATTTTGGCATTTAAAGGTTCAACACTAATTGCAAAACTGCAAAATCAAACTTATCTTTGCTAGGAGTAGTCAATTTGTACCAGTAACTAGTGGGCCTAGGCTTGGTATTGGAGTTCTAGACTAGGCTTTAATTTGCATTTTCTTCGGGGTGGTGTCTTGCAATTGTATTGAGAATAGCAGTTGATATTCCAATCCAGGCATAGAAACATGGCCTATTGATACATGTGTTAAGTGTCAATATCTCAGAGGATGAAAAACAGGAATTATCAGCTAACATATTAATTTCCCATATCCTCAGCTTTGGAGTACTGATAATTTAAAAGTATAATTTGGAATCCTAGCTATTGCCATTCTGAAGCCTCTCATACCCCTAGCAAGAACTAAAACCTCAGGATTCCCTAGCAAGCTTCTCTAGCCTAAAGAAATCTGGAGTTGAGAGGATTCATTACTTATTGCAAGAACCTAATGAGGTCATGGATTCTTTAGAGATTTTCTACTACTCTGCAGTGGAGAGAGGGGATATCTGGATATTATATTTATCATAAGAAAGATGTTCTAGAATCCATAGCATACTCTTGACAAATTCTGTGAACTCAATTGCAAAACAAGCACCTATTCACTATCTGGTTGCAAAAGACCAGGTTTGTTTTGATCTCAACCAACCACAACCTAATGTTATAAATTTCATGAGCGTGCCACCTCCTGCTAAACTGTCCTCCCAGAAACCGATTCCTGCCTTCAAAAGTCCTAAATTTTTTAAATAAAAAATAAAAAAGAAAGAGAAGAAAACCATTCTGCAATGCAACAAACTACTAATCCATCATTTGACCATATATGTTCAGTTCTATTGAAACTTTTCTCGTCAACATAAAAACTATACTATTGAACATTAATTTGAAATTCGTTTATCTGGTTGATTGCTAGCAGTTGCACTAAAATTCCCAGATTGTCTTGTTCTTTCTTTCCTTTAGCTTTTGTGTGCCTTTTTATGTTTTATTTTTTCTGAATCATTCTGAACTGTAGAGATCGAAAATTCTGGACTAGGTTCACATATGAAGTCAATACCAATGTTTCAAACTCTGTGTGATTCATGCTAGAAGCAATACTCATAAATGGTCACATAGATTTTGGAATTTATGAGAGGCAACTGATACTTGATGCAGACTTTAATTACCAAGATGTATAGTTGTTGAACATTGATGCAAGGATGAAAAAAGTGTAACCACAAATATTAGCCACCTTAGCCCTTTGGTTCCCTGTACACCCCCTAAGTCCACCTACACCTCCACCTCCAAAAAAAAAAAAAAAAACAAATAGATAGGCATCATAAATATTTTCTTACTCATCTAATCATGCATCAAAACTAATTCGGAGAAAGAAGACTAAAAAGCATGAATCTGTGGAACTTTAACGAGAAAAAGGAGGCCTATTGGCTTACATATTTAACGAAAAGACATTCAAACAAGTCACATCCCTTTGATTTAAGGAAGCTATTGTAAGTTCCCAATATACCTTGTTATCATGAATGACTTTGGATAAGGTTATGATATGTGACTACCAAGTTCGCATTTGCCCTTGCAGAGGTAATATTGAAAGAAGTCACAGTCTCTCTTGGCTGCTTTTGTCATTGTCTAGTTTTATTCTGCATCCTTTTTTGTTTAACTTATCCAAAGAAAACCTCAAGAGTCACTTTCATGTAGAAGGTGTATTCCTAGAAGCCTATAATTGAGTTTTTCTACTGCGTGATAAGGAAGAATGCAAAGCATAGGAAAAATCTAATTAGAATGAATTAGTACGTGATCCAAAGTGTGTTGTGCAAAATCTGTTGTTGATTTCAACACTCCAGCCACAAATGAACCCAACTCAAGAATAAGGCCCCAGTTTATCACTGCACTGAAATTGAAAGAGTATGCCAAAGAAATAAGGCCTAGTTTGTTGCACCAGTCTTTAACAATCATCAACACATGGAACAGAGAACACGAATATCAGTGTGTCTGAAGAAAATGATTTAAGCAACATACATAATAATAAAGAATCTTAGCTGCACAGAACCTCAGTAACAGAGGCTAAAGAAGACACATATTAGAGTGTTTGAAGAAAATTATTTAAGCAATTTTAGGCAGTCGCTATAATATCTGATCTAATACACAGAACCTCATTAACAGAGGCCAAAGAAGACCAAAATTCATATCAATGATTCAACATCAAGCAATCACAAATCCCATCCACCACCCCTAACCCCTCAAGAAAAAGCAACATACACAACCATCCAACTACTATGTGGCACTATACCAAGAAGATTAATTAGAAGTGTGGCAAATGGGTTCAAGGGCAACATGCCTATTAACAATTCATACACTCACTACAAATCAAAACATATGTATTTTAGCCCCAAAATAGAGAATCAAAAACGTGAACAACAAAATACACAGTAGAAATACAAAAACAAAAACCTTGAAAAATAGGTGATGTTGATGATGATCGAGCACCTCCAAAATAGTGAAGAAAGAATCGCAAGAAGAATGGGAAGAAGAATCACAATAGATTTAGGTAACTCGATTTCCCTCGTAGAAAACTGAGGCGCCAAAAAAAAAAAAGAAAATGCCGCGAAATTGTGAAATGGGTAGCCACAGATATGGGTTTTGGAGGACATAGAAGATACCGTAGCCATGGTCGAGCAAAAAAATCCCCGGCACAGCTCAGGGAACTCGCTCCAAGAGAATGAGGTCTGGGATCGGCGCCTTGGATTTCGGACCACAGGAGCAAACCAACACTATGTGTTTAGTTGTTTTTTTAATTCTTTTTTGTTTTTTCTTTCGCAAGTATTTTTAGTCCTTTTTATTTTTTTATACTTATTAGATTGAAGACTTTTTTTAATGTAATTGTTCTTTTTAAGCTTTTCTTTTTATATATAGATAAGCCATCGCAATTTATTGGGTAAATTTGTAAACATTTTCAGAAATCATATTTTTTAAAAATTAATATTTTTTAACATTTTATGAGGGGTAAAAATCTCTTTAAAACCTTTTAAATATATATGGATGGTATTCTTTTTTTTTCCCCACAAATAAATAGATAATTACATCACTTAATAAATATTTATTTTTAAATCAATCAATTAATAAATATTATTAATTCTAAATTTGTTTTTAAGTTCACTTAAGATTTGTTTTTAAAAGTGTTTTAAATTAAATTATGAAATGAAATATCAATATTCAAAATTATAATCCCCACTATTTTTTTCCATTGTAAAAGGTTATCATTTTGGTCGTAAATAAAGATTGTTTATGCAACTACATACTTCGGTTGCAATTGGTTAATTTTCGTTGCATGGCATTAAAAGTTCATGATATTTGCAATAAATATTCATTTTGACGCAATTGAGTACTCATTTGCAACCAAAATTCATCCGACGTAAATAATTTGGTTGCAAAAAAATCCCTTTTTCTTGTAGTGGTCACAATGTGTGACTAATTAAAACAAGCTTTTAAACAAGCCAGACTTTTATACAGGTCTGGCTCGAACCTTAAAAAGCGCCTTATATAGGCTAACAATGAAGGCTCAGGCCTATTTAGCCAAAGCCTAGTCCGACCAGGCTTATTTCCATCCCTATATGACTGTAAATCTGAAAGAGTAATTTTCTTGAAGATCAGATTAGTTGATGTACTATTATTGAATTTGGAGGTTTAATTCATAAATGGCTAGACAAATAGCATAAAGGTGTAGGCTTCTAGAGATTTATTGAAAACTAACAGGGAACTTTACAAATATAACACATGTTCATGTGTTCTTTCAAGGGTACATTGCTTAAACATTTTCATCATATACTTGAGCTCCTCCTTTAATCTACTAATAAATATAAAATATAATGTTATTTAATTACGTTAGGGTATGCTATACATCTTATTGTCCTAAGTTCTTCAAATGTATTTAAATACTTCTTCATTCTTCCTTCCATTCTATTTTACTAAATTATTTCATTAATTCAACATATGTACTAATATCTATTTTCTATACTATGGATAACTTAGGCAAGTGTAATCGTTTTCGTGTAGTACATATAGCAAATACTGCTCTCTCAATGATTATAAGTATTAGTATTGATCATCTTTTTATTATCTAATCAGCAATAACTAATTGAATAAATTAAATAAAATCTAAACAATAAAATAATAACAAGAAAAGGACCAAATCATTATATTAGAGAGATAACAATCAATAGATAAAAAGATCAAGATATAGAATTCCCCTAAACCTTCATATGTTAAGACTTATTCTTTATTTAATGATTAACCTAAGCTCGAGTTACATAATTCCTATTCCTAGATTGACTGAGTAGAATGTCTTCCTAAACGAAACTTCCAAATATGCATTAAGGTTTTATGGATTCATGTGATAGGTTTGATCCTAATATAGAATATTTATGTTTTCATATCTCTAAGGATTGCATGCAACTCTTCTTATTCATGAGTGATCTAATCTTATATATAATTTCTCAATCTACATATACAAAATCAAAAATTGAATCAAGTGGCCAATACAAATCCAACTTAATATAAATAGCGAATAATTCACAAAACATAAACCTTTCAATAAATTAAAGAAATCGTCTAAAATTCGATCCATCAAAATCAAAACAATTTAGCTCATGTTAACACAAATAAATCCAACAATAATCAAAGATGAATAATAAAACAAAGGACGCATTCTCATAAATTCTTGGAATCGTTTATCTTCAATTGATATCAGTAGAAATCTCGTGTTAATCCTCTATGACTATATTTTCTTTGTGTGTTAAATGGCCCTTGGCTGCTCTATTCTAACATTGTTAAGGTAAAGCCAAAATGACCTAAGAATATAACTTCAAATAGTTCATTTTTATAATAAAAATTAGGGTTACACATTAATTTTTATGTCGTATATCGGTTGAGACACGTTTGTGTTTTCAATTGTGTGGTCTTCTAAAGTTTACTATTCAAAAATCTTGACAGGTTTCTTGACACAACTTGAAACATGGTCATGTTAGAGGGTGTTTGCTCAATGTAACTTGAGACATGGCCATGCTATAATGTGTGTCACTCAATTTTACTCCAAATTAACTTAAACGTTTCTAGAAATATTTTCTCAACGTCCAAAAGCTTCCTTAACCCTAAAACTAAAAATATAAAGCAATTAAGTACAAAGTTAAGATAAAATAAGAAAAATGCGTATAAAAGTATGCTAAAGATACAGTCCAATTAGCACTTATCATGTGCATTCCCCATGCTTCCACAAATAACCTTAGTCATTTGTTCTCAACTACTCCTCACGTGAGTTCGCATTTACTTGTTAAACCAAATAAAAGCCTTCACTTCTAGATATAGTTCACTTATATACAATTTCTTTATTTCAAAAATCTAATGTAAATCAAAATATTTACTACACTTATTGATTCTTGCCTAGGGCCAACCCTTCAAAAGAAAGAAAATCTAATTTGGTAATTTAACCCCATACATGTTATCTTCTCTATTTCCACATCCTAATTTCATGCTGCCAGAATCAAAATTTAGTAGTTAATTTAAAAGAACTTTTACCCCTCCACTTTGACTCCCTTTAGTCTACTTTTCCTCTTTTGTTTCCATCCTTTTAGTTACCTGATTCATACCAATAACAAACATGTTCAAAATTTTTAGTATATTGAACAATTAATTTAATATTACTCTCAACTTAAGATTACAATCCCACAACTTATTAAGTTGAAGTTATGCCTTTATTTCTTAACAATATGTCCTATAGAATTGAGCTTCTTAGCCAGTACTTTAACGTACTCTTGCAACTTCCTTAATTCGCTTTCCATTCTTACTACTCTTTTCTCTATTTTTTGGACTTTTGGTTATGAATAGGATTCAGACCGCAAGAATATAAAACTATTCTAATACCAATTATTATGAATTGGACTAACACGAAATACTCTAGATAAAAAAATAGATGATTTTATTAATTACTAAGATAGAATACTGAGAGTTTAATGGATTAGAGATTGGAAGATAACATAAATAGTAGGATATCAAAGATAAAAAGATAAGTCATCAGTTTCAGAATACCATTCCAACTAAGGATGGCGAATGATATATCTAAAAAAAAGTCATAATATGCTGTTTAGATAAGACAAAATATCATATCATTTGATTTAGACCCTAAAATTACTCAATAATCAAAACTACTTTTCTTTACTATAAATATTTGTTTAATATTTGTGGGGATATTACAAATATTTTACCTTCAATTGCTATTTCCATTGAAGCTTTCTTTTTTTGGAACTTTTGTAGAATTTTAGCCGATGCACTTAGCAATTACGAGGCACAACTTATTATTATTACATTTTAATAGTTGATGACATGTATTGGTTGTTGTTATATGAATGTTATAATTATTAACTATTTTTATTCATTGTAAGAAATTAATTTTTTTTTAAATGGTCAGATTCATGATTGTCTTTTGTGATAATTTTTTAAAGTTCCAACTACAGAGTCAAAGAATAGCTTAGTATTCCATCTATTTCAAAAAACGTATTTATGAAACATTTTGCATACAAATTAAGGACGTTGAAAATAATATTACAATTTAAATAAAGTTCTTATTCTATCTATATTAAAAATACAACAACTATTGATTGATGAAGATTTTTAAGAAATAAGAAGAAATAAGAGTTTTAGAAAGTTGTGTAGTTGACTTAGAATAAATAGGGGTAAAATAGAAATAAATTAATTATTAGTTTTAGAAATATGTATATAAATATCTATTTTGAAAGAAAAAAAAAGTTTCATAAATAAATATTTTGAATGGAGTATATAACATAGGAGAAAAAAAAAAAAAGAAGAAGAGTTTTTCAAATTTGAAACTAAAAAGGCAAGCTTTCACACCAATAGATTAATAAATTGTTTGTTGTATCCACGTATTACAATAAACATCGGTTTAAAATATAATTTTATACTATTAAGTATTATATTTATAAAGAATAAAATAAAGTTAATATTTTTACTTTCTAAATAGTTTTAAAAATTAAATAGTAATACGTTTTTATGAAATATTTAATATTTATTATTTAAAGATATTGAGAGAGATAACTTCTTAACTTTATTTATTAAAGGATGTTATATCACTTTAATACGTTGTACAAATTAATAATTAATTTTTCTCCGTTATGAAAATCATAAAATTAAAAAGATGGTATTATAAAATATTACATTTAAAAAACATAATACATTAATACTCAATAAAATCAAAATGGTTATCCAAAAGTAATTCATTCTTTTACAATAACCTACTATTGCTAATAAATTAAAAGTACATAACAAAGTAAAACATTATATAAATATGGTACAAGATTGTATTGTTTAATAATATTTTGTGGTCAAAACCAAATAACAACTCCAAATTTAAAAGCAAAGGGGATAAAAAAATCAAAAATACTTTTTATAAATTCACAACAATTATATGGCTTTTAAAAAATACGCTTAAACTTTTTCAGCACACCTTATATCGTGCCTTTCGTTCATAATCTCGCATGATTTCCCGGTGACACTGCCACAGTTATGAGAAATGTGAAGCTTGAAGGATAATTACCACTTTGGACACCAAATTCTTGCTTAAAAAAAAAAAAAAGTTGCCCATTTTTCCAAAATGAATAAACTTTAACGGACAATCTTTTTTAAACCCCATTCCACCCACGTCATCCGACGCAGCAAGAAAAACAGAGATCACGTGGATAACGATTTCTGGGTCAAAAGCGTAACTCTAACCCAGCGCCATCTAGTCATAGTGTAATACACTATATATTGATTAATTTGATTTCTTCCTATTCCTCTACTTCACCTCTTCCCCAGCGACACGGCTCTTCCTCCTCCTCCGCGCACAGCCACACCTACCACCTCCGACCACCTATAAAATCCAAAATCTTCCCAATATACCCTGCAAAATTCGCTTGGACATAAGTCTGTGTATGTATTATTGGTTGTATCATAGATTAGTTGCACATAGAGATGGCTGTATTGTTGGAGGATTTAGTCAAGTCGCTGGAGTTGTGGTTGAAGCTGATCTATAAGAAATCACAGCAGCAGGATTATGTGGATCCTACATTGGATCCGGTTCTGTTGGTGCCTGGTGTTGCTGGTTCAATTCTCGAGGCGATTGATGAAAAAACTGGTGAAAAGGAGCGAGTTTGGGTCCGGATTCTTGGGGCGGACCATGAGTTCCGGACCAAGCTCTGGTCTCACTTCAACCCTTCTACCGGTATGATTTGGGAAACTTTTTGGGCTTTTGTTTTTCCATTCAAGAGATTCTTTTTTTTTTTTTAAAACATGGATGTTGTATTGTTAGTAATTATTCGAAGTTTAGAACTCTAAAAATTCTTAATTTCTGTTGCTTATAATTTTATGTAGCAAATAATCTTATTAGCTTTGTACTGTAATTTCAAAGTTTGATACATTTGTATTTAATTATGAAGCCATGAAAATGGGAAATCTTGACAATAAAGAGAAAGAGATGTTGGATTGATGATCTTATCAGGAGTCCAACCGTATTCTTAGTATGATAATTATTGTTACCCTTTTTTTTCTCTATCTTGTTTGCTTGTCCTATGCATGTGCAATGAGAATGGTTTTTAATTGATTCAAGAATGTTTTTTTAGTTGCTGTAGAAAGTTATAGCTGATATTAGCTGGTGTTCTTTTAGATAGATTCATTAGATTCATTTCCTGTTTTATGGGTAATTCTTTGTTTGAATGACATGATAATGGGATGAATGGTTCCCTTTGTGACACAGGTAAGACAGAATCTTTAGATAAAAACACAAGGATTGAGGTTCCAGAGGACAGATATGGGTTGTATGCAATTGATGTTCTGGATCCTGACATGGTACACATTTTCCATTAACTTTGGTTTTGATGCTTTATTCAGACATAAATTTGTGCTAGGATTTGAGGGTGGGGGTGTGTGTTTTTTTGTGTTTTGGGGGGGGGGGTGAGAGCTTGTTTTTAAGAGTAAAATGATATAATGCAAATGAATTTTATTTGTGAAGCATGGGCAGTTTTGTCACTCACCTCTAATATATCATAATATGCGTCCTTGTGCCCACAAATTTTTTATAAAATTCAAAATCACTCTTACATGTTTCTACAGAACTGTTTTTGTAGATCCAATACAAGTATACCCTGAATATTGTAACAAGCCAATTTCCTTTTTATAGCAAACTTCTATTTGTTTCCTCAAATATATATTTGAAATCTGATGTTTGTTGACTTGTTTTTTTCTATCAGGTGATTGGTGCTGAAAGTGTATACTATTTCCATGATATGATAGTTGAAATGCTCAAATGGGGTTATCAGGAGGGCAAAACACTCTTTGGTTTTGGATATGATTTCCGGCAGAGCAATAGGTAGCTATATGTTTGGTGGTGTTATTGATTTCTTGAAATTTATTTTTTCACTGGTTTAAAGAATTCATAATTCCTAGGCCTTCTAGGTGATGAATGCCCCTGAACAGTGTGTCTTGATATCTGTTCCTCAAAAATTTTGATTGCACCAGAACTGACTTTTGTTGGATTGTCTTCTTCTGTGGACCAAAATTCAAATGTCAAACGGTTAGAATTAAGACTTGACTACATGATAGTAAAGTTTGACAAGTATATTATACCAATGAGGCTTGCGGTAGGATTTTGGAGGACAAGTGTTGGGTATTAGAAATTTATCAGGGCTTTTTAGCATGTATGTTAATCTGTCCCAAGCATTTGTAGACTAGTCTTGGAGTCTTTGGGTGTAGGCTGTCTCAAAATATTCTCTCAGTCCTTTTACCATTTAAATATATTATTGTTTTCATTTTCTAGAGAGATGCGAATGGGCATGAATATAATGTAATTTTGATTTTTTTTTCCCCCTTTTATTTCAAGTACATAAGGTGGGTGGGATCACTTTATATTGGCGGTATGAATAGCAGACGAAGTGTTGTTCACTAAAACAGGTGCTTTGGTTCCTGGACAATTATTGGTTGGAACTTTTCAAAATACTAACCTGTGAACCCACAACCAAACTATTTAGGTAACAATGGTTCTAAATTAAGCAAAAGATAGATTCATATGAATAAAATGAAAGTGGTGCCAATTCATCTGCAAAATGTGAAACTCATTATACCATATTACTGTTATTGTTACAATCCACAAGGCTCTACTGCCAAATGCATCATTTTGAGCCTGTATGTTCTGCCTTCTTTAAGGGGTGTTGATCAAAGACACCAAGTTAATGGCCCTTGAGGAATTGATGCCTTGCCGTGAAAGAAAATTAAAGCAAAGGGAAGTGAAAATAACTGACTTTACGGAGGACAAAGATGTAATAAAAGGAAACATCTGATTTCTATATAGAATGCAGTGTTGTTTCTGCAGGAGAAGTCCTGTGATTTAGAAGGTGAGATTGACACCAGGTTTCTTTCTCATTTTTCCCCCCCTTCTCCCTTTAAACCACCTATTTTCCACCACGACTATAACTAGCTGGCTTTCATGATGTTTAGAAGGAGCCTAGTTGTCTCCATTTGATTGTCAAAGATATGCTTAAGGATTTTGGGCCCATTTTCAATTGATCAAAAGGTTCTATGTTTTTGTTGAACCAGTTTGTTACTAGAATATTAAATCTCTCAGCGGACCACACACCCCCCCCCAAAAAAAAAGCAATCAGGTCCTTGTTTAGAATGGAATCGCCTCCTGAATCATAATCTTTTACATATTTTTCAGAATATGTAGTTTCTCATTTCCATGCTGAAGTCAGTATACATTTTGAGTTTCTTGGAAGCAGAGCTTACTCGTGTATTCTTCTTTGTGTGCATGCTAACTGAAAATTTCAGGAGCAAACCTTCCTATAACTATGTGAGCAGATATCTCAAAAATTTTTCCATGATGTATATAGTTTTTGGTTAGGTTTTTCCTTAGTTAGGATGAAGTATATTCTTCATGGATGAAGAATTCAATCTTAGGAAATAATCTGAATTTTTATTACAGTTCTATCCGTTAAAAAGGGCACAAGGGTTTCAGGAAAGCTGACAGCCAAAAGCCATATGTCAATTGTGCTAATAATAGTGGTAACTTAATGAATTTGGTGCATTATTGTACATCTTTTAAGTTTTCCTCAAAAAATGGACTATAGATGATAAATATCTGTGGATTGTCCCATTCTCCGCATTTTAAGCTTACTTCTCCACACTTTTTGGGTAAAGTGATGTGGAATCGAATGACATAAGATATCTTCATTATCCTTGACCTTAGGTTATTGAATTCAAGGTAGTGTGAGAACTGTAATCCGTATAGAAATTCTTTCTCCTCGACCTTTTACATGCTGTTGGGATTTGTGACGTCAAGCAGAAGGGCAACGACTACTGTTTGTAAAATGCATACAAAGAATGTGTTTGAACATAATGGCAGGGAAAGTTTGTTATCCTGAATTATTTTAGTATCAGTCATGGATAATAATAATTCTGACAATAGTTTATATTTGGTTCGTAGTGTATATCTTTATCCCCTTTTCTGTTATGGCTTAAATGGGTATTTACCAAGGACTGAATTAGGAGCTTGGGGTTGGGGGAGCAAGTTATACTAAGGAGATAATGTTATAATTTTTTTTTTTTTTGGGGGGGGGGGGGTAGCTTCGTCTCTGGTATTTACTCTTTGTTCTACCATATAATAAAATCTATTTTATCCAAGAGAGATTCTTTAAATTCTATTCTTCAGGTTTCAGGAAACACTTGTACGACTGGCTTCAAAGCTGGAGTCTGTATATACTGCATCCGGGGGCAAAAAGATAAACATTATAAGCCATTCAATGGGAGGGCTTCTTGTGAAATGCTTCATGAGTCTGCACAGTGATGTAAATATATCATATTTCTTCCTCGTGCTTGTTCTAACCTTCACTTCTGGGGTTTCTTCAAATATTTTGTATTTTGCCAGATTTGGCAATTAACTATCTTCAATGATGTCATTTTCTCTGCAGATATTTGAGAAATATGTGAAGAGTTGGATAGCTATAGCTGCACCATTTAGGGGTAAGTGTCTCTAGAATTTGTTAAATTGCTTAGAGATCCAAATACTGGTTTCTGATTCTTGGGCAATCTTCATGTGTAAGGAAGTATATTGGCCAATTGGCTGAATTGATGTAATTGAGGTCTACAATTGGTCCTAGTTCATGGTATCACAAATTGGCTTACCCAAATCGTTACTTCAGTGTTGTTTTTTAATAAGTTCTTGCCACTGATTCATCTGTAGTTTTGAACCACATTCAAATCCATGTGAAATTATTTAAAAATCAAGTAGCTTTGTAAGGAGGTAGCCAATGTTAACATTTATTTGGGGAGTCCTCCCCCGCACATTCCTTACTGTTTCTTCCTAGAACCAACTGGCTGTCTTGGGGCCTTTGGAGGGTCTAGGTTGTCAACATACTTAAGGTGTCCCTGTGAATCAGTGGTCATTTTGTAGACAATCTATTTACTTTCTGAATTACGCAATTACAGAACTGTAAGGAACTCCTGCATTCCAAAGGATATAGTTGGTAAATGGTAACTTTTTCTTTCTGGTTTTTACGTGTACCTCTCTTAATAAATAGTAAACATGTATCACAACATTTACCACAAATTGGGTTTGGACATTTTCACTTCTGTACTGCCAATTGACTATTCATAATTCATTCTAGAAATATTAAGTTGCATAAAAAGTTAATCTTACATTTTTCAAAATTGATATGCTAGGATTTGTGGTACATGGAGGTTTATGTCCAATATAACTCTTGATGTTAAGCAAGGCTATTTGGCGATACTTATTGAAACATATATTTGTATTCCTTGTTCGGAATCTTTTTCTGATTGTAAATGCAATGAGTTCCGCTTCTGATACGGAGCCATTTCAACTTTAGTGGTGGCTGATATGGTATTGCTAAATTTAGGAAGCAGTGGTGGAATTTAGAAGAAATTATCAAAAAGAAAGAATAAAAAGGGAAGGCAAGAATTCAGCTAGAGAATAGAAGGAAAATAGGCAAAATCTCACAACACACAGCTCTATTTCGTCATTCAACAATCACGCTCTTTGTTGGAGTTTTTATAATGATATATACATATATCAAAAACCTAGAATCAACTAAAAATATCTTCGACTTCAGCATATATGTTATCTTCAAATCCCCTTAGCCTTACATTCTACATCAGCTTCTATAATTTGTTACTATAAGAAAAGAGTATATATGCTAGAGGACGAAAAGATATTTACCAATTTTTTTTAAAGAAAGAAATTAATACATAATTCACACAATTGGGGAGCTTGTTCTTGAGAAATAACTTAATGCTCCTGTAGTTTTATCTAAAACGTTACTTACTTTCTCATTGTTACCAGTTGTTTGTTCACTATTTTCTTCTGTTAAATTTCTTTTCACCTTTTTATCAGGTGCCCCTGGATATATTACATCTGCACTTCTCAATGGAATGTCATTTGTCGAAGGTTGGGAGCAGAATTTTTTCATATCAAAATGGAGCATGCACCAGTTGGTATATGATCTGTTTTTATGTATTTTGCTATTTTTTTTGGCATCGCTCTCTCTCTCTCTCTCTCTCTCTCTCACGCGCGTGAGCGAAGATATGCACCCAGGCACATGGATTTTTAATCAGATGAATTTCTCTGTTGAAATTAATCTTGTTTAGCTGTTTGTGTGTTTGGGGGATTTAATTTCCCAGCAAAACTTATCTCTTTCATTTATTTGACTTGTACATGATGTTGAAATCAACAGAAAATTTTAGCCTCTTTTCTTCTTATGAACAGAAGGAATAAAAATTTGTTGGTTTTTCATTTTAGATGGCAATTCATTTACAATGCATTGTTATTGGTGAGTTAATTTTTCTTATTTTGTTTCAGTTGATTGAATGCCCATCCATATATGAGCTAATGCCATGCCCATATTTTAATTGGCAACATCCTCCAGTCCTAGAAATTTGGAGGGAGAATGGCAATAATGATGGAGATTCAACCATTATGTTGGAGTCATTTTCGGCATTAGAAACTGTAAAAATCTTTGCAGGAGCTCTTTCATGCAACATGGTGAGCTTTGACCTCATTTCTTGTTGAATATTTACCTTGGAATCCTTACAATATCATATTTTGTGGGCTTTATTCCCACTTTTTTTGGAGCTGTACTGTACCAAAAATATGTCAGATTCCTTCATGACACTGTTGTCTTCCTCACATTACGTATCTTTTAAACTCCGGGGTTCAATCTACATATATTGTTCAATGAAATATGTAAGTAAGACGTCTGAATGTATAGAAAAGAATCTTTTGAAATCTCACATGTGATGTGACTTGAATCTAGACATGATCCTGCAAAACTTTTCTTTGCATTGAAAATTTATATACACAAATTTCAAAAACCTTATCAGAGTCTCTGTTGAGTGAAACATGCATCTCTTATCTGGTTTTGAGAAGGCATCTTTGCATCTTTTTTATATTATATATTTTTCTAAAATCTTGTGATGATTTTTTTGATTCTCCTTCTACAGGCTAATTTTGATGGTGTGGATATTCCTTTACCATTCAATATGGAGATTTTAAAATGGGCTAATGGGACACAAAATGTGTTGAGAAACGCCAAAGTTCCTCCACAAGTTAAATTCTACAATATATATGGAACCAATCACCAGACGCCTCACAGTGTTTGGTATTGTCTTTAAACTTGCATTGAATTTTGATGTGTTTCTGATTTCTGAAACGAGTTAAGCTATAAAACTTCAGTGAAATTGATAAAATTTATTGGGGCATCAATTCAATTTACGTTTTTGCAGTTATGGAAGTGAGGATGCCCCTGTCTGTGATCTGAGACAATTATGCTGTTATCTGGTATGGCTTACTCATCTAAACCTATTGAAACTTGCCTAACATATCTTACATGCAACTCATGAGCTTTATGTCTATAATTTGTTTTTTCTTGCTTCATTTACAGCCAAAATATGTCTATGTTGATGGTGATGGGACAGTTCCAGTGGAATCTGCAAAGGTACCTTTTCCTTATTTTTTATGACCGTGCCTTCCTTTGGGTGGTTAGTTTAACTCCTCAATTAACATTTATCTTTCAGCAAATCTTGGGACCTTTTCAAACCTCTTGGTTTTTTTTCTCTCTGTATTTCACATTAAAACGGCCATATATTCTTGGTCTAAGAATAGTTCCATTTTCTTTTTCACTTTGAGAGGTTACAGTTAGGGATGATGTTCCTGGTTATCTTGCCTGGAGATCAGAAAATTTTGAAAGGTGATGAATGAGTGAACTCTTGATCTGAGTTTAGGACAAATAATAATCATATTGTTTTTGGACAAATCATTGTAGCCATAGTGGCAGTTCGAAAAGAATCGAGTGAGATGGCATGAAGCATGTGTTAGCCAACAATCTTGTGCCATGATGTGAGCTTTATTTTAATGTTTTTCCCTTCCCAAAAGTAATTGATTTCATTTAACTTCGCCAAACTTTTCTGCTGTAAAATCCCTGAGCAAATGCAGGTGAATGGTCTTGGTGTGGTTATTTGTTTAAGAAGTACATTTTAAATATGAATTCTAACGACTTTTATTGTTGATAATCCATCCTTGGAGGCTGATGGACTCAATGCAGAAGCCAGGGTCGGAGTACCTGGGGAGCATCGAGGAATCCTTTGTGATCATCATGTTTTTAGAATTCTCAAGCACTGGTTGAAGGCAGATCATGATCCATTCTACAATCCAGTAAATGACTATGTTATCCTACCAACTTCATTCGAGATTGAAAGGCATCATGTGAAAGGCTTGGAAGTAACATCTCTCAAAGAGGAATGGGAAATTATTTCTCATGACCCTGATGACCAGGATAACAAGGGAGATTCAATTTCGGTCTCTTGCATGCGGGGTGATGAAGCTTCAAGGGAAGAGGCCAGAGCCACTATTGTCGTTCACCCTCAAAGCCATGGAAAGACGCTTGTCGAGCTTAATGCCACATCTGTGTTTGCAAATGCATAGACAACCTGTAAAAGTACCAGAAAGAAGGGGGGGGCTCTGTTTTACATTAGTATATCACAGCCCGTTACTACAGGCAATGCTGTAAATCTTAAGCTTGTGACCTTTCTTGCATACCTGTTCTTACGTTGGATGTAAATATGAATATCTACCGCCTAAGTTAACCTCATTGGGGAAGTGATTGTAAATATATTGTTAGAATGGTGTTGATCATACTACTCTTTTGCAGTAATGAATATAAATTTGTGGTTGTTTGGGACATGTAACATGACTCCAACTTGTATGTATTGATGGTCTCAACTACAGGTGGCATGGATTTATATTCAATGGATATCTAAATTCGTTGATTAATAAGAAGAATAGGGATAATAAAATTTAAGTTAATGAATATAAATGGATGGTTATTTTGATCCAATTAATTTACTTAGTTGAAAGGACATTTATTGGACTTTAAAATATCTAATTAATTGTTAAAAGTTAATCAATATGTATTAGTATATCATTTTATTAATTAGATTTCACTACTAATCTCTCATTAATGAAAAAATATTTATTTATTCGATAAAAAATATAAATAAACAGAGTAAATATTCAAAATCTATGTATATCTATTCATTTACATCTATCTAATATAAAGAGATTAGATATAAATGGATTGGATTCTATTTAATTATGTTCAAATTTAAATGGATATTTATATCGGCACAACTAATCTCAACGCAAATATGAATAAATAAAACACCCTTGTATCTGGAGTCATATGCTGTCTCTTCATCCTTCGACGTTCCATTTCGTTTTAAAATATAGTTTTCATCTTGGTCGCTTAGGCCTCAGCTGAAAAAAAAAAAAAATCCAAGCAGTGGATGGGAACTTGCCAAAAATGCCACTTGAGTTGTTTTCCAAATTTAATTGTGGTCGATTTTAAGGCTGGGAAAATCCATGAAATGGTGGGTTGCGAAGAAGAAAACAAAGACACAGCCAGTTATTAGTTGAACAGCTGATCCTCAGATCAGAACCAGGAATTTTTAAATATTTTATTTTTGGTTTAATAAAATTAATTTTTTAAAAAAATTGTTTCAATTCTACCTTTTATTCTTTACAAATTTTGTAAAAATTATAATATTATTATTTAACATATCTTTTCATATAATTTGTCCCCAATTCCAAACTTTTACTTCCTTTCTTATAGAGAATATTAATTGTGAAAGTTTAGGAAGAAAATATATTTATATAAAAAGTATATATTATGTAAAGATAAGAAAAACTGTATTTAAGTATAAGAAAAAAATATATGCACTTTTAAATGAAGAACGTTTGTTGCGATAGTTTAAAAGGCAAGGCGGGAGGGGGAAAACGTATGGAATTGGGGTTTGAACCCGACGTGAATCGAACACGCAACCTTCTGATCTGGAGTCAGACGCGCTACCATTGCGCCACGGATCCGATTGTTTAAAAAATTGGAGACAAATAATTAAAGTGTTCCTTTAAAAGCAGTAGCAAAAGTTGTACCTAGTAATCAAACAATCATAATAATGATAATCCCTGTGATCTTCTTGAATCAGAAGTTGAACACTAAACCTATATAGGACAAAAAATTTCCAGCAATTTGAGTACCAACACTTTTTGCAGTAGGATCAGAACTGATTCATGAAGGATTTCAGTGAAACTAAGCAAGGACAGGAGAACTACGTCGACAGTCTACACTACACGAGTAATGAGACGAAGCTCCCTTGCAATCTGAATATCCCTCTGACGCCTTCTCCGCAGGAATTTCGTGTAGAGGAACTCTGCATACAGGAAGCAAATTAGCACAATATTTACTCCAAAGCAGACATAAAATATTCTGCTAAAGGTATCACGCTTGTCCCAGGACAAGTATGCATCCCTGAACCAGTAGATATAAACCAAAATGCTGAGGAGAAATTGACTCGGGGATGTTGATGGAAGGTGAGGATCAGGTCCCAGTAGTCCAGTGGGATAAAGAATGGCAAACCAAAAATAGGGTATGGCAGAGGGCAATACAACTTTGAGAATCCAATTCAAAGAGGATAGCCCAGAGAAGACCGAATGGACAAAGGCCACAACTATAAGATCAACAAGGCATGCAGGTACGGTAGTACTGGAAACGCAGCGGAGAAGAGTTGTCCATGCCGTTGTTGCTACAAGAAGCCATGGTGACGAGGCAATGAGTGGACTGAAATAGATATAGGTTGCAATGATATCTAACATTTTTGAGTGAAGAAGCAAGTAGCCATCCCAAGAAACAGGCATTTTTCTTCTGTTATTTGTTTAGTTGCAGATAGGAGAGAGCTGTTGGACTTGTGAAAATGGAGATGGCTAATGGGAAGACTTGAAGATGAAGGGCTATATATATATGTCCAAAAGCATGTTATATTTCTGTTCGAAAGAATCAAAATGGAAAAACTTCTAGGCATGTATTATCTCATGTCCTTGTAAAAGCAATGCATTAGAAACTCGTTTTTATTGGAGAAAATAAAATTTTTAATGCATACAATAAAAATTTTTAATATAATAAATTAGTTTCGTGAAAAAACTTTGTTGATCGATTTTGATCAAATCAAAAACTTTGGATAAAATCTTTTTAAATTTTATCTTTCATTCTTTAAAAATTTTTAATAATTATTACTGTATCTATTAACATATCTTTCTAATTTATCTCCTAATACCAAGTTGCTAATTCTTCCCTTATATATTTCAATATTGGAGTAAAATAAATAGTTTTCGTAATAAAAATATTAAATAGTTAATTCTTTATAAGTTTAAATTTTGAAATATTTTTATATTATTTAAAAAAGTAAGAAGTATATATTTCTTGAAAAAAAAAGAATAAGAGGGAGGTTCATAATTTAATAATTTCAATTTTATTACATCTTGACCTAGAGCTTTTAATCATCAAATTTTCAAGATAGTATGATTTTCTTTAATTATATTTTACTTAAACGGGACAATATCTCATGCCACCACGCTTTTGATTTGTTTTTGCTAGATTTGAGCATCTGATGTAACAATTTCCGAGAGAGACCTCGGGACCTTTGGAACAATAATGATCACAGTAACTTGCCAAAGATAAATGTGACACTCACTCATTATTGGGTTGTTTCTTCCTTCTTTTTCTCTTTAATAGGGACTCTTTACTTCAATCAATTATTGTTAATGCAAACATATAATTTCTTGAAGAGTCTACTATATAAATTTATATGGAAGAATCAACAAAGAGTTTCTGAATTGCAACTTTTATCATTTTTATCAGAAAATTTTGCATCTTATTTTTGTTCTATATATTGGGTATTCATCTATTTACTTTTTCTTTAAAAAAAAACTAATTTATATTCCATTAAATGAAAGAAAAACTAAAAGTGACATTGAAACTATGCAAATAAATCCTCACCATATATCCAATCCCTAATACTTAATTTGATTGGATATAATCTATATACGTGGTCAAATAGATGTATTCCTTGTTGATCTGCAGCAACATTCAAAATCTGAACACGCTTTGGATTTTTTACTAAATATGAACACCTGAGAAAATATGTTTACTCGGAGACCTTTGTTGACTGAGACATCCCAAAATAAATAAATCTGCTGGACAACCCTTGTGACCATAAGGTACCCCAGAACAATAGTTATTATGGCCTCTTTTCTTCTTTTGCTTAAATTCTTTTTAATTTTATTATAAATCTTAAAAAAAAAAAAAAGAAAAGAAAAAGTAGCCATTCTAAACATGATTGTTAGGATTTTTAGAATGCGGATTTTAGTTGAAGATACCGTTTGCACAATGAAAAAGTCACGCAGTTATAAGTCTAATATGCGTATATAATACTATTTGATTCATTAATTATTATTACAAAAGTGTAATAAAATTAATGTTTCTTACCACTAATTTAAGACTTATACATTCTCATAAGAGAATTACATGATGTGCAATTTTATTATAGAAACCTTTTCAATCTTACACTGAGAATGGTTCTTTTTGAAACTACGCCATGCAAGGCAAAACTAATAACCTTAATTGGTTAAAAAAATTAAAATAAAAAAAAACCTCTTTTAGATTTATATATCTTACACTAATGTGTTTAAAATAAAAAAAAAAGAAAAGAAACTATGTATCCAATATATTGCAAGGGACTTAATTCAAGTATATCCAATGTCTTTACCACCTATTACCCAAAATGCAAAATTTACATCTAATATATCCCACCAAAAAAAAAAAAAATTACTAACAAAAAGTTTACATAATTGGTATCATTCACAACAATCGCCCTCTAAATTTTTTTTCGTGTATCTAATAATTAATTAGAAAAAGGTAAACGAGAAATGTTCATTCATTTTGAAGTTCTAAGTTTTTTTTTTTTTTTCCTTTTTACATGTTGAAGTTATATATATATATCACGAACCATGTTTCACTTCCTTCCCACTTTAATTGTATAGTAGAATAAAATAATATGATTCATATCACTTAACCCCCTTAATTTATATATGCCTCAACTTTTACTTTCCCCATAAAAATATTTTTTTATCAGTTTGCCCCATAATCTCAGAAATAGTAATTTTCTCACAGGGGATCCGGCTCGACCCAATCCTATTGGATCAGAAATTCCCCAATCAAGGCAGGGATTTGGACTGGATCAGACCTTTTCCCTCGGTCCGCTAGAATTGTATTGTCCTAACCCGCTTCTACTCGTCTTTTAGTTTTTTTATTTTTTAATTTATATTTATTTATCTTCTATTAATATATATATATATATATATATAAACATATACATGTTTTTAAAAAATATATAAATATTTTTATATTTTAAATACATATTCAAATAATTTAAAATATAATACATAATCAAACATTTTAAAGGTTTTTAAAAAATATATGATAAAATTTAATTTTAAAAAGGTGTAATATCTTTTAAAATTAATTTAAATTACTATAAAAGTAGTTTATATTTTATTTTCAAAGTGAAGCATAAGAAATTTTTAATTGTACAAAATCAAACGAGCTTTATATTTGTTTTTTTATTTTACAACTCTTCTAAATTCTTCAATGAATAATTTAATTTTTTATTGTACTTTATTTTTCATACCTTGTTATGTTTTTTACTATTAATGTTATATTTTTTATTTGAAATTGTATTTTATGATTTTATGATTTTTTTTATTTTTTCTACTATTGAATTTTTTCCTTACTTTTTTTCTTTTTTAAGACCCTATTGGAGATTTTTCTCCTCTTAGCCTGCTAGGCCCCTACTCCACTTGGGGATGGGTCGAGAGTGGGAATGATTTTGTCCGTGACAGTTGAGAATTGGGAATCTTTGCCCATCCCTATTGCAAGGCTGGGTTGGGAAATGAAACGAGATATCAGAAGCCGAAATAGCAAGAGGATCAGAATTTTTAATCTCAAACCTATCGTAACTCAATTGACATTCCTATAGGTTAGTGATAATAACTTACCTAGAGTCAAATATTATGTTAAATTTTTGCATCAAATAAAAAAGAATCATTCTAATTCGAATTGAATGAAAAGTATATAAAATAGAAAGGAAGAAATCATTCAATGAGGTTTATAGATAGTAATTTTATCGTTTAAATTGGGGATCCGATCAAATTCAATCATGTCTAAGGATTTCTCAACTTATCCAGAGATGAGGATGGAATCGAGCCCTATACGTGGATGGGGATTTTAATTACCCCTAATTCGTCATCGTTTGTCTCCTAATTTTTAATTTTTTATATTTATACCTATTTTATTTTATATTAGTATATATACATATATTCGTGAATTTTTTAAAAAATGTATAAATATATTTATATTTATAAAATAATTTATTATTAATATATTTTAAAAGCATATTAACATGATTTAAAACATAATAAAAAGTTAATTTATTTTAAAAATTTTAAAAGATATATAGTAACATCTATTTTGAGAGAGATGTAATTTTTTTTAAGAATTAATTTGAATTACCATAAAAGTATTTTCTATTTTATAAATTTGTTGATTTTTTAAATATTTTTTAAACTTATTTTAATTTTTAGATTCAATTGCAAATTATTTCACCTATTGGCCGGGTAGCCCCTACCTCCCTACTTGGGGATAAGCCAAAGATGGGAATAATGTTGTCTCCTGTGGGCTGGGTGGGACCAGGGTTCCCGCTTCTCCGTTTTGCGAGGATAACCGTTTTCATTTGGTAGACAACCGAAATTTCAAAAATCAGGAAGTCCTAACTACCGTTAGTGACTAAGATTGGATTTCAATTTTCAGTTCGATTTTGAAATTTAAAAAACAAAAACTGGAAAATATAAATTTTTAAAATTCAAAATCCCATCAACTGATATATATTTTTTAGTCTGAAAAACTAAAGCGCAAGAAAAAAAAAATTAATTTTTTTTTATTTACAATTTGGTAAACATTACATCACTTTTTTAATATTGCATTCACTTTATATTATAATATTATATTTGTATTACTCAACCCCCAAATTATCAAACACGATTAATATCCTTTACTTTAATGGTAAGGGTTTATTGACTAGACTTCCGTAACGCTTAGTTAGGGCTTAGGGCAGCTAGCTTTTAACTCTATAAGTCTAACAATTTTTAAAATTTCACTTTTTCGGCTGAGTTATGAAAATCGATGTACAGCAACTAGAAATCGTTAACTTTCACTACATGGTAAATCAAAGTAAAACAGACATGAAATCATAAACAGGGTTTGGGAATATTAATTCTAAGGATATTCATGTCATTTTAATCGAAATATTAAGGAGTATTGGGCATCACTAACAGCTCATACTGATGCAAAAATAATTTTATAAAACAAATTAAAAATTGGAATAAACAAATATAATAAACAGATATTTATTTATCAACTTAATTTGAAAATCGTTGGCAGCGAACCACCTGAATTTCCCTTGTTCTCTTTTAAATATATCCAAAAACTAACGGCTAGTATGAAAAAAATAGTACATACCAACATGAGTTCCATACTGACAACATTGAAAATCCATAGCAGCTGCAATTTCTCTGATCATTTTTTTTCTCCAAAACTTGAGCTTGGAAATAAGTAAAATAGTATTGATATTTATCATTCTTCTTCAACCTGTTGGGAAAATCCCTAGTTTAAAAGTGGCTGTTGAAAGACAGGCCACTGCTTGATTCAAATTAATATACAGCAGCAGGAAACAATAACAGTTCCCCTCTTAAGGATATTTCCTTTTACATATTTTACATATGTAACCTATATAGTATTACCCTTCAGAAATACATGGGAAAAAGAATAATTATTTTTCTTCTTGGAGACTCAAATTTCTCCTCACAGCTCAAAACTTTGGATACATACAGTTTGGAACTTGTAACCACAGATGAAGAAGTCATTTTTTAAGAATCAACCCTCAAAAGAGAGCTTACCGGCAAAAATGAGGAAAATTGTTTTATTTCGAGTCCTCCATATCCAATGAAGACTCGAAATGTTTTCTTCTCTTAGGTTCCGGTTCACCTAACTGTAAAGAAACAGAAATCTCATCTTCGGCCCCATTTCTCAACATGGAGAGGTTCTTCAATGCCATAGTTTCCCCGTGGCTTTTCTGAACCATGGGAGAAGTGTCGGCAAATCTTGGAATGAACTCATGCTCCACACTGGGAGCTGATTCAATAACACCCTCGAATTGAAACTCACCATTTATCAAGGGTGCAAGAATTCCCTGATGAGACTCAACATCAACCGGAATTTGTTCAATATTCAAACCAAGAGACTCAAACTGTTCCTCAATTTTATCCTTGGAAGCAAGACGCACGGTGGGAGATGACTCTCCCACTGTTGATCCAATTCCTGCCCCTGATGCATTTCTTTGATCCAGCAATGCAGCTATAACAGAGGGAGAAAAAATAATAACCGAGCAGTGATCAGCGACACGTACATAATGAAAGTTTCACAATAAGAAGAGGGGGGGTTGAAAATATTCTCATGCAGATTTAACAAATTCAGTAGCAATAGCAAATAAAACTTCAACAAAGTGAGATGCACAAGGCTACTAATCCATCAATTTATTCCTCATGGAAGCTTATAGTTAGCTGGAGCAACACCCTAACACTAACATGCTCATAAAACCTTTTTTCTAAAAAGGTAACAATTTACTTGAAGATAGCTCTAACAGCAACCATCATTCCTACAAGCAGTTTTTCCAGCCCAACCCTGTTGACTGGATTCAACAAAACCAATTTAACCACTTATATTAATTGGTTGGCTCTATGTGGACAAGAATCCTTACAATTGGATTGAGATAAGTATTAATAAAAAATTTATCAAATATGTGAGGTCTAGTGGAACCTAAAGTGAGAGAGTATGATGTGCTATAACTAAATGACAGTTTTCAAGAAATGAAAATATATAAAATAATAATATATTTAAATAAAAGTGAAATTTTGGTTTGGAATGGGATTGAAAAATTCCAATACACTTAGAGCCTTAAAGTCCTAAATAACATTATCTTACTTAACCAGTAAAATATTTGTATATCCCCATCACAGAATTTACACAGTAAATTAACAATATCTAAATAGCCATGAAACTGCACCATGCCGCATATGTTTGTTCACAATGGTGATATAGAGTCAACAAGAACAAGGAGAATGAGAAATAAATAATCCTGAGACTGACTACTCTTGGATTGACTTGCTTTTTCCCCCATGAGGGACAAAAGCTAGTATCAGGAGACCTTTTTTCACTGTGGCAGGTTCCATGACCTCATTGAGCTTTATTCCATCATAAAAAGTGCTACAGATTAAAGTATGGTTATTTTCAGTCCGAAATAATTGCATGCTTGTTGTTTTCAATATGTATACTCAATCTCCATTGTCTCTAGAGATTATATATGCTTTATACAGCCTTAAATCCCAATAAGCTATTGCACAAGGACAAACAAACAGTTTAGAAGCACCAACCTTGAAGCCCTTTATTAGACGTAATCAAATCCAGTTCAAGGAGGTCAAGAAGGCGCCCTAAATCAACACCACTAGTCCAATTCTCGGGAGGTTGACCAACCTTTAACTTCAACCTACCTCGGTTGGCCGTCCCACCCCATATGATACCTACAGGCCGTGGTTTCTCTCCATTTTGACCTGTTAGGAGAATCAGGCTTCCACTGTCACCTTCCAGGTCAAATGTCTGTTGGTTCTCACCAACCACTAGAAAATCAGTAAAGAAACAAATTCCTTTCTCATCATTGTATTCTAGTGCATATGCCATTATGGTCCCCATAGTCAAGCCAGAGCTCCTTCCAACTTTCACTACGTGCCTTCCAATGAGACTACTGATGGGAGATTGCATGTCTATGATATTGACATCACCAATCTCACCAATGCCTTTTACAGATGTAGTCACATAGGACATATCAAAATCTTCAGCAAAAGGAATAAATGCTCCATCTGCTCGGACAAATGTTTCTGCAGGATTAGAGCATTGTAAAGGGCATAGAAAGGGTCAGGATCCATTAGGAACTCTTAGCATCATATGGAACTGATACAAATTGGATTGCAAGTACTCAAAATATGCAAGCCGTCCAAAGCAAGAGTTTGCATTTACATTATTTCATGAGTGTGAATTCTATATTCATCGTCACTTGCTCAAAAAACCAAAATGCATAAAATCCTAGAATTGCTTTAACTGTGGACAATAGGACATTGAAAAGTCCAATTCTACTTTATTAAAAATGTAAGGTTAGCAACAAAGCTAGTTCGATATTTCTAATTATTATTTATGTGTACATTCCTGAGATGATTGTTTCTTATAATGAATAAAACATGAATTTTGTTATCATGCTAAATCTTTCCCAACAAATCAGGAATTCTCCATTAGCTAAATCTCTTTGCCACAACTATATTCGAATTGAATTTCAGCCTTTTTTTTTAATACCTTTAGTATTAGAAAGGAATTTTACTTTATATGAACACATCCTAGAAGTGAAGTTAGTTAAGTATATGATTGGCTCTCAAATACAGAAATACCAATAATCACAGTAGGTTTAATCCACGATTACCAGCCTGTCTTCAACTATTTCAGAGACAGGGATTCAGTCTTGAAAAAGAATATTTGTGAATGGTTCCACAACTTTCACTTAATGACATTCTGGAAAACACTCACAGCTCTAGTGTTTCCAGTAATCATCTCTTCCTCAACTCTAGGCAAACTAAATTGGCACAAAGTCTTGAGTTATTACATTCTTGGTGTTTAAGAATAAATAAATAAATAAATAAATAAATAAAACATATCCTATTATAAGCAAAAGTTGCAGTAAAGATACCTGGGTTCATCCCAGCAAAGATGCCATACCAAAGGTCATCTGTAATGAATGATGTTGCCCTCTCCACAGCACCCAAATACACCCCAGGTCCAAGGCTTGGTGGCAAGGGATGGAACATTTTCTGACTCGGATAATCCAGGTCAACTGCTACATGTCGATTAGTAAGAAAACCAATCCTCCTGTTTCCTGTCCGGCTTTTTACAATAGCACCCAACGTTCCATATGTCTCCTGGCTTGCAACCTGGAAATTAAAGCAACAAACAAATAAAAAAAAATATGTTAAAAAGAAACTAAAAAATAACAAGAGTATTATCAAATCATAAGCCAGATGTTAGTGCTATCAATTCCCTTTAACAGAAGAAAATTGCAGATTCAATGATCAATAGCCATAAGTCAGTTTCACACTAGGCATTTTCTATATGGTAAATCTTAATCTACACCATCAGCATAAGAATTTTCAACCCAAGAGCGGCTATATAATTCGCATGTGCAATTGTGCATCAAATAGTTCCTTAAAATCTTGTAAATTATTCTGTGGCAATCAACGAATCATACTTTAACCAAAAAAAAAAAAAAAATCTCAATACTTTGTGTCTGTAAGGTTAAACCTTCATATACAAACCTGACTTCAGAAAAAAGTCAGGGATATTAGAAAATTTGGCACAAGGACAGTCAAATTTTGATAAACTTACAGATAAGCCAATTAATGGAGCTACTTGAGCATTTTCGGCTGTTAGTTACTAACATTAATTTCTTGCTGCATTTAGAGTTATGGAATTTCAAATTCAAATATCACAAATTACCGAAAAACTTACAAACATAGTTTCATCACTCAACCAAATCAACGGTTTATGAGATCTACTTAATTCTTTAAAAACAAAGAAAAATTACAGCTATCCTTTTCGACCTCCAATTTAAAGTTCTTTAGGTGGGCCTCAGATTTACCTGTACCATCTGGAGACATAAGAGTCCTTAATCCAAGAAGAATTAAAGCTTTTGGATCCATGGAAGTTTATAAAGAGTCAATTTCAATTAAACTCAAAAGGAGATAGAGAAATTGAATGATAATAACAAAAAATACATAAATAAATAGCTGAATTTTACCATTGGGATTTATAAGAGGAATGGACAGGGCTCAACAATTAGCAACATAAAAAATTTGATGGAACGAAAAAAGCAGCAGTTGCTCAGAGGAAACTTCATTTCCACACACATTTTCCAATTGCAATAAAACAGTGGTACTAATGGTGATGCATAACATATTGTAAAATCAAAATCCAAACGCATTGCAGTTCATGAGTAAAAACATGCTTCAAATTAATATTAAAAAAAAAATGTAGTTGCTAAAACATATACGACATAAAAGTTGAAAAACAAAAGATGCCTCAGCACAGAAGTGTGAAATGCTTTAATGGAAGCATTAAGGTCCTCCAAGATAATAGGATTAACACATCAATCGAACAATAAGCATTATCAGCAATCAGCCTTCAAGTAAGTACCTTAAGCATTCATCCATTGATGACTCAAGTTTAAAGCACAAGATCAACTAAAAGATATTCAGTCCATTAGAATAGAAGTTAAAGAGGGTATTTATACCCAATGAGTCCTTTATATGGACGTCCAAAGATGGGACCATTCCCTTAACTTGTACTGATGAGAATTTGATTCTCAAACTCATAATTTGACAATGAAATTTGGAAGAAGGCTAAACACAACAAGTTTACAAAAATCACTGACATCATTGATCAACAATCAAGAATCAACTCTAACATGGATGCTAATCTAGTAATCCACACATTGTCGGAAACAATTCGGAATATATAGTGGCATCATGAATGTGAATGTTAATACATATTCCAAGGATAATAAGGGAAAAAATCCAAAAAAAAAACAAGATTTGCAGAGAAACAAACAGTAAAGTGCATCTTCTAACAGTGAACAACACATAAAGAACACTCTCAGCTTTCTAATATTGCAGATTAGACACTGACTGTAGATTACCATAGAAGGCAATTTCACCAATTAGGAAAAAAATTTTCCTTCCAATTGTTCTCGTTCTTCTCTATTCTTTCTATGACTGTGGTATCTTCACAAAAATAGACAAGAGACACAAAATGAAAGGCCCACAGATCAGGCCAGGCTAACATCATTCAAAACATGTGTGGGTACAATGAGCCCCACTTAAGGGTGAATTTTTCACTTGAAACATCCAAGTTTAAACCAACAGTTAATTCCATCCAACGAACATGCAAGAACCATCTGAAGACTTCAACAGAAAAGAGACAATGATAGACCACAAAATCAGACGACATACATGCAGTCAAGTTCAATTCAACAATCAATTCCACTTGATAGAAATAGACCATATGAGAGATATTGTTATTAAAAAAAAAAAAAAAAGGGACCAGATACGACATTCAATAGCAGGGATTATACATCGGAATTGTAACTATCTTCAATTGTGAAAACTCATTACTGTCCCTAATTGTGTCAACTGTTCCTAATACGCTAAAAAACAATTGGCCACTATTTGACTTCTAATTCTTTTGTTTCTTATTTTTATCTTTTTTCTCTGGCCCCTAGGCGGCCATGAAGGTTAAGAAAGAAGGTTGCAAAAGACACTAAATATCTTGGAATCTTATTAATCATATTACCCTGTAATAGCAGCTCAGAAACTTCAGGATTTGCTCTTTCAAAAGATCTTAGGCTATTTTCCTGGCCCAAAAAAGATTTTCAGCTAAGTTTGAGAACCTTTTTAATGATAAAAAGACTGCAAATAAATAAATGTTCTTACTTGGGAACCAGAGCCAATGTATGGATCACTTCCCCTCAAGCCATCTACAAGTTCAGTGTATGGTTGCTCCTTTGGTGTAGCTGCAGGGGCACCATAGTAAGAAAACTCAACGACATCAACCTCACACCATACACCACCAGGTCCCTGCTCAATAATTATGCAGGATGTTCAAGTAATAAAAATACACAAAAAGACAGTTTAAAACTCCATGAAGGTTAGAAGAAGTCTTTAAAATTCAATTTCTTAAGCTTCACTGAGATGCTTGATATTTAGTTGAACAACTAATATAGTTTCACCTTTTTATTATTATTATTAGAGAGAGAGAGAGAGAGAGAGAGAGAGAGAGAGAGAGAGTGAACTTAACACTTTCTCAAACTAGGAGTGACATCAAATTCAAGAAAAAATCCAAAAGTTCAAAATCCAGAAATATCTTATAAAAGCTGAAATCAGTGTGTCAAGAAAGAACACTAGCCATATATTAAATTCTGAAGACACCAAAGCAAACAATTCTCTCTCTAAATCTTTAATACCTCAAGAGCAGTTGGTAAACACTGTGAGTGACTGAGCCACCGCCTATTAACTTTCCTAGCAACAAAGACAAGTATAGCTGGTATCTCTGTCAACACACCCTGCCTAATCCTAAAGCCAATTGCTGTGCCAAGACTATAGCGACGCAATACTTTGCTGTGAAATGCTCTAATGGTCATTAGATCGAGCAAGGTTGAAGCTTGCTGCCCTCTGGGCAGTCGACCTAGAGTTTCAGGCAAAACACCCTTTTGAAGGTTTCCAAAATAATTGGCTCTATCTTCAGCAGAATCATTTAATCGGCTGGAAGTAGGCCAAGAGAAGTAGGCAGCATTGCTCTCAGAAAGCTGCCCACCTGATGCAAAAGCCTGTAAAGGAGGCGGACTTGCTGAATTCAAATTTGGATTATTCCAACAATTTCTTTCCAAATCCAAAGCTGATTCTACTGATTGTGAGGATCCAGAGTGATTGAGTCTTACATCTAATCTTGCCCTGTCCATTTCTCAGCTATCCTACAGGCAAAAAAAAAAAAAAAAAAAAAAAAAAATCAAAATCATCCACTCTCGTAACAAAGTGAATTTAATAAACAAAACCCAAAGTCTCAAAGAAGCACGTCGTCCAAGGAAAGTGCAATGAATCAATTTCAACATAAATGTCAAGTTCAGTTGACAAAATGAAACACATAAAAAAAACCAGTACCATGAGAATGTAACAAGACTGACATGTTAATAAGCAAACTTGGAAAGATAGGAACATTTAATATAAGATTGACACATTCTGACTACAAATGCTTACAGGACACTAACAGAAGAATGAAGGTTATAAAATGACAATCAAGACCAGAAGAAATAGCGACCATCAGCAGCAATAGTGTGAAGCAAAAACTGGATGAAGTTCGATACACAAAATACAAAAACTCAGCCACTTGCAGTTCCATAGACAAAATGCAAAGAGGAAAGAAATCAATAGCAGCCACTAAGTAGTGGAGCACTGGCAATCATGTAAGCTGTCATTCATATTCAGCCACTATTTTGAAGAAGTGAAGCCGACATTAAACATTTGAAACTTATACGGGGAAAATAGGATTTATCCCGCAGCTTGCAGAAACTGATAAACATAGACAACACAATCTATCGATGGCTCTCACTTCACGATACATGGATAGATAGATAGCCGAAACACATAGCATTCCAAGAAAGAAACTTTACACAGCTCAAATACCAGAATTAGAGCATGAACTACGCCATAAAGTGTTTGAAATGAATAGCAGCAAAGCTCCAAACCTAAGATAACATGCCAGCTGAATAAATCCAGTTAACCCAGATAGAAATCAGATAAAGATTGAATCTTTCAATCGAATTAATTGGAAACGCACCTATCAGAGATGGTGGAGCTGCTATTGACAGAGGTTTCACACTCAAGCCCCTTCATCTACATAAAACCTAAAGGAATGTTTTCATCTGCAATTCAACCAGTGAAAAATGAATCCATTAATCAATTATAACCTCATCTCACCAATCTGCAGAAGAATCAGAAGGAGAGGGCTCAAAGAGTCTCGTGTTCCTTACTGCACAGCTCTGAGAGACTGGATATCCCCGCCCAGAGCCCTCTGTGAGGGAGAGGTAAAGAACTACCGTAAAGGGACTTCAGTTAGAAAATGGGAACCTACAAATACATTGCTATATGTACTCCTAGACTAGTATTACGAAAGAACTATTTCTTAATGTGTTTTTTCTTCCAAACCTTTTTCCTTTCCTTCGTTTTCCTGTCCTTGTCAATCTTTTCTACTATTCTTTTTTTCCATTCATATTTGCCACCCATCATTTGAGTACACACAAACACACACACACTCTCTTCTGGTCAGGAGATCAAGCAAGAAGTCATGAGAAGATTATAATGGAAGAAAAAAGAAAGAGGAAAAAATCAATTTTCTGGTTACTATAGACATTAACATTGGTGGGGAATTAGGGGCCCATCCATATTTGCTCCCCAAAAGTTGCACACTTACTCATCAAATAATTCACTGGCAACTAATCAGCAGAGGTGGGGATATGTTTTTGTACTCTTCTTGCAATATGACTGCCAATATTGTTCCTCTATCATATAGGTGTTTTTACCATGGATTCTAAAAGAAAAGATCCAATTTCTTGGTTTTTTTCCCTTGCAAATTTATGGACAACTAGTTTCCCAATAGGAGATTGTATAATCTCACCAACTTTGTTTAGCACTTAAGGTTCGCAAACAAAAATATATTGTTTGTAGGTTTCGAATTATCAATAACTATTGTAATTACTATATTTAAAATGTAAATAACTTACAAATCATCAAAATAAGTTATATTCCACCTATCCTTTACAACAAATAAAATGGCTGTGTTAGAGAAATGGGAGGTTTAATAGTGAATATAGTTGTTATTCAAATGAATATTTATTAATAAAAACTTATTCATATTTTTTTAATATTTGTTTGTGTAATAACTAATTGTTCTCATATGGTCTCAATTAACAATTTAAAAATTAAATTTGATCAAAAGCATGTTTGAAAATTCATAAATTTTTGTTACTATTACTCCCCCGTCCCACTAAAATTGATAGTGGTTAATTTGGCACGATATTTTATGTAAAAATAAAAATTAGAATATAATAATATAATATAATAAAAATAAAAAATATGTAGGTCTCACAATACTTTATGTCAAATCTAAAAATATAAATATAATATATGTTGGATATATTGATTATTTTATAATAAATTGTATAGTAAAAACTTTTCTTTTAAAGAAAGTATCAAATTTAGTGGGACAGCCCAAAATAATAAGTATGTCAATTTTAGTAGGACGGAGAAAGTATTATTATTATCATGTTCAAACTTTGATGATCATTTACTATTACATAATAGTAGTATTATTTATTTTTTTATATATGTTTGTCATTTTATATATGTATTATAGCAATACTAGAAAAGTAAAAGTAATATAGTTTGTATATATAAACATTACTTCTTAAAGAAATCTTCAAAGAAAAAAAAGGTAATTGTATTCGTTTTAAAATTATTCAAAAACTTGAACTTGAACACTATTTGTATTTTTTTTTAAAAACACAAACTTAAATAATTTTTTAATCTTACAAATAATAATTAAATGAATATTTTTTTTAATTAAATGGTTCAAATTTTATTGCGTCTCCAATGATAATGTGGTGGGGCCAAGGATGGCTGTTGAATTGTTGAAGTGCACCTCCATGTTTGAAAATTTTTGATATCCTTATCTTCTTCGTCTTAAATGTTATGCTAATGCTTCATCCATTAATTTTCTGCGCAAAGCCTATCTCAATAGCAGGTGTAGACCACCCTTTGAGGAAAATAAAAGAAAATGTTCTCTAGAAGTAAAATCCATCTCTCTCTCTGTCTCTCTCTCTCTCTCAATAGCAGGGGTAGACCACTCTTTGAGAAAAATAAAAGAAAATGTTCTATAGATGTAAAATCCATCTCTCTCTCTCTCTCGCTGTCACTTTTCATTATCTTCTCATCCTTTTGTCACTTACATCATCTTTATATCTTTCAATGATCAAATCATGATCACTGGACTAGTATAATTATCATCCCCACAGAAAGTGTATAAAGTGCATCATATATCATATATCTACTTGTACGGTTTATAAAGCTTCTATAATATGTTAATTTAAAAATATTTTTTAAAATGTATATAATTAATAAATACTATGTTACTTTCATCAAGATATTGGTGACAGCACCCTCAATTAAAAAAAATATATTAAATTTATTTCTTTTCTTGCAAAGATGATCATCTTTTACTTGAAAATGAATCTTTGTACATGTTAACTTTGATGTATAATTCCAAAAGAATGAAAATTGTTTGCTAATAAATAGTCACAATCAAATCCACGACCATAAATAGGCAAAATTTGGTAAGTGATAGGCAAGCTTGGTGGACTGCCTTTTCACCAGCCATTCTTCTCTTTGGAATGGACCAAACCAGGCATTGGTAAGGAACAAGGAATTACTATTAGTTCATTGCCTTTTATTTTTGAATAGAAGGACGGTACAAATGAGTGGTCGAATCCATGTCTAAGGCAAATAACCAGTTGTAAATGGAAGGCAGTGTTATCTCCTTGTTCCACTCCAATGAAACATTATTAAATAGTTATTTACTTTTAATGAATTTGATATCATATATTTGTTTTCACTTGATTATTTAAAATTTGGTTATCCTTTGTTGTAAATTTTAATTGAAATTAAATATATTTTAGTATGGATTTTGAATATATTAATTATGTATTTAGCTATTCTTCTAATCGTAATGAAATATAATACAAAATTGAATTTTACAAATATAAAAACTTTATATAAAATGCATTTGTTCATTTACATAAAAATAAAAGTTGTTAATTATTTCATCAACTTCTTGAAACTTTACTTTAATTAACTTTTATAAATTAAAAAAAAGAAACTTATACTAATTAAAAAGTTATCAAACTTTAGTATTTTCAGTTCAAAATTACAGATGAATAGAACTGATATGGTATTTTTTTTAAATTATATCTTCACTAATATCATATTTATAAAGGTAAAAATCAAGTAGAGTGAATTAAAAAATATATTTTCTAGAAGAATTAAAAAAATATATTTTTAATATTTTAGCAAAAGAATGAAAATATTATTCAATCATAAAATGGGGAATTCATTATTCAGATTCGAATTCAACTAAATATTCAAACTTTACTATCAAGACAAGTCTATTTTATTGAAAAAGCCCTTATATTAACAATTGATGTGCTCAGTTTAATATGTTTGGATCTTGTACTTAGGTCTAATTGGTATTTCTATTAAGCATTTAAAATCAATTAATTAAATATTTATTTCATTAAGTTTATTTAATAATAGATAATATTAAGTGTTTAGTTCATTATGTGCATTTGATAATAGATTTTTATGATAATTTAATTTATTAAAATTACTAAAATCATTTTATAAATTTTAGGTAAAATAAAAGTTCAATCGAAATATAATTATGTTAAATACTCATCTAATTATTAATGTTATTTTACATTTAATATAACTTGCAATAAAATTTAATGTAAAAATAAATTATGATTAATTTAAACTTCATATATCATGATTTAGTTTTCAAACTTCAATTTTTAAATTTCATTACTTAATATTTAAATTTCAATTTTATCAAATGAGTCCAAACTCAAAACTTATTGTAGTCAATAAAGCAATAGCCAATTTGATGAAGTTAGATATATATTGAATTTTAAAATTTGAAATTTGAAAATTAAATTCTTAAATTTGAAGTGTGGATTTAAAAATTAAATTAATTATAATTTATTGTTACTATATTTTCATTACAATTTAAATTAAAAGGATGAATAATAGTGAAATAAATATATAACATATTCAAATTTCACATTTAAATAACTTTTATTTCACTTAAAATTTATAATAGAATTTATGTACATATTAAATAATTTAGTGATAACAAGAATTAGTTATCAAATACATTGAACTAATTATCACTTAATATTAATTGTTATCAAGTATACTTAATTCAATAAATACTTCGTTAATTAATTTTAAACGTTAAATTGAGTTATCAAATAAGTCTTTACTTTTTATTTCATTTAAAATTTATTACATGATTTTAAATAATAAGAATCTATTATCAATTTTATTGAAATAATTAAGTATTTGACAGTATCATTTATCAAAAGTACTTTAATAATAATTTAATTAGTTAATTAATTTAAAGTATCTAATTGAATTATCAAATAAATCCAAACTAAATTAGGTAACCCTCGTTGTACCCATCATATATTTCATCAAGAAGTGTTGTTCACAGGTTGAATTTGCTTTCATACCTTTAGTGTTTAATTTAGTAGGATTGCAGAACAACGTTTGTATTCATACAATTATTATTGCTTAGAGCACGATTGCTATCCTGAAATTAATAAAACGGAATTGAATGACTTTTTCAATTTTCTTTTCATTTCAGTGTTTAGTTGACAAAATTAAAGTAGAAAAAACCAATCCAATGGAAAGCCTATTTCAAAAATAGGTGTGAAAGATCATTCTGCTTAAAAACTTGAGGACAAATCTTTTTAGGAGAAGTTGGAATCAAGCAAAAAAGCAATATATATATATATATATATATATATATATATATATATATATATATACTTTAACATTTAGAACAATACTTTAAATAAATGTCGGATCTTTTTGGGCTGCATGCATGTAGTTTTTTCTTTTATTTATATTTAATGCCATGGTAATTTTCTCTGGGTTAAGGATTACTATTATAAATTATTTGGATTAGAACAAAAGCAAAATAATGGTTATATGGTTTACTCTTATTTGATAAAATATTTATTAATAGATAATGTTAAAAAATTTTAAATAATATTGTTACTTAAATTTAAAAAAAAGAAATTGAATATTTTTCTGAAACCAATTGAATATTGATTATATTCAAATAATATAATACCATAGGATATTTAAATCATATTATGTGAAATTTGACTCTATTCCAACATTAAAAAAAATACTTATATCATATGCCATAAACGAATTATCTTTTCCTTTTGCCTTTCCCTTCCAAACTCTATATAATAGAAAAAGTTTTTAAATCCATTTTAGGCAAAAGAAGAAAAAAAAAAAAGAAAAAAAAAACGATTTTGGATGAAAAAGTTATTCCATTCCATTTCATTCTAGCATACCGTTGGATTTTATCTTGCATTTCTAATCAAATTAGGACAAAGTGACTCGATTAAAAAGGTATTCTTAATGTATTTAGAATTAAGAAATTACTATTATCCTATGTATAATATTAATTACAAGTCATATAACTTAGTGCCTATATATAAGTAGAGTCATGAGATTTTTAATGTGTCCTAATTTATTCTGGTATATCCAATGTTATGGAACGTCTTAGTGTAGGTTGGCTGAATATATAAGTAGTGCAAAATAGGGTGTGTACAAAGAGTTTCGATAAAATACCAAGAATACTCTTATGTAAATCTGTTAGTGGCTGTTAATAAAGTGTTTTGTAATCTTCATTGTAGACGTAGGCTTAGTTAGCTAAGTCGAACTATATAAATCTTTTATCTTATTATATTTTTCATGTTCTTTTTTATATTCTCAATAAGTATCCCAATTTATATTTCTTAAAATTTGGTATTAGAGTCCAGGTTTCTAGGGTTTTGAAATTTTTGACATGGTGAAATTCGACGAGAAGAATAGTTTAGGTAGTAGAAGGTAGAGAAACATAAATATCACTTGGGAAGAATGTATTGGTTAATATATATTTTATTGATGGGGTTATGTCTAGAAAGAGATTATTAAACACTGATAAAAATAAAAATAATCAGAGGAAAGAACAAACGGTTACAATTATCATGAATGGCCATACACTTATTAGAAAAGGAAATATAAGGATCTGTAGTGGTGGTATGATAAAACTAGCATATGCGAATATATCCCCACAGTCTCTAAGCATATAGATACTTCTTTTTCGATGAATTTTATATTTTGAATGTTATTTCTAAGGGATTAATTGACTCCAATATGAAAGTAAGTATTTTTTATCCTTTGTGATGTTTGCACTTATGATGTATTGGAGTGTTAGAAAGAAACAACATTAAAAAAGTTCTTGGAGTGGGACGCACTTTAACTGGTATGACAGATGTCCTAAAAATCAGATAAATCTAATTTCATTGAACTAGTAAGATTTCAATAGTTGCGGTTTTTAATTGAGGTGGAGTCCTAAAATCATACATGATTGGAATATTCTAACATAATGAGAGAAGCATATGTAATAGTATTCATCTGCAAGAAAGGAAATATCTTAACAACCTAAAAAAGGAAGTGCACATAACTTTTACGGGCAAATGATGGTGTGAGGAAAAATCCTGCAAAGGCGAGAAAAGATCAAGGTTTTTTCATACAAGTCAAGGTGTAACACCCCGCTACTACATACTCTAAAAGGAGTGGGGATGTCGCCACGTCCAAAAAATAAGAGGTCTTTATAATGAGGTAAATAGATAACTCATCCAAAGTAATACTTCAAATAAAACTTAAACGTATCACAGTTTAAGTAAAACTTATATAAAGTCTCAAAACAAAGAATGACAAAATATTGTCTCTGAGCAAAACAACTAAAATGTAAAGTATAAGATCTTGAACTCTAGCCTCGACCTTGTTAATAGTGCTCATGACCTAAAAGTATACACAAATAATGTGAAAAATAAATTTTCCAATAATTCCTGTATGTGTGAGAGTGTTCTTTTTGAAATAATTTCGTGATATATATTTTGAAATACCAAAAGCACAATTGCAATCATAATAAACAATTTTAAATACAAGAGTGACATTTTCAATTTGCATTCTCAAAAAAATAACTTTATTTCAAGGAAATCAACTGTTAACAATAAAATGGACTAAGAAACCCTGCATCATAGTCTTAAGTTATAAAACCCTACATCATGCTCCTGTATTGTGAAACTTTACATTACAGTACAGTGGGTGATCGTCCCATGGGTGGGGATACTCCTCCCTCTTCCAAACCCCTCTAACTTATCGATTATCCATTTCAGAGAAATACAATCCCACTTGGATATGTTGCTAGCTCGGATTGGTCTGACTCCCTACCATTATCACCTAATAAAAAATAAGTTCACCTCCCAAAAATGGCTACCTACTAGGAAGCTAGTTCGCTTCTTCTTAGGCTAATCTTAGTAGCTTACCTTAATTAAGTACTCAACGTTTTTGCATTCAAGGAAACTCATTAGTATCAAATAGTAATAAAAAAGAAAATATCCAGTATGACTTGGAAAACCTTGATTAAATCATTTAGTGCAAACGTCAAGTGAATTATTTGAAATCCCTTTTGTTTAAAAAATCAGTGCGTGAGTTGAAATAGAGTAAGGAAACTAGCCATACTGATCATTTTAATACAAAACTCGTATCTCCAATGGCAAAACGTAACACTTGACAATATTGCAATTACTATATTTCACAAATAGTTTTAATGCAAGAACTTACCTTGGTATAACAAATTAATTTCTTAAGACCAATGAGTGGATCCTTACCCTTAACCTCCTTCCAAGTCTAAAATTCGTAAAATAAATAAGTCACAATCTACTCTTAATATTTAGAAAATTATATTCCTAAATATAATTAATTCCTTATTCACACACAACCAACAAGGCTTCAAATAAATCATTTTCCAAACCTTTATTGTATCCATAAGTGCAAATACTTATAATTATTACATCTAAAGAAGGATACAAATTAATAATAGGAAGTTTTCTTAGAATTTTTTAAGCTGATCACAATTTCCAGAAAGTTATCCCTTCTTCCCCAATAGTATAATACATATAAAAACACATTGGATTGATTTTAATTTTTACAGAGACATACCTAAACTTATATAGAACAAAATATAAGTGGCCTTGCACAAAAACTAGATTTTATTTGCACCCAAAAAATTATTCTTCGCTACAAGAGTATTCTACACAATACATACTAGCATGAAAACAAAATTCGTAACTTTTAATTTCCATATTAAAAAATTCTGAAATTTTACAAGTAGTATCTACACATATAAATCTATGTTTTCTTTTTTTTTTCCTTTCTCAAATTCGGTCTTTATCACACCAAAATAATGACATCAAACTGACTGTACAACAGACACATGGTACTTTGTCCCTTCAGTTTTTTTCGAAAAGTGCTGGGTTTTGTCCGAGGGTTTTCTTGCATGATTTCTAATATAAAACATATTCTAGACATATCTAGATTACAACATCAAAAGGCGCTACCATAATAAATTACTTTGTTATTTTATTTTGCCTTAAATCCTACAACTAGCATATTATCACAAAATTTTCATCTTTCATGGATAAAAGGTAAAAGTGCTTTCTTTTATAAAAATCTTTTGAAAGCTGGTTTCTTTTTAATGTCTAAGCATGTTTAGATGATAATCATAAATTTTCAAACAAGGAATACATGTTACAATTTTTAAAACTCTAAAACCCTTTTTTTTTCCTCCATAAAGGCAACAATAAGAAAATCAAGGAAAAAAAAACAACTTTGGTCATTACCTCTTATTACGTCTAATTCAAACAACCTTAGAGGGAAGAGTAGATAACTCCCAGCTTTCGTTACCACCAAGAATGTCAAGGAATCGATCCAAGAATGGTGCTCCAAAATTCTCCGTAAGCAACAAAATAATTAAATTTTGGCAAGAGGGGAAGGGATGTTGCGTACTAGGGGAGAGAGAGTGTGTGGGATGGCTGCTAGGGATTTTTAGAGCTCAAAAATCTAATTTAGATACGATTTTACAGGTAAATTATGTTAGGTTTAAGAAATAGGGAAAAAATGAGAAGAATTAAGGAAAATATTATTTTTCTCTAGGTTTTAACTCATAAAGAGCTTTCTTTAATTAATTAGTCATAATCCTAGAGGATTTGGAGAGTTAGGTGGCGACACAAAGGAGAGGAAATAGGAAAAGAATATTCTCTAATTTTTTTTTCTAAGAATTAAAGGATTAGAAATATAAATCCCCTTCAAGTTAATTTCTCAAATACACAAGAATTGAGTTTTCCCCCCTTTTTTCATACCACTAAGTGGCGGCTACTAGGCTTCTAGTGATTCCCTCAAAATATTCTCCTAGCTTGAATAAATATTTAATTTAAGGAAATTTAAATTCTCTCCAAATAAAATAAAATAAAGTAAAATAAAATAAGAGAAAAATCTTGCTAGAATAATATTTAAATATTTCCTAAAATTAATACATAAGTAAATAAATAAAATAAACATATAATGAGTATTTAATAAATATATAGCAAATACAAAAATATATTATAGATATATATACATATATAATTATTTAATAACTAGTAAATAGTTACTTAAATTATTTTTAATTAACCGTTACCCAATAATTGAGCACACAATCATAGTTTTATGCTAGAATATTCTATTCATCATTATTTCATATAGTGATTTCTCAAACATCCCAAAGCACAACGATTATTCTACAATCATACTCAAACAAATTCATTTATGCCAAACATGTTTATATGCAAAAAATGCTCATGTTGTATAGTCTATATTTTCCCCCCATTTCTAGGGGCATTTAGGATAGGGTGTCACACAAGGGATCGTGTTGGAGCAATTACGCAGGTTCATTGACCATGTTAAATCAAATTGTGTTAGGACTATACTGATTTGAGTATGTAGCTGGATACCAATAAAATTTTGGTTGCTGTGAAGGTCAATGGAGTTAAGAAGATGTGACTTTGATATTATTACATACCTTGGAGCCTGGCGAAGACGAAATATAAGCCAAGGTAGAGAATATTGGGTTTTGTCTTGCATATCTAATTAGATTAGGACAAAGTGGTTTGATCGAAAAGGTGTTCCAATGTATTTAGAATTAGAAAGTTACAAGTGTCCTATGTATATTAGAATTAGGAAGTTACTCTTATTTTATCTTATTTTGATTAGAAGTCTTATAACTTAGTACCTATATATAGGTGGAGTCCTGAATTTTTCAATGGGTCCTGGTTTGTTTTGGTCTATCTAATATTATGAGGTATATAGGTGTAGATTAGGTAAGTCTATGAATGGTGTGAGAGAGGGTGTGTATAAAGAGTTTAGGTAAAATACGAAGAATACTCTTGTATAAATCTTTTGATTATTGTTTCGCGATTTTCAACATAAACATAGGTTTAGTTAGATAAGTACAACCACATAAATTTTTTCTACCTTATTTTATTCTTCATCTTTCTTTTTCTGTACTCGTTAAATATCTTGGTTTAGATTTCCTAAGAAATAGCTAACATATCCTTACATTAAATATTTAATATAAGGAATAGCTATGGTAGAAACTAGGGGTTTCCCAAATTGCTTACATTTTTCCCTCTTAATTATTTAACCCCCCTCACCAAATGGTTCAATTACTTGGTAAATATTGTAAATTTGATTCAAAATAGAAAAAAAAAATAAATTGTGAAAAAATTGTAAAGTAAAAAAATTATAGGAAAATGAGAAATAAGAGAATCACTTAAATTCAAATTGATATTCATTTCGTTTATATAAGGCTCTTATTTATAGAGGTTTAGATACACAATTTTAAAGGATAAGAAATGAATCTAATAAATACTATTCTATCTTATCCATTAATAACATTAGAAAATGAGTAGTCGCATTTATCTTTTAGATAAAAGGATAATATTAGATACCAAATAGTCACATGAATCATCTAGATAAATAGATAGGTTCAGAAAATAAATATTCACTTTATCTGATTAATTTTATAACACTCTCTTTTGGATGATCATTTTCAAAATCTTAGAAATATCTCGTTAAAAAACTTCCTAAGAAAAATCCTGTGGGACAAAAATTAGTGAAGGAAAAAAGAGTATACTTTCCGTTCTGAAGGGTACACTACCTCATTAAAAACCTGACCAAGAAAAATCCATTGGGAAAAAATTTGATTAGGAAAAAAGATTACTATATATATATATATATATATATATATAAAAATGCACACACACATACACACACACACACACACACATACTTCTCTTGATAGCATCATTCAAGATGACTTCATATATTTCAGCTGATGTATTTCAATATTATATGCTAATTTTTCAAATGTAGTAGTCAGCAATATCAGCTATACAAGTTGTATTATCTTCATAAAGAAATGTTAGAACTTTCTTTTTAGGGGATAAACTACAATTTTCTCAAATATAATAGATCATTCATATCATCCATACATTATCGGCTTGCTTCATGAATAATATTAATTTTACCATAATTAGAAAAAGTGGCTACTATAGATTATTTTGTAGAGTGCCATGATATAACAACACTACCACATGTTAATATATAGCCAATTTGAGAACGTACTTTATGTGAGTCAGATAAATAATCAACATCTGCATAACCAATTAACATTGAGTTAGTTTTATTTGAATAAAACAATTCAGGATTAGTTGTCCTTTAGAGATATCTCAAGATATGTTTAATACTATTTTAATATCGTCATGTTAGAGAAGAATTAAATATTGCTAATAAATTCATAGAAAATATTATATCAAGTCTAATATTATTAGTAAGGTATATTGTGCACTAATTGCACTAAGGTATAGTACTTCAAAACCAAGAAGTTCTTCATCATCTTCCCGAGGTTGGAAATAATTTTTATTTATATCCAATGAACTGACGACTATTGGAATACTTAATGGATGTGCTTTGTCTATATAAAATCATTTTAAAGATTGTATTGTATATGTTGATTGATAAATAAAAATACCATCTTCATTTTTTTTTTTGTAGAATCGAGATAATATTTGATTCTTTCAAAATTCTTAATTTCAAATTCTCACTTCAGGTTATCTCTGGTCTCTTGGAGCTCTTTTGGAGTTCCAATGAGATTGATCTCATCAACATATATAGCAAGTATAACAAAGCCAGATTCAAGTTTTTTGATAAAGACACATAGACATACTAGATTATTTTTATATCCTGAGCTTAATAAATATTCTTTAAGATGATTATAACACATGTGTCTAGACTGCTTTAAGCTATATAATAATTTTTGTAATTTAATGGAATAATTTCCATGAGAGCTAGAGTTGTATGCTTCAAGCATTCTAAATCCTTTTGGAATTTTCATATAAATATCATTATCAAGATTCCCATATAAATAAGTAGTAACTACATATATTAGATGCATGTCAATCTTTTCACATACTATTAGACTCAAAAGGTATCAGAGTGTAATTGTATTTATTACGGTTGAATATGTCTCATCATAATTAACACCAAACTTTTACGAAAAGCCTTTTGTCTCAAGTCATGCTTTATATGATAGGAATCTTCCCACGCTCCAAGGCATAATCAAAGAAGGGGGATGGAAGATAAGAACTCCTAATAAGACCCCAACGGAAAGGGCAAGATTTAGGAGTTATCAAAGGGGTTTCCAAGCTAACCAAGCCATCAAACCTAAGACCAATAGGCATATGAAGAAGTAGAGAGCAAAAGAGGTAACAAAGGAATCCAATTGCACCATTCAATTCATATAAAGGATCAAGGAGAATCAAAAGGAAGTCAAGAAAGGAAGTTTGATGAGCCGAGGAATCACTATAGCACCAAAAAGGACATGGTGCCTACTCCCCTATGCCAGCCAATGCTACCTAGTTTGGAAAACACTAGTTCTGAGCAAAATAGAGAAAGACCGATGTTGGCTAGAAAGGCTCATGCGGGTCGACCATGTTAGCCCAAATGACATTCTCCCATATTTTGATTTTTGACAACCATTGATGTGGATTAACATGTGTATTTATATGTGATAGGATTTTTAGATATGGTATGTTTGATCTTGATTCTTCAAAATCTTGTAAATAGGATTGCTAAGCAACTCATAGTCGATAGAGCTTAAAAATGATGATCAAATGAATATCAAATCCAAAAAAGTTGCATATCTTGAAGACCTTTTGAAGAATTATAGACTAAGAAATTGTGTTTAAGGTATTACTTGTATTTCCAATGTTTCTTTACCTCAATTTAATTTATTTCACATTGAAGCACTTAAAGTCATTTAAAAAAAAGGGTATTTTCAATTTAGATTTTTTTTTAATAAAAACTTGGTTGAGTGATTTTGGATGGATCTCTGAATCCAAAATGCTCATTCAAGAATCTGTAGGTATTCAAAATATACTTTTGCATAAAGTGGTGTTTTGGACTCACATTTTAGGTGCACAATTTTCCATCTTGTGAATCCAAAATACTGCAAAACCTGATAGCAACAAACTAGCCGTTACTAGCCGTTGCAGTTTTACTTTTTGCCCCTATAAAAGCTCTTTAAACACGATTTTTAGCAAGGGATTTGTGCTAACACTTTCAGAAACACTCTAAGACTTTTAAAAAACAAGAATCCCTCATCTGCATTATGCTTCAAAGTGAGATCTATTGTTCAAAAGATAAAAAGGTAAAAGAACTCTAGCCGGTGTATATTTGCTCAATCTGTGAGCTATTTCTGCATTTTCTCTGTGATTTGTTTTATATCAAGGTTTAGAAAGTAAAATCCAATTAGGGTGAGCCTTGATTGTTATGTGTAAAGAAGTAGGGTATAAAACCAAGTGTGGTGATCCTTTATTATAAAATTGGTGTTGCCTACCACAATTAATTTGGGAAAAATATTTTAGTGGTTGTGTTGAAATCATTAAGTGGGTGCTTAAGGTAGTAGATGTAGATCATTTGATGATTGAATTACTATAAATCTGTGGGTCTATTCTCTTACACTTAATCTGTACTTTTTGACTGCAAGTCCCGCGGGTGCACATTTAAAAATGCACAGCGAATTTGTTTTTGAACATACACATATTTTTGGCTCTTTTTTACAAGTCATCAAAAGACTTTAAAAATTTACATTTGTTTGCCATAAACCTTATTCATCCCCCTTCTAAGGTTTATCAATTGGTATTAGAACTTTGGTCTACATTATTATCGGTCTAACAGCCTTGTAGGAAAAGATCTGAATGGCAAACACTTTGTCCTTACCGTACATTGAAGGATCTTTAACAAATAGACCACATTTGTTCAATAGAAACAATTATACATTCTGAAAAAAATAGAATGAAGCTTTATGTTTGCTCAATCAATTTTGAGTTATGGAATCTGATTGAAAAGGAATTATTTGTCCCATTTAAAATTGTTGAAGGTAGAACAATGTCTAAATAGAGTGATGAGTATGACGGTGAAAATAATGCCAAAATGACACTGAATTTTCAAGCAATGAACATACTATATTGTGTTCTTGATGCAAATGAATACAACTGAGTTAGTAGTTGTGATTCAACCCATGATATGTGAAAATTACTTGAAGTCACTCATGAAGGGACAAATTAAGTAAAGGAATCAAAATTGGGACTCTTAGTCCATGACTATGAGCTATTTATCATGAAACCAAATGAGAATATTACTAACATGTTCACCAGATTCATGAATACAGTGAATAGATCAAAGGCTTATGGGAAAATCTACTCCCTTGGAGAATAAAACCGAAAAATACTTAATCCTCTGCCTAAAAGTTGGCAGCCAAAAAGCTTTGGCTGTTGAAGAATCAAAAGATTTGAAAAGCTTACTAATCGAAGAGCTGATTATATCTCTTCTAACTTATGAAATGAAACTTCAAAGGTTTAAAAAATATGATGATGGTGATAAAGGCAAAAGAGGAACATCCTTAAAAGCTGTTGATGATAATGCAAATAGTGAACATACTGAAAGTGACTATGGGATTGATTTGGATACTGAAGAACTGGCCATGGTGGCTAGAAATTTCAGAAAAATGTTCAAAAAAAGAAGCTTCAAAAAAGCAAGAAATTTGTTAAAAAGAATGGACAACTTTTATCCTTTAAACCTCAATGCTATGAGTGCAAAAGTATAGAACACTTTGTGGTTGACTGTCCTGTAGCCAGAGAGAAAGAAGCCAAGGAGTACAAAAAGAAAAGAAGAGACACGAAGACAAAGAAGGGAAAAGGACTAATTGGGACTTGAGATCTAAAGGAAGTGAAGAATCTGAAACTGAGACAACCAATATATGCTTCATGGCAATAGAATATAAGGTAAATCCTACCCCATCTAACTCTGTGTCTGAACTGCACAATTCTGGTTGCGATAACTGTGATGATCCAAATGAGCTTCTCATTGATATGTTCCATGAACTCAAAAAGCTATCTAGAAGAAACAAGAAAATGAAAATGAAGATCGATTCCTTATTAGATGAAAATGACAAGCTAATGAGTGAGAACAAAGCTTTACTTGATTCCATTTATTGTTTAAATGTTGAAAAAGAAGTTATCTCTACTTTTTTTAGACTGTTTAACACTTGAGAATAAATGCTTTTGTGATAAAGTCTTTTCTCTTAAAATTATGCTCAATAATTTTGATGATATGAAAAAGAGAGTTGATGATCTTACTGTTGGATTGTATGCCCTCTTAGATTAGGTTTCTGATGTAAAATCGAATATTTTAATAAAAGAATTTATTTTCAATTTTTTTTTGTGAATTTACTTTTTGTTTGTGCACAATTTCGTTTGGAACAGACCCATTGTATTTAAATAAATGATCTATATGAATGGTGATCTTTCACAGTGAGGTATGGATCATGGGTTATTTAATACATAAACATTTGTCCTTAACCTATTGATGAGAATGAGAATCTCATCATGTTTAGGTTACTATGTTATGAATTTCAAATGGGGAATGGCTTACCTTTAGCCAGTGAGTAGTCCACTCACTTCATGATATAAGCGTATTTCGTATACGTAGGACAAGACCTGTAGTAGTGGTTTCTAAAAGTACTATATGATAGAAAACTATATGATAGAAACCTAGACTACTACCACTACAGCGTGGACTAATGCTCTACGACTTGAGTATGAGTTAGTGGTCTGACAAAGTTGGAAGCATATGCTTTGGTATGCTATAGTTGAGGTTCTATGGTAGAACTAATATACTTGTGTATTGGGTATATGTGACTAGTTAGTTAAGACAGACTTGTACAAGATAGTTTCTATTCTATATCGCCCCTTGTGGTTGTCCGAATGGTCTAAAATGTCTAGGGCCCTGAGAAACATGACTCGGATGTTTACTTTAGAGTAGCTCCCTTGGAAAGCGAAAACACTCCAGGAAGTCGTGGATCATTGGATTAGAAGCCTAAGGATGGTAAATGCCATTTAGAGGGGTGTTAGTATACTTCTTCCTCTCTAAATGTACGGTGATGCGTAGAGGGATATTTTAGTCATTTCACCTGTAGGTCAGAGACTTTGCTAATGCAGCATTGTCCTTGGGGTCAATATTTCCTTATGGTGATATTAGAAAATATTTAAAATGCAAAATACAACTACTTATATAGCAGGGGTATTTTGGTCATTTTAGCAGCCAAGGTGATGTGTCTTTTTGGTCCTCAAAATAGTCCGTAAGTCCTAATTAATTTTTAAGTTGAGGAATTGGTCTCAGTTCAAGAGGATTTTATTTTATTTTATTTTATTCGGATGTCTAATTTATTATTAGACTGGAATAAAATAAATAAATAAAATAAAATAAAAAATAGGAGTTGAGAGAAATTAATTATCTGGTTTAATTGATTAATTAATTATTCAGGGCCTTAGTCTAGTTTGAATAATTAGGAAATTAACCTGGGCTTAAACTAAGGGGAAATAATTAATGCTTAATTATTTATTGGGTTATTTATATAGGCCCAAAAAATAAATAATTAAAGATTATTTATTTTGGTTCATTTGGGCTCATTAATTATTTATTGGGTTATTTATATAAGCCCAGAAAATAAATAATTAATGTTTATTATTTTGGACCTTTTGGGTCCAAGAAAAATAATAAATATTATTTCGGCCCGATAGCTTGGATCGTAAGGTTTTTTTTCAGATACGTTTCAGATGAGTTAAGGGTTAAGCCAAACCTATTCTCTGGATAACATCCGGGTGTTTGAAATATGATATCCCGGGGGATATGTTTATCAGATAATTGGAGATCTAGTTTTGGCTAACGATAAACAAGACTCTTGTATAGAGAAACCCCTATTATTTTCCCTAGCTTCTCTCTCTAGCATACAAAAGAACTCTCTCTCATGTTTTTGTTCACGCAGCTCTCTTTCTCGTGAGTTTGCTTCCTCTTATTCTTGGTTCTTTGCTAATCAATAGCGAGAGAACCAATGAGATTAGAAACCACTCTTCTTCACTCTAGTGTTCACCAACAAGAAGTTGGGCAGTGGCATATTCTGAGAGCTGAAAAGTTTGGCGTTCATGCAAATTAGGCGAAGTAGGAGGTTAGCGGGATTTCAACCGGAAGCTTCTTCAAGTGGGCAAGGCGAAGCTATTCCTGTTGTTCAATCCACTCCTACTCAATCTAGTAGGTTTAAAGCACGCAAAGGTATGATCTTAACGTTTCTGTACGGCCATTAAGGCTTGTGTGTTTTTTTCCCGTGAAGCATGCTCCCCTGTTTTTCTTCCCTTCACTTACCATATATATTGAGAAGTTCACAAATGGCTAAGACAATCTAAATAAACTGCTTAGAATGCAGCATTTGGCTGGAAACAAAAATGGTCTCGATTATGGGCATGTGAACAAAGTTGGAAATCACAAATTCCATTTTGTGAAAGCTAGTTACTCAAATGTAAATCATATATGTTATACTTATTATGGCAAATATGGACACAATGCATCTAGGTATCACGTTAGGAAAGGAGTTGAATTCGGTATAAAAATAGTTTGGAGAGTTAAAAGAACCATCACTAACTCCTATGGACCCAAGAAAATATAGGTACCAAAAGTCACTCTTCTTTTCTATGTATAGGTACATTTACTACAAAAGATGAGCTTTACAAAATGGTTCTTGGACAGTAGATGCTCTAGACATATGACAGGTAATGCAACACTTTTGGAAAATATTCAAACACAAATGATGGATTTGTCACATTTAGAGATAAGAAGAAGGGAAAGATACTTGGAATAGGTAATATTGGAAAGGGATCTTCTACTATTATCAAACAAGTATTGTTAATTGATGAATTGAAATACAACTTGCTTAGCATTAGCCAATTGTGTGACAATGGTTGTAAAGTTATTTTTGAAAATGATTCTTGCACTATTATGGATAGCTCTAGTAATGAAACAATGTTTATTTCCAAACGGAGTGGAAATGTTTATGTGCTTTATCTTAATGATCTTATTGAGTATGATATAAGATGTTTTTTAGTAAATGATGATGATGGCTACCTTTGGCATAGAAGGCTAGGCTATGTGTCTATTGAATAGATTATCTTCAAAAGAGCTTGTTAGAGGACTATCCAAAATAAAGTTTGACAAAAATTAAATGTGCAATGCGTGACAATTTAGAAAACAAATCAAAACCTCTTTTAAACTTAAGAAAATGATTTCAACATCAAAACCTCTTGAACTTGTATATGTGGATTTGTTTGGACCAATAAGGACTACTAGTCATGGTGGTAAGAGGTATGTTTATGTATTAGTAGGTGATTTGTCGAGATTCACTTGGACCTTATTTCTTGTATAAAAAGATGAAACATTCTCTGATTTTTTAAAATTGCTCAAACATGTTCAAAATTCCCTTGGGTAAAAATTGATATCAATTAGAAGTGACAATGGTAGAAAATTTTGTAACCATAAGTTTACAAAAAATTGTGATAAGATTGGTGTTTCTTACAACTTTTAAGTAACAAAAACCCTTCAACAAAATAGTGTAGTTGAAAGAAAAAATAGAACTTTGTAAGAAATGGCAAGATCAATGCTTTGTGAAAACTCCATTCCAAAATATTTTTGAGCTGTAGCTGTGAATACAGCTTGCTACATTGTTAACCATGTTATGTTGAGGCCCTTTATAAGAAAAATACCATTTGAACTTATATTTGACAAAATTCTATCCATTTCTTATTTTAAAGTTTTTTGCTGCAAATGTTTTGTTCTCAACACTCAAGATAATATCAAAAAATTCGATAGCAAATTGGATGAGGCTATATTTCTTGGATGCTCCTCTAACAAAAAGGTATATAGAATGTACAATAAAAGAACTCTATGTGTGTAAGAATCTATACATGTTGTTTTTTATGAATCTAACATATACGTCTCTAGAAAAGATGATAATGATGTAGGAACCGCAAAGGAAAAAGGCATTGAATAGCACAAAGCTCCATCACTTGATATCCATTTCAAAGAAGAGGAATTAGAAGAACAGTAAACTGAAGAAAATAAGTAAAGAACTGAAGAGCATACTGATCAAAGCCTACCAAAAGATTGGAAGTACAAAACTGGACATCTAAAAGAGGAGATTATTGGTGATCCCAACTGTGGTGTCAAAATAAGATGGTATTCATTGATAATTTTGTCTTACTTTTAAGTATTGAACCTGATTGCATTAATATGGCTTTGCGTGATGATTTTTGGATTCTAGCCATACAAGAAGAATTGAATCAATTCGAAAGGAATCAAGTTTGAAAATTTATTCCTAGACCACTTGAACATCCCATGATTAGTACCAAGTGAGTTTTTAGAAACAAATTTGATGAGTACGGTGTAGTATTAGAAATAAAGCTAGACTTATTACCCAATGATTCAATCAAGAAGAGGGCATAGATTATGATGAGACTTTTGTTCCCGTTGCTCAATTAGAGTCCATTAGAATGCTGTCTTTCAAAGGTTTTATCCTCTATCAAATGGATGTTAAAAGTTCCGTTTTAAATGGTTTTATTGAAGAGGAAGTGTACGTGGAGCAACACCCTGGTTTTATTCAGGAACATTTTCCAAATCATGTCTTTAAACTTTCCAAAGCTCTTTTTGGTTTAAAACAAGCTCCACATACTTGGTATGAAAGGCTTAATGGCTTTCTTCTTTCAAAAGGTTTTTTAAGAGGTATGATTGACACTACATTGTTCATTAAATCTGAAAATTTTGATGACCTCCTAATTGTTCAAATATATGTTGATGCCATTATTTTTTGAGCTACTAATGATTCTTTATGCAAGAAATTTGCAAAGACTATGCAACAAGAATTTGAGATAAGTATGATGGGGGAAGTCAACTTCTTCCTTGGGTTACAAATCAAGCAAACCAAGAATGGGATCGTCTTAAATCAAACTAAGTATACTAAGGAATTGCTCAAAAGGTTTGGAATGAATGGAGCTAAAGAAATCAGTACTTCTATGAGCATATCATTAAAGCTTGACAAAGATGAAAAGGGTAAGAAAGTGGATGAATTAAAATATAGTGGTATGATTGGAAGTTTTCTATATCTCACTGCTAGTCGACCTGACATCATGTTCTCGGTTTGTTTTTGTGCAAAGATTTCAATCATGTCCCAAAGAATCCCACTTATGTTCTATAAAACTTATCCTTAGGTATTTAATTGGAACACATGATTATGGTCTATAGTATGAACTAACTCTTTTGATCTTATAGGATACACAGATACAGATTATGAAGGTTGTAAAGTTGAAAGAAAGAGTATCAATAGACATTATCAATTTCTTTGAGATTTTTCAGTCTCTTGGTAGAACAAGAAATAAGCCTGTATTTCACGCTCAACAACCGAAGTAGAATATATAGTAGCATGAAGTTGTTGTACACAAATCTTATGGATGAAAAATACTTTACTTGATTTTGGCTTTAATTTTAACTGCGTGCCTATTGTGTGATAATACTAGTGTTATTAATTTGATCAAAAATCCAGTTCAACATTCTAGAACTAGAACTAAACACATAGAAATTAAACATCATTTCATTAGAGACCACGTACTCAAGGGCAATGTTTGTGTGGAATATATTCCTACTAATGATCAACTTGTAAATATATTCACCAAATCACTAGTTGAAGAAAGGTTTAATCATCTGAGGAGAGGCTTGAAAATTACCAGATTGTGTAACTAACAATTCTACCAGAGATTAGTTGTTTATTCTTGCAGAATTCTTGAAGAATTTAGAAGTAATACTTGGACAATGTGCATCCAAAATCCCCTCACCTAACCATTTCTCTAGTCAAAATATCCTATTTCAAAATTGGATAAGCCTTTTGGATGTATTTTAAGTCAAAAGTCACAGTATCTTTTGATCACGTTTGACACACCATTTGGATAGGGAAATCGGATGGACAATCTGTGTTTAAATGTTCAAATCTTTTAAATTCTAAATATTTGCCCCTTTTTCATTCCAGCCGCAAAACTCTCTCTCTTCTTATCAGAATATCTTTACATATTTTTAAAAATCACATTTTTCCAATATACTTAATTATACTTATACTCTTTAATACCTTGAAAACCCCAAATAGAATTCAAATCTATTTGAATCTTCTTCTCATTTCAAAAATAAAAAAGCTGTCATTTTTCTTAACACTTTTCTTTTTCCTCTGGCCTTCCTTCTCTCACAAAAAAAAGCTAGAAAAATCAAACCCTTCAATTATATTTGCCATGCATAAAACTCCAAAACCTAGCAAATGGGCCAAGCCAATAACGAAAGAGATCAAGAAACGTAAGGCAGTGAAAAAGAAATCAATTGCTGTCAGATCGATATCTGTGAAGAAGAAGAAAAAAAGAGTTGCCATTGATGAACTAACTCCTCAAACTGCATCATCAAAACAACCTCCAGAAGTGGAAAGATTGGACACTCAAGTACCTTGATTTCTTAACTCAAAAAGTGAGTCTGAGTATAAAGATTGGGTATCTAGAAATAGGACCATTGCTTTGGGCTATTGGGTTGATACTGAGGCATTTTTAAATTATGCGTGCATTCTAAGTTTGTTTGAATCAGCTGGTTGAGGGTCTTTATTATCAGTGAATAAAAAACTATACACTACACTGGTTTGGGAATTCTATGCCAATCTGAGAAAGGGACGACACGAGGAAACAGTGAACGGGTTTATTGTGTAGTGGTATATATTTAGAGTTGGACGAGTGAACTTCGAGTTTGATCATCGTATGTTAAATAAAATTTTTTATGTCAGAGACGGTGGAGTACAATTTTTTGAAATGAAAAAACTGCCTGAAAATTCTGAACATTTTGAACTAAGTCAATTTGAGTTGAAATTTACTAGTGCCAAGAGTTTTAGAAATTTAAGTGATCGAAATGTCAAATGGTTAAATGGAATAGGGAGATTGCTACATCATATGGTGTCAACCATAGTGATACCTAGTTTTGGCCACAATTTCTCTATGAGTATTTTGTAAATGGCATCGATGCTAGCTTTGTTAGAAGGAAAACAAATTAATTTTGGGTTTCTGGTTGTGAAATTGATGATGACTTAATCCTACAACACATCAAACAAAGCATTACTTTTTGGAAACCATCTCACCAAGCTGTTCAAGTATTTCAATGTTGATTGGAGTGTGGTTGCCCCTGAGCACTACAAGGTAAATATCTACAGTAGAGATTCATTTGAGAAAATGGGGTACATTTAAGAGGATAATCAATGGATATTACTTAGAGAGACCATTAAAGAAGAGAAGGAAAAATTGGTGAAGGCCAAAATTGAAGGAAAATCTGCTACATTAGGATGAGCAAAAAGAAAAGTTAAGACTGAAATTCAAGGGGAGACATCAAGTAGAGGGAAGCAGAAAACTCAGGAAAGTAGAATAACTCAGAGTATTTTGGATGCTATAAATTTGCTATCTACCAAGCTAGATAGTTTGAGTGCAGAAGTCAAAGGTGAACTGAAAAATTTGGGAAATAGACTGACAAATGTCACTACAAGAAATCTGCTAATTTGTCTGTGGCAAATCTGTGGCTAAATTGGAATTTGCCACGGAATTAGTCCGTGGCAAATACCTTCGCCGCTAAGAAATTTTTGCGAGGGAGTTTTTTTTCCATGGTAATTTGGCACGGATTATTTAAGTTGGTAGCACATTTTAGGGAGAAATATTGTGAGGGAACCGTCTACCACGGATTTGCCACGAAAGCAATGTTAAACAAGCTGTCCGTGGCAATCTCATACTTTATTTAAAAATTTCTTCTGTAGCAAATCCGTGACAATTTGCTATGGAAAGTTTATTTTTTCCATGGAAAATTGTCACGGATTATTAAAAATTAATTTTTTTAAAAAATTAAAATTTTTTGAATTGTCCATGGAAAATCCGTGGCAAAATTGCCACAAATTTGCCATGGAAACGTTATTTTTTCTGTAGCAAATTGCCACGGATTTGTCACGAATTATTAAAAATTAAAAATTATTAAAAATTAAGATTGTTTGAACTGTGGACCACAACCCTCTTCATGGACTAGCCACACCGGATCATGGACCATCCGGTGCACAATCTTCCTCACGCACCAGCCACACCAGATCACAAACTATTTGGTGCACATCTATCTCCATGGACCGGCCACATCGGATCACAGCCTTAAATTGTTCAAGAATTGCACAATGCAAAACTCAAACCCATGACCTCCGAAATGTATATGTTGTGTTTAGCCGCTGAGCTATGGCAAATGTTATGTTGTGCTTTTTTTTTTTTTATATTTAAACTACTCTGAACAATCTTTGTGTGTTTTTTTTTTAAATAAAAGCATTACAACAAAATATAATAATCATATTAAATTCAATATAAAACCATATTATTCAATATAAAAAAATATTTTTTATATTTATATAATTTTAAAATTTTATATACTACCAATTATACTATCTTTTTTATTAAATGATTTATACACACGCGCACGCGCGCACACACACACATAAATTCATACACAATATAAATCTTCTCCCCCTCCCCCCCCCCCCACACACACACACACATATATATACATACACACACACCCCACACATATTTAAGTACATACACACACACACACACACACACACACACACACATATATATACACTCATAATCATATATGCACACACACACACACACATTCATTTACATACATACATACAAATATTCATACACACACACACACACACACACACATATTCATATACATATATAAATATATATATAGATATATATATATTCAGATATTCATATATATATATATATTCATATACTACACATATATTCATTTTCTAAACATATATATACATATTCATATATTCATACATACACACATACACACACACACACATATTCATATACATATGTATATATATATGTATATATTTATATACATATATATATTCATATATTAATATATATATACACACACACACATATATTCATTAATATATATAAATATATATATATATATATTCAGATATTCATATATATATATATATATTCATATACTACATGATGCGTATGGATTTGGGTATAAAAATCATATAAAAATAAGCACATTCCCAATCAAGTTTAAATTAAAACGTTAACCCCAAATTATACATATGAGCAAGCGTACTCATCATTAACATAGCATAGGATTCAAACGAGTGTCGATCCTCGAGGAACAAATATGCATTAATCACTTTTCTTTCATTATTTAACTGACTTAATAAAGTAAAAAAGAAATAAAAAGGAAAATAAAATAAAATAAAATAAAATAAAATAAAATAATATATACATGGCAAGGATGGAGAATTATGTAACTTAAACTATTATTTTGATAAACATGACCTTAAAGCACTTAACTATTATCATAACTCATTATTCTATTGGCATCATAAAGGATTAATATAGATTCACTTCTTTTCCAATCCATGAAATCACTACCTTCTAGATAAATTAGCATCACATTCTTGTCTCAACTAATTCACCTAAAAGATGCATTACACACAATCCTTGATTAAATTTTCATATCCTGGCAAACTTAAAATATGAAATTAACCAATGAATCCATTCTTGACAGACATCAATTAACCTTTAATTACATAGTTCTTAACAATTAACCCCTTTTCCAAGCAAGTTAAGAGACAACAAGTATGAAATCAATGAATTAAAACCACCATCAATCCCTTTTCCAAGCAAGTTAATGGAAAGAAATAATAAATTAATCTTGTAATTAGCACAAGTAATTAAATACCAAGAAGAATAATCAATTAAGCAAAAGATCAAATAGCTCTAAAAATCATGAATATCTAAAACAATGTTAAATTACAATAAAACAATTAACACAGCATTATTCAAGAAAAAGAAAGCAAAGTAAAAGAAAGAACTCATAGATAAGCCTCCTTCTTCTTCCTTTGAAGACCTTCTTGCACAATCCTCCTTGATTTGAAGAATTCCTCCTTTGATTTGAGTGATTTTCTATGATGATCTATGAATTATCCCATTTTCTCTTGTTTTTTCCATCTATTTATAGGCTTAGGAAGTGTCTAAACTCGTTGGTGTAAGGTTCTTGGCCGAGTAGAAGTAGGAGAATACTAAAATTTTGCAGATTACCAAAAATCGCGTGAAAAAGATCAAAGTCCATCTTATCCTCAGGGCACAGATGGCGCCGCCTTGGCTGCTAGAGCTGGCGCCTGTTGTGTTCTGTTTCTTTAATCATTCGTTGATTTTTTTTTTCACACAATGTTGTCCACAGTACAACTGGCGCCGGTTTGGTTCTGTTCCGGTCCTGTTTCAACAACTTTTCGTCGCCTCGAAGTTCATGCAATCAGCACGTGGCCAGCGCTGGTTCCTCTAGCCTGTCCGACGCCGCCTCTGTTCTGTTTTGTGACGTTTTTGCTTTGTTTTACCCCTAAAATCTGAAATAATGCACAAAATACTTTTCCAAGGGTAAAATCTCAAATATGAAGGAATATGGCTAGTTATTGAACAAAATGTATCACAAAAGAGCCTCAAATAACTAGGAAAAATATGACTAATTTAGGCCCTAACATTACACATATATATACAAATTCATATATTCATATATTCACACACACACACACACACACACATTCATATACATATATATATATATATTCATATATATATATATATATATATATACACACACACACACACACATATTCATATACATATATAAATATATATATTTAGATATATATATATATATATATATATATATATATATTATACACACACACACACACATTCATATACATACATATATATATATAATTTTTTATTTTAATACACACAAAAATATTACATTCTATTTTAATTTGTATCAATTATATTTCAAAAATAAATAAGTTAGAGATATAAAAATAAAATGTTTATAAATATTTGACCATTTTAATCAAAATGTATGAAATTAAAATAAATATATTAAAAATTAGAATAAAAAGAAAAAATAAATCCGTGACAAATCTCACGCAATTTGCTAGGGATTTGCCACGGACTAACATAATCCGTGGCAAATCCGTTGCAAATTGCCACGGAAAAATAATTAATGAAATTTTCTTATTCTTTTTATCACTATTTTTCCTAACATATTTTTTTGTATATTCTAAATGGTAATATAGTTAATTGCATTGATATTTTCAATGACTTTTGTTGTCAAAAAAAAAAAAATATATATATATATATATATACATATATATATATATCATATCTTTTAAATTTTTTATTTTAATACATACATATATTTCTACACACAAAAATATTACATTCTATTTTAAATTCGTATCAATTATTTTTCAAGAATAAATAAGTTAGAAATAAAAAACAAAATGTTTATAAAACATTTGACCATTTTAATCAAAATGTATGGAATAAAAATAAATATAATAAAAATAAAAAATAAATCCGTGGCAAATCCCTAGCAATTTGCTAGGGATTTGCCACGAACTAACACATCGGTGGCTAATGTTTGGCATAATTTTTTGGTACCCTTTTTTGCTACCGAATTGCCACGGAATATGTTTTCATCGCTATTTGCTACTATTTCCATTGTAATTCCGTGGCAAATTGCCACGGATTTGCTATGGTATATTTTCTCTCGCAAGTTGCTTGTATTTTGCTGTTCCATGGCAAAATTCGTCGCTGATTGCCATGGAAAATTTTCCGTGTCAAAAGTTCGTGGCAAATTCATATTTTTCTTGTAGTGTGTGGAAGGAAAGTAATATGAAGCTGTAGGCGATTTGACTGAACAAGTTCCTCCACCCGAGCCAGAGCCTGAACTTATCATTCCTTCAACACGGGAAGAAACTGATGTTCAGCTAGAGAAGGAGAGTGAGAAAGAGAATGAGAAAGAGATTGATATTACTAATGTCTCATCTTTGTACACCAAAGAACCCACAATTGCTGCACCCACTGTTGACAAGGAAGTTTCTAAGCAAGATAAATTAGCTGCATTTGGCAGCTCATCTGGCCGAAGGCAGAAGCATGTCGTGGTAAAAAGGAAATCCAGAAAACTTACTGGACAGCACAAAAAGACTGGTAAAGATGCTAAGCCTGAGATCGTGATCATTCCTTGAGCCATAGTATATCCATCGTGTTGAACGTTGGCTGGAGTATTCCTTTATTAGACTTCTATCATTTTGTCTCCTTGAATAATTTTGTTTTGTTTTTGGACTGATAATACTACTGATATTTTGTTTGTTTTGATTATTTCTATTTTAATTACCTGCTTGACTACTGATATAGGATTGCTTCTGTTACCCTTTTCTCTGATGCTTATGTTTATTTTTTTTTATTAATGACAAAAGAGGGAGAAGTATTTTGTGATGGTTGATAGTTGATATATCTGTGATATTATAATATTGTTTAGTTGATATATCTATGATGTTGTGATATTGTTTTTTTTCGTTGGTTTATCTCGATCTATGATGTGGTATCTATGATGATTGATAGTTTATGGTGATGGTTTGTTATTGCCTTGATTATTGGCTTCTGAGTATTTAATGCTATTTTTGGACCCTCTACTAACACGGTGGGAGTTTTGTTTTTAGTCCAAAATCCCAGTCCAAAAAATGCTTTTACATAAGTTTGTTTGTTTGTTTTTTTTTTTTTTGCTTTATTTTAACCTGTTTGGATGCACCTTTTGGAAGTCCAAAATCTCAAATCCCAGTTTGTTTTCTAATGCACTCTAACATTAGCATCTTTCTATCTACTACTGATTATATGTCCTATCTTCTACACCTCCACATATACATTCTTATGCACTTAAGTTTTACATTCTTTTGTGAGTAATCACTATTTGGCTATTTCCTTATGAATTAGTCCATTATAAGGAAGGAATGAGGATATGGAGGTTGGTAGGGCTATAGGCTCATTGAGCCTTGTTTATAAAACTATGCTTGATTTTTCTTAATTTAAACTTATAAACAGTTTTTGAGTCTTATGATGAGAGAACGTATTTCAATTAAACATAACTTCTATATCTCTCGGTCTCACATGATTCATACAAGCTTATATTGTTTTTCGTATCATAATCCATCAAGTTTGTCATCACTCAAAAAGGGAGAGATTGCATTCTCCTGTGTTTTGATTTATGACAAACAAACATTGATATGGACTAATATATGTATTTATATGTGAAAGGATTTTTGGATATGACACGTTTGACCTCGGTTCTTCAAAGTTTTGCACTTAGGATTGCTAAGCAACTCATAGTCGATGGAGTTTAAAAAGGAGGATCAAATGAATATCAAATCCAAAGAAGTTGCATATCTTGAAGACCTTTTGAAGAATTGTAGACTAGGGAATTGTATTTAAGGTATTACTTGTATTTCCTATGTCTCTTTACCTCAGTTTAATTTATTTCACATTGAAGCACTTAAAGTCATTTCAAAACGAGGGTATTTTCAATTCAGATTTTTTTATAAAAACTTAGTTGAGTGATTTTAGACGGATCTCTGAATCCAAAATGCCCATCCAAGAATTTGTAGGTGTTCAAAATATATTTTTGCATAAAGTGGTATTTTGGACTCACCTTTTAGACACACAATTTTCTATCTTGTGAATCCAAAATCCTACAAAACCTGACAGCAATAAACTAGCCGTTACTGGCCATTGCAGTTTTACTTTTTGCCCTCATAAAAGCCCTTTAAACATGATTTTCAGTAAGAGATTTGTGCTAACACTTTTAAAAATACTCTAAGACTTTCGAAAAACAAGAATCCCTCATCTACATTATGCTTCAAAATGAGATCTATTGTTTAAAAGGTAAAAAGGTAAAAGAACTCTAGCTGGTGTATATTTGCTCAATCTGTGAGCTAGTTCTACATTTTCTCTGTGATTTGTTTTATATCAAGGTTCGGAAAGTAAAATCCAATTAGGATGAGCCTTTGTTGTGTGTAAAGAGGTAGGGTGTAAAGCCAAGTGTGGCGATCTTCTATTGTAAGATTGGTGTTGCTTACCGCCATTAATTTGGGAAAAATATTTTAGTAGTTGTGTTGAAATCATTAAGTAGGTGCTGAAGGTAGTGAATGTAGATCATTTGAGGATTGAACCACTATAAATATTTGGATCTATTCTTTTGCACTTAATCTATACTTTTTGACTGCGAGTTCACTGTTCAACATATTTGAAAACACTACCTTCTTTCTTGCATTTATTGATCTGATTAAAGGCTTTTATAGAGTGAATAGGTTATTGTTATCTTATCTGCCCATCTTCAATATAGTCTCAAATCTTATTATTTAGTAAAGTTGTGAAAGATCTATGGGTGCACATTTAAAATGGCACAACGAATCTGTTTTCGAACATACACATATTTTTTGCTTCTTTTTACAAGACATCAAAAGACTTTGAAAATTTACATTTGTTTGCCATAAACCTTATTCACCCATCTCTAAGATTTGTCAGACCCTTGCTGGATGGTCGAGAATTAGTTGTTGTTTTGTTCTGTTTTGCAAACCTAATTTGTATCTTTGTATTCTCTAAGTGTAGAACTTATAAATACTTATATATCTCTTGTAGTTGGTAGCTTACAATGTCTGTTTTAACAAAGAGTGAAGTTTAAACATCTTGTGAGGAAAGTTCCTCCTTATTCATCCAAATCAAAGACTAATCTTAAGAATTAGTCCACCTTAATATTTGTGTCTCTAAACTCTAAAGGATAGTTCAACTAGATCTCTTATTTTGAGCATTAAAGCTGTACTTTTGCCTATGACATTTTCCTTTTTGTTGCTCCTACTAATAAATTAGGAACTAAAAATATACTAAAGGAATTGGCAATAATCACACAAAATAGATAATGTTGTATTATAAAATAAAATCAGAAGAATGCAAAATAATAGAGTAGCATAGAACGATACAAAATCATAGTGTAGCATAGAGGTGGACCGAGGCACGAATAGATCGCTCTCTTTAAGATAATTCACACTACTGTGAAATGATTCAGCTGGTGTAACAGTCTTTGTTTGTGTCACCCCTAGGATACAATAGTCTAGCTTCTAACGTTGTAACTCTCACTTGCACTGTTAGGAGTGCTAAAACTCTTATCTGTATACACTCTTCCTTTTACCCAATATTATGCATATGAAAAAATAAGTCTATATGCACTTGTATACATATATATGTGTGCGTGTATATATATATATATATATATATATATATATATATATATATGTATATAGGCATATAGTCGTTAATAGAGGTAGTTAATAGGAAGGTTATAACCCCCAAATAATAACTATATTAATCCCCACTTATTGCAAAATGTTTGTAACTCCCAACATAATAAACCATTTTGTAACCTCCACAAAAAAATAAAGATAATATTGATTTTGTCAAAATACTCTGACACTTTTGATCTTAATCTCTTGCTAGATTAGGAGTATTTGATGTTGTTATAGAAGACCAAATCTACTATATTAGGAGTCCTTGTTGCTTAAATCTACTTGGGTTTATAGTTGGCAGACTAGGTAATCTTTTATGTGTGTTATACTTCTTCATCTTTTTATTGTGTAAATCACTTGAAAGTTTCTTGTGTGAATGCTACAAACCTAAAAAATCTTGAAGAAGTGAGCCTCCCAAGCTCATAGCATTATATCTTATGACTTCATTACTTTCATTTGTCTTTGCATAAATACCTATTTATAATTAATTGATTTTACACCTTTGGTGTTCAGATTGTAGGTCCAAAAACTTCACACTTCACAAGTGAGCTTAACTCCAATTAAATTGCATTTTTTCATTTTGACCAATCACTTTTAGGACGATATTCTTTAACTGATATTAGTTCAAGATTCTCATTATATTTAAACATATCAAGTTCTATATTATATGCAAAATATATCATCAATATTTATTTCCTTCCGATTCTAACTTTCGTCAGAAGCAGTACAATTGATGGAAATCTTAGTATTCCTTTCATTACTTTCAAAAGCTTGAATATTTTCATTAGTTGTCATTTGTCCTTATTTTGAAATTCTTCAATTTGATCACCCTGATCATTTAATCCTCTTTGCTTTCGAGGATTTTTATCTTTTGAACCAAGGGGTCGTCTATGCTTTTGGCGTGCTATTAATTCAGCAGCTATAGGAATTTTATTTTGTCTTATTGAGACTTCAATTTGAATAGAAGTATCTATAATTGGACTATGCAATTTAGTTACCCTCATAGAGTTAACAAAAGAATCTAGCAGTTGATTTGGAAGTCTTTGCAAATGAATTATCTTTCAAATGTCTAGTTCACCCGCGCTTGTTCACATATCCAAATAATTCAAAGATGTTGTCTAGACAAACTCTTTTTCATGTAGTTTATGTTCTCCCCTAATTTAGGGAATAAAGTTTTCTTAAAATGACAATCAATAAATCTTGCTGTGAATATATCACCAGTCAATAGTTTAACATATCTAATTATAGAGAAAGAATTATATCCAACATACATCCCCAACTTTATTTGAGGACACATTTTGGTGTGTTGATTTGGCACTATTGGTACATATATAACATACCTAAAAATTCTCAAATGAGCAATATTTGACTCTGAACCAAAAACCAACTGTAAGGGAGAGAATTTATGATAACTTATTTACCTTACATGCACAAGTGCTACAACATGAAAAATAGTATGTCCCCAAGCAAGTGTTGGGATTCGTGGACTCCTAAAAGCGGAAAACATCTTACGAATCCCTCCCGAGGACCCAAGTAAACGATTAAGAAGATCTAAGCTTTAAGAGTTACCTCTGGTTGCTGTAATCGAAATCCTTCGATTCTGGTTGCGCTGTTGTACGTTCAACCCGAACAATCACCAGACGCTGCAGTATGCGAACGTCCTCTATCGGATACACACCGCGAACTCACTCGATACCCGGGGAGTGTTAGCGCCTAGGGTTTGAGAGGTTTTTTTTTTCTCCGGTAGAGAATGACACGAATGTTCTCAACCGGAAAAATTGGACTATTGAAAGACGGCTAGGGTTTTCTTAAAAACCCTTGAACCTCTTAGAGTCCAACCCTAATCATATCTTATCATATTCTAATTTAAATTCAAATTAAATTAAAACTGATATGATAAGATTCTGCCATTATCTCGGTAATTTAACTAATCATTTTACTGAGTCAGATTCTTATAATCTGGATATCATCTAGATTCATCGAATCTGGTCACCAGAAAAATAACCTAACAAGTTCGCTTATTGTGTGACCCTATAGGTTCATTTAACACTGGCAGTGTGCCTAAATCGTATTTAAATGGCCCACAAGTTATAAGCGGTTTCTAGCAAAACATTATAACTATCCAGGTTAAATGAAGATCGGTGATCTCTTTAAACCAAACTATAATTTTATATTTAGTCCTTTTGTCACACGATATCCAGATTAAGCATAAGGCACGGAGCATGTCATCCTTATTAAGCTTAATCAATTATTTCTTGATTTCATAGTAGACTGTTCAAACAAATGATATCAATATCTTAGATTGATATATTTGAGCACAGCCATGCATTTTTAACAGTCTAACTTATCAAGGGGCCCATGGATATCTCTCCCATAATCGAGAGGGACAAATTCCTTCACAATCAATCATATTCCTCTCATTGATTTATTCTATATCCAACAGTAGTCTAATTTATTATCTGGTTAAAGACAACTTTAGACAATGTCAAAATATAGAATTTATCAAGTAAGAAACTATGATGAATTTAGGTCGAAGGACTTTCAATATTATTATGGCTAGAAAGTACTTATGACATATTCCATGAAGTACTCTCACAGATGGGTCATGTCCAATACAATGTTCTCTAACATATATTTATGTCTTGACTCGATATCACAAATATCCATGGCCAGAAAACATAGCCATCAAGTCACAAACATACTAATCTTAATTTATTATTATTCCAATAATAATAATCGATCGAGGACAGCTTTTAGAATAGTCATTGTATTCATTGTAGGGTTTTACTATCAAGTCACGTACTTGATGACCAACAAAACAAAACTCACTATTCATGGAAAGGAAAGCCTCATATTATTATATAAAACATAATGACAATTGTATAAGCACAAATTGACTCTAGGGCATATCCCCAACAGTCTCCCACTTGCACTAAGACCAATTTGGCATAAGCCGTAATCCCATTGTTCTGGTATGACTATCATGTTTAGACGATGGGAGAGGCTTTGTCGATGGATCTCGCAACATTGTCATCGGTTGGCACTTTGCATACATTGACATCTCCTCTATCAACAATTTCTCGAATGAGATGAAAACGTCTAAGTATATGTTTGGATCGCTGATGTGATCTTGGTTCCTTGGCTTGTGCAATGGCTCCATTGTTGTCACAATAGAGATCCACCGGGTTCACAATACTAGGAACTACATCTAGTTCTCGTAATGAACTTTTTAATCCAAATCGCTTCTTTAGCCGCAATCGAGGCAACTACATACTCAGCCTTCGTAGTAGAATTGGCCACGGTGTCTTGCTTTGAACTTTTCCAGCTTACAAGACCTCCATTCAAACAAAATAGAAAACCCGATTGCGATCTATAATCATCTATGTCGGATCGAAAACTAGCATCGGTGTAACCATTTACAACTAGCTCGCCTTCTTGTCCTCCATAAACTAAGAACATATCTTTAGTTCTTCTTAAGTACTTTAGTATGTTCTTGACAAGCAGTCCAGTGTGCCTCTCCAGGATTTGATCGGAACCTCGCTTGTCATGCTCAATGCATATGATACATCGAGTCGAGTACATAACATGGCATACATGATAGACCCTATAGCGGAAGCGTATGGTATCTTGTTCATGCGCTCTTCTTCATCCTTCGTAGAAGGACTTTGAGTTTTGCTTGAGCTTAATGCCATGTGACATTGGCAAGAATCCTCTCTTAGAGTCTTGCATACTGAACCTTTTCAGTACCTTGTCAATGTATGCACTTTGACTTAGTCCAATTAGCTTTCTAGATTTATCTCTATAGATCCTTATACCTAGAATATAGGCAGCTTCACCTAAGTCTTTCATTGAGAAACAATTTCCCAACCATGTCTTTACACTTTGTAGAGTTGGGATGTCGTTTCCAATGAGTAAGATATCATCAACATAAAGTACCAAAAAGACTATTGCATTCCCACTTGTTTTCTTATAGACACAAGGCTCATCTTCATTTTTGATAAAGTTAAATTCTTTAATTGCTTCATCAAAACGAAGATTCCAGCTTCGAGATGCTTGCTTCAATCCATAAATTGATCTTTGAAGCTTGCACACTTTATTAGAATTCAAAGGATCATCAAAACCCTCAGGTTGTGTCATGTACACATCTTCGAGTAAGTTTCCATTAAGAAATGCGGTTTTGACATCCATTTGCCAAATTTCATAGTCATAATATGCTGCTATGGCAAGAAGAATTCTGATAGATTTAAGCATTACAACTGGTGAAAAGGTTTCATCATAGTCTATACCATGAGTTTGTCTATAACCTTTTGCTACCAGTCGTGCTTTGTAAGTATGCACATTTCCCTCCATGTCTGTTTTCTTTTTGAAAACCCACTTACACCCAATGGTTTTTGAACCTTTAGGTGGGTTAACCAAAGTCCAAACTTGGTTATCATACATGGATTGCATCTCAGACTTCATAGCCTCTAACCATTTTCTAGAGTCAGAACTCTTAATGGCTTCTTGATAGGAAGTGGGCTCATCATTAACCATAAGCTCCACATTGTGATCGTCAGTGATGAGAAATCCATATCTCTCAGGTTGTTGACGAACCCTATCAGATCTTCGAGGTCCTTGTTCTATAGATGTAGGCTCATCTTGGACTTGTGAGCCATCTAATCGAGATTCATTATTTGGTTCAGGCACTAATTGTGGCTCTTGAATCTCATCTTGATGAGGTTCAGGCACTAACTGTGGTCCTTGAATCTCATCAAGATGTATTTTACTCCCACTGATTCTTTTGGAAATAAATTCCTTTTCAAGAAAGAATCCATTTCAAGCAACAATTACTCTATTTTCTTTTGGGAGATAAAATTGATATCCTTTAGTTTCTTTAGGATACCCCACAAATATGCATTTATCAGATTTAGGTGCAAGTTTATCAGATAATAATTTATCAGATAATAAACGCTTTACATAAACTTCACAACCCCAAATCTTCAGAAATAACAAACTAGGTTGTCTCCTAGTCCATATCTCATATGGCGTTTTCTTAACCGATTTAGATGGAACTCGATTTAGTATGAATGCAGCAGTCTCCAGGGCATAACCCCAAAAGGAGATTGGAAGATCAGTTTGACTCATCATTGATCGAACCATATCTAATAAAGTCCGATTTCTCCGTTCAGATACACCATTCCATTGAGGTGTTCCTGGTGGAGTTAATTGGGAAATAATTCCACAATTTTTAAGATGCTCATCAAACTCGTGGCTTAAGTATTCACCACCTCGATCCGATCGAAGTGTTTTGATACTTTTGCCAAGTTGATTTTGTACTTCATTTTGAAATTCTTTGAATTTCTGGAACGATTCAGATTTGTGTTTCATCAGATACTGGTAGCCATATCTCGCTGAAATCATCTCGTAAATGTAATGAAGCATCGAAATCCTCCTCTAGCGAGTGAATTCATTGGTCCACATACATCAGTATGTATTAGGCCCAATAAATCAGTTGACCTTTCATTTTGTCTCTTGAAAGGCGCTTTAGTCATTTTGCCTAATAAACAAGAATCACATGTACTGTAAGATTCTAAATCAAACGATTTTAGAAGCCCATCATTATGAAGCTTTGTTATGCGTTTCTCATTTATATGGTCCAAACGACAATGCCAGAAGTAAGTCTGATTTAAATCATTGGATTTCAATCTCTTAGTATTTATATTATAGATAGACATGTCTGAAGATCCACGAAGATTTAGAATATAAAGCCCATTCGATAATGAAGCATCTCCATAAAAAATGCCGTTTTTATTAATAGAGCAAATGTTATTCCTAATAACAAATTCAAAACCTTCTAAATCCAAACAAGAAATTGAAATAATATTCCTACTCATAGCAGGAACATAAAAACAATTGTTCAGTTCTAAAACAAGCCCACTGGGCAAAATTAATTCAAAAGTTCCTACAGCTACTGCAGCAACTTTTGCTCCATTCGCAACTCGTAGGTCCACCTCGCCTTTTGCCAAGGCTCTACTCCTTTTTAGACCCTGCACATTTACACAAATGTGAGATCCACAACCGGTATCCAATACCCATGAATCGAAGTAGATAAATTAATTTCAATAACATAAATACCTGAAGCGGCAGTCTCACTGCCCTTCTTTTTCTTTGCTTCCAAATAGAGCTTGCAATTTCTTAACCAATGTCCTTGTTCTCCACAATGGTGGCAAGCTCCCTCCTTTGGTGTCTTGGCCTTAGGTTTGGGCTTGAACTTGGACTTTGCCTTGTCCTTACCCTTACTAGCCATGACCTTGCCCGTTTGGTTGTTCTTTTTGCCTTTCCCTTTTTGAACCATTAGAACACTAGGAGTATTCTTCTTAATGTTCAGTTCAGCTTGTTTTAGCATCCCATGCAATTCAGTAATGTATTTCTCCATATTATGCATGTTAAAATTCATGACAAACTGGTCATACTCGAGCAGTAAAGAGCCCAAGATCAAATCCGTGGCCATGTCATGATTAACAGGAGCACCAAGCTTATCAAGATGATCTAGATAGCCCTTCATTTTAAGGACATGAGCACTTACCGAGGTGCCAAAAACCATCTTACATGCATTTAACGCCTTGTGAGTTTCAAATCTCTCTTGTCGTGCTTGCTCTTGGAACATTTCCTTGAGATGCACAATCATGTCATATGCCTCTGCTTCTTCAAACTGTTTTTGAAGTTCAGAGTTCATGGTTGCTAGCATGAGGCAAGTAACATCGTTGGAGTCATCTTTGTGCTTACTATAAGCATCTTTTTCAGCTTTTGATGCGTTATTTGGTGGAGTAGGGGGAATAGGATTTTCAAGAACATAGAGCATTTTTTCTTGCTTAAGAGCAATTCTTAAGTTTCGTGCCCAATCAAGAAAGTTAGTCCCACTAAGCTTGTCTTTCTCAAGCACAGATCGCAATGAATTATTCCAATTGTTTGTTGCCATTATCTACATACAAAAATATGCAAAGTAATTAATTTTTGAGACTCTAACGAAAAACTCCCACTAAAAGCATTTAAACTTTTTGAAACTTCAACACTTTGATGTTTCGCAGTGGGGAAAAATATTTTGTTTTAATCATAAGTAAGCTTTCGCTTTAATCTTATAATTAAATAAAATTCTAATTTTAAATGAGATAGACATCAAATGTCCCGGCTAAAATATCTCATAAAATGTCCTAGGCTCAAAACTATTTTGATAGCCCAGTTAAGTCAAACCATATCAAACATATGGAAAACTATTTTCCATCTTATCTCACTAAGATAATCAAAAGCATCCTACTTTGGTAGGAATGACCATATGATGATCCAAGTAATAACAAGTGTTTGATTTTGGAAGGCATTTAACACTTAAATTTTTTTTCTTAAAAAAATTTGATTGGATTGTAGTAAGCAGGAAATAAACATATCAAATATGCATGCAAGACATAAATAAAAGTGACATAGCATGGCCCATAACCTATGTTGATCATCACGAGCAAAGTGAAGATCAAGGTGGTCAATCTAGGTATATGAACTCCTTAAGCATTCTCTAATGCCTTGAGCATACTCTTCCTTGGTTGTAAATGTCGGCTGCCGTCTTCTTTTACATTGGATAGTAAATTAAAATAATTCCTGTTCTAGGAAAACAGTACAATTTTACAACAATGAAAAACGACACGCGGGCCGTATTTAAAAAATTAAAACTTAAAACAACCATAATGTAACCAGCCAATCACATTGGGATAAAACGGGCCATGCTATGCACTATTCAAAATAATCCACAACTACAATAAAAAACATTGACGAATAACACACAACGAACAGTTAGTTGGGGTTCCAAGGGGCAACGCCCCTGGCGGGGTCAAGGGGCAGCGCCCCTGCGGGGTCCAGGGGGCAGCGCCCCTGGCGGAGGTCCTACTCTCATTGAATGAGATTTTTCCTTCCGATTTCTGAAAATTAATCAAATTAACGTTCGGACCCCTTAATAACCATCGCCGTGAAAATTCATATTACAGACAATATGCGTTCTTTTGATCATATTTATACAGATAACATATTATCTTTTCGATTAATTAAAGCCAATCCGCAAATATAGAACGACGGATAGCATGCTTACGATACCATATCATATTAAAACAGACCAATTTACAGAAATCTGCAACTAATCTGGTCTAATCAGGCGACTAAGATGCACACATTAAACCTAATTCAGGCAGTCTGCATGCCAAGTATTCTAAAATCATAATCATGCGAACATGCTGATACATACCCGTTAAATTCATATATACATATTATACATGTATTCAACAATACGATTAATACAGATAAATCAACCTAATCGTTTAGCAAGTTGCTCTGATACCACTGTTGGGATTCGTGGACTCCTAAACGCGGAAAACATCTTACGAATCCCTCCCGAGGACCCAAGTAAACGATTAGGAAGATTTAAGCTTTAAGAGTTACCTCTGGTTGCTGTAATCGAAATCCTTCAATTCTGGTTGCGCTGTTGTACGTTCAACCCGAACAATCACCAGACGCTGCAGTATGCGAACGTCCTCTATCGGATACACACCGCGAACTCACTCGATACCCGGGGAGTGTTAGCGCCTAGGGTTTGAGAGGTTTTTTTTTTCTCTGGTAGAGAATGGCACGAATGTTCTCAATCGGAAAACTTGGACTATTGAAAGACGGCTAGGGTTTTCTTAAAAACTCTCGAACCTCTTAGAGTCCAACCCTAATCATATCTTATCATATTCTAATTTAAATTCAAATTAAATTAAAACTGATATGATAAGATTCTGCCATTATCTCGGTAATTTAACTAATCATTTTACCGAGTCAGATTCTTATAATCTGGATATCATCCAGATTCATCGAACCTGGTCACCAGAAAAATAACCTAACAAGTTCGCTTATTGTGTGACCCTATAGGTTTATTTAACACTGGCAGCGTGCCTAAACCGTATTTAAATGGCTCACAAGTTATAAGCGGTTTCTAGCAAAACATTATAACTATCCAGGTTAAATGAAGATCAGTGATCTCTTTGAACCAAACCATAATTTTATATTTAGTCCTTTTGTCACACGATATCCATATTAAGCATAAGGCACGGAGCATGTCATCCTTATTAAGCTTAATCAATTATTTCTTGATTTCATAGTAGACTGTTCAAACAAATGATATCAATATCTTAGATTGATATATTTGAGCACGGCCATGCATTTTTAACAGTCTAACTTATCAAGGGGCCCATGGATATCTCTCCCATAACTGATAGGGACAAATTCCTTCACAATCAATCATATTCCTCTGATTGATTTATTCTATATTCAACAGTAGTCTAATTTATTATCTGGTTAAAGACAACTTTAGACAATGTCAAAATATAGAATTTATCAAGTAAGAAACTATGATGAATTTAGGTCGAAGGACTTTCAATATTATTATGGCTAGAAAGTACTTATGATATATTCCATGAAGTACTCTCACAGTGGGTCATGTCCAATACAATGTTCTCTAACATTTATTTATGTCTTGACTCGATATCAAAAATATCCATGGCCAGTAAAACATAGCCATCAAGTCACAAACATACTAATCTTAATTTATTATTATTCCAATAATAATAATCGATCAGGGACAGTTTTAGAATAGTCATTGTATTCATTGTAGGGTTTTACTATCAAGTCACGTACTTGATGAACAACAAAACAAAACTCACTATTCATGGAAAGGAAAGCCTCATATTATTATATAAAACATAATGACAATTGTATAAGCACAAATTGACTCTAGGGCATATCCCCAACAGCAAGTGCAAGGAGATTTGTTCTCATTAGTAATGATCTAGCATTTAACTGCAATATTTTAATGAATGATTTAGCTAGACCATTCTAAGTGTGAACATGAGATACTGGATGTTCAATAGTAATGCTAATTGACATGCAATAAGTATCAAAAGTATGAGAGGAATATGTTCTAACATTATCTAGATGAATTCGTTGAATAAGATATCTGAAAATGTGTTTTTAAGCTAATTGTTTGGGCAAGTATCTCGCAAATGCCAGGCTGCGAGTTGATAATAAGTAGACATGTAACTATTGAGTCGATGCATCAATTAAAATCATAAAGTATCTAAATTGTCCACATGGTAGGTGAATTGGTCCACATATATTACATTGAATCCCTCCTAGAAATATTGAAGACTAAAACTCCACTTTTGCTGGAGATAGTTTAATAATTGATTTTCCTTAAGAACATGCAACACATAAAAATTTATCTGAAATCAAAATCTTTTAGCTTTTCTAGGGATGACTATGAATATTTTTAATTATTCTTCACATCATAATTGTTCCTGGATGACTTAATAGTTATGACCAGTGATAAATGTAGTATGATTAATAAACTTCTGATTTACTGAATGACGCACTTCAATTATATGGAGTTTTGTACAATATATACTAGATGAAAGAGATGGTAGTTTTTCTAATAAAGATTTCTTACCTAGTTTATTTGAGTATTATATAGGTTCTCAAAATCATTTTCCTTTATTGTTTCAATATGATATCTATTTTGGTAGATATCTTTAAAATTTAATAATTTTCTTTGAAATTCTAAGGAAAATAATGCTTTATGAATAATAATACTTATTCCTCAGAGTAATAATATAATAGCTTTTCTAGAACTTTTAATCAAATTTACACTACCACTTATGGTATTAATATTTATTTTTCTCATTTATTTTTCATCTTTCAATATGGTGTGCGTAGTACCATTATCCATTAAAAATATATCTTCAATGCCACTTTTGAATCTAGTAAATAGAACAATAGCCATTTGGGCAAAACATTATATTAATAAATTTAAATACTCAAGTAATAAAAGAAAAACTTTAAATACTAATTACTATTACAATACTAAAAATATAAGACACAAATAAAATATTAAAAGTTAGCTTCTAAATCATCTGGATGCTAACATCACCAATCAAATAATCAATTATTCCTTTTGAATGTTTAAAGAAATCAGCCACATCTAAAGGAGTTACATCAACATTAACATCTTTAAAATTTGTATGATTATCATCATTATCATTACAAAGAGAATGTTATAGAGTAAAATTTACTTTAACATTTTCGCCTTTCTTCTCAATAGAAGCTTACAGATTTGCAAGGTGTTTTGCCATATGATAGGTATAGGATCAATGACCTTTTATACCATACCGAAAATATTTATTTTTATAATTTTTCAAGATCACATCCTTTTATTTTTCTTTTTCATTAATTTTTTGTCCACTTCTGGTAGTTATTATTTTTTTTTGTAGCTTTGTTTTGGCCATTGTGATTATAATAAATATTTCTATTATAATTATGTATACGTCCACGACCACAACTATGATCTCTTCTGGGCCCAAAATCATGAGTTCTAATAGCATAGTATACCATCGAATGACCCTATTTCCCCTATGGGGGAGAAAGAAAATTATCGAACCGGCAGATATTGGCAAAACTACAATTAGTGTTAACCAAGGAAAAAAATTCGTGGTAAAGACAAGATACACTTGGACCAGAAAAACCCGTGCTCAAAAATCAAAATATCTTGAGCATGGGTCTTGTCGGTAAAAAAAATCAAATGGATTCAAGTAGAGTTTGTTGTAATGTATCAATAAGCTAGACCTATACTTTGAGTTGTTTCAACCCCTAAATAAACCCGAACACTCAAGAAATCCGTCAGACAGGCAGATTCACATTAACTTTTGGGAATGGAATAGAACATGTTGGTCAGATTTCATAATTTTTCATTAATAATTTATTATTTTGCTCAACTACTAGGATATATAATATCAATTCTATATATTTCGTGAATATCTTTTCTCAATATTGCTGTTACATGAGCGCATTTGAGGTGTAAAAAGTAGGAAAGTTTTCAGTATATCTTTATCAGTAATATTTTCTCCGTACAATTTTAACAGTGAGATAATTTTAAATATATCATAATTATATCTACTGATGGATTTAAAATATTGTAATTGCAAGTATATCCAATCAACTTTTGGAAGGACAAGCCTCTTTTGGTAGTCAAACATTTTTTTCAGGTTATTCTATAAAAAAAAAATTTTTTTTTATGGTAAGATATTCTACTTGAAGATGATGATGGAGAAATGTTATAGTTTTAGCACCATTTTATGATGATGATAGATTTCTTTTTATGATGTTAACTATCAGACCTAATGTAATTAAATACATTTTAGTATCTAGTGTCTAGAATAGATAAATTTTTCAGTAATATCAAGAGTTATAAATTCAAATTTGGTGAGGTTCCTCATGCTAATATAAAATAAAATAAAAAATAACTTTCTTTTTCAATTCAAAAATTAGGCCACTTGATTGAAAAATTTAGTAGAATAATTTTGATAGTGTCGGCTTGATTATAAATTTTACCAAAATAACTTTGGTAGTATTGGTTTGATTATAACCTTCAGTAGTAATTTTGGTAAAGTCTTGTACTGATAATGTATTGTGAATTTGATTCAAAACAGAATTAAGAAATAAATTGTATAAATTGTAAAGTAAAAAAACTATAAGAAAGAGAGAAATAAGAGAATTACTTACATTTGAATTTATATTCAGTTTATTTACATAAGGCCCTTATTTATATAGGTTTAGATATATCATCTTAAAGGATAAGGAATAAATCTAATAAATATGATTCTTTCTTATCTATTAATAATATTATATAAGGTACCTATTTATATAGGGTTAGATACATTATCTTAGACAATAAAAAAATCAATCTAATAAACATTATTCTATTTTATTCATTAATAACCTTAAAAAATGAATAGTCACAATTTATCTTTTAGATATAAGGATAATATCAGAAACCGAATAGTCACATCTATTTTATAGATAAATTAGACTTGTATAAGTATACTAGGTCGGAGGCCCGAACGTTGCTCAGGATAAGTAATTTTTTATTATTTCAATGGATTTTGATGATTTTCAATAATATGAGAAGTTTTAATTTGTATATGAAAAGTATTATTTTAATTTAATTGTCATACGTAGTTGTTATAATTTTTTTGCAATATTTTAATAGTCTCAGTCATAGCACTTTTGAATTAGTAAGTTGCTTTTTTGAATGTATATAATTATTTACATTTGCAAAGTTGAAATTTTTATCATTGAATTTTGTGATGTAATATCTTTGTGACATAGATATCATTATGTGGTTAAATATGAAGTGGAATTTAACATTGGACTTGCATACAATGCACTGTTATGTTGAACAAGAGAATAATTGGTTAAGGATGTGGTATTGTAACATATGTGGAAATGACTTATGCATAGCATATGTGCTGCATAGATTAAAGATAGTTTGTAAATGAAATGTTAAAAAAGGAAAAAAATTTTAAAATTTCTTAAGTTATATTTTTTATAATGTTCATTTTCTAAATTATATGAAAAACATTATGGTCTTAAAATCTTGGTTATTATTATTTTTTAAAATCTTAGTTATCATTTCCTTTTAAGGGCATCTCCAACGTCATGTTTCTGAATACGATGAATATACACACGGTTAACCTCTTCGTTATTAAATTAATATCTTAATTTATTAAGATATCTGAATTAGTTAAAATATTTGTTTCAATTTCCAATTGATGAACATATCTTCAAACTTTTCATTATTAAGATACTTTTCTTTTGCCCTTTAAAAACTACATTATCTTTTAATAGCTTAAAATAACGTTCATTATTGGAAAGTGACATTTTGTCCATCCATTTTTGTTTTAAGTGACTTCTGTCCTCTTCATATAATCTTCTTTGCTACCATAACTGTAAAATTATAGAAACATTTAATTATCTCATTTGACATTAATTAATAAATTATGTATGGAATTCTACTTAGAATTTTTAGAATTTGGAACTTTTTTATTTTTTGTTATTAATCGTTATTTATTCTTCATATTTATTCTTCATATATATCTTATTTAATATCTATTATTATTATTATTATTATTATTATTATTATTATTATTATTATTATTATTATTATTATTATTATTATTATTATTATAAATTATTATATTACCACTGGGGAAATGTCTCGTTTCGTCTTTTAACAATAATTACAACGCATCAACTTAGTAACTTTTAGTTTGAAATTTATAATTGTATTAATTAAAATATTGTTTAAACTCATTAAAAAATATATAATAATAAGTAATTGTAAATTATAATATTATTTTAAATTATTTGTGTCATCTTATTAGAGGTTTTATTGAAATTTGTATTCATAAATTCACAAATAATTACAAATAGTACTATAACTTTTTTTATCATCACGTCATTGTTTTGAGTTTGCGGCATACTTTCAATAGAATTTATGATTTATTTTATTGATATCGAAATAATTTTTATTGATATTAATTATTACTATAAATTATATAAATTTTAAAAAAAATGATGGAATAATGTAATGGAGAAGTGGGGGTAGTTTAAGATTTTCACCTTATCATGGGGGGGGGGTTGTGGGGTGGGAGAGCACGTAAGGGAGTCAGCCCTGTGGGACGTGGATACGAAGCATGTGATTGGATTTGGAGATGGGTTTTTGTAATTTAAATAAACTAAGTTGATTTTTTTTTTGTGGGCCCAAAAGACCTTGACTTTAGTCAGCAAGGCATGGCTTCCCTACTTTTATTCTGTATTTATATTTTTATGTATAAAATCAGGAGGTCCTTTTCTTAGTTCATTAGTTTTTGGACTTTTTAAGTCAATTAGTTTTTGGGCTTTTTGTACAGGAAGGCCAATGAACATTAAGTAGATTATTTGGAATTAGTGAAGTGGATATGTTTGTCGGTATACTCAAGTAAAGCTTTAATGCTTTTTATGATAGATGGTTGAGTTCATTGGATTTAACTGACTTTTGAAGTTCGTATTGAGTGTGTTTCAAATGTTATTTGAGATCCGAAATATTGTAAGAACCGAGAGGTGGTTCTATTCTCCGTTGCCATTTTCTCTTCATGATTTTGCTTTTTCTTCGTTGAATACTATGAGGTTTGTTCTAGGGTTGTTCTTGTTCGTAGATTTTTCATCTGAGCCAGATTTATGAGTCACTATGCAATGTCGATTTCTCTTAGCAACTGGGTTTGCTATTCTTTGTTTGAAGAGTTCGTTTCTGAGAAGCAAAAGCAAAGTTTGTTAACGGATTTTTTACCATTAGTTTTGAAGTTATCTGTGTTTGAACGGTGAGATTTCTGTGGCAAATGTGATTTTTTTGTAATAAATTTCAGCAATAGTAGTATTTTTGTTTCGATCTGTTTTCTGTCTCTTTTAGTCAATGAGATCTTGTTTAGAGTTGGATGGTTTTGTTGGGTCTTTTGAACTTCAGATATGGTTTTGTTTGTGATTCAGCGGTGGAGATTTGTGTATGTATTTGTGTCTATTTCCATTGATTTATTTTGTGCAGTATGTATTAAAATGGGTTGCATGAAGTTTCATTCATTTGATTTTATTTATTTATTTTTATAATAGAATGTGTTTTAGGCTAGTGCTTAGTCATGAAATCATTTTTTTGGGTATTTTTTTGTTCTATTTTTTAAGAGAGTTAACAGAGATTAATAATAGCATAGTTTTAATTAGGAGAGGAGGGGGTTGTTGATTGTTTTGAGCTTCGGATGTATTTTGTTTGTGACTCAGTGGGAGAGATTTGTGTATTGGTTTGTAATCTGTAATTTTCCCGTGGTAATAGATCAAAAAGCAATTTTCGTTTGGCGTTATCATGGCTGGATGCATATTGTCATGGTACTAAGACTTGTTCTTCAACCATGTTTTTTTATGAAAGACAAAAGGGAAGGACTGAAGTTGGCTTTAGTTTTGTGGACCTTAAATGTTGTTGTTGCAAGGGCAAGGAGTATGTGTGGTTTAATTTATTACAAAAACGAAGTAGATTTAGGAAATAAGCCAACAAATACTTTTTGTTAGAGAATGTAATATATGCATTGATTAGTATTGAATGTTTGTAATATTTCCATGTTTATAATTTTATGGTGTGTTTTATTTTGTTTTCTGGCTTTGTGCTATGTAATTGTTGGCATATTGAATTTGGTATATATTGTTTAATAGACATATGATGTTTTCTGATGGCTTTTTTTCTGTTGTTCAATGCAGTGTTAGATTTCAACATAGGTAATCTTTTTATAAGTGATTGCAATTCACATTTGTTGGGGATAGCAATAGAGTACTTTGTTTTGTGGGCATTTTATATGTTGAACACTAACGGGTAGTTGATAGGGGCTAATTTGGTTATATTTTGCGTAGTTATTTGAGGCTCTTTTGCAATACATTTTGTACAATAACTAGTCATATTCTTTCATATTTGAGATTTTACCATTGGAAAGGTATTTTGGTCATTATTTCAGGTTTTTGGGTAAAACGAAGCAAAACCGTCGCGAAACAGAGCAGAGGCAGCGCCGGCTGGAAGCCTGGAACCGGCACCTGCTATACACTGGATGCACGGATTTCAAAGCGGTGGAAAAATTAAAGAAGCAGAGTAGAACAAAGCCTAACTAGCACCGGCTGTAAGGGTGAAGGCGGCGCTGGCTGCAGTCTGGAACGTATGTGTAAAATTCGGAGAAAAATTAGAAAACGAGTAGAGAAACAGAACACAGGCGGCGCCGGCTCCGAAGGACCAAGGTGGCACTGGCTGTGGTCTGTTCCTAAGGCGGTGCTGCGATCTTTTGACGCGTTTTTGGAAATTTGGGAAGTTTTAGCATCTTCCAACTTCTACTCAGCTAAGAACTTTGTACCTACGAGTTTAGGCACTTCTTAAGCCAATAAATAGGTGAAAAACACAAGGAAAAAGGGGAGGATTCATTGATCATCATAGAAAATCACTCAGTCTAAGGAGGAATTCTTCAAGTTCAAGGAGGGTTGGACAAGAAGGTTTTCAAAGGAAGAAGAAGGAGGCCTGTCTATGAGTTCTTTCTTTTACTTTGTTTTATTTTTCTTGACAATGATGTTTTAATTGTTCTATTGTAATTTGACATTGTTTTAGACAATCATAATTCTTGGAGTTATTTGATCTTTTGATTAATTGACTGTTCTTCTTGGTATTTAATTACTTGGGCATAATCTGAGATTAATTGGTTGTTTCTATTGTTAACTTGTTAGACCAAAGAGATTGATGATGGTTGCAATTGATTAATTTTTGCATTCATTGGCTATTAACTTGCTAGACCAAAGAGGTTAATTGCTGAGGATTGAGTAATTAAAGGTTAATTGATATTTGCCAGACCAAGGATTCATTGATTAATTTCATGTTTTAAATTTGCCAGACCACAGAAATTTAATTAAGGATTGTGTTTAATGCATCTTTTGGATGAATTAGTTGAGACAGACCAAGTGATGCTAATTTATCTAGAAGGTAGTAATTAGTTAAGACAGGCCAAGTGATGCTAATTTACCTTAATCCTTCATAGTGCCGAGAGAATGATTGATTATGATAATGGTTAAGTTCTTGAAGATCATGGTTGTCTAATCAATGGTTTGAGTTACATACTTCTCCATCATTGACATGTACATATTTTTATTTTATTTTATTTTTAGTTTTCCCTTTTATTTGATTTTCAATTTGTTGAGTCGGTTAAATAATGAAAGAGGGGTAATTAATGTTTACTTGTTCCTTGAGAATCGACACTTGTTTGAACCCTATGCTCAGTAATGATGAGTACGCTTGTTCATATGTGTGATTTGGGTCCAACGTTTTAATTTAAATTTGATTGGGAATGTGCTTAGTTTTTGTATGATTATTATGTCCAAATCTAAACGCATCAAGTTTTTAGTGCCGTTGTCGGGGAACAATAGCATGAAAGCCTAAACTTTGTTGATTTAACCATGTAAATATATAAATATGTATGTTTGTTCTTGCTGCAAAACGGTGCTATCTTTTGTATTTCGTGTATTCTTGTATAACCTTATAACCTAACTAACCTAACCAACTTGAACTACGTCTTTTAAACTAACTGCGTATTTTTGTAATTTTCCTATCTAACTAATCTCCTTATTTAGGAGACATGGCGAATTGGGATCTAAGGAGGTCCAACAGGGAGCAGTACTCCCATTATGCCTCGGAGGGAACACTCACAGCGCCAGAATCAACAGAGCTTGAAACCTTAGTTGGTAAATTCGTAGGGCATGTCACGAGGCATTTCCAAGAAATCAATTCCACCTTAGAAAAATTCGAAGCAATGATCCGCAACATGGAACAACAAATCTGGTTTTTGACGGATATGGTAATAAAATCTCATGAATTCACGCAATTAGCCAGTATGAAAACAGTTGCTATCACATTGCGAAGTGGAAAAGAATTGCCAGATAGTACAACAAATGAGGGCCGGCGCCGGTTGGAAGAAGAAAACCGACGCCGGATGTCCATCAACACCGAAACCTTGCAACACAGAATGGAACCGGCGCTGGCTGGAAGCCTGGAACCATCGCCGGCTATCCCTTGTCCACCTCTCGAAAAACCCACCTTTCAGCTTAACATACCATACCCTACTCATCTACACAAGGCCCAAAAAAACGCCCAGTTCAACAAAGTCCTAGAGGTATTTAAACAACTACACATAAACATCCCCCTCAGTGAAGCTTTAATCCACATGCCCAAATATGCCAAGTTCTTCAAAAGTATGCTTGTCAACAAAAAGCAACTGGAAGAATTGTCTACAATAGTCCTCAACGAAGAATGCTTAGCCATCTTGTAGGACAACTCAAGTTTGCCCCACAAAGCAAAAGATCCAGGGAGTTTCTCTATCCCATGTCTAATTGGCACTCTTCATGTTGTAATGCACTAGCTGACCTAGGTGCTAACATTAATTTACTACCATATAAAACATTTAAAAGGCTAGGCCTAGGAGAACCACAGGCCATTAGGATGAGTATTCAACTTATGGATCACTGTATCAAATACCCTAGGGGAATCATTGAAGATGTATTGGTAAAAGTTGATAAATTCATATTTCCTGTGGATTTTGTTATTCTTGACATGGACGAAGATTCTAAAGTCCCCTTAATCTTAGGTAGGCCATTCTTAGCTACAACAAAAGCATTAATTGACGTCCATGGGGGAAGATTAACACTAAGGGTTGGGGATGAGGAAGTCATAATTCAAATCCATAACTGCATGTAACAACCTATGACTTCTGATGATTTGTGTTTAAGAGTTGATATTCTTGACAAACCAATTTTTGAGTTGATGTAGGAATCTATTAAGGAGGAATTAATGGAAACATCAATGGCATAACCGGAGGAATCTCATAACAAGGATGGGATCCAGAATTTAGACATAGAAAAACGCAGTTTGGGGAGAATAAAATCATCTATAGATGATCCTCCTGAAGTGGACTTAAAGGACTTGCCCGACCATTTGGAATATGTGTTCTTGGCTAAGGATCGTAAGTTACCTGTCATCATTGCCAAAAATCTCAAGCTAGAACAAAAGACCAAGCTGGTAAGTATGTTGGAAAATAAAAGAGTGATAGCTTGGAAGATCACTGGTATTAAAGGCATTAGTTCATCTTTATGCACACACAAGATCTTGATGGAAGAAAATGCAAAACCCGTAGTACCAATGCAGGTTGAACCCATATATGAGTGAAGTGGTAAAATGTGAGGTGGTTAAGCTTTTAGATTCTGGCATCATTTACCCTATTTCAGATAGCAGTTGGGTAAGTCCTACTCAAGTGGTACCAAACAAGGGAGGAATGACGGTGAGCCCCAACGATAAAAATGAATTAGTCCCTATGAGATTGGTCACGGGGTGGAGATTTTGCATAGATTATAGGATGTTAAACAAAGTCACTAGAAAAGATCACTTCCCTCTTCCTTTCATTGACCAAATGTTGGAAATGTTAGCCGGACACGAGTATTATTATTTCTTAGATGGATTCTCAGGCTATTTGCAAATTCCCATAGCTCCGGAGGACCAAGAAAAGACTACTTTCACATGTCCATATGGTACTTTTGCATATCGTAGAATGCCATTGGCCTTTGCAATAGCCCCGGAACATTCCAAAGATGCATGACAGCTATATTTGAAGGACTCGTGGGGGATATCATGGAGGTATTTATGAATAATTTCTCAGTTTTTGGTGACTCATTTGATCTGTGCTTATCTAACATTGAGAAGGTGCTCACAAGATATGAAGAGACTAACCTCATGTTTAACTGGGAAAAGTGCCACTTTATGGTAAAAGAAGGTATTGTGTTAGGGCATAAAATTTTAAGGAAGGGTATTGAGGTCGATAGAGCAAAAATTAAAGCAATCGAGAAGCTACCTCCTCCTACTTTGGTAAAAGCTATACGGAGCTTTCTTGGTCACGCAGGTTTCTACAGGCGGTCTATCTTCGACTTCTCAAAAATTTCGAAACCTCTTACTTCTTTACTTGAAAATGATGCTGAATTTAATTTTGATGATAAATGTCTCAACGCTTTTACCATACTTAAAGAGAAATTGATTAATTCACCAATTCTAATTGCCCCGGATTGGTCTCCTCCCTTTGAACTAATATATGATGCAAGTGACTTTGCAGTTGGTGCAGTATTAGGACAAAGACGGAACAAGCATTTCCAACCGATATACTATGCCAGCAAGACTCTAACGAATGCACAGGAAAATTACACAACAACCGAGAAAGAATTGCTGGCCATAGTGTTTGCTTTTGATAAATTCCGTTCTTATCTTATTTTGTCCAAATTCATTGTATATACGGACCATTCCGCCCTGAAATACCTACTAACCAAACATGATTCCAAACCAAGATTGATAAGATGGGTTCTATTATTGTAGGAATTTGATTTGGAGATTAGAGACAAAAAGGGGGCAGAAAACTTGGCTGCAGATCACCTGTCAAGATTGGAAAATCCACACTTGGAATCCTTACTAGAAGAAGACATTGATGACGCTTTTCCGAATGAGCAACTTTTGCTCATAGAAGGTGAGATCCCAACCACACCATGGTTTGCTGACTTTGCTAACTACTTGGCTGTAGGAATTATGCCAAAAGACCTCACGATGCATCAAAAGAAGAGATTCCTCTCCGATGTATGGCATTACTTTTGGGATGACCTATATTTGTTTAAGTGTTGTGCGGACCAAATTGTTCGGAGATGTGTGGATGCTAGGGAAGGGGAAGATATTCTTCGACATTGTCATGAAGGACTTGCTGGAGGACATTACCAAGCCAACAACACTGTACGAAAGGTGCTAAACGCCGGATTCTATTGGCCCACATTATTTAAAGATGCCCGCAGGTTTGTCCAAAGTTGTGATAGGTGTCAACGTACAGGTAACCTTTCTAAATCTAATGAGATGCCATTACAAATTTTCCAAGCGTGTGAAGTATTTGACTGTTGGGGCATAGACTTCATGGGACCTTTTCCTAGTTCTTTAGGGAACAAATGTATCTTGGTGGCAGTGGATTATGTCTCTAAATGGGTAGAAGCCCAAGCCTTACCTACTAATGATGCAAGGGTGGTGGTCAAATTTCTGAAAAAACTTTTCACTCGATTTGGTGTGCCTAAAGTCCTAATTAGTGATAGGGGGACTCATTTTTGTAATGCACAAATGAAAAAAGTCCTCACACACCTAGGTGTGCACCATAGGTTGGCCACCCCGTATCACCCTCAAACAAGTGGACAGGTTAAGGTGGTTAATAGAGAACTCAAATGAATTTTGGAAAAAACTGTCAACCACATTAGGAAGGATTGGAGCTTAAAACTAGATGATACCCCTTGGGCATATCGAATAGCCTTTAAGACACCAATTGGCACGACTCCGTTTCGGTTAGTATATGGTAAATCATGTCACCTACTAGTTGAAATTGAACACAAGGCTTGTTGGGTAATAAAACTGGTCAATCTTGATCTTAAGTCAGTTGGGAAGTCCCGGTTACTTCAACTTACAGCCTTGGAGGAATTGCGAAAAGATGCCTATGATATGTCACTCCGGTACAAAGAAAAAGTGAAATCCTGGCACGACAAGCATATTACTAGACCACATAACTTTGCAATAGGTGATCAAGTCCTGTTATTCAATTCTCGTTTACGAATTTTTCCCGGAAAGTTGAAATCTCGGTGGTTGGGACCATTCACGGTAAGTAAGATCGGCCCTTTTGGCACCCTAGACCTTATTCACCCCACTCGGGGAACTTTTAAAGTTAATATCCATCAGGTGAAATGTTATGCAGGTGACAGTCTTCCACATCCCGAACAGGTGGACATGCTCTTTGATGACTCCGCATAGGTACTTTGATGATGCCTCCCTCTTCAAGCATTCCGCTCTTGTATAACACGATTAATGGAAGTTTGTTTTTCTTATCTCTTTTGCTTTATCTTTTTGGTCCCTTGGTATTGATTGTTTTGGTTCTATTTATTTGGCCATTGAGGATAATGTCCAGTTTAAGTGTGGGGGAGTGGTTTGATTGACAAGTCTTCTACATATTCTTTAGCTTTCTTGGGAACAAAATTTTTCAAAATTTTCTGAGAAATTTTTTGATTTTTTGGAGATTTCAAGCCGTATTTTTAGTACATGTCTTTATGATGAATTATAAAGCATATGTTCTAGATCATTTATGGCTTATGCATGACTTTTTGCACTCACTTGGATAAAGTAGTTCTTGATCAAATGCTTTGCATTATTCTTAAACCTGTTTTTTTCTCTAAAATGTGTGGAGCATTCTAGAACTTACTTGAATACCTCTCGAGACAAAATAAGAAAGACATTCATGATTTAACTTATGGATGACAGTAATAGGCCTTCTTTGGATAGTTTGAGCTTTTCAAGCCTACCTAGTGCTATATTATCCCTAGTGCCTATTTTGAGCTTAAATTGGTGATTTCTTTCTTTACAACCCGTCACGATATTTTGTTCATTACTTGTGCTGAGAGTTTGTATAATTTCCAAATCTTTATGGTTTTCAAGGATGAAAGTGTATATATATTGAGAACAATGCAGGGAGAGAGATCATGACTTGTTACTTTCAGTCATGGATCAATTACAATTGGAGCTGGGAAAAGAGAGGAAGTGGAATGAAAGGAAGAAGTTGAAAGCTGCTAGAAAGAAAAGAATGTGAGCTGAAAAAAAGATGAGAAAGAAGAAAAGAAATGAGTGAAGAGAGAAAACAACAAGCTGCTAGAAAGAAAAGTAAATGAAAAAGAAAAGAATAGCAGTAGAAAAAGAAAAAGAGGAGTAAAAGAAGAAAGAATTGAAAGAGAATTGAAGACAAAAAGAGCGAAAAAATCACAAAAGGGATGGTGAGTGAACTGTAAAAGTAAGTTCATATAAGATACTTGCTACCATTGCTGAAAAATTGATTGTTCTTATGAGGAAAAGAATTGATGATAAGAAGAGGTGAAAGAAAAAAAAAGAAAAAGAAAGAGCAATGCAGGATTTGCTTAAAATGCGTAAGGGTTGTTATATAAGGTTATGGTTTGATTGGTTCTTGGAATAGGAGAGCAAGAAGAGTTGGGAATTATAGGTTTATTTTGGTTACCCTTTTCTTGCTTACTCTCAGTTTTTCTTTGACTTTTGATGTTCCTATATCCTTCATTTGCTAAGCCGCATTATAAACCTTTAGCCTTACATTACAAGCTTAAAAGTCTTACTTGATCTAAGTAGAATCGTAATATGTCTCGGATTAGTGGAGAGAGTGTATGAAAAGTAAGCATATGGAATACATATTCTTTTTGAACTAACTTCTTTCTAATGGTTTGAGAATATTGTGAATTATTGTAATGCTTCTACTAAGTCATTTATCACTACACAAGTCTTGCATTGGTTGTGAAAGATTTAGTATCATATGTTTTATGTTCATAAGTAAAGAAAGCATTGAAGATATGTTTTGGGAATTGATTGAGTGATGTGAGTAAAACCTTGTATTTTTTCTACTTGTTCTTGATGCTTTGCTTGAGGACAAGCAAAGAGCTAAGTGTGGGGGAATATGATAGGGGCTAATTTTGTTATATTTTGTGTAGTTATTTGATGCTCTTTTGTAATATATTTTGTACAATAACTAGTCATATTCTTTCATATTTGAGATTTTACCATTGGAAAGGTATTTTGGTCATTATTTTAGGTTTTTGGGTAAAACGAAGCAAAACCGTCGCGAAACAGAGCAGAGGCAGCGCCGGCTGGAAGCCTGGAACCGGCGCCGGCTGTACACTGGATGCACGGACTTCAAAGTGATGGAAAAATTAGAGAAGCAGAGTTGAACAGAGCCTAACCGGCGCTGGCTGTAAGGCTGGAGGCTGCGCTGGTTGCAGTCTGGAATGTATGCTCAAAATTCAGAGAAAAATTGACAAACGAGTAGAGAAATAGAACATAGGTGGCGCCGGCTCGGAAGGACCAAGGTGGCGCCAGCTGTGGTCTGTTCCTAAGGCGGTGCTGCGATCTTTTGACGCGTTTTTGGAAATCTGGGGAGTTTTAGCTTCTTCCAACTTCTACTCGGCCAAGAACTTTGTACCTATGAGTTTAGGAACTTCTTAAGCCTATAAATAGATGAAAAACACAAGGCAAAAGGGGAGGATTCATTGATCATCATAGAAAATCACTCAGTCTAAGGAGAAATTCTTCAAGTTCAAGGAGGGTTGGATAAGAAGGTTTTGAAAGGAAGAAGAAGGAGGCTTGTCTATGAGTTCTTTCTTTTACTTTGTTTTCTTTTTCTTGACAATGATGTTTTAATTGTTCTATTCTAATTTGACATTGTTTTAGATAATCATGATTCTTAGAGTTATTTGATCTTTTGATTAATTGACTGTTCTTCTTGGTATTTAATTACTTGGGCATATTCCGAGATTAGTTGGTTGTTTCTATTGTTAACTTGCTAGACCAAAAAGGTTGATGATGGTTGTAATTGATTAATTTTCGCATTCAGTGGCTGTTAACTTGTAAGGCCAAAGAGGTTAATTGCTGAGGATTGAGTAATTAAAGGTTAATTGATATTTGCCAGACCAATGATTCATTGATTAATTTCATGTTTTAAATTTGTTTTAAATTTGCCAGACCATAGAAATTTAATTAAGGATTGTGTTTAATACATCTTTTGGATGAATTAGTTGAGACAGACCAAGTGATGCTAATTTATCTAGAAGGTAGTAATTAGTTGAGACAGATCAAGTGATGCTAATTTACCTTAATCCTTCATGGTGCCGAGAGAATGATTGATTATGATAATGGTTAAGTTCTTGAAGATCATGGTTGTCTAATTAATGGTTTGAGTTGCATACTTCTCCATCATTGACATGTACATATTTTTATTTTATTTTCTTTTTAGTTTTCCTTTTTATTTGATTTTCACTTTGTTAAGTCGGTTAAACAATAAAAGAGGGGTAATTAATGTTTACTTGTTCCTTGAGGATCAACACTCGTTTGAACCCTATACTCAGTAATGATGAGTACGCTTGTTCATATGTGTGATTTGGGTCCAACGTTTTAATTTAAATTTGATTGGAAACGTGCTTAGTTTTTGTATGATTTTTATACCTAAATCTAAACGCATCAAGTTTTTGGCGCCGTTGCCGGGGAACAATAGCATGAAAGCCTGGACTTTGTTGATTTAACCATGTAAATATGTATGTTTGTTCTTGCTGCAAAACGGTACTATCTTTTGTATTTCGTGTATTCTTGTATAATCTTATAACCTAACTAACCTAACCAACTTGAACTACGTCTTTTAAACTAACTGCGTATTTTTGTAATTTTCCTATCTAACTCATCTCCTTATTTAGGAGACGTGGCGAATTGGGATCTAAGGAGGTCCAACAGGGAGCAGTACTCCCATTATGCCTCGGAGGGAACACTCACAGCGCCAGAATCAACAGAGCTTGAAACCTTAGTTGGTAAATTCGTAGGGCATGTCACGAGGCGTTTCCAAGAAATCGATTCCACCTTCGAAAAATTCGAAGCAATGATCCGCAACATGGAACAACAAATCTGGTTTTTGATGGATATGGTAATAAAATCTCATGAATTCACGCCATTAGCCAGTATGGAAACAACTAAATGATATGGTCATTTTTCTGGCAGCATTTGAGAGGGAATGATGGCTGAAGATTTCAACTATTGGATTGATCAACAAGTTGGAAAAATTTCCAATTTACTATGTGAAGAACATGAACATACATAGGTTGGAGTTTGAAGGTTCAACCATGGAGATTAATTCTCTTGGGAACCTTCCACAACTCCTCCCCATTTTCGTTCAAGAAGACATCCTGACACAGACATTTTTGACACTCCAAGATCAAAGAAGCTTGCTGGAAATTTTCTGGAAATAAAATGGCTTAGATAAATGGAACAACCTAATTGATTAAGAAGTAAAGAAAGCTAGAGATCAAGAAGGGTATGAATCCCTTAGAAATTGTTGCAGGGTACAAGAGTAGGATTAGAGCATTTCTATCATGTCTCCCCTAAGACAACACTTCTACTCTTCCCTAAGGCATGCAAGGGCCGAAATATAGCCCACTTAGCACAAAATAAAATTTAATCATGTTAAAACTCCAATGATGGAATTTGAACTCAAGACCTCAAGAATTTATTCCAAAGTTCTAACCACTAAACCACAACAACTCTTATTCTTATTTTCTCTCATAAATATTTTTCCTATTTAATCCTCAAGCTATCTCCCTAATTCCTCCTCAAGCAAAATTACCATTTTGCCATTCTTACTCAACAACTACAATCGAGCCATCTAGGCTACAAATCACATATCCAAGGCACATAAAATCATATAAAAATATATGTATGCATGCAAGAAAATATGATATGCATCCCAACCTCTTTACTCTAAGGTTGGTTTTTGTTGGGGTTTCACATATGCCCTAGAAACAGTGGCATACATTCTGAACTTGGTGCCTTCCAAGTCAGTACCTAAGACTCCCTATGAGATGTGGACTGGGCGTAAGTCAAGTCTGAATCATCTTAGGATATGGGGTTGTCCAGCATATGTATTGGTCAAGGGAGACAAGTTGGAACCAAGATCAGAATTATGCTATTTTGTTGGGTACCCAAAAGGGACAAATGGTGGTTATTTTTATCATCCTAAGGAGCAAAAAGTATTGGTTAGTACCAATGCTAGATACTTAGAAGATGATCAAAGTACTTTCACAAAAGGTTCAACTAGGTTGGAACTGGAGGAGAAGTTATTTTCGGAAGCAACTTCTTCTGACCCGATTGTGGAACAAGAAGAGGCACAGTCTCAAGAGCCTGTACATATGGAGCCTTGTTGTAGGGGGAGAGTGTCTAGGGTTCCAGAGAGGTGGACTGGAGAAATTTTCGAGCTAGTTTCTGACCATCAGGAACAAGGCCCCACTAGATACGAGGAGGCTATTGCTGATGCCGATGCAAATCTGTGGCATGAAGCAATGAAAGCCGAGATTGAGTCCATATACCTCAATCAAGTTTGGGATCTTGTAGCTTCTCCTGAAGGGATAAAACCCATAGGGTGTAAGTGGGTATACAAGAGAAAGAGGGGAATAGATGGAAAGGTGGAAACCTTTAAAGCTAGGCTTGTAGTGAAAGGGTATACTCAGAAAGAGGGAATCGATTATGAGGAAACCTTTTCCCCGATAGCCATGCTTAAGTCCATCCGTATCCTCCTTGCCATCACATGTCATTATGACTACGGGATATGGCAAATAGATGTCAAGATGGTATTTTTAAATGGCCATCTTAGTGAAGACATCTATATATCCCAACCGAAAGGCTTTGTTGTTAAAGGCTAAGAATATATGGTTTGCAAGCTTAAGAAGTCCAGTTATAGACTTAAGCAGGCATCAAGGGTATGGAACATTTATTTTGATGAGACTGTAAAGTCTTATGGTTTTGTTCAAAATGAGGATGGACCATGTGTGTACAGGAAACTTGAAGGTATTAATGTGGTTTTTCTTGTCTTGTATGTGGATGACATTCTACTCATTGGAAATGATGTAGGGTTATTGTCATCTACAAAGGTTTGGCTGTCTAGTCAATTCAATATGAAGGACTTGGGAGAAGCCAGCTATATTCTCGGGATTAAACTTCTTAGAAATAGGAAGTAGAGAATGTTAGGATTATCCCAAGCAGCATACATTGACAAGATGCTAGCCAGGTATAGCATGGACTTATATAAGGGAACTCTAATTCCTTGCAGATATAGGTTGTCATTTTCTTCAAGGGACTGTCCTAAGTCTCAAGAAGAAAATGACAGAATAAGTAGGATTCCTTATGCTTCGGTTGTGGGAAGTCTCATATACGCCATGTTGTGTACTAGGCCAGATATCTGCTTTGCCGTAGGCTTGGTTAGCAGATATCAGTCAAACCCTGGAGAGGCTCATTGGTAAGCTGTAAAGCATATTCTCAAGTACCTCAAGGGAACGAGAGATTATATGCTGGTTTACAGGGCTGACGACTTGGTTCCTACAAGAAACACAGACTCAGACCTCCAGGCGGATAAGGATGAGAGAAAATCCATTAGTAGATATATCTTCACCTTGTCTGGAGGAGCTATTTCACGGAAGAGTATCAAGCAATCTTGCATTGCTGACTCAACTATAGAAGTTGAGTATGTGGCAGCTTCGGAGGCATCTAAGGAAGTAGTCTGGCTCTGGAAGTTCTTTTCAGAACTTAGAGTCGTGCTACACATGGACAGGCGGATTGTGATGTATTGCGACAACACCGGAGCAGTATCACAGTCCAAAGAACCCAGGAATCACAAGAAGGGGAAGCACATCGAAAGGAAGTATCACCTGATTCGGGATTTCATCTAGAGACGGGAAGTCGTGGTGGAATAGATTGCCTCTGAGAACAATCTAGCAGTTCCATTCACCAAGCCTTTGATTGAGAGAGTCTTCAAGAGACACTTAGACACCATAGGGGCGGGCACCTACGGACTTACTTAGTCTTAGAGTGTTAGTGGGAGATTGTTAGGAAATATGCCCTCTTAGACTAGGTTTCTGATGTGAATATTGAATATTTTAATAAAATCATTTATTTTCAAAAATTATTTGTGAATTTACAATTTTATTTGTGCATAATTACGTTTGGAAAAGTCCAATTGTGTTTAAGTAAGTGGTCCATGTGAATGGAGGTCTTTCATAGTAAGGTATGGATCACGGGTTATTTAACACATAAACTTTTGTTCTTAACCGATTGATGAGAATGGGAATCTCATCATGTCTCGGATATTATGTTGTGAATTCTAAATGGGGAATGGCCTACCTTTAGTCAGTGAGTAGTCCACTTACTTCATGATATAAGCGTATTTCGAATACGTGGAACATGACCTATAGTTGGGGTTTCTTAAAGTACTATATGGTAGAAACCTAGACTACTACCGCTATAGTGTGGACTAGTACTCTACGACTTGAGTATGAGTTGGTGGTCTAACGAAGCTGAAAGCATATACTTTGATATGCTATAGTTGAGGTTCTATCGTAGGGCCAATATACTTGCATATTGGGTATGTATGACTAGTCTGTCAAGACAGACTTGTACAAGATAGTTTCTATACTATATCGCCCCCTGTGGTTGTCTGAATGATCTAAATATCAGGGCCCTGTGAAACTTGACTTGGATGTTTTTCTAGGGTGGCTCCCTTGGAAAACGAAAACAATCTAGGAGGTTGTGGATCATTAGACTAGAGGCCTAAGGATGGTAGATGTCATTTAGAGAGGTGTTAGTACACTTCTTCCTCTCTAAATGTATGATGATGTATAGAGGGGTATTTTAGTCATTACACCTATAGATCGGAGACTTTGCTAACGCAGCACTGTCATTGGAGTCAATATTTTCTTATTGTGATATTAGAAAATAATTAAAATGTAAAATACAGCTATTTATATGGTAAGGGTATTTTGGTCATATTAGTTGCCAAGGCGGTGTGTCTTTTGGTCCCCAGTATAGACCGTGAGTCCTATTTAAATACATGCTAAGGAATTGATCTTAAATTAAATAGAATTTATTTTATTTAAGTAGCCTGATTTAATTGTTGGGCAAGAATAAAATAAAGGTCCATGGAGAGAGAATTAATTAAATTAGTTTGGTGGGTTAATTAATTATTCAGGGCTTTGGCCCAGTTTGAATAATTAAAGATTAACCTGGGACTAAACTAATATAGGCTTATTTGTTGGATTAGTTTATTTGGGCTGGGAAATTAATTATTAATTGGGTCATTTATGTGGTTTTAATTAAAATAATTAATTAAGCCCAAAAGGTTGAACTAAGAGTCTAATGACCCAGTCTAGTTTAACCTAGGGTTTTATTTAGGTTAAACAGGAGGGTTGGAAACAACGTTGTTGTCAGAACACACTCTCTCTAAGACGGCTTCTTCTCTATGAATAGCCATACGTCTCTCTCTCTCTCTCCAACTAAAAAAAAAAAGGTTCTTTAGTCTGTAGTTGTTCACCAAACAGATTTAGACAGGCCATATACTGGAAGATCGAGAGATTGGTGTTCACCTACATGCAAAGACGGAGTAGGAGACTTATAGGAATCGCACTAGAGGCTTCCACCAGCGTACCTACCCCAGTAGTACACATTTCGATCCAGTCAACTCTTAGAATAAGGAAAAGAGGTAAAAAAAATTATAACCTCAGAGTCCCGCCAGAGCACAACCGGTGCCGGCTAGGGCTACCAGAGCTGGCGCTGGCTCTGATCGGGATTCCCCTGTTCTTCAGTTTTTCCAATTTTAATCTTCGCTTTCGCTGCATGCCCTGTGTTTTCTGTTTTCTATGCCTTCAATAGTTTACCGTCATAAGCCCACGTATGATGCATAATTATTCTGCTGCTATACTGAATTTATTTTAAGCAAATTTGGTAATTTTTAGCATGTGGGTTTTTATTTTTATATTGAAGCATATTCATATCTTTTGTTATTAATCATAAAAAAAATAATATATATTTTTTGCAATTTACATTGTATATTGACCACCTGAGTGTTTATTTGTGTCATTTCATTGTGGTGCATTGTATTATGCATTATACTGGAGCAGTTGTTAAGTGGAGCATGTGATTGTCCTGTATTGTATTATGCATTGTATAACAGTAACAAAGATAAGCATGATTGGGGACTGCAATTTATATTTGTTGGGGATTGCAATGGAGTAGTTTGTTTTGTAGGCATTTTATATGCTGAACACCAATGGGTAGTTCCTCTTGCATATAAGGTAAATTTCTCAAGAGCTAATTACTTTTACTGTCATTTGATACCTTTGTATTTGTTGCTTATATATGAAGTGGAATTTTCAAAGAGCAACAATCATTGGTGGCAGCCTGATTTCAAGAATTACTAGCTCTAAAGTTGTTGCTGTTGTGGACTTATGAGTTATGAGTTATGAAAAATCAAACTTTTTATCAATGTCTTATGTATATGAGGTTTTGGAGAATGGAATTGAGATAAGTTCACTGGGTTTAAGGTATATCTTTTGTTGGGTCATGTATTCAGGATGGAGAAAGCTGTTGATTGTGGATGGTTGTCATTGGCCATGACTACCAGGTTTGAGTTTTAGCTTTAAATGGATGATGGATTTTTGGGGGAAAGGGGTGGGTACTTTAGTAAATTACCTGTGGTAGTTGCTGTAATCTTTGTCAATTTCATTATGTTTTAAGTATGTTAGTTGAACAAAATTTGATAATTTTTTTGCATATGTGCTAAGTATATTGGGGGTCAATATAAGCATGATTGGGGAACTATTCGGTGTTTTGCGATGATGGTTTACCATCAGAAGCTCATGTATGATGCACAATTTTCTAAAAATATTAATAAAAGTGTGTATGTAAATGTACTGTTTATTGTATATTAAGAAGAAGGGATAAGGAAATGTAGCAAAGTTAGATGCGTTATATGGTTTGTGAATTTTATCATGTACTAAGCATATTGGGTGTCAATATAAATATGTTTGGGTAACCATTCTGTATTTTGCGACGATGGTTTACCATTATAAGCCCACATATGATACACAATTGTTCTGTGTCTATACTGAATTTATTTTAAGCAAATTTGGTAATTCTCAGCATGTGGGTTTTTGTTTTTATATTCAAGCACATTTGTATCTTTTGTTATTAATCATAAAAAATAATAGATGTTTTATGTAATTTACATTGTATATTGAGAATTTGAGTATTTATTTGTGTCATTTCATTGTGTTGCATTGTATTATGCATTGTTCTAGAGCAATTGTTTAGTAAAGCATGTGATTGTCCTGCATTGTATTATGTATTGTATAACAGTGTGGTTTTTAGAATCTTTTGAATGTGGGATATCTATAAGGAAATTTTACTAAATTATATGTGCTATAGTTGTCGTGAATTTCATCTTGTGCTAAGTATATTAGGCGTCAATATAAATTTGTTTAGGCAACCATTCAGTGTTTTGCGATGATGGTTTACCATAAAAACCCCACATATGATGCATATTTCCTGAAAATATTAATAAAATTGTATATGTAAATGTATTGTTTATTGTATACTAAGAAGGGATAAGGAAATTTAGGTAAGTTAGATGTGCTATAAGGTTTGTGAATTTCATCATGTGCTAAGTATATTGGGTGTCAATATAAACATGTTTGGGCAACCATTCGATGTTTTGCGGCGATGGTTAACCATCATAAGCCCACGTATGATGCACAAGTTTGATTGTCTATTTAGTATATTGGTGTCAATGTGATCATGATTTGGTAGTTTTTTATTGTTTTGAGACAATGGTTTTTTAGCAAAATGCCATGTATGATGCATAATGTCATGAGGATATTTATTGCAATGGCTATGGAAAGTTATGTAAAAAAATTCTTGATTTTGTGAAGATATGGGAAAAGTATGAAGTTTTGAGGTTTTATTGGGATATTATTTCTATGTGTGTTGCTGCATGAATAAATTGGTTGAATAAATATGTGGTATTTTATTTTTGATGGAAATCAGCTTTTGTGAGGAAATTTTGCTAAGTTAGATGTGGTATAATCTTTTTTAATTTCATTATGTTCTAATTATGTTAGCTGTTTGATAAAAAGTTGTCTTTTTTTTTTTTTTTAATTATACAAAAATATTGTAGTTGTTAGTAAGCTTAGTGAATCAATTGTAACAAAATATGATAATTTTCAGGATGTGTGCTAAGTATATTGGGCGTCAATAAAAGAATGATTGAGGACCTATTCGGTGTTTTGCGACGATGGTTTACCATCAGAAGCCTACGTATGATGTACAATTTCTTGAAAATATTAATTAAATTGTATATGTAAATGTACTGTTTATTCTACACTAAGAAAGGATAAGGGAATTGAGCTAAGTTAGATGTGCTATAAGTTTTGTGAATGTCTTCATGTGCTAAGTATATTGTGCGTCTATATAAACATGTTTGGGCAATCATTCGGTGTTTTGCAACAATGGTTTACCATCAGAAGCTCACGAATGATACAAAATTTCATTAAAACATTAATAAAATTGGATATGAGAATGTGTTTTATATTTTACTGTATCAAATTGTAAGAGAAATTTGCTAAGGTGGATGTGGTATTACGTTTGTCAATTTCAATATGTTCTGTGTGTGTTAGCTATTGTAGAAAATTGTAAGGAAAGTTTGCAAAGTTAGATGTGTGCTAAGTATATTGGGTGTCAATATAAACATATTTTGGCAACCATTCGATATTTTGCGACGATGGTTTACCATTAGAAGCCCACGTATGATGCACAATTTTCATGTTAGTATACTGAATTTATTGAAAGGAATTTTGGTAATTTTTAGCATGTTGGTTTCTATTTTTATATTCAAGCACATTGGTAATTTTATTTTATTCATTAAAAAAATAATTTATATTTAATGCAATTTACATTGTATATTCGGTATTTTGTCACGATGGTTTACGATCAAAAGCCCACATACGATGGACAATTGTTCTGTGTCTATAGTCAATCAATTGCAACCAAAATTTGATAATTTTCACCATGTTGGTTCTTTCTTTTTTCCCCTAATGTATTGAAGCACATTGATATGTTTTCTTATTAATCATAAAGGGAACAAAATGTATGTTATAAAATTTACATTGTATACTGAGCAACTGAGCAATTGTTTGGGCCTTATACTTTTTTCCATTGCATTGCCTCGATTGTATTTTTCATTGTACTGGAGTAGTTGTTCACTGGATCACGTCATGTACATTTTGGAAGCTGAATTAAAATAATAGTGATTTTCTTTGTTAGGATTAATATGTGAAAATAAAGTTGGAGGTGTTGGAAACTTTTCAAATTTAATTTAAAGTTACCTTTGGCAGTTGATTGTAAACTTCTTCATACACTATGTTCTGTGTATATGACCTGAAATATGGGTCATCTTCATGTGTCATGATTTTTATTCCTTTTGGCGATTTTACTCTTGAAAGTGCAACATACAGTTGTCCATGAGAAAACACTGGTTTTGGTAAGTACAGTCCAACATTAGACAAAGTTTGTCCTTAACTCTTGTTGATTGTCATTGCATAGCATATGTTCACTGGAAATTGCCTTCTTATCATTGTGAACGGCATCTTTGAATCTGTCGAAGACATATCTATTCTTGGTATACATACTTTTTCTCCTATTTTTGAACCTGAAATGATTCGTCCTTCGATGACTCATTTCCCTTTTTGTGTGACAATTAGCCTTGTACCATGCATAATCCTTTGCTAGGGTTGACATTTCTCAATAGCATAATAGGCACATTCTTTTTTAATCTTTAATACATGATCAGGCATACCTAAAAAACTCATGGTGTTGAGGTATTCTGTTAGATATATGTTTTCTGTATCTTTCATTGGGCCTATGAAATTGTTTATTCTGTCTGCACTTATATATTCAGTAACAGATCCTGGTACTTTGTCCAGTGCAAAATTATTCATTTCTACAACTGTTTCATTCCTTGGTGTTAGGATGGCTCTGTCCATCAAGTAGCTAGGATTTGTGTAGCTCTCTTGAAAATTTGGATAAGTAGAGTTGAATATTGTTTCCACTGGATCACTATTGGCTTCTAACATCAAATTACTTGGGATTTTGATCCATGTAGGTTCATTATCATTTCCCCTACACTTTGCAGGTTTTGTGCCATCTCCTATTCTCAGTAGCCAGTTGGCAAAAGTTGTATATTCTTCAGCCTCTGATTGTTGTAATTCATTACCTTGTTTAAGCCTCATATTCTCAGATAGTGTAAGGACTTTACAGTGGTTCCATAATTCTGATTGATTGAGTGTCAAAGTTACTATACCAGCTCTTTGACCTTTTGGCATAACCGGAAGGATCTGACAGAAATCTCCCCTTAATAGCACTGTTTTGCCTCCAAAAGGCTTGTTTTCATTGAAATTTGTTGCTATTTTTTGTATGTCTTTGATTGTTTTATCAACACTCTCAAAAACATATTTCGAATTCATAGGAGCTTCATGCCAAATTATCAATACTGCTCTTCTTATTAATTTTGCAAGCTAAGTATTTGTTTTTATTGAGCATGTAGAATCTTCTGAGGTTACCAAAGGAATTTTGAATTTACTATGTGCTGTCGTTCCACCTGGTAGTAGTAATGATGCAATCCCTGTTCAAAGTTGTAAATAAAAACATTAAAAAAAATGATGAATTGTTTTTCATAATCTGTTGAAGTTGAGAAATATTTTCATTAGGAAAGAAGATGTTAGAATGTGAATGACTATTAAATAATTTTGGAAGATGTATAAGAAGAGTAGTACCCGATGATGCTACTTCAAGGACAATCTTCGATTTTGATCTGAGCTTGTTTATAATTGTTTTGTAGAGAAATGTCTTGCCTGTGCCTCCATAACCATATAAAAAATACAGCTTCCCTTTATTATAATCAACTGCATTTATGACCTTATCATATATATATTTTTGCTCTGTATTTAATTGTGCATACATAACATCATGTTCTGCTCTCAATGTATTTGTATCATACATGATTTCTTCTCTAATGCATGTGTTTTGTAGATCCTTGAGCAACTCTTGATTTGGCAAAGGCATTCCTTCTATTTCCTCTAGACTTTGACCTTGTTTCTGTAGTAGGTTTTGTAATTCTCTCAAGGTATAACTTTTGACTTGATCTTCTAAGAGTTGTAAAGACAGAAATCCAAGGATTTTTCTTTGTCTATATTCAATATCATCACTAATTTTTTGCCAATTTACTTCCCAGAGATTCTTGACATCTACAACATTACAAAAAATAAGAATTGTGACAAATAAATCTCGTAGTTGACATCCTTTTGCCTATTGAGCTGCTTCATCAATTGTTTCGTGCCATTCTTGATCATCTTGTAATAGACCTCTTGCATAGCAAGTTTCTTTGAAAGTTTAATATATTTTTCCATCATACATTCTAATTTCTTCATAGCTTGTAGGGCCATGGACATGGTTTATTAACATTCACATATAGTATCTCTCCCCTGAGGCTGGATGTGCGAAGCTGATTCTTCTAGTGCACTTTTTGTTTTTCCTTTTTTTTCATACTTTTTCTATTCTATACCAGCAATAATGTTGTGGGAATTCTACATACTTCAACTTTCTTGCATTTGAATATGCTTTGTTCATTTCGAACCATTTTGTAAACATTGTCTTCTTTGCATCTTCACTCATTGCTATATTAGGAAGAGAACTGTTATAATTAAATATGATATTCTGCTCTTTATTAAGATGAAACCCCAATCTTTGGACTGCAGGTGTTAGATTTTGGATATCAAACTCATATATTCTCCAAGATGCTTCACATGCTGATATGTATCTACAATCCAAAAGTATTTTTCACTTATTCAAATTCCACTCTTGTGATTCACTGTGCATGTTGTTTTTAGCCTAATTCCTTTCAATGACTGTTGTTGTTCTATCTGCACCTTTATTGAGATATTTAAATAAATATTTAATGGCTTTTGATTGATTTCATATTTCAACATTAATGTGGCTTTGGTATTTGACTAATAAATTCCGATTGTACGGGACTACAAATCTATTGTCAAGGAAGAATCCATTCTTCTCAATGGTTATAGATTTATCTTGTCTTCTGTAGATACAATATCCTGATTCATCAGTTGATGTTTTGTTATGAAAAGACTTTGGAAAATGCTTTGACCAGTGTCCCGTGTGAAAATGAATGTATTAGTTTTTAACCAAAATTATGTACTGTTTTTCAAATATTAAATCATTTAAGAAAATTTTACTTTGTATCATGCATGGCGAGTTCTCGTATCCAATTCCACATGGCCTATGCATCATGAATTCTGTTACATTTTCATAGCCTAACAAATCAATAAGTAGATCAGGAATTTCTATAGATATTAGCTTATCTATTTCTTTAGGAGTATTTTTCTTTGAACTTTGATGTAGCCAAATGATGATGTGTGCATGTAGGAATCCTCATATTTGAAATTCAATCATGTATACAACTGTTTTACAAAAGGAAAAGGTAAGTTAAAAGAAATTGTCAAATAATTTCTAAATAAAAAATTTTCCAAATGTTTTTGTTTGAAGTAACATACCTGAATCTACATGGCCAAATATTTTATTCTTTAATATGTCATTGATCATATCATCAAGTTTCATCTTGAATATTTGAACATCAATTTCAGGCTTGTTTTTTGGTCATTGGCCTGGTATATCATTTAACAGGTATGTTATTTATGGCCAATTAGGATTGGCAGTAAATGTGATGAATAAATCTGGGTTACCAAAAAATCTGCATAGTGCCATAGCATTTTGATAGTTCTGAGCTAAATAGCGAGGTCCACCAATGAATGTTGATGGTAGTATTGTTCTTTTGCCAATCTTTCTTGAATTTGTATCACAACACTCAATTGTATCTTGTACATTTCTATATAATTTTGTTAGCAAATTTTCTTGATTTTCTGAAATCCACTTGAGCCTTGCCTGTTCAATGCTTGTATAAGCATCTATAATGAACTGTTGATATAGCCTTCCTGAATGAATCAAAGTTAATCCTTCACTGCATCTGTATTGAAGTACATGTGCATATTATTCTCTCATTGTTACATAAGATCTCTTAGTTTTCTTCCTTTGTCCGTCTTGTACATAATTGATTTTTGGATGATATCCATCTTCCCCGTATGGAAAGAGTAATGGATATTGCATAGCCATGAAAGAAGGATGCAAATAGCTTATTCGTCGTAGACTTTTGGATTTCATCTCAACAATGATGTTACGATCTTTGGTTGTTTTATTCAGATTCCCAAGAGCCGCAATCTCCGATGCTCTTGGTGCATCATATTATCTTCCTCTGAATTCTTTGCTATGATGCAATTTGATTTTGAAATTAGGTATATTTCTCCTGAGGAATATTTATCTCTAGCCATTCTAAAAACTTTCAACAACTCATTCCTTGTATCTAGCATCGATATAAGTTCTTGTGTGATGTTTGCTCTTATTTTCATGTTATGCTGTCTTTTGTTCACTGCTTGAATTCTATTATGGACCTCATTTTGTGAATCATGAAAATAGAGCTGGATAAAATATGCATATGTTCTATCTGTTGGTATTAATGACCCAAGTCTATGATAATTTTCACCATTGATTCTATAAATGTATGGCCCAGATATTTCATTAACTTTATCATCGACTTTAGCACCCATAGAAGTTATGGAGAACATTGAATTGTGTGCTCTGATATTTTCCAAGAATGTCTTTGATTTCTTATTAGTTACTCTTGTGAGCAAAGTGTTTAGAGGCTCAGGCGGATCTTTCCTTCTTGGTAGTTGGACCTTTCCTTGTTAACAACATAATTTGAATTTTAGATATGGTCTTTTTGATTGTCCTTTGATTTTCTCTTGCTCCCAGAATATGGCATCACAATACATGCACTGAAGTGTAGGGGATCTATAATATAGTACGTGGTTTGTTGAAGATTCTGATATGATAAATGAGAAGCAATTAGGTCAATATTATTGATAGTATACAGTACATGGTTTGTTGAAGAATCTGATATTATAAATGAGAAGGAATTAAGTAAATATTATTGATAGTGTAATTTATATTATAAAAAATATATGGTATGAATGTTACCTGTTGGAATAGTCATTGACCTTGTTGTGGTCGATGTTGTAGCATTTTGGTCAGTGTATTTGGCATTTAGCTTTTGTTTTGCTCTATGTATATCAATCCACTGTTGTCTATGCATCCTTGCTTTCTTTTCTATATTTGATTTTCATTGTCAATTGTATGACTATAACTAAATTTTGTTGAAAAGTATTATATTGATAAATATGTTACCTGTGTTGTGTATGTCTTGCAATTGCAAATCAGTAGCATTCATGTTTTCTAATACTAGATCTCTTTTTTGTTTGTAAAGTTTATTAGAATAAGGTTGTTTTCTTTTGCTGTCCAAAGCTTCTTTTCTTCGTAAACTATTTTCTTTTGCCTTGTCACGTTGTAATGAAACTACATGAATTCTGATATTATATTAATCAAAGTGTTTTGATAGTAGTCAAAGAGATTTCGTTTAGCTATTGTTTTTTATTTAGAAAAATAACTTTATGTACAAATAAATTGCTTACACATATCGAAGTTAGCTCCAGCATATGGGTCGTTGAAGGTGGACATTTTTTTTTTCTTTGTAGGTTCTTCAGCGTTAACCTACAGGTTTTGGATTGTTATATTCAAGTGCCTACACTTTGTAATTTATAGCAATTGAAGTATGATTTTTCATTGTTTGTTTAGATTTTGTAGATTTTTAATAAGTTGTTTAGTTAATTATGCTAATTTATTGATAATGTTATTCTCTATTAACTGTGTTTTTTCTAGAAATGATTTTTTGGTTTTTTAATGTTAACTAATGTTTTTTTTCCTCATCTTTAAATGTCAGGATTTGTAGTGTATATATATTTATGCGCATTGTATATGGAATTGAGTGGGCATTATTTATTTATTGGGTTTGGTCATTTAAAAAGGCATTGGAATATGTGCATTTGGTATTGGTTTTGTTCATTTTAAAAGACATTGGAATATGTGAATTTCATATTTATTTGAATAATATTTGTGTCATGTAGAATGAATCTCGTAACATTCATCGAATAGATAATATGAAGGGTCATTTGTTGAATTGCGTGTTGTTTTGAAATGAACTTGCTTAAGCATATTGAAAAGAGATTTGAAAACATAGAATTTATCTGAATGCTGATTCTGTCATCGAAAATAGATCCTATAATATTAATTAAATTTATTGTTGGTATATGAAATGACTTTATCTTTGAATTTTGATTGGTATTAATGGATGAATTGTGTAGTATTCCTTGACTGGATAATTGGGACTTGAAAGGGTTTTGTTGCTTTCGGCAAATATTGGAAAAAAAATTAAAAAAAAAAATCTTTTCAAAAATCTAAAGAGACAGATATTAATTATGTGATTAATCTATTTTCCTATAAATATATAGATTTGTACAGCAAGTTGTTCATTGTTTTTTCCAATTTTATTTCATTGAAATATGGAGTTATACAATGGCATGCCTATTGAATATACATTAGTTGGGAAGCCAAGTATTCATCCATTCCTAGCAGAAACGATGGTTTTGTCAACTGCACAGCTACAGTCAGATAAACCATATTACGCTTTACTTGATAGGCGAGCAAATAAAGTGCGCATGGTTTTGCATTCTGCAACATATGATTATGATGAGTATGTTGAAATCTTTATTCCAATGTCTACAACCGTGATTAGCGATGGTGTTAGCTACTATAATTGGTGGACTGATTCTCATCCCTGGGTGTTTGATATGCCTGGTTTGCAACATTCATTATCAATCACGTTTCTGAATGAAGAATATTTGGAGGCTGGAGAGACAGAGTGAAAAATGGATTCATACATAAAGTTCTATCAACCTTTTGTTGTTTCTATTGTTGAATTGAGAAAGGAGTACCATATTCATAAGGATTTGTTCAAGCAATATACTGGGATACGAAAATTTCAGTTGCTAAGAGATTCAGCAAATACTATTTGGTTGTACTACGATGTTCAACTGGTGAATATGGAAGGTTTTTCTGCTGGTGCTGCTGAAGTGGTTGATATAATTAGGAAAAGTTAAGATGTTATAGTTTCTGGAAATGTTTAAAAATAAGTCATAGAAGTCGAGTTAATGTTTGATAAGTAGTAGCGGTGATGATATGTCATTAGCTTAGTTATGTTATAAGATGAATTGGTTTTCTTTCCGTTGACTACATGAATGAACTATTGAAATGAACTTTAACGTTATTCTGTTAAGAAAGAAAAATAGAAATATGGTAAATTAAAAAAGGGAGTTCACATAAGGAAAATATTTTGTTCCTTCCTCTATTCCTTTTTAAACCAAACATACAATTAATTGCATACTTTTGAATAATATAATATTTTATCCTTTAAAATAATTTGTAAGTATACTTTTAAAGTTCAATAAGCTATTTTCTTAATTATTTTTATCATTACTATTTAAAAAATAATAGAAGTAAAAAATGAAGTTGAATTAATTGTGTTTGTCTAGTTCGAAAATAGATACTCAAATCCTAAATTTCATGTTGCCCAAGCAAATGGAATTAAATGTGAAGATTTTTTTGTGGAAAAATATATACAGAACATTAAAATTAATGTTTTTATTTAATCGCACATATTAGAACAAATTTTGAGAGGGTTTAATTTTTTATTGAATTCAAGAATTAAGAAAAAGGTACCCAGGTAAAGTAGTTGCTAATTATTATTGTAATGTGACTAAAAAGAAAAGATGAATATCAGACATAAGCACAATGTCAATTGGCTTCATAATTACTCAATCAATGCATTCTTAATTTTAATAGAACTACGAAGTAAAGATTTATTCTTATATATATGTATCACTTGGCTTCTATTATGTCCATGGTTCCGTTATCCAACTTCATTGATTGGATTGAATCTATAGTATTAGGTTGGAGAGAATAGAAGTTTTGTCAAGCTAATCAAGTTTTTCGACATATGGTTTCCAAGAGTTTGTCTCCTGATGAGGCATCATACAACATTATTATTCAGTATTTGTGTAAAGCCCGAAATAATGGAACGGCTCTTGAGCTGATTAATGAAATGTTGCTGCATAATCTTGAGCCTAAAGGTAGCATTTTGCTAATATTCTTGACACGCATTAAAGGTGTTGAGACACATTTATTCCCTCAAAAATTTAGATTTTACATAGCTTGTTGTCTCATCTTTCACCAAATTAGTACCTGAATTAGATATCTTCTTGTCATCTCCAGCAATACAATACATTCTGTGATGAATTTTACTGACAGCTGTACAATCCATTCTTCATATTTACAATTAGATGGAGGGGAATTTGTGCTTGGTCCTTTAGCATAAGGCATCAAACAATCATTTCATCAAAAGACTTTAAGAAATTCAAAGTGATCTTCACAAATATCATACAGTCGATTCATTTTCCAACACCATTTAACTAGCTTCAAGGAATTATGAGCGTGCGTCAATGCAAATGACTCTTGTATGTTCAATAACACAATTAATATACATTGTAGGTAAAGTTGTGAATATCTAATCATAATAACAAAATATTTTTGTCAAACTATTCAAGACCATATTCCACATTGCTGCTCTTTTTTTCCCTTCAGTATTCTTATGATACTCTGCAATTTAACAGTGTTCAACTAACTCTTCTCTTCTAACTTTTCTTCAGTTAGATTTTAATATTTTGTTTGCTTCAGTGTCTGGCAGCTCTTTGTTTTGTGTTGTCGTCTGTCTCCTGTAAAAGAAAATGTTGTAGTCAACATTGAAGTATCTAGTGGAAAAACAGTTGTGGCTTTTATTTTCCATATCGGCTAATTAGTTCTCCTTTTGTGTCTCTTTTACTGGGTGTCTTTGTTTGTACTGTATCATCAACTTGTTTTCCTTCTTCCTCTGCTCCATGTTCTTCAGCTTCCTAAATAGTTTGTCAATAAAAAATGTGTGTCAACACCTTTAATTGTGTTTCATTAGTAAGCAGTCATGTGAATAACTTCGATATTACTGACCTTTGTCTGTTCTTTTTTCATAACAATATCTGATGCATGATGGATTCGGTTAACTGTAAAACTTTTTCTTGGCAATCCTCTGGTCTGTTCATTGATATTCTTCAATGGTCTAGGTATGGCATCATGCAGTCCCTCCTATATCACAATGACTATTTTTGAGAGACACGCTAATCGTGGAAATTCTTATGAATAGGTAACGGTGTAGTCATATTTTCAGTGTTTATTTTTATGAAATGGATATACCTGTGCTACTCTAAGGGCTAGTTTGCTTGCTTGCATCCTCACAATCTTCTCAACATCTCTATCAAAGAAAATAAAATGCCCTTGTGTTGTGTGGTCACCAACAATGGCCTCAACTCGATACCTGCAATTCCAAGATTTTAGTGTATTTTTTTTTTTTAGATTCGTGAATTTAGATTTGTTCAGCAGTTGATGGTTACCTTGAATCTAGGTAATCTTCTATTCTAATGCATGATTCACATGCCAGTTTGTTTCCATAAGCTTTGAGCTTTTTTCTACATCTTGTGCAAGAATTATATCTCCATCCATTGTATGTGTCAATGTCCAAGACAGTAATGCTGCATTAATATGCTCTTTCTTGTTTCAACAGGTCAATTATAGCAAGGTTAATTTGTGTGTGTGTGTGTGTGTGTGCTTTTTTTCCTATAGTATACTAATGGAAACCAATGCCAATGAATACACAAACAAACAAAACAAAGATACCATGAACATAGGTGGGGAGTAAAAGAAAATGCGCAAATCGGGAGATGTATAACAGGATTTTGTGCAGAATGTCAGTACCATTTTATCTCCATCACTGATCATTACATTTAACTTTACCAAAGTCTCTTATTTTCCGCAAGTTGTTGTACAGTTAACACAGGATTTCCAATTGCCAACTCTGTTGCTATTTCTGTTTTATGGTCTTTCTCATACCTATTTAATGCATGAGAACATAGAATTACTATGCAGTTATTTTCATACATTTTTTCATATTTTGGTTTTTCAGGATTTGGCAAATTTTTGCTTACCTCTGTCTAAAGCTTTCTACTTCTGCAATTTGCAGGTCAACATAGATCTTTGTTGCACTGCTACTTGATATTGATGGTTGGCCTTGGTCATTTTTCATTATCATTGAGGTGAAAATAACGTTTTGCAATGTCTGGCTGGTAAGCACATCTGTCTGCTGGATCACATTTGTATTGTTTCCCCAAAGCGTCACACATATTTCCAATCCCCTGCAATTTGAAATGGTTTCAATCAGAAATATATATCTACTTGTGTATATGTATTTATAATATCATGGCAAATTCTTACTTGTCATTCATTATTGTTACAAACTGTAAATCTACTTGGTTTCCCATTTGAGACCTTTGTTGGATAGCTGACACTCCTGTTATCATTCCAATTGCATTTGGAATAGAGTTGAGACAACAAACATATATATCATTCACACTGTTTCTCTTGCTTAGCAAATGTAAGAACTGATGAGATTATGCGCAACATCTTTCGTTCTGGACCACTACATGTACTTTGCATTTTGGCCCATTATCAGCATGATTGTTTTGGCATCTATAGTGTTATTTATACATAATTCATGAAAGAAAGTTTCCAGGTTCTTCATGTCCTGGTGTTAAGTATTTTGAATCACAGAATCTGATGCAAACCAAATGGCCAGAGAATCATATGGATGCATGACTGCAGGTATGACAGAGTGCAAAAGCCTGACAAAAGAATATGGCATTCATCTATTACCAACTAAAAGAGTGATGTCTCCAGCATGGGCTTCAATGTATTCATACCACACAAAATGGAATTTGTGCCTTGGTATTTGTGGTAGGTCCTCTTTCAATTTCTCTATGTATGTGCTTCTATCAATGACAATCTGCAAATTCTCATCCACCACTTTGTAGCTTGGCTTAGGTGATTGAAGGCTAAAGTTTTTCATGATGTAAAAATTCCTTTCTTTAATAGTATTCTGAAAATCTGGGACAAATTTGTTTCTAATCGTACAGTGTTTCATATTGTCCTACATGACCAACAACATTTACCATTAAACAATGTATACATAAGTAATAACATTCATAATTGACAGTTGTATCCAGAAGTCATATTTCTCCCAGCATATGCCAAAATAAAAAAGATTGTAGATAAATATAACATCTTTCATTTTTTCACAGATAGTGAATAGATATCAGGAGCATAAAATCTGCCACCAGGTAGCAAATTTCTTAACAGCTATTGAAGGGTGTGGATCTATATCAGAAGAGGTAACTACTTAACAGATATCATATATCAACCATATGTAGAACTGCTTATACCTTTGCATCCAAGGCTAAAAAATCTCCACTCATAATCTCTCCTGCTCTTTGAGCATTATATGTATCCCACATTCATATGATTCTAAATAGGACACTTTTATCTTGCTTTCCTTTTGTTAACTCATTCAAAAAGACGATTTGGAATCTGCCTTTTGTCATTTTCACAACTCAAGATGCCACAACAGTAAAATCAAATATGCCAACTACAGTAAGCTTCCCCTCTGTTTTTGTGTTTTTGGCTTAACAATACCTATTCGTCTATTATATAATAGATGCATTTATATAAGGTATTGATATAAGTTAGTGATTTCGTAAATAGTAATAACTTATGAAGACTTACCCAATGATGAGCTTTGAATCTGGTCACAAACCTCAAATCAACTCAATTAATGTTAAGCAAGGATCGAAGAGCGTTAAAAGCAGATCAGAATACGATCGATTGAATGCTTGAAGATAAGAAGAGACGAAGTCCCAGAAGTTATGAGTTGGCACAGATCTGAGCATTTCAATTTCTAAGGTTTGTGTCATTGCAAATTCTTCAAATCATGAAAGATTAAAGGATGAATGAAGCACAATGGGGATTGATTGTGGACCAAAAATCGAATAGACAAGCAATGTTAAGATACAGGGATTGAAGAGGTGACGAAGAAATTGAGAGGATGAAGAATTGGGTTTGCAAAATACTCAAGTCAAAAGACAGAGTATCTAAGTAAAGCATACAGAAGCCAAAGCTAGCTAGTGGAGTCAAAGGCCATGTATTTGAGTAAAGCATGAAGAAGCTGAATAAAGAAGCGCCGAAGGAAAGCAGACGCATCTGAGGAATTCAGCTGTCATGTGTCATACTCTCTGACAATTGTACATAACACATGACAACACCACAACTTTTACTCTTGGATTTGATTTCTTTTTCCTTTAAAATAAACTTTATTTGATATCTTTATACAAAATATTAAATGTCGATAAGAATTTGTGGTCTTTCTTGAGGGAAGTGCCCGAGCAGGGAGGGAGCCGTTTGACCCAAAACTACGAAAAATTCTAGCATGGTCCATGGACCAATTGCATTGATGAGTTGTACTGCATGCAACATAAATTGTATGGTACAACTCATCAATACATTTGGTCCACGGGTCCACGGTCCATGTAAGAATTCCTCCAAAACTACATATTACATTTGGCGAAAATAATCCAAAAATTTTATACAAAGAAAATTTGAACTGACGATAAACCATATCAATTGATCGCTGCTATGATTTATTAGCTGCATCTAATAAAATTAGAATTTTGTTATTCCTTATCTATTACTTCTTCAAAATAAAATTCTTTTCTTCTATTATCTAATATTTCTTCAAGGTTTATATAAAATTTATCATGCGAAACAAAAGATTTTAGGCTAGTGATGCAAATATTACGACTCAATACTACCATGCAATCTCTCTCTTTTTTCCTTAAAAAAAAAAAGAAAAAATGTTTCGGACATTCGACTTAAAGCAATTTCAGAGTAGAATCCAGTAATTTTGCAACCATGTTTAAAAAATATATATATATATATATATATTGTTTTACGTTTTTTTTTTATCAAAAACGTTTAATGCAAATAAATTTAATTTGTGAAATATTGATAATTTTAATATCTATCCCAATTAAATTCCAATATTGATATTTAATTTAAATTTTTTTTTATAAAATTTCAAATTAAACTTATGTATTTAGAAATATTCAATATAATTTCAATTCAAATATATGTTCATAAGTCAAATCCCCTTTTTCTTTGTAATAATTAAGAATTTCCTTCGAAAAAAAAAAAGTTGCAGACATTTTTCTTCAACCCTCCAAAAAAGAAAAAAGAAAAAAATGTTGCGTACATTTGAAGTTTCATCAGCCATACATGACGTCCGGGGCATTAGGTGCCCCCCCCTCTCTCTCTCTCTCTCTCTCTCTCTCCTAATACATGATAAATAGATACTAAACAAATATATAGGGGCGACAATATTGAACACGACACGGCAACATGACACGAACACGACACGGTTATAGCGGGTTAGGGTTGGGATTTCGCGGGTTCGGGTCGAAACAGGTCGACCCGTTTAACTTTAAACGTGTACAGGTTATAAACGGGTTCAACCTGTTTTAATCCGTTTCAACCCGCGAACCCGTTTAACTTTTTTTAATATTTATATTTAATACTTTTTGTAATACCCTACAAATTTTACTATAGAAAATTAGATAATTTAATTTTTTACATGAATTAATTGAATTAAATTTTATTATATGAATTAATTAAATTGTTTGTGTGTCTATTTTGTTTAATTATATGAGACATCTTAAAGAAAATAAATGATGTTAATGTGGTTATTTGCTTGATATATAGTAAATGAATCATTCTTAATTAATTATTATTTAGTGTCTATAATAATAATATTAGTATGAGTTGGTAAGCAACGACCTTACGCAAGTCTAAAGGGGAAGGTTAGACCTTTAGGAAATAACGTATGTAATATGCCTATAGGTCGAATCGAATATAGAATGAAAAGAAGCTCGTGTGGTGCATTTACCAGAGGGTAAGGTTCACTCAGCATCGATTTACCAGTTCGTATACTATGCTATTTCTGATATTGGGACAAAGACAATTTGAATTACACCCTACAAGGACAAGCCTTCCTTTCGTGCTCGTTTTTTGCTCTCCATTTGCTCTTTAAAATTCCTGGCATGCTACGACAAAATTGTTGTTCTAAATATCTAGAGAAAATAATTTTTTGAATAATCCAATTTTATTGCAAAATTACATTTGTTTAGATTTTTAAGATTAAATCTTAGGAATTTATTAAGATCTCTAAATATTTAGCAGGATGGTTTGTTATTTTATTGGTTATTTATGACTTTACGGACTATTTTATTAGTTTTTAATTTTATATAATTTGATTTGATTTTTTCAAATTTTTTGTGTAATGGTGCACAGATTGGCGGGTTTAGTAGGTATTCGGGTTGACGAATTTAGTAATTATCTATTTAATTTTTGTATCTAATTGTGTCATGTCGTGTCAACCCGTTTTATAACACGAACACGACACGAAAATAAATGGGTTGACACGACACGACACGTTTATTAATCGGATCGTGTTCGGGTTGGCCTGTCAAGTGTAATTATCTCAAGTTGACACGACCCGCCAACCCGAACACGACACGATTGCCACCCCTACAAATATACGCCCTCAATCTTTCATTAAATTAGCAACAATTTAAGTTACAAAATTTGAAGAAAATATTTTAATATTTGAAATGGATCAATGTAATAGAAATAAGTATACAATCTATAGAAACAATAAAGAACCAAATAAGAAAACTTGAAAAGGATTAGAAGTGCAACGGAAAAAATATTAAGTACTAAACCTAATTCTTTTAATAAAAAAATAGATATCTTCATCCATCATTATTTCAATTTTTTTTTTAAAAAAGACCGACAAATTAAGTTAGCTTAGATGATGAGGAAATAATGAGGATGAATAAAAATAGAAAATACTCATAAAGAAAAAGAAAAATCATTATCTATTTTAAAAATAAAGTCGTGACTTTAAAAAAAAGTCAACAACTTCTCCGTGAAAAGAAAACATTGAGACTGCAATCAAGCAATTCAAGCCTTCTAAAGCTTATATTCTTCCGCATTCAACATCAACACAATCCCTATCAACAAATGAAAGAAGAAGAATGAAATATATAATTAAAAATAATAAAAAAGATAAAAGGTGGATTCCGCACATTTTCTTTAAAGCTGAATGCAATATATCGTTATAAAAAAAAAGGAAAATTCCATCCCTTAACTTGTTTGGATTATATTATAACAAAATTGAAAATTATGAGATTCAACTAAGTTTTCTAAAAGTTGAGACCTTGGCACCGAAATAAAATTTTAATATAATTTGTCCTCATTAAGTTAGATTGTACAAACATTCTAATCATTCAAATTAAAAATACAATTACTTTCATGGATTCTTAATCAATTAAGGTGGTGTGAAGTGACATATACATACTCATTCATTAGTTGTAGTATTTTTTACACTTTATATTGTTAAATTTATAGATAATACTTTAGTCCTTTAAAGTAAATTAATCAATAGAAATAAAATATCATTATTAATATTCTAAAACTATTCAAGCCAAATAAACTATAAATTTGAAAATTTTGCCCAAGATATATTGATCAGCAAAAGAAATATGTTATCACAGGTGACTAGAAAAAGCAAACGGGCCATGTATTAATCATTTTTTCTATTTTCTAAAAAGGCAGATAATTGCTAAACAGTAACAGCTTTATTTATTTATTTTTTTTATGATAAACTTCAGGAAGATTAAACAAATATCTAAATATAAAAAAACATAAACAAGATATGAAGAACCTCTAACAATTACAATCCATACCAAAAAAAAAAAAAAAAAAACTTCACTCCATGTAATTGAATACATATAAGCTTACAAATGAATCTACATATAGATAAGGTGGATTAAGTATTTGATTACCACCACAATCAAGAAGGAGTGTTGAATTCTCGGTGCCTTTTGATGATATGTCTCATTTGAAGATTTATATGGTAATTTGGGTTTTTTTTTTTTTTTTTTATCAAAATAGGTACTTCTTGAAATTCAGTGTCGAGAAGGAGAATGAAATCTGGGCAAGGTATTCGGTGGAGGGATCTCATGTCTGTCAGACACGAGTAATCTCGCGTCTAGCAGATGCAAGGTCTAAACCCCTCAGAATTCCATAATTGTACCTTGTGTGTAACAAACACGAGGTCAATTACCGCGTCAATATGCATTTTATCAATTTGACAATCTTCAAACAAAATTTCTTTGCATTGGAATTCTTTAACAAAGTATAAAATCATAGTTCTCTTTATTAAAATTTTAAATTATTTTAATTCTTAATTAATGTTAAAATAGAATCTTAATTTATTTTTATCGTTAAAAAATGGAAATAATTTTTAATCTTTTTAATTATTTATCTTTAATCTGTGAAATATAATAGTTTTGAAATAATAATTTATTAATTTTCTAATTTCTTTAAATTTAAATTTAATTTATTATTTTGGATGCTAAAATTTAATTACAATTATGTATAAAAATTAATTATAATTAATTTTAAATGTGTACGTTAAAAATGTGTAGCAAAATTTTTTTTTAAATTTCACATTAATTCGTTAGCATAAATATTATTATATGTAGACATGTAATTTCGGTTCTATTTAATTTAATTTTTTATATAAATAAATTATTATATTCAATAAATTTTTTTATTTAGTCCCGTTCACAGTATAAAATTACAATTATCTTTATTAAAATTTTAAATTATTTTAATTCACAATTAATACCAAAATTGAATCTTAATTTATTTTTATCGTCAAAAAATGGCAATAATTTTTAATATTTTTAATTTAATTTATTATTTATATTTAATCCATTAAACAAAATATTTTTGAAATAATAATTTATTAAATTTCTAATTCCTTTAATTTTAAATTTAATTTTTAGAGTTTAATTTATTATTGTGGATGCTAAAATTTAATTACAATTATGTATAAATAAAAATTAATTTTAATTAATTTTAAATGTGTACATTAAAAACATGTAGCAATTTTTTTTAAATTTCACATTTATTCGTTTGAGTAAATATTATTATGTGTAGACATGTAATTTTAGTTCTATTTAATTTAATTTTTTATTTAAATAAACGATTATATTCAATAAATTTTTTTATTTAGTCCCATTCACAGTATAAAATTACAGTTATCTTTATTAAAATTTTAAATTATTTTAATTTACAATTAATATTAAAATTGAATCTTAATTTATTTTTATCGTAAAAAAATGGCAATAATTTTTAATCTTTTTAATTTATTTTATTATTTATCTTTAATCTATTAAACACAATATTTTTGAAATAATAATTTATTATTTTTCTAATTCCTTTAAATTTAAATTTAATTTTTAGAGTTTAATTTATTATTTTGGATGCTAAAATTTAATTACAATTATGTATAAAAATTAATTTTAATTAATTTTAAATTTCAATAACATACACATAAAATCGTCAAAACCAAGTATGAAAACTAATTCCACAATAAAATCCTCAACGGTGCCTCTGAGGTTGAACTTGTCTCAGAGATTGTTGTTTAGGATATGCTTCAAGTTGTCCCTTATCTTATTCATCTGTGGCGTACGACAGACCTACATTGTCTTCGGACTACCTATACTATCTCCGAGACGATCCAGTGGATGTACCAGCAGCAAATTCGCCCCTCGAAGAAACATACCAAGGATTGAAAATTAGGTGCTGCGGAGTTAAGAAATCATCGTGATCATCTGAAACCGCTGCACTAGGGACGTAATCATCTGCAACTGGCGGAACTGGAACACAATCATCATCGACCGCTGCAGAAGCACCTGACACATAAACATCTTCATCTCTATGCACTGTGGTAGTACTGCTGTGGGGGAACTTCCTTAGCTGCAGCGCACCGACGTGCCCGTCTACTGTCCTGCCTTATTTGTGGTACTTGTCAAGGCACTTGTTACGGAATCGGCGGTATCGAATCAGCAGCATACGATTGTCTGGATGGTTCATACGGCATTCAATTTTGACGATCGATTTTGCCACTAGCAGTCAAAGTACGCATGGCAATATCGGACATTCTTCTGACAACTTGTTGCATGTATGATGCATAATGTTGAGATAGTTCATTTCCTATGTGCCAGATTCGGTGCAATACGTCGATCTGCATATGTATTTTTAAGAATATCATTAAAATTTTAAATAAGTCAGAATTCTATATATGCTTATATGAAAGAAGACAAAATGAACTTACGAGTACTTCAACTGTTGAACTACTAAACTGATAGCCCACGGGATTCGGTTGTTATATGATAGGATTGCTAATTAATCGCTGTGTGTGAGTCCAATACCACACAAAATAATCGGCATAACAACAGCTTGCCTGAAAGTGGGCTATTCGGTGAGAATATAAGCATGTCTGTTGATCCAGTTAGCACGATGTAGCGCATCCACCTCATCCCATCCAGCACCAATAGTACGTAGGTCTCGCTGATGCAGATTTGACCCCATGTCAACAGCATTCGGAATTATTTGCAGCAATCCAAATTGTTGCATAACTCAATTGGGGCGATGTAGCTCAATCGTCTCCTAACACAGTAGAGATGTGACAGACATTCAAACTCATTGGCCATGCGTACAGTACGGAGGTAGAGATCCTAACATATTCTCATCATAAGGTTGCCAAATAAATTGTAAAAATAAATAAATTTAGTTTCAAACAATAAATAATAATAAATTTATTTAAAATCTGATTCCAAATATTTTATTGTAATAATACATACGTGATTATGTCCTATCTGATCCAACTGATCTTTGTACGCAATCAGCACATGTGTTAGGGTGCGGGACAGTTCTAGTAGACTTTGCCATACTACTTCTCTAGGCACATTCGAGCCAATATCCTCTACCGAGCGTACTCTATCCGGTCTAATAGTAAAAATGCGATCCCAAGCCTAAAACTGTGCTCCCCGTGAAATAATACAACAAACTAAGCCTTAATCCCAAGTAATTTGGGGTTGGCTATATGAACCAACGTCAGGCAACGTGTGGTAATCTATATGAATCCTCTCTCGCCACTTTCTTCTATCGAACGTCATACTTTCATCCAAATCTAACAAAGACATATCTCTCTTAACTACCTCTTTCCATGTCGTTTTAGGCCTACCTCTACCTCTACCTCTGTCTAACCTATCCTGTCTCACTCTCTCCATCGCCCTAACAGGAGCATCCCTCGGTCTTCTCTGAATGTATCCAAACCAACGCAGACGACTTTCTCTTATCTTTTCCTCAATAGATGCCACACCCACCTTTTCCCTAATGATCTCATTTCTAACTCTATCCTTCCTACTATATCCACACATCCACCGTAACATACGCATCTCAGCTACTTTCATTTTTTGAATATGACACTTTTTAACTGCCCAACATTCCGTACCATATAACAAAGCAGGTCGTACGACTGCCTTGTAAAACTTTCCCTTTAAATTCAACGGTGCATTACGATCACAAAGAATACCAGTCGCACTCCTCCATTTCAACCAACCCGCCTTAACTCGATGTGCAACGTCACTATCGAGCTCTCCGTCTTTCTGAATAATAGATCCTAGATAGCGAAAACAATGAGCTAATGGTATATCTCTACCTTCCAAAGTTACACTCTGGGCTATGTTTCTGCTACCACTAAACTTGCATCCCATATACTCTGTTTTACTCCTACTAATTCTGAAACCATTGGATTCCAATGTCTGCCGCCATAACTCTAATTTAGCATTTACACCGGCTCTAGTCTCATCAATTAATACAATATCATCCGCAAACAACATACACCATGGCACAACTTCCTGTATAATGCAGGTCAACTCATCCATAACTGCTGCAAAGAGGAAAGGGCTAAGCACTGATCCTTGATGCACCCTGATATTAATAGGGAATTCTGCAGTCACTCTGCCGCCAGTCCTTACACTTGTACATGCTCCCTCATACATATCTTTAATGAGAGTAATATACTTTATTGATACACCTTTCTTGGCCAGCACCCACCAAACTACTTCTCTAGGAACCCTGTCATAGGCTTTTTCCAGGTCAATAAATACCATATGTAAATCTTTCTTTCTTTCCCTATGATATTCAATCATCTGCCGTAATAAATAAATTGCCTTCGTAGTGGAACGCCCAGGCATAAAACCAAACTGATTATCTGAAATTTGTATAATGTCCCGTAACCTCTGTTCAATCACTCTCTCCCAAAGCTTCATAGTATGACTCATGAGTTTAATCCCACAGTAATTGGCACAATCCTGGACATCTCCTTTATTCTTGTACAGAGGAATCAGAGTACTCTTCCTCCACTCTGTAGGCATCCTATTAACTTTATATATCTTGTTGAACAGACTTGTCAGCCACGTAATACCTATATCTCCTAAACACTTCCAAACCTCGATTGGTATACCATCCGGTCCTACAGCTTTTTTTGGACCATTGATCTGATGCGCCGTATAAATAGTAGTGTTGCATATACAACGATACAAATGAGCTAATACTGCACTACCCTAACTCAGTGTACCAGCCAACTCTAGATTATGTATATACCTAAGGAAGCGTAGATGAATTCAGTTCCCGAATTTATTGGAGAACAAAAATCCACCAAGAAGTTGCATAATATGACACCTTGTATGCTGTGCAACCATATCGAGAGTCGCTTGCGCTAGGAGAGGTTGAGCCATTGCTCTCTCGAGTGAGCTTAACTTCAATCGAGATCCATCCAAGTCTGTACCTGTGGGCCGAAAATCAAGGAGTGCATAACATAAGTCTAGCAGCTTTGGCTGCAGGCAATTGAATCCACGACTAATACTTGGATCACCCTCCACACGTACTCCAAAAAGAACCTCTACATCCTGTAGTGTAATTATGGTTTTTCCCACTGTAAGATGGAACGTGTGTATCTCCTGGTGCCATCTTTCCACTAATGCTGTAATCAGGGGGTGATCAATCTTCATGTAGGCAAACGAATAATCTCTTTGAATCCAGCTATATCCATAAGTTGCTCAACCCGTGGATAGAATGGTCAAGCAACCCAAAAAGCATTGTCATTGCGCTTTGCAGTGAGGACAATATCTTCCAACTGTCCTGCCCAAATATGTGTCGATCTATGTTGACACTGGAGGGTCAATAAGTCTGAAACAATAGAGCTAGGATCAACTCTGTTTTGTGTAAGGTCCAATCAATGATGTCTTAAAACAAAAAAAAGTACAATTGCAACATATTATTAAATAAAATAAAGTAAAAATATCATCATTGGTGTAATCATAATACCACAAAATTTATAAACAGACGTGATGAATGTTATTACACATATAAGAACGCTTATGTTAGCTCTAAGGGCTTTCTTTTGTATTTTGATTTATGACAAACGTTAATAAGAATTAATTTATTAATCTATTGTGATAGGGCATGTTTGACCTTTATTCTTCAAAAGTCTTCAGATATGATATGTTGGCACCTCATTCTTTGCTGAAATCAAGAATAGAAGATTGAATGAGAAGATTAACGTATGTGGAGTTACATATAAAAAAAAGTTCTTTATGAAGAATGATGACTAGGAAGTGTCATTGAGGTATATCTATTAATTCCTATGTCTTCTTATCTTTTGATTTATTTGACTTTACCTTGAAGCTTCAAAGGAGATGTTTTCAAAGTTTTTGAAATTTACAGAATTTTGGGTGGAACAGTTTGAATCCAAAAGGTTCGTCCAAAATCCTGTAAACTAGGCTGAAAAAGTTTTTATTTGGTTAGTGCCATTTTGGACTTACCTTTTGGATACATCTTCGTCCAAAACCCAAGTCCAAAACACGGATGAGTTTGAATAGAAAAATTTATAGCCAGTTATTTATGACTGTTGGCACTCTACTTTTTGGCTCTATAAATAGACCTTAAAGCAAGATTAGATGTAAGATTTTTGAAACACTCATCTTAGAAACATTATTGCTCAATATTTTTTAAAAATCTCCTTTTATCTAGCTTCAAATTGAGTTCATTATGTATCAAAGAAAAAAGTATTTGTGCCTTGTATCCGAGTGAACATCTCCTCAAGTAAGTGAGATTATCTCTTTTATATTGATATTCAAATCTCTATTATAGGGCAAGGTTGTGGTGTAAAACCCATAGGGGTCTGCCTTGTGTTGATTTATGTTCAAGATTATGTGGTAAAACCCATTGGGGTGATCCTTGTTTTGTATTTGTGTCAAGGTTGTGGAGTAAAACCTAGTGAGGTGATCCTTAATGTGTTTGCGTGACTGAGAGGTTGTGGAAAACCTAGTGTGGTGATCCTCTCTTGTATAAGAAACAGTTTCATTAAGTAAAGTTAATGAAATAGGGTTGAAAATCCTTAAGTGTGGAGCTTAAGGTAGTGGACGTAGATTATAGTTGATCGAACCACTATACATCTCTTGTCTCATTTTATTCAGTGGTTCATGTACTATTTTTTTTATGTTCCTTTACTGTCTAAATCTGGATATACATCTATGAGTGCTTGGATAACTTTCTATGCATCTATAAAGTTAGTCCAAGCATCTTGGTGATCATCACTATTCAGCATTTTAGACAAACTAAAAAAATTATTTTTGCTTGCCAAAAACCTTATTCACCCCCCTAAGGTTTTTCATTTGGTATCAGAACTTGGTCTACATACTCTTGGTTTAACAACCTTGTAGAAAAGATCTTAATGGCATGCTTATCCTCTCTTCCATATGTTGAAAGGTCTTCAACAAATTGTCCTCCTTTGTTTAGTGGAAGCAACTATACTTTCTGGAAAAATAGAATGAAAATTTATGTGTTCTATTAACTTTGAGTTATGGAGTTTAATAGAGAATGGTCCTTTTATTCTATCAAATATGATTGATGGCATAAAAATACCTAAACAGAATGATGAGTATAGTGTGGAAGACAATGCAAAAATTACACTAAATTTTCAAGCTATGAACATTTTGTGTTATGCACTAGATGCAACTGAATACAACCGTGTCAGTGGTTGTGATTCAGCCCATGATATGTGGAGATTACTTGAAATCATCCATGAGGGGACTAACCAAGTTAAAGAATCAAAACTGGGGCTTCTAATTCATGACTATGAACTATTTACTATGAGACCAAATGAAAGCATCACTGATATGTTCACAAGATTTACTAATATCTTAAATGGTCTGAAAGCTTACGGAAAGGTTTATTCCCTTGGGGAACAAAATCGAAAAATTCTTGATACTTTACCAAAAAGCTGGCAGCCTAAAACTCTTGCTGTAGAAGAATCCAAGGACTTAAAATTCTTACCTATAGAAGAGTTGATCGGATAACTCATGAGATGAAGCTTAAAATATTTCATAAATCTGGTGATCATGATAGAGGTAGAAAAGGGATTGCGCTAAAGGTTGAAAATGAAGATGGAGAAACAAGTCTTTCGGAAAGCAGTGAAAGTGTGGAGATGGACAACGATGATTTAGCAATGATAGCGAAGAAATTTAGAAGGATGTTCAATAAAGGAAACTACCAAAGAGGAAGGAAGCTTATAAGAAAGAAAGGACAAACCTATGGCTTCAAACCTCAATGCTTTGAATGTAAAAGCACGGATCACTTCTTTGCGGACTGTCCGATTGCAAAAGGTAAGGAAGGAAAAATGTTTAAGAAAAAGAAAGACCTGAAAGTAAAGAAAGGTAAAGGATTAATGGGAGTTTGGGATTTAAATAAAGCTGAGTCTGAAGATGAGGAATCTGAGGAAGAAACTGCCAACATTTACTTCATGGCATTGGAATATGAGATAAACCTTTCAACATCAGATAGCATGTCTAATTTGCTTATATCTATGACTGAAAAGCATGTTGATCCTAATGAGCTGTTATGTGATATGTTTTATGAATTAAAAAAACTGTCCAGAAAAAACAAAGAATTAAAATTGAAGGCTAAAAATCTGGTGAAAGTAAATGAAGCTTTGCTGAATGACTATAAAATGTCTCTTGAAATACATACGTGTGCTATAATTGAAAAAAATGTGATCATGACTGTCTTGCAAAATGCATCTCTAGAAAACAAAAACTTGTGTGATAAAATTCAAACTCTTGAATGTATGGTTAACACCTTTGTTGATATGAAAATTAGAGTAAATGATCTTATCAATTGCATAGAAAAATTCACAAATGGTAAAAACAATCTGGAAAAGCTATTCGGAACTCAACATCATTTTGGTAACCGAAGTGGCTTAGGATATAAACATGAGGATAAAGACAAAATTTGCAAGCCCAGATTTGTTTATGTTGGAAATCGAAGTGGCTTAGGATATAAACATGAGAATAAAAACAACAAAAACATGTCTCAATTTGTTAAACCTGCTTCTTTTCATAGCACATACAAAGCATGCACATATTGTGAAAAACTGAGACATACAGTTTCAAGATGCCTTATCAAAAGAAAAGTTGAAACCGATGAAGTTACATTCTGAAAAATCAAAGAAAATGTTACTAACCTTCATGGACCCAAGAAAGTGTGGGTACCAAAAATCATTTCTCCTTCTCATGTATAGGCACGGTCTTTAAGCTTCACCAAGTGGTTCTAGGACAGCGGTTGTTCAAGACACATGACTGGAAATGCAGCCTTGTTAGAAGATATTCAAACCACAAATGAATGATTTGTTACATTTGGAGACAAGAAGAAAGGAAAGATTCTCGGCATTGGTAATATTGGTAAAGGTTCATTGACAATTATAAAGCAAGTTTTACTTATTGATGATTTGAAATATAATCTGCTCAGCATTAGCCAACTTTGTGACAATGGTTGCAAAGTCATTTTTGAAAAAGATTCTTGCTTTATACTTGACAGTGGAAATCTCGAAATCATCTTTACTGCCAAACGTATGGAAAATGTATATGTTCTATCTTAATGACGTTGTAGCTAATGGAATTAGATGCCTATCCGTCCATGACAATGATGGTTATCTTTAGCATAGAAGATTAGGTCATGTATCCTTTGATTTGTTAAACAAACTGTCCTCAAAAGAACTTGTTAGGGGATTGCCAAAAATGAATTTTGATAAACATAAAATCTATGATGCATGTCAGTTTGGGAAGCAAATCAAAACCTCTTTTAAACCAAAGAAAATTATTTCTATCTCAAAACCACTTGAATTAGTTCATATGGATTTGTTTGGGCCCATGAGGACTGCTAGTCTTGGAGGTAAGAAATATGCATATGTACTTGTTGATAATTTCTTTAGATTTATCTAGACCTTATTTCTTGGACAAAAGGATGAAGCTTTTTATGAATTTTCAAAATTGATAAAGCGCGTCCAAAACTCGATTGGATGCAAACTGGTTTCTATTAGAAGTGATAATGGCAAAGAATTTTGTAACAGTGAATTTACTTACTTCTGTGATGAAAATGGAGTCTTTCATAATTTTTTAGCAACTAAAACCCCTCAACAAAATGGTGTTGTTGAAAGGAAAAATCGGACTTTACAAGAAATGGCTATATCAATGCTTTGTGAAAATGCTCTTCCAAAATACTTTTGGGCAGAAGCTGTTAACACAGCGTGCTATATAATAAACCGAGTTATGTTAAGACCATTTTTGAGAAAAACTCCGTTTGAACTTATGTTTGATAAAACTCCTTCTATCTCTTATTTTAAAGTATTTGGATGTAAATGTTTTATCCTAAATACAAGAGATAATCTTGTAAAATTTGATAGCAAGTCTGATGAGGCCATATTTCTTGGATATTCTTCCAACAAAAAGGCTTATAGAGTATACAATAAAAGAACACTTTGTGTGGAAGAATCTGTGCATGTTGTATTTGATGAATCTAACATTTATACTTAAAAAAGAGATGACGATGATGTAGGGAATTCAAATGAAGTTAAGTTAGATCATGTTAAAGCTCCACCATTAGATACTCATGCAAAAGAAGAAAAGATTGAAGAATTGTAGATTGAATATGAGAAAGAACAAATTGAAGATTCTGCAAATCATCAACTGCTAAAAGATTGGAAATACAAATCAGGTCATCCAAAGGAACAAATTATTGGAGATCCAAATCATGTAGTTAAAACTAGATGGTATTTTGTTGACAACTTTGCTCTTCTTTCAAACATTGAACCTAGCTACATTGATATTGCTTTACATGATAAATTTTGGGTTATTGCTAACGGGCAAAAACAGAGGAGCATGCTTGAACGAAAAAAAACAGAGGAAAAAAAAACGCAAGCCTTAAAGGCCGCACGGAAGCGTTAAGATCATACTTTTGCGCGCTTTAAACCTACTAAGTCGCGTAGGAGTGGATTGAACGACAGGAATCGCTTCGCCTTGCCCACTTGAAGAAGCTTCCGGTTGAAAACCCGCTAGCCTCCTACTTCGCTTTGTTTGCATGAACGCCAAGCCTTTCAGCTCTCAGAATATGCCACTGCCCAACCTCTAGTCGGTGAACACAACGGTGAAGAAGAACGGTCTCATATCTCCTTGGTTCTTTTGCTATTGGTTAGCAAAGCTCCAAGGAGAACAAACAGAGGTGAGGAAACGTGAGAGAGAGAGAGCTGCGTGACTCTTGTTGTTGTTAGGGAGATTAGGGTTTTTCTTTCTCCAGAGACTTGTTTATTGGTCAGCCAAAACTAGGTCTCTGATTATCTGATAAACATATCCCTGAAATATCATATTTCAAACACTCAGATGTTATCTTGAGAATAAGTTTGGCTTAACCCTAAACTCATCTGAACCGTATCTAGAAAAAACCCTACGGTCCAAGCAATTGAGCCGAAATAATATTTATTATTTTTCTTGGACCCAAAAGGCCCAAAATAATAAACATTAATTATTTATTTTCTGGGCTTATATAAATAACCCAATAAATAATTAAACATTAATTATTTCCCCTAGTTTAAGCCCCAGGTTAATTTTCTAATTATTCATACTGGACCTAGGCCCTGAATAATTAATTAACCAATTAAACCAGATAATTAATTTCTCTCACCTCCTATTTTTATTTATTTATTTTATTCCCGTCTAATAATAAATTAGACATCCTGAATAAAATCAAACAAAATAAAATAAAATAAAATCCTTTTGAACTGAGACCAATTCCTCAACCCAAAATTAGTTAGGACTTACGGGCTATTCCGAGGACAAAAAAGACACATCGCCTTGACTGCTAAAATGACCAAAATACCCCTACTATATAAATAGCTGTATTTTATATTTTAAATATTTTCTAATATCACCATAAAGAAATATTGACTCCAAGGACAATGCTGCATTAGCAAAGTCTCCGACCTACAGGTGAAATGACTAAGATACCCCTCTACACATCGCCGTACATTTAGAGAGGAAGAAGTGTACTAACACCCCTCTAAATGACATCTACCATTCATAGGCTTCTAGTCCAATGATCCACGACTTCCTGGAGTGTTTCCGTTTTCTAAGGGAGCTACCCTAAAGCACACATCCGAGTCATGTTTCCCAGGGCCCTGGACATTTTAGACCATTTGGACAACCACAAGGGGCGATATAGTGTAGAAACTATCTTGTATAAGTCTGTCTTAACTAATTAGTTACATATACCCAATACACAAGTATATTGGTTCTACTATAGAACCTCAACTATAGCATATCAAAGCGTATGCTTCTAGTTATTCAGGCCACCAACTTATACTCAAGTCATAGAGTACTAGTCCACGCTGAAGCGGTAGTAGTCTAGATTTCTATCATATAGTACTTTTAGAAACCACTACTACAGGTCCTGTCCTACGTATTCGAAATACGCTTATGTCATGAAGTGAGTGGACTACTCACTGGCTAAAGGTAAGCCATTCCCCATTTGGAATTCATAACATAATAACCTAAACATAATGAGATTCCCAGTCTCATCAATAGGTTAAGAACAAATGTTTATGTGTTAAATAACCCGTGATCCATACCTTACTGTGAAAGACCACCATTCACATGGATAACTTATTTAAATACAATGGGTCTGTTCCGAATGAAAATTGTGCACAAACAAAAAGTAAATTCACAAACAATTTCTGAAAATAAATTCTTTTATTAACATATTCAATTTTACATCAGAAACCTAGTCTAAGAGGGCATACAATCCAACAATTGCCATGCAAGAAGAGCTAAATCAATTTGAAAGAAATCAAGTTTGGAAACTCGTCCCTAGACCTCATGATCAACCTGTTATTGGTACAAAATGGATTTTTAGAAATAAGCTTGATGAAATTGGGGCTGTAATTAGAAATAAAGCTAGATTGGTTGCTCATGGATTTAATCAAGAAGAAGGTATTGACTATGATGAAACATTTGCACCTGTTGCTAGACTGGAATCAATACGAATGTTACTTGCTTTTGCATCCTTCAAAAAATTCATGCTTTATCAAATGGATGTCAAAAGTGCATTTTTAAATAGCTTTATTGAGGAGGAAGTGTATGTTGAAAAACCTCCAGGCTTTACTCATGAGAACTTTCCAAATCACGTTTTCAAACTTTCTAAAACTCTTTATGGATTAAAGCAAGCTCCGAGGGCTTGGTATGAAAGACTTAGTGGATTCTTGATCTTGAAAGGATTCTCTAGAGGCTTGATTGATAATACCTTGTTCATCAAATTTGATAACCCTGATAATTTTCTGATTGTTCAAATCTATGTTGATGATATTATTTTCGGTGCTACTAATGAATCTTTGTGCAAGATGTTTGCTAAGACTATGCAGCAAGAATTTGAGATGAGTATGATGGGAGAACTAAACTTCTTCCTCGGACTACAAATTAAGCAAACAAAGGATGGTATCTTTATAAATCATGCTAAGTATGCCAAAGAGTTGCTCAAAAGATTTGATATGAATGAAGCAAAAGAAATCAGTATACCTATGAGTATATCCATTAAACTTGATCATAATGAAAAGGGTAAGAAAGTAGATGAGCATAAGTATAGAGGTATGATTGGGAGTCTACTCTATCTTACTGCCAGCCGACCAGACATTATGTTTTCATTATGTCTTTGTGCTCGATTTCAATCTTGTCCAAAGGAATCACATTTATGTGCAGTTAAATGCATACTTCGATACTTGATTGGCACATATGATTATGGATTATGGTATTCTCGTACTAATACTTTTGATCTTATAAGATATACTGATGCAAATTATGCAGGGTGTAAAGTTGAAAGAAAAAGTACTAGTGTCCATAGTCAATTTCTTGGACACTCTTTTATGTCATGGTACAGTAAAAAAAAGGCTTGTGTATCCTTATTCACCACTGAGGCTGAATATATTGTAGCCGGGAGTTGTTGTGCTCAAATCTTATGGATGAAGAATACGTTGCTAGATTTTAATCTTAATTTTAATTGTGTGCCTATATTATATGACAATACAAGTGCTATCAACCTAACAAGAAATCCAGTGCAGCATTCGAGGACCAAGCACATTGAAGTTAAACATCACTTCATCCATGATCATGTGCTCAAAGGCGATGTGTATGTTAAATATATTTCAACAGATGAAGAACTTGCAGATATATTTACTAAACCTCTAGCTGAAGATAGATTCAACAATTTGAGAAGAAGTTTGGGAATTACAAGAATTTAATAACTAACTATGTGGTATAAGTCTTCCTTGTGTAGGATTTGTGAAGAAAAAGGTTTTGGAAACAATGTTCTACATCCAAAATACCTCGTCCTCTATTTTGGACACAGTATTAGAATCCAATTCCTACATCTAAAATGCATTTTGGGAAAAACACTCTTTTGGATGATAATTTCGGATCAAGTCTAGTTCCAAAAACCATCACTAATATTCTTCTTATTCCGAATTTTAAATTTAAAAAAAAATTAGTTTGTGCGTTTTTCCCAAACTCCTCAGAAAAACTTATGTTTTCAAGGCACTTTATTCTCACATTTACCTAGACATTCAAAGTAATCTGGTTTTCTCTCTTTCGAAACCCTTGTAACTGTTCTTCTTCTAAAAATCATTTGTGCTCCTCTTCTTCAAAAACCAAAAGCCCAAAAAAAGCCTCAATCCTTCAATGGCTAAGAGTAAATCTTCCATTCCAAACTAAAGAAAGGGCAAAAATTATCTCCTGTGATGAAGAAAAAGGCTTCGGGTTCAACAAAGACAAAAGCAAAAGAATCTTCTCCTCAACCGCAATTCTCTACTTCTCACTATGATTCGTCAGAATCTTCTTCAGAATAAGTGAGTTCTGCAAATCAGGTACCTCATTTTCTTGATTCCAAATGTGAGATTGAATACAATGACTGGGTTTCAAGAAATCAGACTGTTATTTTTTGTTATTGGGTTAACCATTCTATCTTTCTAAACTTGTCTAATATTTTGGATATGTTTGATCATATTGGATGGGGTAGTGTAACACAATGAAGCCTAGGCCCGCCAGGGCCGGGGATGTCGCCCCGTCTAAAGGACAAGGGGTCTTTTATAACTAGGTCACACAAACAAATTGCGGAATAAAAAAATAATATTTAACTTAAAAAGTTATTACGACCCAAAGAAAATTTCAAGAATAAATCCATAAATTCTAAAACAAAACCATAAATAAAATTATCCACTCTTGTCTCTCCAAAGCAATACATAGAATTAAATGACAACAATCTCTTCCAAGGCAGACACTACTAGCTACTCATCCCCACAGCAGGATCATCCTGAAATCATGATAAAAAGTTGATGAGACAGAAATATCAGTAAGTCCGTGTGTGCTTTGGGTGTTTAGTGAAAATAGTTCGTGGATGCAAAGTGTGAGACTTTTATAAGAGAAACATTAGCAAGCATCAAGCATTAGTCAAAAGCGAGAGTGGCGTTTTAGCTTATCTAGCCGTACACAAGTAATGAAATCAACTACTCGAAAGAAAGGGATATATGTTACAACACGTTGGGCCCCATAACCGGTCAGAATACCGACACTTTGTGCAGACTGACAAAAGTAGGTGATCGGCCTACTGGGCAAGATACTCCTCATTCTCTATACCCAAACAACAATCGGGTGTCCATTCCGGCAAAACACAGTCACTTGACTGAAAACAAACTGCTAGCTCGGACCGGCACGACTCACTGGACTGACATCTTATTCGGGAAGGACTCACCCCTCAGAGGTGGCCACCTGCTGAGAGACTTACCCTAACCCTTCAAAGACTAGTCCTAGTAGTCCACCCTTATTGAGTACTCAACGACGTTTCCCACTTAGGATAAAATGAACAAAACATTGCTCTACATGAAAATAGCAATTTGAGGGTTTCCAAAGTTTTGGGAGAAATCAGTTTTAGAAAGAGTTTTAAGTTTGGAAAATCTGCTCATTAACTTTTAAATAATTTAAGTGTTGGAAATAAGAACGAATTCAACCCTCAATTGCCTTCAAATAAACGAGGCTTGCCATAAGGAAAACATTTCACATCAATCAGGTTTTATGCAGGGGCTTACCTGATTCTTGCTCACAACAACAAGGTCTTGAACAACTGACCTAACCCCACATGGGTAAATACAAATCTTAATCAATTTCAAATCACAAACCACTTCCTCAATTTTAAGTCAATTCAATTCACTACTACCATGATCCTAGTGTCCCAAGCTTTAAGATAAAATAATGACTAAATAGGTTTATAAGTTAACCTTAATTTGTTATTTAAAATAATTAATGATTTGGGAAATAAATTCTAATACGTTGAAAGTTTAAACCTTGTTAGGAAAAATTTAGAGTTTATTTGATCAAAAGTCATAGATGGTACTAGGTAAAATAGTGATTTAATGATAGTTTAGTTGTTAGAAAATAATTGATAGCCAAAACTAGTTGAGATTAAATTTAGTAAGCCTTTCTTGGAAAATAATAAGTAAATCCTTAAGGGTTTTGATTTAGTAAATATTTTACTAATTATGAATCATTCTCATAAAGCTTTAATTGATCTCTTTATTTTAAATAATATTTATTTATTTTATTTTCTAGCAAAATTATTATTTATTTGACTAAAATATCCTTTATATATAATAATTCCAAATCTACCCTTCCTAGATTTTTTTTTTCAAAAATACTAGCAATAATCTTTTATTGAGTATTCTATGCATAAAGTGAAAATTAGTTTTAGAGACAACTAGATCATGATCAACTTTCTATGGCTATCCTCAATCAAGAACATACACAATTCTTCAATTCATTAAATCATCCAAATCTTGGATATAGGCATAGATCTAAATTTATTAAGACATGACTTAACCTTTACTAGCATAAACATGATCATGGCTTCAATATTCTAGTCATGCATATAACTCCTATTCACCAAAGGTGACATAATCTCTAGCATACTTTATCACAAATACTACATATGACATGCATCAAACCTGAAATCAATATACAATCAACCAAGATAAACCTTTCATGCATAAATCCCATCTTCTTCACAATCATACAATTGCTCATGCTTCAATCTCAACAATAAATATATACTCAAATCCTACCACCATTCACCTTTTAACAACATCATCCTAGAGACATGATTATAGAGTTTAAAAGAAAGATTGTAGGTACTTACTTGGTTGACGAATGCTTTGAAAGAGTTTATAGTAGATCTCAACTCCTAAATGGCTAATCTTGTCCAAGAGAGGTGGCGAAAGCATGGTCATGGAAAAAGAGACCATTCAGCCAAGAGAGGAAATTTCGGGCCATGAGAGAGAGAGAGAAGAAGAAGAAGAAGAAGAAGAAATCATTAGTATGTTCATTCACATAAGTTCTTATTGGAGATCAAGTTTGAAGAAGACGAAGTTGATAGAATAAGTTTACCTTGAAGATGTTCTTGACCTTCACAAAAATTTCTGGTTTCGATCCAAAGTAGCAAGATGATTTGTGGAGTTTGATCTTAATAATGGTGTTGATGGATTCACAACAAAGAGTAGATCAAATCTGAAGATTTTCGTGAGGGTTTGAAGTGGTTTGAAGGTGTATTAGGTGAAAGAAGGTAGTAGGTGTTCTTGGTGTAGTGTGTGTGTTCTTGGTGGCTAGAGAAAATCGAGAGAGAAAGGTTGGAAGCAGCTGCCGATTTTCTGTGGAATTAGGGCTGCCGAAATTTTGTAGGGTTTAGGAGAATGTTTTCTTTGATTTGAGAGGGAAAAGGAAAGGTTAGTTGTTACAATCCTTAAAGAATATTTTTGGGAAGTGAATTTGGAAACTAAATATTCTAAGAATATCTTGATTGTTTGGACAGCTTTGAAGTCTCCTATGGCCGACTGGTTGTGTGGCTTTTCTGAGGAATTAAAGCTGGTTCTATAAGGCTTATGATGGCCGAAACTAAGGGGTACAATGATGATGAAGAAGTCTAGTCAATTAAGCAAGATATCATGGAAGGTTGCTAAATAAGATGCTGGAATTTTGGAAAGTAATTAAGCTAAATTGCAGGGATTTGTTGGAGAGATTTTCGGACAGCCATTGCTGCCTTTCGTCCAAAAGTTTGAGGGAAACAATGGAGCTCTGTTAATGGTGGTTTAAGGGAGGTTTTGACAGAAGTAGGTTGGCATTTTCGGCTGGAGGAGAGATAGGAAGCAAGTTGGAAAATTTCCTGCACAACAATTTTGCTGCCCAGGAATTTTCTAGCAGAATTTCGTCCGCCACTTCCATCTGAGATGCAGCGAGTTTGAAGGGGGGTTTCAGGGGTATTCAAGGCTGGTTTCCATCCTTCTTCATGGAGGAAAAACATGGCTAAGGTGCTGCACAAAATCTGGAAGAAAACAGCTTGGTTTTAAGCCTCCAAGGGAGCGATTTGCCCAGAATTTTTCACTGGATTGTACAGCTCTTGAGCAGTCCGAAAATGGCAGAAATAATTCATGTTTCAAGCTGATATTAAGGCCATTTTTCTGGCAGCATTTGGAAGGAAATGTTAGCTAAGAAGTTCGACATTTTGAAGGTACACAAGATGGAAAATTTCAGCTCATTCCAAGAAGGAAGGTGAACTAGTTTAGGATGAAATTTCAGCAAGCTCACTAGAGGGATTCTTCCTCTTGGAATTTCCCACAACTCTTCCATAATTTTCAGATTATAAGAAGTTTTTTACCAAGACACTTTGGTCCTAAAAGACCTCAGCACCTTACTGAGTTTTCTGGAAAGAAAAAGGCTAGAACATCTTGATCAAACTAAGGAGTTGAAAATTAAGAAAAACTAAAGATCAAGGGAGAATGAGTTCCCTTTAAGAATTTCGAGTAGAGCAAAGGAGTGAAATGAGAATTCTCCTAACATGTCTCTCCTAGGTCATTATCACCACCTTGCTCTAGGCCCTTAAGGCCGAAACTAATCCTCCCTAAGCAAAAATAAAATTTTAATCAAACTAAAGCTTCTATGATGGAATTCAAACCCAAAACCTCAAGAATTAATTCTAAGGCTCTAACCACTAAACCACAACAACTCTTATTGCTATTTTTACTAGAAAATTAATTCCTATTCCTTCCAAAAGCTATCTCCCTCTTTTCACCTCGGGCATAAATTACCATTTTGCCCCTCTCACACAATACCAATAAGACTTCAAAACAACAAAACTCAAATCCAAAGCACATAAAATCATATGAAAATGTTTTTAATCATGAATTAAAGTATGATATGCATCCCAACCCCCTTACTCTAAGGTTGGTTTTGACTGGGGTTTCACAGGTAGCTTATTTTCTGTTGATGAGAAAATGTATACCCCTTTAGTCTGGGAATTTTATGCAAATTTGAGAAAAGGGAAATTGGAAGAAACTGAATGAGGCTTTATGATTCGGTGGTATATGTCAATAGTAAAGGGTAGAGAAATAGAATTTGATCATAGACTGTTTAACAGAATTTGTGATGTTAGAGATGTTGGGTTTCATTACTTTGAGCTAAACAAGTTTCCTGATAGAAAGGAAATTTTTTATTTGAAAAATTTTGAAAAACTTTTCACTGGAGGGAAAAGTTTCAGAAATTCTGGAAATAGGAGTTCTAAATGGTTGAATGGCATTGGTAGGATTTTGCATCACATGGTGTCAACCATGATAGTCCCTAGTTCTGGCCATAAGACTTCTATTAGTATTTTGCAAATGGTGATCATGTTAGCTTTAGCTGAGGGAAGGCAAATAAATTTTGGGTTTCTGGCAACCAAGCTTATGTTGCAATCTTGAAACACATCAAGCAAGGCTCTTCCTTTTGGAAATCTGTTGACAAAGGTTTTTGGATTTTTTAAAGTTGATTTAAGTTCTATTCCCTATGATCCTAGCAAAACAAATGTTTATAGTTTTAATTCATTTAAAAATATGGGATATGTTAGGGAAGATAATTCATGGAAGTTATTAAGAGAATCTGCAGGAAAAGAGCGGGAGAACCTGATAAAGATTAAGGAGGAAGGGAAGTCAGGAACAAAGAGAAAAATTAATGAAGTCATTCAGGCAGAATCGTTTGCTAAAGGAACTATTTTGGACTCTGGCTTGTCTGCAAATATTCTGGGTGCAATCAGCTCATTTGCTGAGAAATTGGATTCTCTTAGTTCAAAAATCAAGAGCCTTGGAAATAGACTTTCTGTTATTGAGCAAACTACTAAGTTATCTGAACATGAAAAAACTAAATATTCTTCAGAGGACAAGTTTAAATTGCCAGAGGACAAAAAGGATCCTTCTCCTGAATCCTCTCTTGAACCATCCCCTGAACCCTCTCCTATAAAGGAACTAGAAATTCCTCCAACTTCTCCCAAGCCCAAACCTTCTGGAAAAAGATAGAAACATATGGTTGTGAAAAGGAAATCAAATAGAATTGCTGGACAATATTCCAAGAAGGGTGCTGGATCAAAGGCTGAAACAATCAATATCTCCTAGACAGCATTTTTGGGCAGCAAAATTGGTTGATGAACAATTTACATTCTGCACAAGTTGAACAATTTACTTTTCATTCATTTACATTATGTCTTCGGATAATTTCTGCTAGATACTCATTTAAGTTTTTTTTTCTTTTCTTCTCTATATTATGCTTATTATCCATTTGGTTATTTTAGTTGCATACTATCCATCTGGTTTTCTTCTACTCCCTTTCTGCTATGCTTCTTTTTGATTGATAACAAAAGGGGAGAAAGAAAATGTTATTTTCTGTAAACATTATGGAATCTGCATAATAATCGATATCATTTATTCTCCATGATTGTTGTATATGCATTCACTGGGAAAAAGAAAATGTTATTGTTGACATGCATTAACTAATAAGGAGAAAATGTTAGGGGATCTGTATGTTGATTTGAGGAGAAAATGTTATGGGATCTGCATAATCATCTGATATCATATTCTGCATAATTGATGTTGTGTAAACTGAATTTTTAGGCATGACTTTCATTCTATATCTGAAATTGGACTGATAATGTATGATTATTTAGATCTAACTACTATGGAAAATGGAACCATTTTGAAAACTGAAACTATTTTTGGGAGAAGAAAAGACTGTTGTATGAACAATTACTGAATTTCAAGAAACTGCATGAACTGTTAAGAAAATCGCTGATATGATTTGATTCACTGTTTACTAAAAATTCTCTGAAAAACCCTTCTGTTTGTGACGTTCATTTTTATGATAATGGTATCCTTAAGACTAGATTCTGTGATAAGATTTTCGTGCATTGAGTCAGGGGGAGTTTTGGACTCAGAATTTTGAATCCAAAACAAATGTTCTTATAAGCAGTATTACTGAATTGACAATATATTTTGGACATCCAAAATCCTTATCCAAAATGAATTTCTAAAAACACTTGTTCTTCTAAAATTATTTTGTATAAATAAATCGTGACTTCTGCTTTTCCCTTTTTTGTTTAAAATATTGACATAACACTACTAGAAAAATGCAATATACCAACTAACTATTACCAACTGACCACGTCGGTAGGTACTTACCAACCGAAATGAAAATTGAGAAAATTTAAAACTTTTCCAACCACTTACCAACAAACATAATCGGTTGGTAAATAGTTAGTTGGTAATCGATTGGTAATTTGGCGGGAAAATATATACCAACCGAATACCAACTGATAACACTCGGTCGGTACATTATTAGTTGGTAATCGGTTGGTAATTTAATGGAAAAAATTTTACCAACTATTTACCAACTGAAATATATCGGTTGGAAATATATCCAGTTGGTAATTTGGCCGGAAAATATTTACCAACTGATTACCAACCGATAACAATTAGTTGGTAATATATTCAATTGGTAATCGGTTGATATTTTAATTTAAAAATTTTACCAACCGATTACTCACAGAACTGTATCGGTTGGTAATATATTCAGTTGGTAATCGGTTGGCATTTTAATTTAAAAATTTTACCGACTGATTAATAACTGAAATATATCGGTTAGTAATATATTCAGTTCGTAATTAGTTGGAATTTTAATTTTAAAAGTTTACCAACTGATTATTAATCAAAATGTATCAATTGGTAATATATTCAATTGGTAATCTATTAGTATTTTTGTTGGTAATTTAATTTAAAAATTTTACCGACCAACTACTAACCGAAATATTTCAGTTGGTAAACCTAATTAGTTGGTAATCGGTTGGTATTTTAATTTAAAAATTTTACGAATCGATTACTAACCGAAATGTATCGGTTGGTAATATATTCAGTTGATATTTTAATTTTAATTTTTTTTAAATTTGAAATATGCCACGTGGCAATTGGTTCACCACGTGGCGCCATATCGCTGCACACGTGGCACCACACTGGAAAATCCAGCCTTCTTGCAGACACCAGGAGTCGCACCTGTGTCTCCATTGTGGAGGCGTAGTGTTCCAACCACTGTGCTATGTCATTGTTTGTTTAAATTGGCAGCACATATTATATTTATTTACTTCTTGCAAAATATTACAATTATATGAAATACACTTTTAAAACCTGTAAAATTTGATTTAAATAAATAAATAAAGTAAATTTTTTTTATCACTTTTGTTTTTTTTTAATTTGCTTCTATTTATCTGAGTATATTATTATTCTGTACATATATTCCTAAATGATATAAATTTTATTTTTGAATTAATAAAAAAAAGTAAGAAATTTTTTCAGATCTTTAGTTATACAACAAATTTCTTAGTTATAAATTTTTTTAATATAATAAATACTTTTGAATTTAGAAGACTCATTTCATAATTTTTTTAATTATGTAAATATTCATAACTAAATAGACCTTAAACAATTTATCAATTAGGTGTTTTAAATTTAACAATAAAAAAATTATATTATATTTGTACACATAATTTTATTAATAGATATAATTGTTATTCTTTTTATCATAATGTAAAAGTTATCACTTTTATTTGTATGACAATATAAATACGTAGGCATAATGTATATATGTAGGATGTGTTTCTATCATATTTATATTTTTCTATATACATGCATATATATAAATAATAATTACTGTAAATCATACAAAATTAAATAAGAATTATCTTTATTAATGCATATAAATTGTCAATATATTCATAGATTTGATTCTTTTATTTTATATTCAGATTGATAAACTCTTAAATTTATATAATATATAACAAATATTATAAAAATAAAAAATTTTCAGTATAAAAAGTAGAAATACTTAGTGAAGTTACTATTTTTATCTCATACTTTTAATTACTATATCACATTTTATCTTTTTGTATACATGCACAGATATAAATTATAATTATTATAGATAAAATTTATAAATTTTCAAGTTATATGTGAATGTATATTGAGACTTAAGGTCATATATTAGTTATTTATTAATGCATTTAGTCATTATTTGAATTCCTATATTTTTTAACTTTTCATTCGGATAATGATATTTAAGTCCCTAAAGTTTCTAAAAAAGAAACCTTTACGACCATAAATTTTTTTAAGCACAACCTATTTTAAATATCTTCTAAAAAATAACGAGTCAAGTGTAAAAATAAATAAACAAACTTTTAAAATAATTATTTCAATCTTTATATTGTTTTAATTTAGTTCATTTAGATAATTATATCTAAATCCCTAAAGTTTTCAAAAGAAACCCTTAGGACCACAAGTTTTCACTTAATCATTCCCTCATGCCCCCAATACCAACAACATTCCTCTGATCTCACTCTCCCCTTGTTCAAACCCGTCCCGTTCGCCAATCACCCTTCTCCCTCTCAACTAGGGATGGCAATTCCTCGAAATAAAGTGGATAGAACCAATAAAGAAGATACTAAAGAAAATAAAAAATAAAGTAGTAAATTACTTTAATTTAATATATATTAAAGTATCAAAATGTATAATATATATGTGTATATATATGTATAATATATATATTAATATTAATTAATATATATTATATATATTAATTAATTAATATATATTAAATTATATATATTATATATATGTGTATATATATACGTATTATGTATTATTACACTTGATAACTGTTCTAGTAATTTTATTTTTTTTCTTTTTGATTTTATCCCAAAAAGTATGTGTGTGTGTGTGTGTGTGTATACATCTCACAACATATGACTACATATAATTAGTATGTAAAAAATAATATACATATTTAATAAATGTATGTGTGTGTATAAAATAATTGATTTTAAAGTATTTATATATATATGATAATAAGTGTATGTGTGTGTATTTTATTTATTCTTATTTATCTAATATTTTAAATATTATATTTTTAAGCACTAAATGTCTTGAAAGGCATGAGAAAAAAAATACTTGGTTTTTAAATTTGTATCTAGGTGGATAGTTTATTTCTTTCCTTCTACCTTAGATAATCACAATATTTTTTGTAAATTCATTTTTAATTTGCTTCTATTTATTAGAGTATATAATTATTTTGTACATATATTGCTAAATGATATAAATTTTATTTTTGAATTAATAATAAAAATAAGCAATTTTTTCATGCCTTTAGTTATAAAATTTCTTAGTTATAAATTTTTTAATATAATAAATAATTCTGAATTTAGAAGACTCAGTTCAGAATTTTTTAATTATGTAAATATTCATAACTAAATAGACATTAAACAGTTTATCAATTAAGTGTATTAAATTTAACAATCAAAAAATAATATTACATCTTTACACATAATTTTATTAATAGATATCATTGTTATTCTTTTTATCATAATGTAAAAGTTATTACTTTTATTTGTACGATGATATAAATATGTAGGCATCATGTATATGTGTAGGATGTGTTTCCATTATATTTATACTTTTCTATATACATGCACATATATAAATAGTAATTACTGTAAATCATACAAAATTAAATAAGAGTTATCTTTATTAATGCATATAAATTGTCAATATATTCGTAAATTTGATTCTTTTATTTTATATTCAAATTGATAAACTTTTAAATTTATATCATATGCAACAAATATTATAAAACTAACAAGTTTCTAGTATAAAAAGTAAAAATGCTTTGTAAAGTTACTATTTTTATCCCATACTTTTAATTACAATATCACATTTTACCTTTCGTATACATGCACATATATAAATTGTAATTATTATAGATAAAATTTATATATTTTCAAGTTATATATGAATGTATATTGAGACTTAAGGTCATATATTAATTAATTATTCATGCATTTAGTCATTACTTGAATTCCTATATTTTTTAACTTAATTCACTTGGATAATTATATTTAAGTCCCTAAAGTTTATAAAAGAAACCCTTACGATCATAAATTTTTTTAAGCACAACTTATTTTAAATATCTTTTGAAAAATAATGAACCAAGTGTAAAAATAAATAAATAAACTTTTAAAATAATTATTTCAATCTTTATATTTTTTAACTTAGTTCATTTAGATAATTATATCTAAGCCCTTAAAGTTTTCAAAAGAAACCCTTAGGACCACAAGTTTTCAAAAATATTATTTGATTCATTATATTTTGTAACTTAGTTCATTTAGATAATTATATCTAATTATATTTAATAAATATTTTCAATTAAATTACATAATAAATATTTTTTAACTATATGTTTTATTATTATCATTATACATTGTTATGTTTAAATTACATTAATATACATATACTTTATTAAATTACATTAGTATAAATATACATTAATTAAATTACATTAATCTAAATATACTTTATTATTATCATTATACATTGTTATGTTTAACTATATGCTTGAGTTACTTTTAATGAAGATAGGTATTAATGTCATTGTTAAACGTTGTGAAAAAAATCTTTACATAATTATTTACAGATTTGTATTAATCGCATTATTTCTAATACTATTGTAGTATTAGTCAAATAGAATAATGGTTGTAGTATATAAAATAGGAGTATTATATAATGCTTGATGATTAAATTTATTCATAAATTTTCAATTAAATTACATAATAAATATTTTTAAGAGAAAAAGAAGAAAAAATTTGCATAGCAAAATTTGTTATATTGTATATGAAATAATAGTGCTATTTAATATTTTATTATTAAATTTATTCATAGTTTATAAATTAATAATTTAATTAAATTACATAATAAATATTTATTTTAGAAAAAAGAAACAAACTTAATTATTCATCTTTTAATTAAAAAATAAAAAATATCAAATTTTAATTTTAAAAATTAGAGAAAAATTTAATACGAAATAGAGATAATCAAATACGAAATTAAAGATATGAGATATATATATATATATATATTTATATATATATATATATACATATATATTGACAACAAAAGTTTTCGAAAATATCAATGTAATTAATTATATTACAGTGACATTAATTAATAAGAAAATTTCATTAATTATGTGTGTGTGTGTATATATATATATATATATATATATATATATATATTTATATATGTATATGAATATGTGTGTATATATATATATATATTCATATATATATATATATGTATATGTGCATATTTATATATGTATATGAATATGTGTGTGTGTATATATGAGTGTGTGTATATGTACTTCAATATGTATAGTGTGTGTGTGTGTGTGTGTGTGTCTATATATAAATATAAATATATATATTTATATATATGTTTGTTCATGTATATTTATGATTATGATTGTGTATGTGTGTGTGGGTTATATTATGTATGAATTTATATATATGTATAAATTATTTAATAAAAAAAGATAATATAATTAATAGTATATAAAATTTTAAAATTATATAAATATACAAAAATATTTTTTTATATTGAATAATATAGTTTTATATTAAATATAAATATACAATTTTTTGTTGTGTGTTATGTAACTAATCCGTAGCTATTAATTCCTGGCAAATTTTTGTTTTATTTGCCACGAATTTACCATGAAATCACAAAATTGCTACTAATCTCTGACAAATCCGTGGCAGATTATTACGGATTTGCTACGAAACTTTTTTATTTTTTTCCAATTTTTTTAGGGATAATCTACTCAAACACTTAGAAAAAATCTCCTCCACCATATCAGAATTCCCAATTTCTTTCTTCTTCCCAGTCCATCCTCCTCCTACCCTCTCGCCCACGCCTAAGCTGGTGTTCCCCATCCCTCCCCCGGAGCCCCCAGTCTTGACTTCCCCTTCCCCCGCCGCCAACCACCCCTACCAGATCTAAGCAAGCCCCCCAGTCTCGACTTCCCCTCCCCCGCCGCGCCCCTTCCCCCCCGCCCCCTTCTCCCGACCTGACTTCCCCTTCCCCCGCAGCCCCCCTGTCTCGACTTCCCCTCCCCTGCCACGCCCCCTCCCCCCCCCCCCCGCCCCCTTCTCCTGTCCCGACTTCCCCTTCCCCTGCGGCTAGCCACCCCAGCACCCAGCCATCCCTGCGGCCAGCCACCCCTGTTGCCCCCCTCCCTCCCCCCCGCCCCAGCGAGCCCTCCTCTCCCCTTCTGTCGACCCCCACCCCGCCCCCACCTTCTCCCTTCCCCCCACACAGCTAGCCCCCTATCGCCTCCACCCCCTCCCCCAGCAGATCCTACCCTTGCAGCCAGCCACCCCCGGCGTCCCCCTCCCCCGCTGATTCTGCAGCTGATTCTGATACAATTTGGGAAAGATTTTTGCCGTCTGATCTTCAAGATATCATCTCAAGATCGTAGAATCCAGAAGTCTACTCTATCCTCACAAAAAGGGACCTTTATTTTGCCCTTTGTGTTACTTCTCTCCTTATTGATGGAGGTAGAATGGTAATTCAAAGGGTACTTTTTTCGATTTTCTTTTCTATTGTGCAGTTGGGTAGTTGTATATCTTCGCTTTTGCTTCTTTCTTGATTAATGTTTTTGTTTTGTTCTTTTACTATTTTCTTGGCCCTGAAATTCCATTTGTGTTGTATTTGAAATCGTAAATTATTTCCATTACATATATTAATTGAAAAGTATAACTTTGTGATTTGTATTCTATGTTTTGTGTCATATTTGTCTAAATAGAAAGAAATGGGAAAATGTTGATTCTTATTGGAAGAATTAGAATTTGTCACTGAAATGATACTCGAAAAATATCATGCTGTGAGGCCTAAAGTTTCCCCACATTAGGTAACTGTAATGTATGATAATTGAAATTTGAATGTTTATAATGTTTCAAAGTTGGCAATGTATGATTATTGAAATTTGAATGTTTTTAAAAGGAAACAAGGAAAATTTGGTCTTGGATAATGACTCTTTTTGAGTGAGAACAAATATTTGGATATAGAAGAGGAAAGTTAAATGTTAAAATCGCATAGCAGGAACAATTATTTTGCATGTGGAGATCAGTGAGTAATTTATGATTGGAAGTCGCAAATCATAGAGCTGCCTAAAAAGCCATCTTGGAAATATTTGATTTTCCATCACCTCTATTGTCCCAACAGAATAAGCAATCTTCTGTGAGATTTTTGCCAAAATGTCAGTCTTATGTGGCATGAGTGATTCTTTGTAACTTTTTTGACTCTGTCTAACTTTACGTCTTTCCAGGTATGGGGGATTGGTGTGACCACTGGAAACAATGTGTTTGGTTCCTCCCAGAGAAAGGTTTCTCCGTGTGTAAGGATTAAGATATTCATATACATGCAATTCATACTGAAACTAGCATCTCGTATAGGGTTAACACTTTATCGCAATAAAATGTGGTTAGACATTGTGAGCTTCCTAACCAAGAAAATCACATCCTTATATCTCCAGAAAGGAATGGAATATATGGAGATAGAAATTGGTGATCTTCAATGCTTAAAGCAATTGAGAATGCTATGAGTTACCTATGTTTATTCAGCTAATTGTTTCTGGTTTTTTGTTGCCTCCTGGCAAATGCAAGTTAAGTAGTTCCTTGCCAAAACATCTTGAAGCAGAGTATCTGATTTCATTTTTCAAAAATGGTTAACCTTTTCTCCTTGAACTTTGAAATGGAAGTACATATAAGCAAGCCAACTATAATGGAAGATTTTATTTCCAGATGTTTGCATGATTTTCTTTACCAAAAGAACAATTTATTTGGTCTTAAAATAAGTGGTGTGTTATGAAATGACGTCTTTTTATATGTGGCATCCCTTAAATTGATTGAAGAAGGTAGAAAGTTCATCAAACTTGCAAACTGAAATTTCCTTCTTGTTGTAGCTGCAGAATTTTCACTTTTGGTTGGTGAATACTTCTATCTTCTTGATTATGAGCTGGGGCTTTGGTGGCCTAGTCTTTGACCTTAACATGCTTTCTACTATATATCTACTGGATTATACATCTTTTTACATCCTTTCATACCAATTTGCAGTTTTGCGATTGCATCCTTTGTTACATTGAAAGCTGTTGTAAACCCGAAAAAAATATATTTTCTATTATACCCTAATGTGACTGGAGGTATTTGACCATCTGGAAACACGTCAATACTATTATTGTTGCTTTTGTGTCTTCTCAAGTTGTTTTGTGTCAAATTGGCGCAGTTGGAAATATGCTATCTGGATCAATCTTTTTCATCTATCTTTGGCATTTTCATGTGTTTTTTAAGAATAATAATATCAATATCTTTCTTTTTTTGCTAGTCATTCAGTCTCCATGATCTAATTTTAGTTTCATTCTGCAGTTAAAGCAAAAGGTTTCACCAATGTGTATCGTTTTGGATGATAGTATTTTCTTGACAGTTGCTATAGCCAATCTTTTTAAAATGTCACATGTGATATCATTGTTCTCGGGATTGCAAGAGAAGGGTGCACAGTATTTGCAAGCTATTACCTCTGCCAATGGTTACTCAATGAACCGTTTGGAAGTTACAAAGACAAGGAACCATCAATTGACCTTGCAGGATACTCATCAGAGAAAGGTTTAGAGTTATACATTAATTTGTCTTATCAAATATTTGGACGTCAATTTAGAAATTTGGTTGAAAATTTTTATCTAAAATTATTGACACCTTCATTCTTCTCAGAGAGAAAATTGAGTTTCAAGCTAGAATGTTTTGCTTTGGGCAGTTTTTGCATCTTTTCTGTATCCACTACTTGTATCTACTTTTCATGTTATACTCCAGTTTCTTTACTTTTCCATATCTCTAATCTTCCTAATCATCTACTTTAGAATATTCAGTTTATTAGTCTGAGCATAAGTTTGCTCTAGTTAAGCCTCGCCAAGTATTATATGTTCTGGCTGTTATTTTTCTTTTAAGATTGCTATGGCATTGTTGTATCGCAGTGTCAGAGCTGTTTTGAAGTTTGTTTTTATGAACAAACATAACTTGTTCATTTAGCTAGTTTAATTAACAAAATGATTTTAATAGTAATACCTATGATTTTTTTTTTTTTTAGTTCTGCCTTTCTATTGAGTTGGTGGACATAAACACTTAACCAAAAACATAACGGCTAGCCAAACTGGACTTTTATTAACTTCCATACTTCTTTTATATTTAAGGTTCTATAGCTTGATTGCAGACTTGTTTTGTGTGATGCAACTTTAAATATCAAAACAAAGTAGTTGGAAATAGGCTTTCCTGCAGCTTTAAATTTCATGTGACCCTGATTGCATTGGTTCAATTTAAATTTCTAGTATGAAATGGAATAGAAATGAGTTAAGGAATTTAATAATTCCTTTACTATATGGTTAGCTATTTTATTTTAGTCGAATACCCACTGCATCTTTTTTTCTCTTTTTTTAACTTTTATGAATGGAGCCCCATGAGTGATGGGTAATCATTCCTCGTGAGTGATGGGTGATCATTCCCCATGGGTAATGGGTGATTATCCCTATTGAATAATTGTTGTGACAGTTAATGTTTTTTTTTTTAATGTTGTTGATTTTGTGGTGACTTTGTGCCTAGAAATGTCCAGTATATAGGGTAAACTATGTCGATTTTTTTTTTTTTTTGGTCATCTTGATACTCCAAATAAGTTGACACGTAGATTCAAGAAGTGTTGAAGACAAAAGGCTGACACATAGATTCAAGAAGTGTTGGTGCAAAAGGCTATTGCCACATAGATTCAAGAAGTGTTGAAGACAAATGAGCGGTTAACAGCAGAGGTTTCTTTGCTAACATAGAAGGTTAAGGACCTAAGTGGATTAAATCAACCAGAAAATTATTATTCTTTCACTGTGTTTTTTAATTGTATTAATATTCCTTCAATGTTGTTAAACCATGGACCTGCAGTTCATCTCATTTTCATATTATGATAATCTTTTATGTTTAATTAAAGATGATGTTTGGTTATGATTTGTGGTATTTTGTGAGGGAATTGTATTTGCTTTGAATTTGTGGAAGGATGATGTTTGTGTTGGATTTGATGATGTTTATGTTGGGTTTTTGGATGTGTTTTGGCTTTATTATTTTATGAATTTGTAAAATGCAGGTGTTTGGTTATATGTTCAGATGAACCAGAATTCTGCCAAATTAAAGAAAAATTACCAACTGAAAAATCAGTTGGTAATTGAATAGAATTCAGTTGGTATTTCAATTGGTAATTGAAAATAATTTAGTTGGTAATATATTAAATAATAGGTAGTAATTTTTAAACCAACTATCTGCCAACAAACAACTTAGTTGGTAATTTACCAACAAAAAATTACCAACAGATTTTAAATTACTAAAATAGTTAAAAAATTACTAACTAAATATTTGGTTGGTAAATAAAGAAAATTACCAACGGAAAAAAAGAATTAGCAACTGAATAAGTCGGTAAGAAATTTACCAACAAAAAATTACCAACAGATTTTAAATAACTAAAATTGTTGAAAAATTACCAACCGAAAGGCAGTTGGTAAATAAATAAAACTACCAACTAAAAAAAAAAATTACCAACCGAACAATTATCTACACATATATCGGTTCGTAGAAACATGTCTCAGTTGGTAAATTAGTAAATTACAATCTTATATTCAATACAAATTTACCAACCAAAAATTATAAATTTACAAACTACATTTGCAGTTGATAATTATCAACTGCAACAATCGGTTGGTAATATAAATGTTTGTTGGTAATTTCCAACCGAAATAGTCAACTCAAATGCCAAATTTAATACCAAATTTTCAACCAAAGATTTTACATTACCAACTGAGTTTTGGTTGGTAATTACCAACCGAAATAGTCAACTCAGATGCCAAACTTAATGCCAAATTTCCAACTAACGATTTTACGGTACCAACCGAAATGCGATTAGTAATTACCAACCGATTCAAAAAAATTTCGGTTGAAAAATTGAAAAGCTAAGGTTTTTGCATGCGACGTCATTCGGTTGGTAATCGGTTGGCAAATCATGGTTACCAACCGAATTTAGCTAATTACCAACCGATTTTGTCAGTTGGTAAATCACTTTTTTCTAGTAGTGTGACATATCAAATTAAAGATTCAACCGTTAGATTCATTAAAATTGCTAAAAAAAAAAAATTATAACCAAATTTGAAGGTAATCGGATGTATTTTTTTCATATTATCTAGCATAATATCTATAAAAATGCCCAAAACCTAACCAATTTAAAAAGATTGGCTTATCAAATTAATGATGCAACCGTTAGATTCGTTAGTATTGTTAAGAAAAGTTTTATGATCAAATTTGAAGGTAATCAGATATATTTTGCCACATAATATAGTATAATCTCTATAAAAATGCCCCAAAAACTAACCCATTTACAAAGATTGGCTTATCAAATTAAGATCCAACCCTTAGATTCATTAAGATTGTTAAGAAAAGTTTTATGACCAAATTTGAAGGCAATCAGATATATTTTTCTGTATAATCTAATATAATATCTATAAAAATGCCAAAACCTAACTCATTTACAAAGATTAATTTATGAAATTAATGATCCAACCATTAGATTCGTTAGAATTGCTAAAAAAAGCTTTATGACCAAATTTTAAGGTAATCGAATATATTTTGCCACATATTTTAGCATAATCTCTATAAAAATGGCAAAAACCTAACCCATTTACAAATATTTGCCTATCAAATTAGCGATATAACCGTCAGATTCGTTAAAATTGCTAAGAAAAGCTTTATGACCAAATTTAAAGTTAATCGGATATATTTTGACACATAATTGACGATAATTTAAGGGCTAATTTGCAATTTTTTTGTCATATTGTATATATTTAAAAAGATAAGGACCAATTTGTAAAATATTTTGTGGTCATATTATAAATATTTCAGAATTTTGGGACCAATTTACAAATTTTTTGAGGTCATTTTGCAATTATACAAAATTTAAAGACCAATTTACAAAATTTTTGGAGTCATATTATAAATATTTAAAAATTTAAGGACAAATAGTAGCTAGGAAATGCTAATTTTATCACTAAAAGTATAGTTAATTGGGATAAAGTTAATATTGTTAGTTAGGAAATGAATTTTCCTCACTGATGATACATCATTAGTGAAACTAGGAAATGACTTTTCGTTGGGGATGATGTATCTTTAGTGCGAAAACTTAAATTTTCCTCACTAATTCACTTATTTCCTAGCTAAAGCCATCACTTTTAGCTAGAAAATAAATATTTTGTTGCCAAAGGTCTTAATTAGTAGCGACAAAAGGTTTTTATCACTAAAAAAAAATTTCTTCGCTAAAGGGTACTTTTACCGACAAAAAAAATTTCCTCACTAAAGTTTTGTCGCCAATGTACCATTTTCTTGTAGTTTTGATAAGAAAGCAAACACTCTATTGCAAGCTCTTATATAAATAAGTCTAGGGAACTTCAATGAAAAATATATATGAGATTGAAAATTTAACTCATTAAAATCGGTAGAGCAATAGATAGTGGTTTTAATTAAAAAAAAAAAAAATTGAGTGGCATTGAAGCATACAAATTTTAAGAGTTTTCTAGAATTGATTGTCAACGTATGCTTCATCATTCAAGCTATTACTGCATCGACAACACAACTTTAAGGATAATTTGAATTAATCTTCTTCATTTCAAATACTGTTATGGTGGAAAGGTTTTGGTGTCAATGAAATGCCACCATACTTTAACAACGTAGATTGAAGGGAGTTTAATCAAGGAGTTAACTCCAACAAAGGCCTTCAAGAGTTTGACATAAGAACACTAGCAGAGTATTCTGTTAGAATCGCGTAGAAATCATTAAATGATTGAGATAAGTATATTATTATAATCTTATTAAAATTTTAGTAGATCTTTTTTTTTTTTTTTGGATGAGGCCCCGTAGACGTAAGCTTGTTGTAGCTAAATTGCATTACTAATTTGTTGCATGTTGAACTTTTCATTGTTATTTGTGAAACTAACGCAATGTCAATACAAAAGTTTAACAATAACACAGTGATAAACAAATCAAATGACACAGGATTAAATGTAGAAGGAAAAAGGGAGAAAAAGTAAATACAGAAATAAATGTATTATTTATATCATTGGTTGAAATGAAATGTAAAAGGAAAGTAAATCAGAAAAATACATTAGTTTCTTCCATATAAGCATTTCTTTTCCTCCCATATTTATAGGGGTTGAAAGAAAGACAATAAAATGACGACAATAATGAAAGAGTAACCCACTTGTGGTTTTAAAAAAATAAATAAAAATAAAATAAGCAATAAAAAGTAAAATTAATTAATAATTCTCTCGTTTTTCTCCCTTGTCTTTCTCTTATGCCAAGCAAAAGGCAAAATCAAATTCTTTACTTGAGTATTTATTGTCAGCATGATATATTAATTTTAATGTAATAATAGCGAGGATAATTATCAAATAATTATTCATAAGTACTGACAAGCCCATGAATCATGTTTTTGTGCTCGCGAACATAAAGATTTATTCTAGTCACTTAAAAAAACTACTTACATATGATTTCAATGTAGTATCGATTTCTTGCCCCTAAACTATCATATTCTTTTTATTACCATAAATTAATCTATTTCAAATTAGTTTGATTACTTTCTTTTAACATACCATTACTTATTTATTTATTTATAATAAGGGCATACCATTATTATATTCTTTTTCATTTATAGTTTGTTTTCATATTTTATAATGTAATATTCATGTATGATCATCTCCTTGACTCAATTTAATCAAGATTTTTATTAAAATTAGGTCCAAATATTACATCTTAGTAGAGACTTCTTAAACAATACTCTTTTATATATATGCACTTACTTAAAGAAGATAGGCATTATACCCTACTATTTAATTTTTAAAATTGGTCGATGTATGAAATTATCATTCAACTATTTGACATGCAAAGCCATACTCAGTGCATCGGTACTCTTGATGGCATTGCTATATACACTAGATACTTTTACATGCCAAGCCATGCTAGCAATATCTAGTACTATTATTCCATGTTATCACACCTGATTCTTTGACATGCCAAATCATAATAACTACATCTCATGTACTCAATGTCAGTATACCTAAATATGCAGATAAAGAATTACCCAAAGATAAAAAATTCACTCTCCCCTAATCGAATCAGATTAAGTGCTGCATAATGCACAATTTAACCGGCATAATTAAATTAAAATTTTGTGATTGCATAATGCACAATTTAATAGGCATAATTAAATTAAAATTTTATAAAATATATCTTTATTTATGGAGTTCCGTAGTTTTTGATATCACAAAAAGTTGTCTTTATTGTGTTACTCTCTTGAGTTTCATATTTTGTGATAATAAATGACATTTAATCAAAATAATCCTTTTCCAAGTGTTAAAATAGAGTATGACATGTATTTGTGACACTTCAATTTCATATAGGATTGGAGTGAAAAGTTTGAATGGCATATAAAGATATATTTGGTAACTCAATTAAGTATTTAAAATTAATTAGCTAAGTACTTATTTTATTAAGTGCGTTTGAAAATAAATAATATTAAGTGTTTAATTAATTAAGTATGTTTAATAACAAATTTTATTATCATTTAATTGATTAAGGCGTAATGAAATTCTATTATAAATTTTAAGTTATTTGAAAGTTATTTAAATTTGAAATTTGAATTATGTTAAATACTCATTTCGTGAAACCCCAACTAAAACCAACCTTGGAGTAAGGGAGTCGGGATACATATCATATTTTCTTGCATGCATAAATATATTTTTATATGATTTTATGTGCTTTGGATATGTGATTTGTGGTTTAGATAGCTTAATTGTGCTTATTGAGTAAGAAGGGCAAAATGGTAATTTTGCTTGAGGTGGAAATAGGGAGATAGCTTGAGGACTAAATAGGAAAAATATTTGGGAGAGAAAATAAGAATAAGAGTTGTTGTGGTTTAGTGGTTAGAGCTTTGGAATAAATCCTTGAGGTCTTGAGTTCAAATTCCATTGTTTGAGTTTTAGCATGATTAATTTTTTTTTTCTTTTTGTTAGGTAGGCTATATTTTGGCCCTTGCATGCTTTAGGGAAGAGTAGGAGTGTTGTCCTAGGGGAGACATGAAAGGAATGTCCTAATTCCACTCTTGTGCCCTACAAAAATTTCTAAGGGATTCATGCCCTTCTAGATCTCTAGCTTTCCTTAATTCTTAATCAATTAGGTTGTTCAATTTATTCAAGCCAATTTTATTTTCAGAAAATTCCAGCAAAGTTCTGCGATATTGAGCTATTGAAAATATCTATGTGAGGATATCTTATTGACCGAAAATAGGGAGGAGTTATGGAAGGTTCTCAAGAGAATTAATCTCCATGGTTGAACCTTCAAACTCCAATCTATGTGTGTTCATCTTTTTCATCAAGTGATCTGGAAATTTTTCCAGCTTCTTGATCAGTTCAATTGTCAAAATCTTCAGCCATCTTTCCTTCTCAAATACTGCTAGAAACACAACCAATTCACTTAGCTTGAAAACTGAAAACTTTAGCCAAAACCGGACTGCACAAAAGATGTGCAAACCAGGAAAATTCCTAGACAGTTTTCGCAACTTGGTGAGCCAAAAACCAAGTTGTTTCTTCTAGCTTTTCAACCAACAATTCAACCTTGTTCTTCCTCCATAAAGAAGGCAAGAAACCAGCCTTAAAGGACCCTCCAAAACCCCTTCAAACCTTCTGTAAATTGGCAGAAGCATGGCAGAAAAATCTACATAGAATTTCCAGCAAGCCTTGCGAAAAAAAAAAAAAAAACCAACCAGAAAATTCCAGTTTTGTTTCTTCTTCACCCTTGTTTGAAACTCATCCCATTTTTCTGTAAAACCTACCTTGGTCAGCCATGAACTAAACTTCATCTTCCTCACCATTGTCTTGCACGAAAAAGCTCCATGGCTGCTCCTAAAATTCCTCCATCAATCAGTGCAATCAAGCCCTCGATTGGAGTCCAAAATCCCAGCAATTTATTTCATCAACCTTCCATGGATTAAGCCTCAAACATCCAGAAAATTCCCTTACCATTGTACACCATATTACGGCCACCCCAAAGCTCATTCAACCAACATTCATCTCAATAGAATTCCAACAATTCAATCGGCCATTGAAGCTTCCAAAAGACCTCCATCAATCAAGATCTTCTTACCATATTTACTACCATAATTTATTCCCTAAATTATTCCTTTTGAATTTCAAACAACTAGTTTTCCTTTTTCTCCCAAATATGAAAATCCAATTACCAAAATTCTCCAAACCAGTCGGCCACTCTTACCAAGCAGAATTTTGGCCAGCTTCCTCTATTCTCTTCATTCTCTCTAAACCTCCAAGAACACCCACCAACATTCTCACGCCTAAGACCACTCAAAACCACTCCAAACTTCTCCAAAAACTCCAGATCACACGTACTCATCCTCTTGAATCCATTTCTGTAATTTTTAACATCAAACGCTGAAATCAAAGTTTCACTTTCAGATAAAAAACCAGAATTTTCTTGAAGGCTCAAGAACACCTTCAAGGTAAGCATGATCAAATAACTCCTTCTTTGACCTTAATGATATATACTAATAAACTTTCTTTTTATCTTTCTCTTTCTCTTTCTCTCTCTTTCTCTCTCTCTCTCTCTCGGCCTAATGGTTACTCCAACCATGGCCATTTTTCTTCTTCTCCTTGGGCAGATCAAGCCTTCCTAGCGAGAGGATTCTCTTGAAACATCGTCAAGGTAGTCATCATTCAAGTAAGCCTCTTCAATCTCATTTTTAAATTCTAGATTCATGTCTCTTGGATGTAGTTGGAATATATTTGGAGATTGATCATGTGTTTTGTGATGGAGTTAGGATTGGAGCATGAGAATGAATGTGTTTGTATGATAGAGATGGGATTGATGCATGAGATGATTTGTCTTGGTTGAATGTATGGCGTTTTTTTTTTTTTTTTTGGTTTGTTACATGCCTTTATGTCGTGAGTAGCATGGATGATCAAGCATGTTAGAGATTATGTCACCTTTGGTAAATAGGGTTTTATGTTCATGTATTCTTGTTAAGGCCATGAATATGATTATGTTAGTGGAGTTTGGATCATGTGTTGGTAGATTTGGATCTATGCTTTTATTCATGATTTGGATGTTTTGTTGATTGGTGTAGAGTATATGTTCATGATTATGGTTAGCAATAGGAATTATGATCATGACCTTGTTGTCCCTAAGCTAATTGAGTTAGACAATTTAATTCATCAATAAAATGATTAATACTATAATTTCTTCTAGTGATTTCGAAAACCCTAGGAAAATGTGGATTTGGACTATTATATAAAATAATGATATTTTAGTCAAATAAATGATAACTTTTATTCAAGAAATAACATATATAGATATTATATAAAATAATAATATCAACTAAAGCCTTTTATATAAATAATTATAATAGGTAAAATATTAATTTTGTAAGTCTTATATTCATAAATACTATTAAAATTTATTTATTATCTTTTAGTCAAGACATATTAAAATTTACTTATTATTAATTTTATTTACCAATTATTTTCTAACTATTAGTTATTATAAATCATTATTTTAAATAATATCATTTAGGGCCTAGGACCCTTTATCAAATAAACCCTAATTTATTTATAGCAAGATTTAAACCAACAACTTATTAGTATCTAATTCACAAACCCTAGTTATTTTATAATCAAGCTAGATTTAATTTATAAATCCCTTTTATTTATTGCTTAGCCTTAAAGCTTGGGACACTAGGGCTATGATTGTAATGAGTCGAGCTAGGTTTATTTATAAAAGTGAATTTTGGCTTGAGATTAATTATGGCTTATGTTTACCCCAGGCGAGGTTAGGTCAGCTTTTGGAGATCTTTATTTTATTTTGAGCAAAGGATCAGATAAGCTCCTGCATAAAACCTATTTATTGCAAAAGTTGTTATGCCAAGCTAAACATGAAATTTGTGAACACTGATTTGGTAAAGGCAATTAGGGACTGTTTCCTTTTTTGTTTCAGTCGAACCAATTATTTGAAAAATAACAAGCAATTTTATTCACACACTAAACTGTTTCTAAAACTAATTTTGACAAAGACTTTAGAAACCCTTGATTGCCATTTTCAAGTAAAGCTATGTTTTATCAGTTTTTTCCCAAGTGGGATGAACTACGTTGAATACTCAATAAGGGTAGGATAGTAGTACTAGTTTTGAAGAGCAAAAGTGAGTCTTCTAGTAGGAGGCCACCTTCAGAAGATGAACTTAACTTAGAGAAACGTCAGTACTACTTAGTCATGCCGGTCCAAGATAGCAAGTTTCAGTCATGTGGGCTGTATGTTGCCTGAGTGGACAACCGATTTTGTTTGGGTATAGAGAAGGAGGAGTATCTTACCTGGTAAGCCGATCACTTACCTTTTGTCAGTCTGCACAAAGTGTGGCATTCTAACCGTTGTATGGTTATGGGGCCTACCTAACATGTGGTAATCCATGGCCGCCTTTTGAGTGGTTGATTTTATTGTACATGTATGGATGGAAAAGCCAAAACACCACTCTTGATTTTTAATATTTTTTATTGCTTGCCAGTATTTTTCTTATGAAAGTTCTTACACCTTGCATTCATGAACTGTTTTCACTTAACACTCAAAGCACGCACGAACTTACTGAGATTTTTATTTCATCACCCCTTTTTACCATGATTTCAGGTCGATCCTTCTGTGGGGATGAGTAGCTAGTTGTTGCCTGCTTGGAAGATATTCTGTTATTTATTTTATGTAATGCTTTGGGAGTTGAGAGTGAACAATTTTTATTTTTTATTTATTCAGGAATTTTTAGGTTGTAATAAGTTTTAAATTTTAAAGTATTATTTTATTTTTTGTTGTATGTCCTAGTTATAAAGACCCCTTGTCCTTTAGACGGGATGGCATCCCCAACCTTGTTGGGCTTAGGTAGTGGGGTGTTACAAGTGGTATCAAAGTCTAGGTTTAAGCAAAAATTGATAGTATATGTTCCATTTATTTAAGTTCAAATCTTTATCTAACCTATCTCGTTTATGCTGTAGGATGGTTAGAATGCTTAGAACCGCGAGAAAGGAGCAGCAATGGCATCCTCCTATCCCTATCTACCCAGAAGACCTTCTAGTACCTCAGGCTGCTCCTCAGCCAGTTATTCCTTTGGAAGATAGCAGTGATGATGAGGTCCCGATCCATGAGCCACCTGTTAGATTGTATGCCCTCTTAGACTAAGTTTCTGATGTAAAATCGAATATTTTAAGAAAAGAATTTATTTTCAGAAATTTTTTGTGAATTTACTTTTTGTTTGTGCATAATTTTCGTTTGGAACAGACCTATTGTGTTTAAATAAGTGGTCCATGTGAATGGTGGTCTTTCACAGTAAGTTATGGATCACGGGTTATTTAACACATAAACTTTTATTCTTAACCTATTGATGAGACTGGGAATCTCATCATGTTTAGGTTATTATGTTATGAATTCCAAATGGGGAATGGCTTACCTTTAGCTAGTAAGTAGTCCACTCACTTCATGACATAAGCGTATTTCGAATACGTAGGACAGGACCTGTAGTAGTGGTTTCTAAAAGTACTATATGATAGAAACCTAGACTACTACCACTACAGCGTGGACTAGTACTCTACAACTTGAGTATAAGTTGGTGGTCTGGCGAAACTGGTAGCATATACTTTGATTTGCTATAGTTGAGGTTCTATCGTAGGGCCAATATACTTGCATGTTGGGTATGTGTGACTAGTTAGTTAAGACAGACTTATACAAGATAGTTTCTGCACTATATCGCCCCTTGTGGTTGTCCGAATGGTAAAAAATGTCCAGGGCCCTGGGAAACATGACTCGGATGTTTGCTTTAGGGTAGCTTCCTTAGAAAGCGGAAACACTCCAGGAAGTCGTGGATCATTGGACTAGAAGCCTAAGGATGGTAGATGTCATTTAGAGGGGTGTTAGTACACTTCTTTCTCTCTAAATGTACGATGATGTGTAGAGGGGTATTTTAGTCATTTCACCTGTAGGTCAGAGACTTTGCTAACGCAGCATTGTCCTTGGGGTCAATATTTTCTTATGGTGATATTAGAAAATATTTAAAATGCAAAATATAGCTATTTTTATGGCAAGGGTATTTTGGTCATTTTAGTAGCCAAGGCGGTGTGTCTTTTGGTCCCCAGTATAGACCGAGAGTCCTAATTAAATACGAGCTAAAGAATTGATCTTAAATTAAATGGAATTTATTTTATTTAAGTAGCTTGATTTAACTATTGGGCTAGAATAAAATAAATGTCCATGGAGAGAGAGAATTAATTAAATTAGTTTGGTGGGTTAATTAATTATTCAAGGCTTTGGCCCAGTTTGAATAATTAAAGATTAACCTGGGACTAAACTAATATAGGCTTAATTAATTGGACTGGTTTATTTGGGTTAAAAAATTAATTATTTATTAATTGGGCCATTTATTTAGTTTTAGTTAGAATAATTAATTAAGCCCAAAAAGGTTAAACTAAGAGTCCAATGGCCCAATCCAGTTTAACCTAGGGTTTTATTTACGTTAAACAGGAGAAAAGTAAATAACGTGGTTTTTCCAGTGCTTCCTCTCTGTGGAAAAATACTAGACGTTTCTTCCTCTCCCTCTCCAGAAAATATTCTTTGGCCCCTAGGTTGTTTCACAAAAACGATATTAGGCAGGCCATATACTGGAAGATTGAAAGCTAGGCGTTCATCCACATGCAAAGACGAAGTAGAAGGCTTGCAGGAATTGCACCAGAAGTTTCCACGAGCGTGCCTACCCCAGTTCCGCATATTCGAGTTCAGCTGATTTTGAGAACAAGAAGAAGAGGTAATGAGAATATTTTTTTTTTCCTTTTTTCTTCTTTACGCAGGAGCGCTGCGTTTTTGTCGTTCCTTGGCTGTCTTTTTGGCTATGTTTCGGTTGCAATTTTATCTTCACCACCCCCAATCCCAGTGATAGAATTAAGTTCTAACAGTGAAGATGGGGAGATAGCCGTAGAGCATGTTCCCCACCCTCCTAGCCCCATAGTGGATTTATCAGTATATAGTGATGACTCGGGAGAGATAGATTATGAGTCTCCACCTAGGCCTTCTTTCATTCCTCCACCCAGCCAGGTTGAGCCCGGGGAGAGTTCTAGGGGACCCGGGAAGGAGCCAATAGAGGGGTTTGCCAGTGGGGCTGTGATAGATTTCTCTAAGAACTCTGGGAGATGGTTGTATAAGGCTGATTTTGAAGATTCCGATAAGGACTAGAGGGCTGAGAGTTATTTCAACCAAGATGTTTATTTATTATTTTTCGTACACTTCTATGTTAAGGAATTTTATTTCTGTTTTTTGTTAAAATTTCAAATTTATGCAAATAAAGATTTGAGAGAAAATTTATGAGCAATTTTTTAGACAAAAACTTACATCTAATTTCCTTTTACTTATAGCTGACTATGAATGCATGCTCAACTAAAATGATTTAATCATTGAATGCATAAACTTATCATTTGGGTATGGTTTAGAATGGCACCCAAGCGCCGTGTAGCTTCAAGCAGAAGGATTCCAGAAGCAGATCATGTGGCACCGGAAGTTGAGACAACCCAGATGCAATTACCCAACCGGGGTAATGAGAGTGAACCAGATATGGGGATGGCGTCTGAAGCACCAATTGATATGACGATGGGGTAGGCATTCAGTAAGATGGTAGAGATTCTGCAGACCCTGACCGAGAGGAGGAACCCCATGGGAGAGGATGAGGCATTGGAGTGGTTTTTGAAGTTTCAGTCGCCTGCCTTCTTGGGCGAAGCTGAGCAAGATCAAAAGCTGTGCAATGGATCGAGCAGATGGATGACGTATTTGCTACGCTCCAATACACTGAGGAGCAAATGGTTAAGTTTGCTGCATTCTGTTTGAAGGGCCTAGCTCGGGCATGGTGGCAGCGGGTTCAGGATGACTAGGAGATGGTTGATCAGGAATAGACGTGGTCCAACGTTATTGAAGCCTTTAGAGTTGAGTACATCCCTCAGTGGATAGTGAAAAAGCGAGAGGACGAGTTTCAGAATTTAAAGCAGGGAGGCATGACAGTGGCCTAGTACGCAGCACGATTCACCCAACTGTCAAAGTACTGCAAGAGACTAGTGGACACCGAGCAGAATAGGACAAGGCAGTTTGTCAAATGATTGAGGCAGGAATTGAGGAGGGCGTTGGCACCTTCTCTACCAATGACCTATTTGGGGGCTATAGACGCAGCTACCAGGACTGAGAATGAGGACCGTAGTAGGATGGCGGCAAGGCCTTTCCAGCCGCCAAGATAACCACAAGGACACTTCCCGAGGTAGCAAACCAACAAGTGACCCGCTAACTAGCAGTGGCAGAACCGGGGAAAGCAAGCCCGGACCGCACTAGTTGGACCTGCTCAGAACCTTCCGTTATGCTGACAGTGTGGGAAAAGAGGCCACACAGAGAAGAACTGTTGGTCCAAATGAGAAGAGCAGAAATGTTATCACTGCGGCGACTCGAATCACCTGCGGAACGCCTGCCCTAAATTGCACCGAGTCGAGCAAGAAAATCCGGCTCAAAATCTGGGTCCCAACAGAGCCAATGCTATGGGAGCATCCAGGAGTAGAGCACTGAAGCCTCAAGTGAAAGTAAAGGTATTCGCTCTCAACAGAGAGGAGGTTGGGACCGATGCAGCAGTAGTGGAAGGTACGTTTACTATCCAAGGACATTCCATTAATGCATTGATAGATCCTGGCTCTACTAATTTCTATTTAAACAAGATCTGTGCATGTCATTTGGGTTGGGATGGAGTAGAGTTACCTTTTACCCTATTGGTAAGTACACATTTGGGGAAAATGGTGCAAGCAGATCGGTATATGCAAAACTGTAAAATTGATGTGGGGAGAGAAAGCTTAGAGGGAGATTTGATAGTATTGGATATTGAGGATTATGATTTGATATTAGGAATTGATTGGTTAGCAAAGCATGGGGCTAAGGTAGATTGTAAGAATAAATCAGTCTAATTCATTAGACTAGTTTGTGATGTGTTGGAATTCGATGGCAATAGGGTAAAGGAATTGAAGTATTTGATAGCGGGGGCTAAGGCTCAGAAATTGCTGAAGTAAGGATGTCAAGGATATCTAGCTTATGTGATAAAAAAGTCGAAGGACCAGTGCACTCTGGAGGACATCGAGGTAGTGAAGGATTTTCCCAATGTGTTCCCAGCGGAGCTTACTTCTTTACCTCCCAGCTGAGAAGTTGAATTCACCATTGACCTAGTTCCGGGAGCGGAACCAGTATCACGGACCCCGTATCGAATGGCACCAGTAGAGCTGAAAGAGCCGAAGGAACAATTAGAAGAGTTAGTGAAGCAAGGCTACATCAGACCTAGCACGTCGCCCTGGGGAGCACCTATGCTATTTGTAAAGAAGAAGGACGGGACTCTGAGACTGTGTATCGACTATCGAGGCTTGAACAACCTGACGGTCAAGAACAAGTATCCTCTACCATTGATTGATGAGCTTTTCGACTAGTTACAAGGATCTAGTTGTTACTCCAAATTGGACCTGAGGCAAGGGTACTATCAAGAGAGGATAAAAGAGGAGGATATCCCCAAGACGGCCTTCAACACTAGATATGGACATTATGAGTTCGTGGTAATGCCGTTCGGGGTGATCAATGCTCCTGCAGTATTCATGGACTTGATGTACCGAGTGTTCCGACCCTACTTGGACAAGTTCGTGGTGGTCTTTATCGACGACATTCTAATCTATTCCAAGAGCCCGGAGGAGCATGTGGAGCATCTGAAGCTCGTATTGGAGAAGCTACGAGAGCACAAGTTTTTCGCCAAGTTTAGTAAGTGTGAGTTCTGGCTGGACAGTGTAGCATTTCTTGGCCATGTGGTGACTAAGGAGGGAATCAAGGTAGACCAAGCAAAGGTTGAAGCAGTGTTAGACTGGAAGCAACCGGAGAACATCACCGAGATTTGAAGCTTCTTAGGATTGGCTGGTTACTATGGAGGTTCATCAAAGGATTTTCAATGCTCGCATCGCCTATGACTCGACTGCTAAGGAAAGATGTCCTATTTGTGTGGGGTGAAAAATGTAAGAAAAGTTTTTAAGAGTTGAAGCGAAGATTGATGACATTACTAGTGTTGAGTCTGCCAGAGAGAGATAAGCCTTACACGTTGTATATCGATACCTCGAAAGAAGGATTGGGAGCAGTATTGATGCAAGACCGGAAAGTGATCTCTTATGCTTCTCGAAAGTTGAGACCTCATGAAGTCAACTACCTTACACATGATCTGGAGCTGGTAGCCATTATGTTCGCTCTAAAGAAATAGTGGCACTACCTGTATGGAGTTGAGTATGAAGTGTTCACTGACTACAGAGCCTAAAGTACATCTTCGCCTAGAAGGATTTGAATTTGAGACAACGGCGGTGGATGGAATTCCTAGAAGAGTACTATTGTCCAATCAACTATCATCCCAGGAAGGCTAACGTTGTTGCTGATGCACTGAGCAGAAAAGTTGGTATGACCAGATTAAGAGTGCAGGAGATTCAAGTGATTCAGGATGTGTTGGATAGAAGAGTAGAAGTGCAAGAGAAGAGAATTGTTATTAGCAACCTGAAATTAGTACCGGATCTAAGGCGGGAAATTGTGGAAGCTTAGCAAAGTAATGCAGAATTTCAGCTTTTCAAGGACAAGGAACTTAAACGGCAAGGCAGTGAATTCCGGTAAGACGAGGCAGGAGTTTTGTATTTCAGGGATCGGTTGTATGTACTCGAAAAGTATCAATTGAAGGACAGAATTTTGGAAGAGGTGCACAAGAGCAAGTACGCCATTCATCCGAGGGAAGTTAAAATGTACCAGGATTTGAAAAGGACCTATTGGTGGGCCGGAATGAAGTAGGATGTAGTCAAGTATGTCTCGACATGTCTCACCTATTAGAAAGTCAAAGCGGAACACAAGAAGTCATCCGAACTGTTACAACCATTGCCAGTACCTAAATGGAAGTGGGAGAAAGTGACCATGGACTTTGTCACCGGACTTCCTATGTCAAGAACCCAGAAGGATGCCATATAGGTAGTAGTGGATCGACTGACCAAATTGGCTCACTTCATACCAGTAAATGTAAGAGATTCTATGGAGAAGTTGGCTCAGACCTATGTGCGCAAAATAGTCCGTTTCCATGGAGTGCTTTCAAGTATTGTGTCTGACCGAGACCTGAGGTTTACATCTCGATTTTAGGACAAATTTCAAGAATCAATGGGGTCGAGTTTGAAGTTCAGTACTACGGTGCATCCGCAGACCGATGGGTGGTCAGAAAGGGTTATACAGATATTAGAGGATATGCTGAGAGTCTGTGTTCTGGATTTCAAGGATAAGTGGATCGAATGTGTGCCGTATGCGGAACTGTCATATAATAATAGTTATCAAGCTTCAATTGGGATGGCTCCGTATGAGGCCCTGTATGGACGCAAGTGTCAGGTACCGCTATACTGGAGTTGGTCAGAAGATGATCACATAAGCAAAACTGGAGAAGTCTGTATTCAGGAGATGTTAGACAAAGTTAAGTTAATCAGGGAAAGGTTAAAGGCAGCTCAGAGCCGACAAAAGAGCTATGCCGATAATAGGTGGAGAGAGTTGGAGTTTCAAGTAGGAGACAGTGTATTTCTGAGACTGGCGCTGAATAGAGGAATCTTGAAACATCTGAAGGGTGAAAAGCTGAATCCGAGGTATTTGGGACCATTCCCGATAAAGGAAAGGATTGGGCCGGTAGCATATTAATTGGACTTGCCAAATAGGTTGACGAGAATTCATGATGTGTTTCATATGTCACAGCTGAAAAAGTACAATGCCGATCCCGGTCATGTTCTGAATAATGAGCCGTTGGTGTTGCAACCCGATCTGAGCTATGTGGAGAAACCCGTGCGAGTATTAGACCGTAGTATCAAGAATCTGCAGAACAAGCAGATACCGATGGTAAAAGTTCAGTGGGAGTATCATAGCACGCGAGATGCGACATGGGAATCAGAAGAGTGGGTAAAGAGGAAGTATTCCGATCTGAAATAGAGGTATGCCTAAATTTCAGAACGAAATTCTCCTGAGGAGGGGAGGATGTGAAACTCCAACTAAAACCAACCCTAAAGTAAGGGGGTCGAGATGCATATCATATTTTCTTGCATGCATAAATATATTTTTATATAATTTTATGTGCTTTGGATATGTGATTTATGGTTTAGATGGCTTAATTGTGCTTATTGAGTAAGAAGGGCAAAATGGTAATTTTGTTTGAGGTGGAAATAGGGAGATAGCTTGAGGATTAAATAAGAAAAATATTTTAGAGAGAAAATAAGAATAAGAGTTGTTGTGGTTTAGTGGTTAGAGCTTTGGAATAAATCCTTGAGGTCTTCAGTTCAAATTCTATTGTTTGAGTTTTAGCATGATTAATTTTTTTTTTTGTTAGGTAGGTTATATTTCGGCCCTTGCATGTTTTAGGGAAGAGTAGGAGTGTTGTCCTAGGGGAGACATGAAAGGAATATCCTAATTCTACTCTTGTGCCCTACAAAAATTTCTAAGGGATTCATGCCCTTCTTGATCTCTAGCTTTCCTTAATTCTTAATCAATTAGGTTGTTTAATTTATCCAAGCCAATTTTATTTTCAGAAAATTCTAGCAAAGTTCTGTGATATTGAGATTTCGAAAATGTCTATATGAGGATATCTTATTGATCGAAAATGGGGAGGAGTTACGGAAGGTTCACAAGAAAATTAATTTCCATGGTTGAACCTTCAAATTCCAACCTATGTGTATTCATCTTTTTCACGTAGTGATCTGAAAATTTTTCCAGCTTCTTAATCAGTTCAATTGTCAAAATCTTCAGCCATTTTTCCCTCTCAAATACTACCAGAAACACAACCAATTCACTCAACTTGAAAACTAAAAACATCAGCTAAAATCGGACTGCACAAAAGCTGTGCAAAATAGGAAAATTCTTGGACAGTTTTCGCAGCTTGGTGAGCCAAAAACCAAGCTGTTTCTTCCAGCTTTTCAACCTGCAATTCAACCTTATTCTTCCTCCATAAAGAAGGCTGGAAACCAACCTTAAAGGACCCTCCAAAACCCCTTCAAATCTTCTGTAAATTGGCAGAAGCATGGCAGAAAAATCTGCAGAAAATTTCCAGCAAGCCTTGCACAAAAAAAAAAAAACAAAACAAAACAAAACCAACAAGAAAATTCCAGTTTTGTTTCTTCACCATTGTCCGAAACTCATCCCATTTTTCTATAAAAGCCACATTGGTCAGCCATGAATTGAACTTCATATTCCTCACCATTGTCTTGCACGAAGAAGCTCCATGTCTGCTCCTAAAATTCCTCCACCAATCATTGCAATCAAGCCCTCGATTGGAGTCCAAAATCCCAGCAATTTATTTCATCAACCTTCCATGGATTAAGCCTTAAACATCCAAAAAATTCCCTCACCATTGTACACCATATTTCAGCCACCCCAAAGCTCATTCAACCAACATTCATCTCAACAGAATTCCAACAATTTAGTCAGCCATTGAAGCTTCCAAAAGACCTCCATCAATCAAGATCTTCTTACCATATTTACTACCATAATTTATTCCCTAAATTATTCCTTTTGAATTTCAAACAACCAGTTTTCCTTTTTCTCCCAAATCTGAAAATTCAATTATCAAAATTCTCCAAACCAGTTGGCCACTCTTACCAAGCAGAATTTCGGCCAGCTTCCTCCATTCTCTTCATTCTCTCTAAACCTCCAAGAACACCAAGAACACCCACCAACATTCTCACGCCTAAGACCACTCAAAACCACTCCAAACTTCTCCAAAAACTCCAGATCACACGTACTCATCCTCTTGAATCCATTTCTGTAATTTTTAACATCAAACGCTGAAATCAAAGTTTCACTTTCGGATAAAAAATCAGAATTTTCTTGAAGGCTCAAGAACACCTTCAAGGTAAGCATGATCAAATAACTCTATCTTCGACCTTAATGAATATATACTAATAAGCTTTCTTTTTCTCTTTCTCTTTCTCTCTCTTTCTCTCTCTCTTGTCCGAATGGTTACTCCAACCATGGCCATTTTTCTTCTTCTCCTTGGACAGATCAAGCCTTCCTAACGAGAGAATTCTCTTGAAACGTCGTCAAGGTAGTCATCATTCAAGTAAGCCTCTTCATTCTCCTCTTTAAATTCTAGATTCATGTCTCTTGGATGTAGTTGGAATATATTTGGAGATTGATCATGTGTTTTGTGATGGAGTTGGGATTGAAGCATGAGAATGAATGTGTTTATATGATAGAGATGGGATTAATGCATGAGATGATTTGTCTTGGTTGAATGTATGGCGTTTTTTTTTTTTTTTGGGTTTGTTACTTGCCTTCATGTCGTGAATAGCATGAATGACCAAGCATGTTAGAGATTATGTTACCTTTGGTGAATAGGGTTTTATGTTCATGTATTCTTGTTAAGGCCATGAATATGATTATGTTAGTGGAGTTTGGATCATGTGTTGGTAGATTTGGATATATGCTTTTATTCATGATTTTGATGTTTTGTTGATTGGTGTAGAGTGTATGTTCATGATTATGGTTAACAATAGGAATTATGATCATGACCTTGTTGTCCCTAAGCTAATTGAGTTAGCCAATTTAACTCATCAATAAAATGATTAATACTATAATTTCTTCTAGTGATTTCGAAAACCCTAGGAAAATGTGGATTTGGACTATTATATAAAATAATGATATTTTAGCCAAATAAATGATAACTTTTATTCAAGAAATAACATATATAGATATTATATAAAATAATAATATCAACTATAGCCTTTTATATAAATAATTATAATAAGCAAAATTTTAATTTTGTAAGTCTTATATTCATAAATACTATTAAAATTTATTTATTATCTTTTAGTCAAGACATATTAAAATTTACTTATTATTAATTTTATTTATCAATTATTTTCTAACCATTAGTTATTATTAATCATTATTTTAAATAATATCATCTAGGGCCTAGGACCCTTCATCAAATAAACCCTAATTTATTTATAGCAAGATTTAAACCAACAAATTATTAGTATCTAATTCACAAACCCAAGTTATTTTATTATCAAGTTAGATTTAATTTATAAACCCCTTTTATTGATTACTTAGCCTGAAAGCTTGGGACACTAGGGTCATAATTGTAGTGAGTTGAGCTAGATTTATTTATAAAAGTGAATTTTGGCTTGAGATTAATTATGGCTTAGGTTTACCCTAGGCGGGGTTAGGTAAACTTTTGGAGATTTTTATTTTATCTCGAGCAAAGGATCAGGTAAGCTCCTGCATAAAACCTGTTTATTGCAAAAGTTGTTATGGCAAGCTAAACACGAAGTTTGTGAACACTGATTTGGTAAAGGCAATTAGGGACTATTTCCTTTCTTATTTCAGTCGAACCAATTATTTGAAAAATAACATGTAGTTTTATTCACACACTAAACTATTTCTAAAACTAATTTTGACAAAGACTTTGAAAACCTTGATTGCCATTTTAAGATAAAGCTATGTTTTATCAGTTTTCTCCCAAGTGAGATAAACTATATTGAGTACTCAATAAGAGTAGGTTAGTAGTATTAGTTTTGAAGAGTAAGTGTGAGTCTTCTGTTAGGAGGCCACCTCTAAAAGATGAACTCAACTTAGAGAAACGTCAGTACTACTTAATCATGCCAGTCCGAGCTAGCAGGTTTTAGTCATGTGGACTGTGTGTTGCCATAGTGGATAACCGATTTTGTTTGGGTGTAGAGAATGAGGAGTTTCTTACCCGGTAGGCCGATCGCCTACCTTTTGTCAGTCTGCACAAAGTGTGACATTCTGACCGTTGTATGGTTATGGGGCCCAACGTGTGGTAACCCATGGCCGCCTTTTGAGTGGTTGATTTTATTGTACATGTATGGATGGAAAAGCCAAAATGCCACTCTTGATTTTTAATATTGTTTATTGCTTTCTAGTATTTTTCTTATGAAAGTTCTTACACCTTGTATTCATGAACTGTTTTCACTGAACACTCAAAGCACGCACAGACTTACTGATATTTTTATCTCATCACCCCTTTTTACCATGATTTCAGGTCGATCCCGCTATGGTTATGAGTAGCTAGTTGTTGCCTGCTTGGAAGATATTCTGTTATTTATTTTATGTAATGCTTTAGGAGTTGAGAGTGAACAGTTTTTATTTTGGATTTATTCATGAATTTTTGGATTGTAATAAGTTTTTAATTTTAAAGTATTGTTTTATTTTTGTTGTGTGTCCTAGTTATAAAGATCCCTTGTCCTTTGGAAGGAGCGACATCCCCGGCCCTGTTGGGCCTAGGTAGTGGGGTGTTTCAAGTGGTATCAGAGCCTAGGTTTAGGCAAAAATTGATAGTATATGTTCCGTTTATTTAAGTTAAAATCTTTATCTAACCTATCTTGTTTATGTTGTAGGATGGTTAGAATGCTTAGAACCGCGAGGAAGGGGCAGTAATGGCATCCTCCTATCCCTATCTACCCAAAAGGCCTTCCAGTACCTTAGCCTGCTCCTCAGCCAGTTATTCCTTTGGAAGATAGCAGTGATGATGAGGTCCCGATCCATAAGCCATCCCCAATCCCAGTGATAGAATTGAGTTATGACAGTGAAGATGAGGAGATAGCCGTTTAAGCCACTTCGTTTCTTTTTGTCCAAGTCAAGTAATTTAAGTTTGAAGCCTGAATTTGTTAAATACTCATCTAATTATTAATATTCTTTTATATTTAATTTAAACTAAAATAAAATATAATGTAAAAATGAAATATAATTAATTCAAATTTTAGATTCAAACATCAAATTTCAGAATTTAATGTTTGAACTTCAAAATTTAAAATTCATTACTTAAATATTCAAATTTTAATTTTATCAAATGAACCATAATTAAGAATCTATTTGTAGTGAAGTTTGAATATCAAAGTTTAAATATTAAAATTTTGAAATTTTGAAAATATAATATGAATTATAATTTATTTTTACATTGTTTTTGTTATAAGATAGATTAAATACAAAAAGAATAATGATTAAATAGCATATAATATATTTAGATTTCAAATTTAAATAATTTTTATTTCACTTAAAATTTACAATATGATTGGTACACGTTAATCAATTAAGTAACAATAAAAATTTATTATCAAATGTATAAAGTAAAATGAAAGTTATTAAAGTTTGAATTATGTCTAATTATTGTTATTATTTTATATTTAATCTAAATTTTATAAAATAAAACGTAAAAATAAATTATAATTATTTTACTTTTCAAATTCTATCTTTTAATTTCAAATTCAAAATTTACCTTAATACTATACTTAGATTAAATTTATGATATAATTTTATAAAACATATAAGTTTGATTTTAAATTTTATAAAAAATTCTATGGAGTTAACACTACTAGAAAAAAGGGCTTTAATGACGCTAAAAAGCATCATTAAAGCGAGCTATAGTGACGCTTTTGTGCTGGTGACGCTTTCAAAGGGCGTCGTGCATATGGTCGTCATAATAGGTGCAGTGACGCTATTTAGCATCATCACAGATCGGCTATTGTCACGGAAAAAAGCGTCATAATAGGTCATTTAAGTGACGCAAAATTGTGTTAGTTAACTCATGTTATTATTACAACACTTTTGGTTACAATATGTAGGTTTATATTACACATTTATGTGTCAGTAAACGGTTGTTAATATGACACAGTTATTGGTCACAATATGTTGTTTGAATGACGGAATTTGTCGTCATTAAACAATGGAAAATATGTCACACCTATACCGTCACAATAGACCTTTTGGATGACGGTTTTTTGTGTCAGGTAATACTGAAAAAATGACAAAATAAAGCAACACCATAGACTTCTATGATGACGGATTCTTTGTGTCATGAAACCTTTGATAGTATGACAAAAATAAGTGTCACCATAGACTTCTGCCATGACGGGTTTTTGGTGTCATAAAACCTTTGAAGTATGACAAAAATAAGCATCACAATAGATTTACCATCTGAATAAATGAAACAAATATTTCACAAAAAATCCCAAAAATATGTTTTTTGTCCCTGTCGTATATATATTATATATATAACACACAAATGTTAAATAGACATCATGAAAAGTCAAAAGTAATCAAAAGTAACCCATATATTGAAGAGTAATCCTATAAATTTCATAACATTCAAAAATTGTTCAAACATAAGTATTAAGTATTTAGATACATGCATAAAGCCAAGCATGTGGCCTTCAAAAAAACATAGTAGCAATAATTTATCTTGTCCAAATCCCAAATAGCTTCGATACTGGAATATGTATTAATCTGCTTCGTGAATCTTCACCTACAATAATATAGAATGAATTTAGTAAAAATATTATAAAATCCTCTTAGAAGAAAAAAATATTAAATTGCTTAAGAATGTAAGTGATTAGAGAATTACCAAGTGTCGTGGCCAAGCGATACCTATTCCAATGGAATCTCAAATAATCTGAATAAAATCTATTGGTCTCAACAATTTCTCGTCATGATGAAATGGAACTAGAACCATTACTTCACACCATTCCTTACCCAGCAGTGCACCCCTAACATCGTGGGATGGGTCCACACTTTGAATGAAGCCTTTTGCAACTATTTTAGATGTATCCAACATGCTTAAAAGTGAAACATAGTTATGAACCTACAAGATATATTTTATTCAGTTAAAAGTGAATTAGTTAAATAAGCCAAATTGCTCATGCTCACCAGATAAAGGAAAGTAGACTTAGATGCTAAAAAATGCTATATAATACTCAAAAAAGCCAACAAATTGCATAATAGACATCACATGCTGCATTTATGCCGAAGCCAAAAGATTGCACAATAGAAATATTAGACATATCATGAATAATACGGTAGAACAATGAAATAGGACATCAATCTATATATATGCATACTTTTCTATAAATACAAACAAGTAACACAACCATGATATTGTAATGTTTTGTATACTCTCAATGTGGCAGTATTATTATTAGAACCCATTGAGTGAACTCTTGAAATAGGTGGGGATGAACAATCTCTCTGAGACACTAACATAGCACATATCTCGACAAACTCTTTTGCTTGTTCACTCAACTGTGCTTTCATACTTACAATTTCATCTCTTTGCTCTTGAATAATACGAAAAGCAGTAGTACGACTTGGAATTTCACCCCACACATTTGAAGGGTTAACACCGCTGCCAAACGTGTAGACCCTGCTATATCTATCTGGTCCAACAACTTGGGAGAAGATATCATTTGGACCAAGTCTATCTTCTGAGCCAGGAGGGAGTTGTGTACTTCTTTCATCCATTTCATTCTTTAAGATGGACAAGCAATCAAAAAAGTTAGTCTTTATGGTACAACATTTTATAGTAATATTTAGTGTAAGCAATGAAACACTGTATGTATACTTAAAGAATTCATAATATTGGGGAAAAGTCATAGAATCTCCAATCTACATATTAAGGCACAATGAAACGAGTATGTGACTCAAGTTTTCAACCTTGTCAAGATTTCAGCTACTGTAACACCTAACTCCAAGTTGTCAAACATATCAGAGACATACAAGATAAGAAAACCAAATAATGGCTAAAAAAAGTAACACATATGCCAATGTCCTAGCCTCAAATTAAACATATGCCTTTTTTACAGCAAAACTGCAGAATTAATTAATATGTTATTTGCAAAATTGCTGCACTGACAGTTATATTAGCAAAACTGCCCAGATTTTTTGCTGGAAAGTAGCATACTCCCCCTTTTCTCCTCCAACATCAAAGCAATTGACAACAAGTAATTTATTATGTGTGATTCAACCAAACTGTATATAATCTGATACTATAACCAAGCTGTAGACAACTAAAAAGGGTAAAGCCAAATGCTACTATCCTATAACATATACACATAGAAAACTGTAAAAAAAGTTATCAAAAGAATAGACATGTTCCCACCAATGATAAGTTGTGGTATTTTCAGTTTTTTATGAAAATGAACCAAAGCTCAACCTCATTGAGCATTGAAAAGCATTGAGCAATGATAAGCTATTTTTTACCAACCTCATTGAATGCTCATTGCAGGTTTTTTACCAATGGTAAGCTGTTTTTTAAGTAATATATATATTCCAAAGCTTAACCTCATTGAGCATTCAAAATCTGAAATTCTGTCCCCCTTGAACATTCAAAACTGAAACTCAACCTATTGTATTGAAGAACTCCATTTTCAGCTATTCTCCAAGCTTGGGGTAGCATCATAAAATAGGTAAGACTTCATCCCCTAGCACCCAAAAATTGTCCCAGGCATGATAAGGATCAATTGGATACAAGTTTTCATGGTTGAAGATGAAAAATTCTGTTATGTTGTTAAATTGAAATTTTGATTTTTGGTGCTGTTTGGAGTAAGGGTGATAACTGGCCAGCTTAAGCATGTTCTAGGATTGTGAAGTGGATAAAATGAAAAAAAAAGGCCTTAAATAAATTCTGAACGTTGCACCTTTAAGTGAAGAAAGAACAAGCCATTGTTGTTTGAAAAAGAAGGTTTAAAAATGGCATGTTATGTAGGAAAAACCATAGAGACTAGCTAAGTAAAATGGTGCTAAAAAAGATTGCTGAAAACTGGAGTTCTACATAGGTAGCGTGGTCCATGACCTGTGTGAAAATTGGAAATGGCCGTGAGCTTTGAAGTTCCATGACCTATCCTTTGTGAAAATCTGCCAGTCCAAACCTCTACATACACATGTGAAAATCTGCTAAATTGCCAGTTCAAGCCACACATACACACAAGACAGATTTTAACATCTCTGGACAACTTATTACAAAACTGCAAACAGTGGTAAATCTGTTAAAATGCAGAAAATCTGCTACTGAGTTGTCTATAGATGTAAAAATCTGGTAAATTTGCTACAGTGCACATCTCTTACACATTCAGCTTATCTATATAAATGATAAATCTGCTACAGTGCACATCTCTTAGACATTCAGCTTTTCTATATAAGTGTTAAACTGTAGCAGCTTTATGAGTTGGAAGGCCAAGTCATGATTTCTATATTAATGTCTGAGAGAAGTTGAAAATCTACTAAACTGGACATTTGAAAGCTCCAATTTGAAAATCATGCTTTCTCTATATTAATGTCTAAGAGAGGTAGAAAGGCTCCCATTGGTCCAGTAACTAGCATTTGATTCACCAGACATTAACAAATGGCCTTGCAAATACTATTTTTAACACACAGTGTGGGCAAAGAAAAGAACACCAAGATAGGTGAAACTATCCTCCTAAGGACAATTATTGAAATTTTGCAAAAAGTATTCCATCATTTTCAAAGAAATACATATCTAAAATCCCACTTGAAAGCAATAATCCTGTTTAGAGTTGTCACCACAACAAATTTTCTAAACTGTAAATGAATAATAATATGACTAACCAAACTGCATTTTTTAACAAAACCTAACCAAACTGCAATTTATAACCAAGCTACAGCTGTCTGCATTTCTTGAACATTTCACTTGTCTCTAGGAGAGTTGAATGGAAGGGGTGATTGAAAATTTATCATTTAGTCCATATAATAATGTCTAAGTAGATTTAAAAGTGGCATGTTATGTAGGAAAAACCATAGAAAGCTCCTAAGTAAAATGGTGCTGAAGAAGATTGATGAAAACTAGAAATCTACATTACAAAACTCAGTGAATTATGTGCACTGTAGCAGCTTTATGAGTTGGAAGGCCAAACTAATATTTTGTATAGGGAATATTAGTGACTGCAAAAAAAAAAAAAAAAAAACTTAACCATAGAACTTGTTTTAGTACATTCAAGCATTTTAATTGAAACATCAAGACTGAAACATCTTCAACATTTTAAATAAAACACCCTATCTACAAGATTCAAAACTTGAGCAGCCAACACAAAATCTTGTGAACAAAGAGCATCATATATCAATAGTTCACATCATCTAAAACAAGTTCTGTCCCACACATTCAATGTCTGAGTAGACTACTCTAAACTCCTACTATAACAATACAAACACATTCAACAGTTCACATCTCCCATACACAAATTCAGTCCCAACCTCATTGAGTCCCAAACTCCAAACATTCAAAGTTCAAACCAACATCTCCTATGCAGTCCCATCCAAACTCCACACATTCAACACATCCAACTATGAAGAATGGCATATTCCAATAAAACATAGTTGTCCCATGTAACTATAAAGAAAGGCATATTCCAATAAAATAAAAACTATTGAGTTATATGTATAATTACCACTGCACTCGCCACATGAGAGCTCGAAGAAGTTCCATTAGCATCCGTGTCACACTTCTTGAACATTTGTACACGAGTTGGAGAATGGCCTTGCTCCTTTGCCTGCATCATTTAATTTTTGTAAGTAGTTAATAGAGGTCAACATATCATTCAATCTCATGAAGAAGTTACCATATCATCACAAATTTGACTGTAAGGCTTCTTCCCTGTCCTATGATTCATGTTCTTCATATTTCTATTCCTTTTATTCTTCTTTGACATTGCCTAAATTTAGAAAATTCAGTCATCAAGAGATTTAACATGGACATCAATGTATCAATCAAGAAAGAGTATGAGCATAGGTTCGAACCTTCCCTTCAACTGAATCCCACCATTGACTATGGACCCCATGTTATACACAGATCTCGAATTTTTAGTTATAGCAATTTGCCAATTACTTTCAGTCAGGTCTCCAACGTAAAAGACCTGCATTACTTGAGAAGCTAAAATGAAAGGCTCTTCATGAGGCCTAACATTAGTGAAATTAGCCAGTGTAAAGCCCTCAGCATCTTGTTTCAACCTTTTCCTCGTTGATACCCAATCATATCTAAACAACACAATTCTACGCCCGTCTCTATAATCTAACTCAATCACATCTGTTAATTTTCCTAAATAAGACACACCACTTGAAATTAGATTTCTGTCTCTAACACTTGAGGAACTAGCTGTTGTTGCATTTACAAAAACGCCACTATTTTAAGTTTTCCTTTTGCGTTCAACTTCTACAGTATGACATCGAAAGCCGTTCACCAAGAACCTATCATATTTAAGATCAATGCCATTGGATCCTCTGGCCAAATGCTTCAAATCCTTAGAAATTATATCATCATCATTGAATTGCAATGCATTCACCTAGGAAATCAACAAGAGTCAGTGTAAGCTTAAATATGCTAATTGAGATGAATCTTTCATAATTACAAAATCAATTCGCAAATTCTTCACTATGGATGTGCTCAATTTCATGCAAACTTGCACGAGGATGCCTTTGCTCCACTAGTCCATGCTGTTGGCTGCATATACATACTATGCATTCATTAAGCATGGCTTCATGGCCACTAATCTAATAAAGAATATAAATCCTCTATCTTATACATACTTTATGTAAGGTTTTACAGCGTGAGAATTAAACAACACATATTGATGTGCTATCTTCAATGTGTCTTCATCGAATTTTGTAGGAACTCATTTTCCAAGTGAACGTCTAGTTAGTTTGAAAATATCTAACCCATAATAGGAATTGGCTTCATGATCGTCATTCCTACTTGGTTGGTTGAACTTTGTCTCCACATAGTCAACAAGATATAACGAGCAAAATGTTAAACATTCCTCAGCCAAGTACCCTTCAGCAATAGAACCCTCTGGGCGGCTCCTATTATGAACATAGGACTTTAACGTGCTCAAATACCTATTTAAATTCAACTTTCATACATTAGTTTCAATGCCATTGTTGTACATGTTTGAAATCGCAAGAAAGAATAACCTAAACATGAAATGAATGAAACGTGTACCTCTCTATAGGATACATCCATCGATAATGAACCGAGCCAACTATCCTAGCTTCGGATGCTAAATGGACAGTTAGATGCATCATGATACTAAACGATGAAGGAGGGATGACTCGCTCCAATTCACAAAGGATAACAGCAATCTCTTACTCTAATTGAAACACTTCATTTGGATGAATCTCAGTACAGCACAACTTTCTAAAGTATCTACTGAGCTTTATCAAAGGATAGCGGACAGTCTTAGGTAAAACTTTTCTTAGAGCGATTGGCAACAATTGTTGCATCAAAATATGATGGTCATGGCTTTTAAGTCCAGAAATCTTAGGTGGATTAAGGTGTACGCACTTAGACAAGTTGGCAATGTATCTGTCCAGCACCTTGACACCTTTCAAAGTCTTGCAGAATGTCACTTTCTCCTTCTTACGTAGTACAAAAGAAGCGGGTGGCAAATAAACTTTACCATTATCCCTCTCAATGGGATGAAGGTTGGATCGAATACCCATATCCTTTAAGTCGAGACGTAACTTGAGGTCCTTTTTCTTATCCACTTCCAATAATATTGCACATATGGCCTCAGAAACGTTCTTTTCAATATGTATTACATCAAGATTTTGGTGCATCAAATTGTCTTTCCAATACGGCAACTCAAAGAATATACTTTGTTTCTTCCAATTATAGGGCAATTATTGGTTATCATTGACTACCCTTCCAAATTTGATCTGTTTTCCATCCAACTCATGCAATATCATATCCCCATTCAATTTAAGGAGGGAGGGGGGGGCTTCCATGTTCTTGCTGACCATCAAATGACCGTGCATCATTTCAAAAGCGAGGATTAGAAGACAAAAACCTACGATGCCCCATGTAGCAATGCTTGGCACCATTCTTCAACCATTGAGATTTTGTTTCCTTATGACAAATAGGACAGGCTAGTTGCCCTTTAGTATTCCACCCCGACAAATTTGCATATCCAGGAAAATCACTAATTGTCCACAACAATGCAGCACGTAGCTGAAAATTCTACTTCGAAGATGCATCAAAAGTTTGCACGCCTATGTCCCATAACTCTTTCAATTAAGCAATTAGAGGTTGTAAATAAACATCAATATTATTACCAGGAGTAGATGGACCAGGTATCAACAATGACAATATGAAATATGGTTGCTTCATATACATCCAACGAGGTAAGTTGTAAGGTATAAGTATTACAGGCCAAGTACTATGAGCAATATTCATATTTTAAATGGATTAAAACCATCGGACGCCAATCCCAACCTCACATTACGTGCATCTTTTGCAAAATCTGTATTTATAGCGTCAAATGCTTTCCAAGCAGGTGAATCAGCTGGATGCCTCATTCGACCATCATTTGTGCGCCCTTCTGCATGCCATCTCATAGAAGCCGAAGTCTTGGCTGACATGAATAGACGTTGTAGTCGAGGTTTCAAAGAAAAGTGCCACAAAACTTTCTTTTCAATCTTCCTCTTCTCTCCCATTGGGTCATTTTCAGAAATGACCCATCTAGACTCTTTACACGTTTCACAATCCTTCCATCATTCTTTATCCCCCCAGTACAATGTACAATCATTAGAACAAGCATCTATTTTTTGATAGCCTAAACCCAGTTGCTTCATCAATTTTTCAGCTTCATAAAAAGATTTAGGAAGTTCAACACCCTCGGGCAATGCTTCCCTTAGCAAATCAAGTAGCATATCAAAATGCTTGTTAAACCACTTCCCTGCGCACTTGAGATGAAGTAACCGAATTATGAAGGCAAGTTTAGAGAATTTCTTACAACCTGGATACAAATCTTGTTGAGTGTTATTAATCAGTTTGTAAAATTTTTCAGCACCTGCGGAATTTAAACTACTTTCTTCATCTACATTTCCACAAGGTGGGACCCCAAAAGCATCATGCAACATTTCTTCCATTTCATCAGGCATAGATGCTACATTATTTGAAATAGGCTCGGAGTGTGATGTACTTAAACTAGGCGTAAAGAGTTCTCCATGTGCTATCCAATGTGTATATCCCTTAATAAATCCCGTAACAATTAAATGCTCCCTGGCCTCAATTTTTGTCCTCATTACTCCATTTCCACATTTCAAACAAGGACATAATATCATTCCATTTAAACTTGTGTTGTTCATTGCAAAGTTTAAAAACCGTTCGACTCCATTTTCATAGTTAATGCAATTCCTTGGAAGTTTCATCCAACTCTTATCCATGCTTTTGAAACTAATTATCCAACTCAAATGGCAGCAGCAAATGGAAGAGAATTTACCTATGTTAGCATCACGTTAGAATACAAGTGGAGAAATCCCTAAAAAAATAGCTTGCAATACCTATTACAATAAATAGGAAGAAAGTTCTAATATGTTAAGTGGTGCGTGAACTTTCTACTTTGAAATAGGAAGAGGTTCTACTTGAAGATAAGTGGATATGATACAATCCTGGAATTAATACAGAATATGGCAAAATACATACACCTATAGAAAAAGTAGCCTATTGTATTGAGCAGGATGAGCAAGAGGTAGACTTAGGAGTTTAGTTAATCCCTTCTTTTATGTGCAATTGAAAGCTGTCATAGTCGTATATAAAGAAAACATAACTTGGGTCCAAATTTATGGTTGACATCCATATACAGTTGTAACATGGTTATAAAAGTGATATGGGCCTATAGAAGAGGTGGCCAGTATTTAGAACATTACTGAATTCTCTGCTTAAGTGTTCCTTCCAAGTATAGGTTGGCTAGCTTGGCTGGTAAATTTACTTAATTAAATTTTGAACAGAGTGAGATTTGATTTTGATAGTGTGACTATGAGAATTGCTGTTGGCTACTGTCCACTACAACTTATTCGGAGAAAATGAAGGAAATGAGATGAAAGGCATACTGGAAGAATGAAAAAAATGGAGACGAAACACATAAGTCAAGGTGACTACAATAAAATAAGAACTGCGCACAGGAAGAAGAGCAGAAAACTAAAGTCTCAATCAGAAAAAACTTCGGGGTTCACAACTTTCTACAGTAAAATGTAAAAACGAAAAACCAAAATCTCAATCAGACAGCATCTATTGCTGAAACAGAAAATCCACAAGCATCCACAAATCTACACTAAGCTTCCATTACCCATGAGTCATTTCATTTTATGCCAAAACCAACACTTAAAATCACTATTGATAATTATGAATAACAAAGAATGATGGTAACAACTGCAAGAACCCATGTAGAAACACAACAAAATCAACTAAAATAGAATAACTTCATCTCAGAAACACATACACATAAAGGGAGAAAGTTGAACTGTTGAAGCACACTAGAAAACTCCAGCATGGAAGAAGAATGCTATAGGATGATGAAGAAAGACAGGCATGCTTTTTCTTGAATGCCACAATATACAATCGGGCTTTCTTGAAAACAGAAATGAAAATGATGGCAAGCCAAATATTATCAGAATGTATGACACGGAATAAATCACTAATATGCACAAACTCCATTACTCATATCCAATCATTGAGCTTATAACCATAACTAAATTAAATGAAAGTAACTAAACCATAGCTTATACCAGTAACTGAACTAAATGATCAATAAAAACTTCCAAGAATTAAAATTGTAAAAAAAAATGAATTAAGAACATTCAAGCAGCAAAATTCCAGTGGAAAGAACCATATGAAATGCAGAGGTCCCAACAACTGAAAGCAACATCTTTAAACATGTGAAGTTAGTTAATCTCCAATTTACAGCAGGTAAAACCCTTTGACTCTAAAACACGACACCAATTTGCCTTACTCCGGAATGAATTCATAACATTTATAGAGGGGAAAAAACATGATCTACATTTCGAGGGGGAAAAGGGAGAAAATCATGATTTAGAACACCAAAATGTTTAGGCATGGTACCCTGGAAATCTATCAACAAATGAACAAAATGAGTTCAATCTCAATACTCATAGCAGAAAGAGGTTCTCCGGCTCAATTATTTCCAGCACCTCCCATAATTCAAACATCCAATAGATGACATTTAACAAATAAAAATCAGAGGAAAAGGTCAACACAAATTCCAGAACTACAAGCAGCAGAAAATCGCCTCCGAAATCCAGAGCTAAACCACCTCAACCGCAGCAAAATTAAACAAACAGATGCATAGAAATGCAAATCGACCTAAGAAGACTTACCATTCTAAAGAGTGGTGTACAGACCACAGCTAAATAATGCCCCTCTGCAATGCCGATACCTCTTCACACAGTAGCTGAGCCGACAGAACCACTTCAACCAGTTGTGCAGAGAAGATGCTGTGACTTGCGCAGAGGAGTTTGGGCTGAAGAAGCTGCGAATCAAGCTCTATTTCGTCCAATTTCCCTCACTGATTTAAAGGAAAAATCCACCATTGTTGTTGCTCGGCGCCTTCTTGAAACACAACCCTCGTTTTTTTTCTTCCCTCTAATGACTCACGCAATTTTTTTTGTCAAAGTGTTATGCGCGTGCGTTTGAGGATCCTAAAGTGTTAGGAAAAATCTATTTTTTTGTCTTGACACAAAATTGTGTTATAACAGTATATTACTTTAAATGAAACTAATAAAACTACGTCGTATTGATTCAATATAATAACACTTAAAAAACTAGTGTCATTATAAGTATTACATTATTACACTTTATAAAAAGTGTCATTAAAAATATGTTAGTAAAACATTTTTTTCTAGTAGTGTAAATTACAACATGGTGATATGCTCAATAACTTAAAATTAATTAATTAAATACTTATTTTATTAACCGTGTTTAATAAAGAATAGTATTAAGTATTTAATTAATTACAGTGTGTATGATAACAGATTTTTATTATCACTTAATTAGTCGGAGGGACCTAATGTGTCAAAAGAAAAAAGATAGATGATCTATAAATTTAAAAAAAAAAGGATAGGGACCAATGATGCCAAAATGAAAAAGTTCAGGGATTAAATACACTAATTTATCTTAATTTTTTAGATAGGTGTACACTAAAATGATAAATTTACCATTCCTTAAAAAGTCAATACCTGAGTTGACTCACTAAAATTGGGTCGGAATGACCAAATAATTTGCACAAAAATTTATGGAGGCTTTAAAAAGTTAAAAATAAAGAATAAAAATAAATCATGCTAAAATAAAAATGTTCAGAGACAAAACCCGCCAATTTTCTTAAAAATAAATTACAATTAATTCAAACATTACATTTTAGAATTAAATTTTCAAATTTCAATTTTTTTGAATTTAATACTTAAATATTCAAATTCGAGTACTCAGATTTTATCAAACGAGACCTAAAGATGTGTCTAAGTATGCATTGTTAAATTGGGATAAATATTTTGGCTTAAAAAGAAAGATAATCAAGTAATTAACTGTGAATGTTGTCAGGTCCTTTGTTGCACTCTCGGATATGTGGCATGATAGTATTAGTAGTGGTACCAAATAAATGAGTGTTAATTTTGAAATTATTTCTAAAACTACAAAAAATTCAAAAGGGTCTCTCTAATTTGAAATTTCTCAAAGTAGTCCTCCATTTGTTAAAAAAAAAAAAAAATGCTTTTTCCCATCGTCTATCTATTAGTGTTTCAAAAGTAACGTTGCATTTGTTTGACTTTTGTATTTTTTAAAAATATTTTTAAAATTCACAAGCTAATCAAGGTTTAAATACAATATTTATAAAATTTAAAAGATATATATATATATATATATTAATTACAATTTCAACCCTATCTTTCAACCTCAATCAATGTTACAAGCATTGTTGCTCTCTCTTGAGCGGTGGTGGCACTACGAAGTGTTAGTGATTGATACATGCAAATTCGACTAGTAAGTATACTATATTGTTATCAAGTAATATAATAGTGAGCAGAGATTATTTTCGGAAAAATTTTGAAAATACTTACTGCTTTTAAGTTTAGCCTAATCTTATTTTACTCAATAGTAATTGGTGAAATTAATCTAAAACCTAACTGACCTAATTGGAAGCAAATTTAACAAAAAAAATAATCAATCAAGTGGAATACCTAAGACACATAAATTCACCTAACATCATTATTAAGTTTTCTATTTGATCCTCTCTCTCTCTCTCTCTCTATATATATATATATATATATATATATATATATATCATGGATAAGCATTATTAACTATATTTAATATTCTTTTTCAAGCAACATTAAAATTATTTCTTAAATAAAATCGTTATACATTTAAACACTGAATGATGTATTAAAAACTCAATGCTTAAAAGTTAAACACAAACCATGCAGATATATCTTTACTCTACACTGCAATTTTTGATGTACATTATTATAGTCTAGTATAAAAAGGTCTTCTCTTGATTTCTAAAGCATAAAGTGATAAATTGGATGATGACTAGGCATTCAATAATAATAATAATAATAATAATAATAATAATAATAATAATAATAATAATAATAATAATAATAATAATAATAATAATATCCTTTAAAATTAATAAACATAAATAAAAAATAACATAAGAATACAATAGATATAATGACTAGATCATGGTTTTAGAAAGCTAAATTAGTTCATAATCAAAATAAGAAAAATGAAGATGATTAAACATAAATATTAAGAAGAAACAACAAAAATCTTTCCCTGTTCTTGATTTTCGTTTTACAAATTTGAATGCCTAGAATTGTTAATAATATGCCTAAATTATGGTAATAATTATCTTGATATGAATAATATTTATCAATGGCATTCTCTATTTCTCCTTTAATTGAATAATGTCCATAAGTATATTTTCAGTAAATGTGATGTAAGTTATAAAATTACAAAGAAAATAATTATTTGCGCAGCCCAAAAACCACCACAAATACTCAAAGGAATGTTGGAAATGGTCAAACAATAATTTTTTTTTCCCATTGCAAAAAGAAATAAAAAAAGCGTCACAAAAACTATATCACTGTCATTTATAATATTTGTAACATCTATTTGCGTTGGCCACAAAAATTGTTGTCATAGATACTATTTATGAATCCGAATCATCATTTAATTGTCATTTTATGCAAAATTATTATCAGTAAATATAAATAATATCTACTAAATGACCCAGAAAAAAAAAAAAAAAAAAGGCTATGGATATGGGTTGAAACCCACCAGCAAACAATATATTTCAACCCTTCTAGCCTTATAAGTTTTTGAATAAGAAAATATGAAGTTATATGGAGACTATCACAAACAATTTTACTATAACGATAGCTTCTAACTACGTTATAGTATGAATTATTCTCATCAATTAGGTACGCAGGATGCTTTTTTTTTTTTTTTTTTTTTTTGCAAATGATTTTTTTGGTCAAAGTAGCTAATCATCCAACAAGGATTGCAAATATTGATCATGCAAACAAATTGGAGATCAAATAAAACTCTTCTACCATAAAAGAACCCCAAAAAAGACAATTCTTTTCCTATAGCTATTAACATTCTAACTACTATTGTGCCCCCCTTTTTATCAATTTTTTACTCAGTTTTATTTTCTTCATCTTTCTATTATATGTTGTGAAATATGTAAGTAAAACCTTACAAGGAAATGGAGGTGCTAGTCTATAGAATTTTACCAAACTACAAAACGTACACAGAAAAAATGCTGACAATGTATAGTCACAACCCACAATATAGTTGAGGTGAATTTACACTAATGTCTAAGCCCAAAAAATGAAAAAACTATGTGTTCAAGGCCTTAAAATACCACAATAGTAGACAAGGAAGAATAATCAAAGCTACTAACAAGAGCATATTTTAGCTAACAATTACATAGAGCACTAAGAAAAACTATTGTAGACACATAAATATAAGCATTATCAAACCTATTATTGAAATCAGTGTACTTGTTGTGTTTTGTCACCATGAATGGCAGTAGTAAGGAAACCATTTAAACAAAGCCAATATTCAAGAGGATCGGTCACTTTTTTTGTCTCCAAAAAAAACCTAAGAGCTTGCTACAAAAAAGGAAACAAATTATTGACCATAATAATGGCAATGCATGATGGTATTGACATAAACCATTTACTTCTCAGTTAGAACAAGCAAAATGAAGAAGAAAACTCAATTGTGGTAAAACAAGAAAAAATTATTAACTTAGGCAAGCACAATATTGCTCCAATTGATCATGCAGCAAGAGATTTGTGATAAGAGAAAGCTCATATTCAATGATCTAAAATTACAAGTAATGCACCACAATACTCAACTATATACACCTCACCTAAAAAAAAATCAATAAGCAAAAACAATGCTATTAAAAATAATATATTATTTTAAAAGCACATAAATAACCTTTTGATTCAACTCTGCTGACACCAATTTATAAAAAATAATCACGTGAAGTTTCTAATTAGAAATTTCACTCATACGTCACAAAAGAGGGGGGGGGGGGGGGAAAGAAAAATGACTTTAGCTATTAAGCTTCTAGAATCTCTTTCAGCATTAACTTAAACAACTATACAACATGTATAGAAAAGTAATAGCATGATGGTTAACAATCTTCTTAGGTGCCTACATATCAAAACAATCTAATCCTTTGAAAAACTCTCTCAATGACCTATTGTCCCTCAGTAACAACAGTCATTGTTGCCCTCTGAAATGTTGCCCTCTGAAAAGAAATTCCCTTACAAATAGTTCATTTTTTAACAACCACTTAACCTCTACTTGATGTAACAAAATATGAGAAAAAGATTTTGAATTTCACCCTTTATGAATTGACATTACATAGTGTTATATAGTAATAACAAGGGAAAAAAATGTTACTTATAAATCTGGATAACTATCTAATTAAGTTGCTCTATTTAAGGAATGAAATTAATCTAATCATATCCTTTCATTTAAGGGATTTAAAACTGATCATCCTAATCTATTTACGGCTCATTTTAATTACTTTACAACTCATTTACACCTCAATACCCCTCAAGCTAAGGAATAAATGTTACCTATTCCCAACTTAGATATCATACTCTCAAATACTGAATTACTCAATCTTTTAGTAAATACATCTGCAAGTTGACATTGTGTAGGCACATCAGGCATACAAATCAAACCATTCTCCAATTCCTCTTTGATGAAGTGTCTATCAACTTCAATGTGCTTTGTAAAGTCATGTTGCACCAAATCATGAGTTATGCTAATCGCTGACTTATTATCACAAGAAAGTCTTATTGAGCCATTCTACTTAATCATCAAGTCTTCTAAGATAATTTGCAATCATAGTAGTTCACACACACCCTGAGCTATTGCTTGGAATTCTGCTTCTGCACTAGATCGTGCTACTACATTTTATATTTTACTCATCCATATCACAAGATTCCTTTAAAGAAAAGTGTAATAGCCAAAAGTTGATCTTCGGTTGATCCTGCATAATCAGCATCTGTGTATGCTTCAAGTACCATACTTCTATTCACCTTTGCAACTAGGGTAAAAGTCTCAAGATAGTCAATTCCATAAGTCTGTGTATACCCTTTGGCCACCAACATTTCTTTATATCTTTTAGTTGACCCATCTTCCCTATAGTATAAATCCATTTACAACCCCAAATATTATCATTTTATTATTCATAGCTTGTTTCCAACTCTCATTAATCAAAGCCTCAAATAGGGCTTTAGGTATGGCAATAGTATTTAGGCTAATAAGAAAGGCTATGTGAGAATGTGAAAATTGCTTTAGAAAAATGAATTATGTAAGAGGGTGTAATGGTTGTTTGGTACATTTCCCGGTCCCCTTCTTAATAGCAATTGGAAGGTCCTGACGAGATTCAGTTTCATCATGCAATGAAGATTCAAAAAGTATTATCTCATTCATAGGAGTCGGACTTGAGACTTGAACTTATGTAGATTTAGGAATGACCATCTTCTTTCTTGAATATACCTTGCTAAATCTCTTATTTTCAAGGATATTAATTATCTATTCAAGCTCAGGCATAGAACTAGACACAGGGCTAGGCTTGAGCATGGAAGTAGACGTAAGGTTAGACTCATGCATAGAATTAAAATGTGACTTATGATTTGTTTGATAAAATTGAAGTTTGAATATTTAAGTACTAAATTCTAAAAATGAAAGTCTGAAGATTGAATTTTAAATCTGAAGTTTGAATTAATTATAATTTATTTTTATACTATATTTTATTATAATTTAGATTAGATATAAAAGAATATTAATAATTAGATAAGTATTTAATATATTCAAACTTTAAACTTAAGTTACTTTTAATTTACTTAAAATTTATAACATGATTTTCGTGTATTCTAATCACTTAAATGATAAAAAAATATATATATATTATCAAATTCAATTAATTAATTAAGTATTTAATATTATACGTTATCAAATGTACTTAATAAAATAAATTCTCAATTAATTAATGTTAAGTACTTAATTGAATTACAAACAGACCCTTAGGTACAAGTTTCAAAGACAAATAGTAAAGTGAGAAGAAATCTTGGAAATCTCTTTACTCTTTTCTTCCATTGTTGAATTCTCTTCCTGAAGATAAGGATGTTCATTGAATGTAACATTTGCAAGACATAGAACTTTTTTTATGGAGGATGGTAATACTTGTACTATTTTTAAGCTATGAGTAACCTACAAAGACACATTTTTTTTTGCCCTTGGGTCCAATTTGCCTCGATTTTGACTATGAACATGAATAAAAGATACATACCCAAACATTTTGGGGATAAGATTATTTGTAATTTGTAGTTTTAGATAAAATATTGCTAGAATTGCTATTGGACTCTTGAACCCCAAGACTCTTAAAGGCAAACTGTTGATAATATGAGTTAGTGTATGAACATCTTCCCCCCAAAAAAAGATTTAGGCATATTTTTCTAAACAAAAAAGGCTCGGGTTGAATCAATAAGGTGATCATTTTTTCTTTCTACTACTCCATTTTGTTGTGAAGTATTAACATAAGATATCTTATGTATGATCAATTCTTTCTGAAAGTATGGAGTTAGGACTTGATTGAAATAGTCCCTTGTATTGTCCGACCTAAACCTTTTGATGTTGACCCCAAATTGATTTTTAATTATGAAATAGAAATTTGGAAGGACAATACTGATATCGGATTTGTATTTGAATAAAAATATCTAAGTAGCACGAGTACAATCATCAATAAAAGAAACAAATCATTTTGTCCATGTAACATTAGGAATGGTAGGACTCCAAATATCACTATATATAAGATGAAATGGAACAGAACTTCTTGTATTACTAACCAAAAAAGTTGCTCTTTTGTATTTGGCAAATTCGCACACATCATAATGAAATTCTTTAACATTTAGACCCTTAACAAAGAAGGAAACCAAAATTTGACAATTTTAAAGGATAGATGTCCAAGTTAGTGATGGTAGAACTGGATGAAGGGATTGAACTAACAGAACATGCTTTCACAATGAACAAAAATGGAAGAACATGACATAATATCAGAGTATTGGAGCAGCATGGTGGGCTTGAAACATACCTGTTGGAGCCTTAAAAACATGAAGAACATGGTTAAATCAATTGAAGCTCAAAAACAGCTTCTACCTTCAACGTCCATGAACACTAGTGAAGCTTCCACTGTCCAGTTTTTCTTCCTCCAGTGAAAACGAACACTCTGGTGAAATGCTAAGCTTTCCAGTTCACGGAATATGACCACTGCCTAAATCCAGTTGGTGAGCACTCAATTTGGATGAAGAAAATGATCACTCAGATGTCTTGCATTTCTTTCTCTCGGTTGGCTATTTATAGCAGTGGCTTCATGAATCAAACCCAGAAGCCAAAAAACCAAAAGCCAGGAAAGCAAATAGCCTCTCACGGTTAACTCTTCTGGCTTGGCTTCTTATGATATCAAAAATCAAAAGCCAAAAGCCAAATAACCAAACGTCACATGAGAAGCCGAGAGAAATTTTTATTTATTTATTTTATTTTATTTTATTTTATTTTTCCACACAGAAAGCCAAGAGTCATGAAACCAAAAATAATTATTTTAATAAAAATAATATTCCTATGATTTAATACCCGAATATTATTTACAAAATAAATTTTTGCATCACCTTAAACTCTTCAAAACTGTGTTTGGAAAAATCCTATGGTTCAGGCTATTAGCCCAAAATAATATTTATTATTTTTCTTGGACCCGAAAATTCCAAAATAATAAACATTAATTATTTTTCTTGGGATTAAATAAATAACCCAATAAATAATTAATTAACCCAAATGAACCAAAAAATAATTAAATATTAATTATTTATTTCTTGGGATTTAATTAAATAAATAACCCAATAAATAATTAAGTAATAATTATTTTTCTCTAGTTTAAATCCTAATTAGTTTTCTAATTATTCAAACTGGACTTAGACTCTGAATAATTAATTAACCCATTAAATCAAATAATAAATTTCTCTTCATTTATTTTATTCCAATCCAATAATAAATTAGACTTCCCGAATAAAATAAAACTCTTTCAACTGAGATCATTTTCTCAACCCAAAAATTAATTAGGACTTACGGCTATTCCGAGGATCAAAAAGACACATCACCTTGGCTACTAAATGACCAAAATACCCCTACAATATAAATAGATGTATTTTACATTTTAAATATTTCTTAATATCACCATAAGGAAATATTGTCCCCAAGGACAATGCTACATTAGCAGAGTCTTCGACCTACAAGTGAAATGACTAAAATACCCCTCTACATATCGCCGTACATTTAAAGAGGAAGAAGTGTACTAATACCTCTCTAAAAGACATCTACTATCCTTAGGCTTCTAGTCCAATGATCTACGACTTCCTGGAGTGTTTCCGTTTTCCAAGGGAGCTATCCTAAAGTAAACATCCAAGTCATGTTTCCCAAGACCCTAGATATTTAGATTATCCGGACAACCACAAGGGGCGATATAGTGTAGAAACTTTCTTGTACAAGTCTATCTTAACTAACTAGTCACACATACCCAACATAAAAGTATATTGACCATCCGATAGAACCTCAACTATAGTATATCAAAGCATATGCTTGCAGCTTCGTCAGACCACCAACTCATACTCAAGTCATAGAGTACTAGTCCATACTGTAGCGGTAATAGTTTAGGTTTCTACCATATAGTACTTTTTAGAAACCACTACTACAGGTCATGTTCTACGTTTTCGAAATACGCTTATGTCATGAAATGAGTGGACTACTCACTGGCTAAAGGTAAGCCATTCCCCATTTAGAATTCATAACATAATAACCTATACATGATGAGATTCCCATTCTCATCAATCGGTTAAGAACAACTGTTTATGTGTTTAAATAACCCATGATCCATAGCTTACTGTGAAATACCTCCATTCACATGGATCACTTATTTACACATAATGAGTCTATTCCAAATGAAATTGTACACAAATAAAAAAAATTATTTCACAAACGATTTTCGATAAATAAAATTTTTTATTAACATATTCGATATTTTCATCAAAAAATTAGTCTAAGAGGGCATATTCCCAACACTGAATTTTTTCTTTATTAGATAAAAAAAAACTCTGAAAGATAGGTTTGACAGAAACTATCCTTAATCTCTTTTGACAAGCTTGGAGTACTAAGAAAGTAGAGGCCACCCTATTCTCTATCATGCTCAATCCTCTTCTCTTAATCCTTATCTTGAAATTCACAATAACTATAATAAAAAACCACATAGCAATTTAAATCTTGGGTGAGTTTTTGGATAGAGATTAGGTTTGTGGACAATTTAGAGATATGAAGAACATTTTTTAAAGTTAAAGAAGGGTTGTTTTTGACATCCCATACACTTTCTACAGTGGTCAAGGAGTCGTCAGCAAGAGCTATTTTCCTACTACTTGGACATAGTTTATATTTGAGAAAAAGGTTTGGTGAGTGGATCATGTGGTTGGTGACTTCTGAATCCATAATCTAGGAGTTAGCAAAGGTTGTCGAAGAGATATTTAAACCAATAGAGAGTTGAAATTTAACTAAATATGCCAAAGAACAAGTACCTAGGGGTTGTCTAGGTTGCCAATAAGGAACCTTAGCCTCTTAACTTCTTTTTGGTTGAGACTACCCAATAGCTTAGTTTAGAGCATCTTTATTGATTGTGCTCTAGTAGTTATCTTTTCAATCTTCAATATCTTCTTGAAATAAATATACGATCTTTGTGCAATTAAGGCATGTCACTAAACCACTAGTAATGAAGACTGGTTTAACTTTACTTCAAGAAACGATCTTGGGGCAATTAAGTCTGACTACAAGGCTAGTTGAAATCACAAGGTTGTTAGTGATATAAACTAGCAATGAAGGTTAGATAATAGAGCAATGAAGGCTACTCAAAGGAGAAGACAATGCAACAATGAAGGTTGCTCAACAGTAAAGAAGAGGAATCCCAAAAAAGTTTAGGGCTCTGATACTATGTAAAAAATATGAGAAAAGGATTCTAAATTTCTTCATTTATGAATTGACTTTACACGGTATTATATAATATTATAAGAAGAAAAATGATTACTCCTAAATCTGGATAGTTATCTAATCAAATCCCTCTATTTAAGTGATTAAATTAATCTAATCCTATCGCTTCATTTAAAGGATTTAAAATTGATCATCCTAATCTACTTATAACTCATCATAATTACTTTACAACTCATTTACATCTCAACACTCAAGTATAGCCTTTTGATAAGAAAATCTCTACTCAAATTAAGTATAAGTGCTCAAAAATACCAAGCATACTCATTATACGAATAAAAATGCTTTAGCTTTACTCAGGCCTTGAAACCCCATACATTCATTGACATCGTTACCTTGCTATGGACACCATTTTGCCTTTGCGCATGAAGAAGGTCCATAAGGTGACTTTTCTTGACTATCAAATTAGTACTTGAACCAACTCTCCCAATAGACAAAAATATATCATTTGATAGAAAAATCGGAGGCCAATCGTTGCAAATCAAATATAAAACTGTTAATCCATGTAACCTATAAAAAGCCAAGGCAACGTGCAAGAATAGTATGTAGAAACACATAAAAGCAAAATGGGGAAACACATAGAAGGAAAACAAACATGTATCTTTGGGAAAGGTAACACTAAAAAGTATTATCTGTCCAGCATCAGGAGGAGGCATGCCCATCTGTTGTGCAATTCTCCTTATCTGAGGTTGGAAACCCATATCCAACATTCTGTCAGCCTCATCTAGAGCTAAATACCAAAATTAATTGTAATGAAACTCTTACTCTCTCCAATAAATCTACCAACTGTTCAGGGGTTGCAACAAGTATGTCTATTCCTCTCTCAAGATCTCATAATTGTTAAACATCACAGAGCATCAATTAGCTTAAATAAAACATACAATTATAACAATTGAAAATTGTGTGTACAAGAAAGAGCAAAAATTTTGAATAGTAATTTCTATTTTGAAAAGGAGTTGCTAAATTCTATTTTGAAGCCATTTTCATATGAAAAATGTTAAAATAAATAATAACAAACTAAAAATGAGATATTAAAAAGATACCCAAGATAACATAAGAAGCTCCACTAAAGCCAATCATGTGCAACTTTAGGTTGTGTGAGATATTGTACATCCTTACCAAAAAAAACTGCTAAAAGAACTATCATGAAGCTACATTCAAGCAGGCAAATAGAAAAGTACCTTAAGAATATTAGAGAAGAGCATACTTATAATGGGAGTGAAATTAAAGTAGTTGAAATTAATGTCTCCATTGTGGAGTAAATAGTAACTGAAAAGGCCTTTATTTTGCAATAAAACATTCAACTCCAATAGCAATGTAAGATGCTAAATTCATTGTAGAAAGTACATTCATGTAAATTGTAAATTGTATTTTAAGCCTAAATGGAAATTCAAATTATTGGAGACATGAAAAAAGAGAAGCTTTCACCGAAGAAACTAGTAGAAACCTACTTTTTTCCACTTGTCGTTTAGATAAAATTAAAATATATATATATAGATAATTTAAATATAATTATATTATTAGGCATTCAGAAACCCATCCCAATCTTGAAAACTGAAGTCTTACCCAATCTTGAAAACTAAAGTCTTACTTTCTTCTCTTTTCTTTTAGAATTATTTTTTCTATTTTTATTCAAAGTCTCCTTATAGAAAACAATTGTTTTTTTAGGACAAAGCAATATTTACTAATTGTCGAGTTATAAATAGAGAAGAAGAAGAAAATATTCTTCCTTAAGTTAAAAGTATATATATTTTGGTTCAAGCAAGTATAAAGTTGTTGCCTCTATCCATTTGATACTGTTAAATACTTCAGTGGATTTATGGGATATTCGTGACTTCAATAGGCATATCACCCAATCTTCAAAATCAAACGACAAACATAGCTTAGACAGGGAAAAAAATAAAGCGATTAGTGTCAAAGATTCAATTTTCAGTGTCTCTACTATCAATGATGACAAATGAATAAACTAAAGAACTAGAATTCCTAAAAGCCAATCCTGGCTACTAAACCTTAACAATGACACTTCACTGCCTAAATAAAGAATATCCCTACATAAAAGCAATGATGACAGACTCATCTCAGTTCATCAGGAACATAACAAAGCAGCAATCTTTCCTAAAAAATATGGAATTACCATGTTGAAAAATGAAGTGCAACAAAAAAGAAGAAGCTTTTACAACAAGTTCTCACTCCAATGCCCAAATTTTGAATGTTGAAATCTTCTTTAATCTGTTAGCAACCAAAAAAAGAGCACCCCACAAGCACAACCAATGCAGTAAGGAAAACATTAAGCCACACCCATGTAAATTTCTCGTTCAACATTAATCAAAAGTATGAGTTTGAACAAAGAAAAATGAGACGTAAGCCCATTTTAACAGAGACAGACAAATAGGATAGAAGAGGAAGGGGAAGGGGCGATGGATGAGGAAGCCAGAGAGACAAAGGAACCGGAGACTTCAAAAACATTGGAAAATTGGAAGATGAAGGGGGAGAGACACATGGATGGGTTGGGGGTTGGGATAAAAATTGGATTATGTTTTGACCAAATTCACAAATACTAAATCTAAAACTACAGCCATAAAAATTCAAATAAAAATAAATAAATAAATTATAAATTATAAATTAATTAACTTACTCATGACAACCAAATAAATCTCAACCATATAAAGAGTAACATGATATTCATGATATAATTTGAGCCATTCATTGTTAAAATTCTAAAAATTCAAACCATCAAATTTTAAAGTATTGAAAAGAAAAAATAAACATTTACAAAAATAATATCTTATAACAATTCACTTTCCTCTTCACTTTTAAAATATATTATTATTATTATTATTATTATTATTATTATTATTATTATTATTATTATTATTATTATTATTATTATTATTATTATTATTAAAAAATTTAAACTTTATGAAACGTGCCTAAGGGATTCCTATTTTGCTAATCCATTTTTTTCTCGCCACTTGTACGATGAGACATAACTATACTACATTAATTCAAAATCTGGAATCTTTTATTATCCATTGAACCTTTCTCATCCCTACCGATAGTTACCAAACCTTCCAATATTAATTGAATTCTCCATCTACACGAAGTTGGAGCCAACATAATTACCATCCTTAATTTTAAGCACCTCAATCTCACTGGAGTCGACCAAAGTCACCATATATGTAAATTGTGATTCCACCATTTGAATAATACAAGAGCTAAGGTCTTTATAGCAAACCACAAAGAATGATCTAATCTTGTCAACCCTACCAAGCCGCGGTTAGTGGCCTAGAATTGAGAGTTTGACAATCATAGAAGGGGGGGGGGGGGGAAGAAAAAAACCCACTCTAACAACACACTCCCTTGAACTTTTAAAAAATCATGAAGACTCTAAGGTCTCTGTTGGACCATATAATTTCTAAAATTTTAAGACCCATTTTTTTTTTTAAATGATACAATTGATCATCAAACTTTGGTTGTGAAACCCACTTCATAGTTGCTTTAAAGCTATTGACAGTGAAATTTAGACCATATGGAACAAAGCCAAAACAAATTTTGCATTCAGGGAAACTAGTATGAAAATCATTACTTACTATGTCAACAAATCATGTTAATGTCTACAGCACTTTTTGTGCACTGAGATAACTTAGTTGTTTAAGATATAAACTTTATATAAATGCAAAAGTTATATACTTAATTCAAATAGCTTTTCTCAATGTATAATTCTTAAACACTTTATCATGTTTGCATAGTTTTATGGAATGATTACTATCTTGTTTCATTTTTTTTTTTTTTTGATCTATTAATTACTAAGGGTGAACTTGAATTGGAACTTTTCTAAAAAAATATTATAATACAAATGAATTTTGTTTGTAAAACATTAACAATTTTATTATTTAGTACATATAAATCTGTTGATTTTTGAATTTATATTTTTTTTATAAAATTTAATATTATATACATATTTATATAGGAGAAAAAATAAAGCTCAGCTGACTTAATTTATCTACTGACTTGATTTATCTATAAATTAATACTTCTCTTAATCAAATTAAATTACTTTGTTTTTTAAAAAAAGTGAAAAGTCATCTCACTTAATTAGATTTAGAAGTTTATCATAACTTTTTTTGTCAAAAAAAATGAAGGGTCATCTGACTTAATTTATTTGTTGAGTTGATTTATCTACAAATTAATACTTTTCTAAATCAAATTATATTTCTTTATTTTTTTTAAAAAATGAAAAGTCACCTGACTAATTGGATTAAAATGATTCAGATGCATGGTATCTAAATTAAAAGTAGTTTATGTGCAACCAAGTACATCTCACGTTTCTCCCTATTAAATACTTATTTGAATGATTAAACTTCATACATTAAGAGGCATCATACATTACATTTGTAGCACCTCAGAAGTTCCCTAAAAATTGCCTCCAACATCTCTGCCAGAACGCAAGCCCTATTCTAGATTGCTAGTGAATAACTGTACAATGGGACGACAAAGGTTGGACTATATTTTCCTGAATGAACTATCTAAAGGAAAATAATAGAAGTGCGTATGTTTCAAAATTTTGAGATTATAGGAGATATACAATGCACAAAAACCAAAAGAAGTAAATCTTTATTAATTTCTTGATTATGGATGAAAAGGTACAATTGTGACATTTTGGTTAATTGCAAAAGTTTGTTTTTGTTATTTATTCATTTATTTGCTTATGTAAGTTTCAAATTTCTAATTATTTGAAAAGTTTCTAAAACTATTGTTTTTATATGGGTTTGGTTTCTTGCAAGAAAATATGAAGCAATGTGTAATTCATAGTCGATTCATAACATATTTTCATGTACAGGAAGGAAGTTCTATATAATGAAAAAATTTTCACTTCAAATTTCCAAACCAACTTATAACATATTAAGTGAGGAGTTACAAATCTTGATCGATGGTAGCACTTACATAGAAGAAGTTGATGATAAGCTGGCCAATATTCCCAGATAAAAATTTCATTTACTTCCTTTTGAAAAGGTTCAATCATGCACAAGAGTCATCACTGTGTTAGTTGATAAGGCACAAATAAACCTTCTATTATAGTTGATTTCTAAAATCTTAGTAGGTTTGGCACTTATTAAACCCAGTTACGTGAGCAACAACTGTTAGTGTTATACTCAAGATGTAACACCCTACTACCTAGGCCCAAACAGGGCTGGGGATGTCGCTCCATCCAAAGGACAAAGGGTTTTTATAATTAGGTCACACAAATAAAAAAAATAAAATAATACTTTAAAATTAAAACTTATTACAATCCAAAAATTCAAGACAAATCCGAAATAAAAATTGCTTACTCTCAACTCCTAAAACATTACATAAAATAGATAACAGAATATCTTCCAAGCAGGCAACAACTAGCTACTCATCCCCATAGCAGGATCGACCTGAAATCATGGTAAAAGGGGTGATGAGATAAAAATCTCAGTAAATCCGTGAGTGCTTTGAGTGTTCAGTGAAAGCAGTTCGTGAATGCAAAGTGTAAGAACTTCATAAGAAATATACTGGCAAGCAATAAACAATGTTCAAAATCAAGAGTGGCGTTTTGGCTTTTCCAACTATACATGTACAATAAAATCAACCACTTAAAGGGGTGGTCATGGGTTACCACACATTGGGCCCCATAATCATACAATGGTCAGAATGCCACACTTTGTGCAGACTGACAAAAAGTAGATGATCGGCCTACCGGGTAAGATACTCCTCCTTCTCTACACCCAAACAAAACCGATTATCCACTCCGGCAACACACAGTTCATATGACTGAAACCTGCTAGCTCAAACCGGCATGACTAAGTAGTACTGACGTTTCTCTAAGTTGAGTTCATCTTCTAGAGGTGGCCTCCTGCCAGAAGACTCACTCTTACTCTTCAAAACTAGTACTGCTAGTCTACCCTTATTGAGTACTCAACATAGTTCATCCCACTTGGGAAAAAACTAATAAAACATAGCTTTACTTGAAAATGGCAATCAAGGGTTTCCAAAGTCTTTGTCAAAATTAGTTTTAGAAACAATTTAGTGTTTGAATAAAATTGCTTGTTATTTTTCAAATAATTGGTTTGACTGAAACAAGAAAGGAAACAGTCCCTAATTGCCTTTACCAAATCAGTGTTCACAAACTTCGTGTTTAGCTTGCCGTAACAACTTTTGCAACAAATAGGTTTTATGCAGGAACTTACCTGATCATTTGCTCGAGATAGAATAAAGATCTCCAAAAGCTGACCTAACCCCGTCTGGGGTAAACATAAGCCATAATTAAACTCAAGCCAAAATTTGCTTTCACAAATAATCCTAGCTCAACTTACCACAATCATGATCCTAGTGTCCCAAGCTTTAAGGCTAGATAATAAATAAAGGGTTTATAAAATAAATCTAACTTGATATTAAAATAACTAAGGTTTGTGAAATAGTTACTAATAAGTTGTAGGTTTAAATCTTGCTATAAATAAATTAGGGTTTATTTGATGAAGGGTCCTAAGTCCTAGATGATATTATTTAAGGTAATAATCTATTAATAATTAATTATTAGAAAATAATTGGTAAATAAAATTAGTTGTAAGTAAATTTTAATACCTTTGATTAAAAGATAACAAATAAAATTTATTATTATTTATGAACATAAGACTTACAAAATTAATATTTTCCATATTATGATTATTTATATAAAAGGCTTTATTTGATATTATTATTATATAATATCTGTATATTTTATTTCTTTAACAAGAGCTATCATTTATTTGACTAAAATATCATTATTTTATATAATAGTCAAAATCCACACTTTCCTAAGGTTTTCGAAATCACTAGAAGGACTAGTATTAATTATTTTATTGATGAAATAAAATTGGCTAACTCAATTAGCTTAGGGACAATAAGGTCATGATCATAATTCCTATTGCTAACCATAATTATGAACATACACTCTACACCAATCAACAAAATATCCAATCATGACTAAAGGCATAAATCCAAATCTACCAAGACATGATCCAAACTCTATTAAACATAATCATATTCATGGCCTTAACAAGAATATATGAACATAAAACCCTATTCACCAAAGGTGATATAATCTCTAACATGCTTGATCATTCATACTACTCATGATATGAAGGCATGCAACAAACCCTAAAAACATCATACATTTAACCAAGACAAATCATCACATGCTTCAATCCCAACTCTATCACAAAAACACATGATCAATCTCCAAATATATTCCATTGTCATCCAATTACATCCAAACGACATGAATCTAGAATTTAAAGAGAAGATTGAAGAGGCTTACTTGAATGATGACTACCTTGAAGACATTTCAAGAGAATCCTCTCGCTAGGAAGGCTTGATCCATCCAATGAGAAGAAGAAAAATGGCCATGGTGGAAGTAACTATTCGGCTGAGAGAGAGAGAGAGAGAGAGAGAGAGAGAGAGAGAGAGAGAGAGAACGAAAAAGAGAGTTCATTAGTATATATTCATTAAGGTCAAAGATGGAAGAAGATGGAGTTATTTGATCATGCTTACCTTGGAAGTGTTCTTGGGCCTTTAAGAAAATTATGGCTTTTTATCCGAAAGTGGAACTTTGATTTCAGCGTTTGATGTTAAAAATTGTAGAAATGGATTCAAGAGGATGAGTAGGTATGATCTGGAGTTTTTGGAGAAGATTGGAGATGTTTTGAGAGGTCTTAGGTGTGAAAATGGTGGTAGGTGTTCTTGATATTCTTGGAGGTTTGGAGAGAATAGAGAGAATAGATGAAGGCTGGCCGAAATTCTGCTTAAAAGGAGTGGCCGAACGGTTTGGAGATTTTTGGTAATTGGATTTTCAGATTTGGGAGGAAAAGGAAAGCTGATTGTTTAAAATTCAAAAGTAATACTTTAGGGAATCAATCATGGTAGCAAATATGGTAAGTAGATCTTTGTTGATGGAGGTCTTTTGGAAGTTGCAATGGCCGAATACTTGGCTGGAATTTTTGCTAAGTTGAATGATGTTTGAATGAGCTTTAGGGTGGCCGAAATATGGAGCATAATGGTGAAGGAATTTTCTGGTTAGTTGAGGGTTAATCTATGGGAGTTTGCTGGGATATTTTGCTGGAATTTTGGACTCCAATTGATGGCTTGATTGGAGTGATTGATGGAGAGATTTTAGGAGCAGCCATGGAGCTCCTTTCGTGCAGAACACTGGTGGGGATGATGAAGTTCAGTTCATGGCTGTTCAAGGTGGGTTTTACAGAAAAATGGGATGAGTTTTGGACAAGGGTGAAGAAGGAACAAAGCTGAAAATTCTGATTAACCTTTCGCAAGGCTTGCTGAAATTTCTAGGCAGATTTTTCTACCATGCTTCTGCCAACTTGCAAAAGCTTTGAAAGGGTTTTGGGGAATCCTTTAAGGTTGGTTTCCAGCCTTCTTTATGGAGGAAGAACAAGGTTGAATTGTTGATTGAAAAGTTGGAAGAAACAGCTTAGTTTTTAACTCACCAAATTGCGAAACTGTCCAGGAATTTTTCGTTTTTGCACAGCTTTTGTGTAGTCTAGTTTTGGCTGAAGTTTTCAGTCTTCAAGCTCAGTGGATTGGTCATTTTTTCTGGCAGTATTTGAGAGGAAAAGATGGCTGAAAATTTTGACAATTGGATTGATCAAGAAGCTGGAAAATTTTTCAGTTTACTACATGAAGAAGATGAACACACATAGGTTGGAGTTTGAAGGTTCAACCATGGAGATTAATTCTCTTGGGCACCTTCCATAACTCCTCCCCATTTTCTGTCAACAAGATATCCTCACATAGACATTTTTGAAACCTCAATATCACAGAACTTTGCTGGAATTTTCTGGAAATAAAATTGGCTTGGATAAATTGAACAACCTAATTGATTAAGAACTAAGAAAAGCTAGAGATCAAAGAAGGGCATGAATTCCTTAGAAATTTTTGTAGGGCACAAGAGTGGAATTAGGACATTCCTTTCATGTCTCCCCTAGGACAACACTCCTACTCTTCCCTAAGACATGCAAGGGCCGAAATATAGCCTACCTAACAAAAATAAAATTTAATCATGCTAAAACTCAAATGATGGAATTTGAACTCAATACCTCAAGTATAAATTCCAAAGCTCCATCCACTAAACCACAACAACTCTTTTTCTTATTTTCTCTCCCAAATATTTTTCTTATTTAATTCTCAAGCTATCTCCCTATTTCCACCTCAAGCAAAATTACTATTTTGCCCTTCTTACTCACTAAGCACAATTAAGCCATCTAGACTACAAATCACATATACAAAGTATATAAAATCATATTAAAATATATTTATACATGCAAGAAATTATGATATGCATCCCGACCCCTTACTCTAAGGTTGGTTTTAGTTAGGGTTTCACACTAGAGGCAATCATTTGTACATTGTATATGACACATTTATATAATAAAGACATTCTTTATCTTATCAATTTGTTTCATTTATACATCATGTGTATATAACTATTAGATAAACTTCCAAGTGTAATACTGTATTAAGAAAATCATGATAGAGATCATGATGTGAGATTTTTACTACATTGGATTGTGTTTGTACTTAAATTATGCTTAATTATAGTATTAATGATATATGACATCATTAATATGTTAAAACTAGCATGTGTTATATTTCTTGATTGGATCAAGCGGTGGTTCTTACATATGTAAGTATTATGATATTCAAATTTCACATGTGGATGCTTATTAAGTAATAAGATCATTGGATGACCTAACTATGAGATAACTACATGGATAATTATCTAGTGCCAGTAATAAAATCTCATTATAGTGAATGTGTAAGTATCCTTAGACTTGAGATCTCCAAGGTATTTTGTATACTGAGAGTTGTATTTTGATTCCAATATCTGGAGTCCTTGCAAGACCACCTATAGGATGGATATTGGATACAACAGAAAGTAAAAAAAAAAGTAGTTAAAAAGGTCAATAAATGATTCATCATTCCTAATAATAGGAGCATATATATTATGGCCACTTGTATGGAATCATTACTTGAGAAGTCTTTGGCCAATGTGACTATGTGTTGAAAATAGTTTCAATTGATATACATGTTGAGTAATGGATTTTAGAACAAGTACTAATAAATTCGGGTTAGAATTAATTATATTATAGTAGGAATTGGTAGTAATTCCATACTCTAAAATCGAGTGAGATATAGTAGGATGAAAGAAGTTTATTGAATTAATATTTTGTTATTGAAAGGTTCATGTAAAACTACTTGACTTTCTAAATTTTTGTTTGGTCAAGATGCATTGCTAGATGCTGCTCTTAATCTCTTAAATATAAATTTATTAATTAAAGAATTAATAAATTAATCATAATTTGAATTAATAAATTAATTCTAATTATTAAGAATTATTAACTCTATAGTAATTAGAACATGCTATCAATAGACCGGAAAACCTAATAGATCGCACACAATAGAGGATTTGATACTTAAAATATTATGTGATAATATTATTGGATTAACTTGTGAAAAGAAATAATAATTATGAATTAATTATAAAATGTTATAATTAATTGAATAAAATTACAATTATTTAAAAGCCTTATATTCGAGTTATGAACATGTTATAACTTAAGAGCTAAATTGTAAGTTCAAAAAATTTCAAAGCCCATAATAGAAAAAGGAGTTATTATTGTTTCCTAAAAGCTTAAGAAACATACGAAAAGGTTTGTGTTTGTGTTGTCCAGATTATTCATTAGTTTTCCTAAAAAGGTTTCAGAAACATAAAAAAAGGGCTTCACGTGTGATTTGATGTTTTAAGAAGGCGGTGGACTTTTATAAAAGAAAAGTCATGTCGACTAGAAAGGATGACGCATATAGCATTACAGAAACCTTCTTTTCCCTTATTCCTTCTTCGGTCCAAATTTAAAACCCTGGCCAGTTATATTTATTTTCTAATCGAAAATTTTAGTAGTTCTTGAATACATTTTCATGTGGATCAATATCGGAAAAATTTTTACGTTTGGAATTTAGTGATTCAAAACTTGGACAAATCTAAGGAAGAGTTTTGTTTGCGTGAAAAAAAAAAATTTTAAGTTATGTTTTTCAGGTAATAAATTTTTCTTCTCTCTTCTAACTCGTTTAATTACATATAAGTGATTCTGTTGCGTGGATTTCATTTTATTTTTTCATTGCGTGTAAACTGGTTTGCATAATCTAAATTCAACAATAGTATTAAATCCATCTCGTATATATTTTATGAGTTTATTATTAATTTTTTTAAAATTATTTCATAAATTAATTCAGGTTTGTGAAATTGTTTCACGAATAATTTGTTTTTGGAAAATTCGTCTTAGTGGATTATTATTATTTTTCCTTCACATATTAATTACTGAAATTGGTTTCAGTAAAAGAATTTTTGAAATCCTGAAATTTTTGTTTATTAAGAAAAAAAAATTGATAAGACATTGCTGTGCGAAATTGTTTTTGCATTGCAATGCGAAATTGGAAATTGTTGGTTTCGGTTTTTCCCGGGAAATTGTTTCTGGAAAGGGAAATGAAAAAAAAAAAATTGTTTTTTGAATGCTGAAAGGTTTAGAGGAAAAAAGTTTAAAAAAAAAAAAAGGAAATTGCAAGAAAAATGTTTCTGCAAAGCCCCTGGGCAGCCTTGGAACTTCCTAGGCCTCCCAGCACTTCCATAGGCTGCCTCCTGTGTTTTAAAAAAAAAAAAAGAATCTTTTAACACATTAGTTTTTTCTTAATTCGAAAGGGATCTACAAGTTTTTCCAAAATTTTGATTTTTAGATTCACAAAGTTTTCAAAATTTGATTTTAGAAATAACTTTATTATTTTTTTAAAAATAATGATTTTGAGATTTAGTGTATTTATTTTATTTTTTCAAAGTAATGATTTTGAAAATTTTTATTCCATATATATTTATTTTGCTTAATATATTTTAAGCATGTTCTTGGCTTGGCTTGATTATGGATTTAAACCAATTAATTATGATTAATTAATATTGTGGCATACATTTTATTGCTTTATTTTGAATAAATAGGGCTTGTGAGTCCTGCATTTCTCTATAATTCTCTTATAATTTCTCTTCTCATCTAATTCCCTTCGAATGTAACTCGAGGTTTCTTTATTAGGAATTCATATAATTAGTTTACATAGGTTAGATGTGAATAGAAATTATTTTAGAAACTTATGGAGATGGCGATCAAGACGAAACAAGAAGATGGTAAGACATTCTTCTCAAAACATGCACGAACACATAGGTTTGACCAAAATTAATTTCCTACTTGACTCAAGGAAATTAATCTAAAAAAGTCCACAACCAACTCATATAATTAAGTCTATTACAATATTATTAATGTGTTGATATTTATACATGCCAAATGTATCAGGCCACTAATATAACAAATCCCTCAGTTAATATTAAATCTAATACCTTCCATTAATATAGTAAGAACGAGAGATCTTTTTCGAGACCAGGTTGTTGGGCCCAAGCTTCTTGACATCGAGTATGTTCGAACAATGAAATTTATATTCTTGATTAATAGGTTGGGTTTATCTAATTTCTTTATCCCAATTGGGCTAACTCAAGTATAAAGAAAATTAGAAGTAAATTGGGTTAACCTAAAGGCTTTAAGATTAAAATATATTAATCACCAAATAATCCAGTAATTATATTCGATGTAATTGGTATTGGATACCTACTATTGAACTAAAGAATGGTTTGTTGGGCAGACCTAAGGTCATTCTTAAGGAATTTGGATACTAGTCCACTAGGAAAGCTTCCAATGGGCTTTTCCTAATTAATAGTGGGGGCTATTGATTTGAGTAAAATAGTAAAAGAATTATACGTTTAATTAAAGACCTAATTATTTACATATCCTATGCATATACAATTTGCTAAATTTCTCTATCTTTACATCTATGTTATTTGCATCATGTCATCCAACTTGAATTTACGTAGCATCTTAGAAGCCAATAAGTTTACCGAGTCAAAATTTTTAGACTAGTATAGAAATTTGAGAATCATTCTCAAGTCGAAAAAGGTACTCTACATGTTAGATGTCCCTATTCTGCCACCACCAGCCCAAAATGCTCTTGCTGATGAGCATGCTGTCCATAAGAAGCACTAAGAGAATAGTGACACAACATCTTATATTATGTTGGCATCAATGAACTCTGAGCAGTAAAAGCAGCATGAGCATATGGATGTTTACTATATTATCTTCTATCTTAGGGAGCTATTTGATCAGCAAGCTAGAATAGAGAGATACGAGATCTCTAAACAGTTGTTCCGATCTAAGATGACTGAGGGTGCTTCTATGGCCATTCATGGGTTGAAAATACTATGATTGATCGAGAAGCTTGGGTCACTTGGGTTTGAAATGGATCATGAATTATGTGTCGCCTTAATTCTATAATCTTTACTAAGTAGATTTTCACAATTTATGATTAACTACCAAATGAACAACAGTGAGACCACACTACCCGAATTGATCAACATTCTTAAGACTCCAGAAACCTCCTTGAAAAAGGAAACCAATGTAGTTATATTGGTAGATTCTTTCTCTTCTAAGAAGAAAGCTCCTAAGAAGAAGAAGAAGGTTCCCACTAAGACCAAAGGTGGCGTGAAGAAAAAGGAGGCAACTACCAAAGGCCTGTTGGAATATATGCCCTCTAAACTAATTTATCTGATGTAATTATTGAATTTATTAATAAAAAATTTTATTCTCAAAATTTGTTTGTAAATTTACATTTTGTTTGTGCACGATTTTCGTTTGGAAAGGACACATTGTGCTTAAGTAAGTGATCTATGTGAATGGTGGTCTTTCACAATAAGGTATGGATCACAGATTACTTAACACATAAATGTTTGTTCTTAATCAATTGATGAGAATGGGAATCTCATCATGTATAGGTTATTATGTTATGAATTTTAAATGGGGAATAGCTTACCTTTAGCCAGTGAGTAGTCCACTCACTTCATAGCATGAGCGTATTTTGAATATGTAGAACAGGACATGTAATAGTGGTTCTAAAAGTACTACTTAAAAGAAACTCAGACTATTACTATTATAGCGTGGACTAATACTCTACCGCTTGAGTATGAGTTGGTAGTTTAACGAAACTAGAAGCATATACTTTGATATACTGTAGTTGACGTTCTCTTATAGAACTAACTAATATACTTGTATGTTAGGTATATGTGACTAGTTAGTTAAGACAAACTTGTACAAGATAGCTTCAACACTATATCACACTTTGTGGCTATTCAAATAATCTAATTATCCAAGACCTTGGGGAACATGACTTAGATGTTTACTTTAGGGTAACTCTCTTGAAAAGTGAAAACATTCCAAGAGTCGTGGATCATTGGACTAGAGGTCTAAGGATGGTAGATGTCTATTAGAGAGGTGTTAGTACACTCTTCCTCTCTAATTGCACAGCGATGCGTAGAGGGGTATTTTAGTCATTACACTTGTAGGTCGAAGACTTTGCTAATACAGTATTGTTGTTGGGGTCAATATTTCCTTATGGTGATATTAGAAAATATTTAAAATGCAAAGTATAGTTATTTATATAGCAGGGGTATTTTGGTCATTTTAGTAGCCAAGGCGATGTGTCTTTTAGTCCCCGGAATAGCCTTTAAGTCATGAAGGATTTGGGTTAAGGAAGTAGTCTTGATATTTATAGGTTTTATTTTATTAGTCTAATTTATTATTGGACTAGAATAAAATAAAATGTCCGAGAAAGTATTTATTTTATTTAGTTTGATTGGTTAATTAATTATTCAGGACCCAAGACTCAGATTGAATAATTAAAAAATTAATCTGGATATAAATTAGATAAAAGGTATGAAATTTTATAATGATCTATTTGGACTTGTTAATTATTTATTGGGTTGTTTAATAAAGCTCAGAAAATAAATAACTGAGATTTATTATTTATGGGTGTTCAAACTCAAGAATAAATAATTTTATCTGGCCTAATGAATAAGACCAAGGTAAAATAAAAATTATTAAATTAATTAATTATTAATATATTTATTTACTTAATTAAAATAAAAAAACAACACGGGATGGATCACATGTTGTTTCGCGTGTAAGATAATAGAAAACATGAACGCTTTCTGTTTGCACGCGGGTGGAGTCTCTCTCGGAGGATCTGCTGAAATGAATGTCAATCATTAAGATGTGGGGAATGGTGGATTGAAGCTTCTGCATTCAATTTTCATTTCATAGAAACAAACCCAAAATCTCACAGAAAGAATTCGTTAAAACTTTCACCAAAGTTGATCAAACCCAATATTCAAGCTTTCACCGGCTGTGCTACGGGCATCATTTCAGAAGATCAAAAGCTTCACGTGGATGAGATGCAATAGACGTTTGCAAGGATGTGAGCTACTAGCTTCAAATATCCTGATACAAACATCTACACCAGTGCAAAGAGAACCATTTAATCACAAAGGTAAAATTTTTGTTTTCCTAACATACTTTCATTTTGATGATTTTTACCATTTTAAGCCTTCAAGGCCAATATCATTATTGTGGTAAGATGAGCCATTGGAGGCGCAACTGCAAGATCTACCTGGAGACCTTTAATGAGATGAAGGAGAATGAAAAGCTCGCGGGTACTTCTACTTCCACTCCTAGTATGTTTATAATTGAAATTAATAGTGCCTTTAAAAATAAGATATGGGCATTGGATACCAAATGTGGATCCCATTTGTATAATAATTTGTAGGGACTAAAGGACAATAGAATGCTTGAAAATGGCAATTTGGACTTACATGTTGCAAATAGAGGAAAGGTTGCTGCACTTGTTATGGGGACTTATCATCTACACTTGCTTTCTGGATTGATTTTAGAACTTATAAACTGTTATTATGTACCTGTTTTACTTAAGAACATTATTTTAGTTTCTTGTTTGGAAATGAATGGTTTTCATTTATTTTTTAAGAATAAAGGTTGTTCTTCTTCATTAAGTGATGTCTAATATACTGCAACTTTGATAAATGGTTTGTATGTTTTAGACATGAATGATCTTATTTTTAATATAAACGAGAAGAAATAAAGAAAAGATAACTCAATCTCATCTTATTTATGACATTATCGTTTAGTCCATATAAATGAGAATCGTGTTTCTAAGTTACACAAATTTGGTGGCTTAGGGCCATTTGATTATGAATTATATAGTACATGCGGTCTTGTTTACTTGAAAAAATGGCTAAAACTGCATTTTCTGGAAAAGGGAAAAGGGCCAATGAGTTATTAGAACTCATAATACTGATGTATGTGGCCCAATATCAATACAAGCAAGAAGAGATTATCAATACTTCATTACCTTTATTGATGATTATTTATGATATGAGTATTTGTATATAATGAAATACAAATCAGAAGCATTTAACAAGTTCAAAAACTTATAGAATGAAATAGAGAAACAACTTGGCAAAGGTATTAAAACTTTAAGATCTGATCAAGGATGTGAATGCTTAAATTAAGAGTTTTAAAGTTATCTAAGAGAAAATGAGATATTACTTCAATGGACTCCATCGTATACACCTCAACATAATGGTATATCTAAGAGAAGGAATCGAACCCTTCTAGACATGGTACGGACTATGATGGCTTTTACAAACTTACCAAAATCATTGGGGAATGTGCACTGGAGACTGCTATATATATACTGAATAGAGTTCTATAAAAAACAGTTGCATTACCTCAAGAGTTATTTTTTTGGTAAGAAACCAAAGTTATCTCACTTGAGAATATGGAGTTCCCCTACCTTTGTTAAAAGGCTGTAGTCAGACAAACTTGAAAATAAGTCTGACAAGTGTTTATTTGTTGGATATCCAAAAGAATCATTCGGATATTATTTCTATCTCCCTTTCAAAAATAAAGTATTTTTTTCAAAGCATGACGTTTTTTTAGAGAAGGAGCACATGCTTAAAAGGGACAGATGGAGTAAAATTAAACTTAGTAAAGTTTAAGAAGAACAAACAAACATGGATCAACCATTTGATCCCATATCTATTGAAAGAATGGATGAATATTCATCTACACAAGAACCTCGTAAGTCTAGTAGAATACATGTTGTACTTGAGAAATATAGATTTCTCATAAGTGGCCATAATGACACATTGCTCATAGATGAAGATAAGCCTACTACTTATAAGGATGTTTTGAATAGTTCAGAATCTGACAAATGGCTTGAGGCCATGAAGTTAGAAATAGATTCCATGTATGAAAACCAAGTATGGATATTGGTTAATCCACCTAAAGGAAGCAAACCCATTGGGTACAAATGGATTTTCTTTTAGAAAATCGATATGGATAGTAACGTAGTTACCTATAAAGCATGACTGATTTTTAAAGGTCATCGTCAATGATATGGTATTGACTATGACGAAACTTTCTCACCAGTTACCATGCTAAAATCTATAAGGATACTCCTAACACTTGCCGCCTATTATAATTATGAGGTCTGGCAAATGGATGTGAAAGCAGCTTTCTTAAATGGAAACCTAACTGAGGAAGTATACATGATACAACTTGAGGGTTTCACATCCAAAGCTAGTACAAAAGTATGTATGTTACAAAGGTCTATTTATAGACTTAAGCAAGTTTCTTGGAGTTGAAACATCCATTTTGACGAAATAATTATAGAATTTGGCTTCATTCAAAATATGAATGAACCTTGTGTATACAAGAAAGTTAGTGAAAATGCAATCGTTTTCCTATTACTTTATGTAGATGATATATTGCTAATAGAAAATGATGTCTCGGTTCTTCAATCTGTGAATAATTGGTTAGCCAAGAAGTTCTCCATAAAAGATCTTGGAGAAGTAACCTATATTCTAGGAATAATGATCTATAGAGATAAATAAAAAAGGTTGCTCAGTCTTTCATAGTCAATGTACATAGACAAAATGCTAAAAAGGTTTAGCATAAATCAATCTAAAAAGGGATTCTTACCCATGTCGCATAGGGTAAGCCTTTCAAAGTCAATATCTCCTCAGACACAAGTTGAAAGGGATCGCATGAGTAGAATTTCATATGCTTCGACAATTGGATTTATCATGTATGCTATGATATATACAAGGCTTGACATATCCTGTGCTCTCAGCTTAACGATCAGATACTAATCTGACCCTGGAAAGAGTCATTGGGTGGGTGTGAAGAATTTCCTTAAGTAGTTGCGAAGGACTAAAGATGTATTCTTGGTATATGAAGAAGGTGATTTGAAAATAAAAGGGTATACTGATGCCAGTTTTCAATCCGATAAGGATGACTTCAAATCACAATTAGGCTATATATTCACATAAGTAGAGGGGTAGTAAGTTGAAAAAGTTCCAAACAAGATTCTATTTCCAATTCGACGATTGAAGCTAAGTACATAGCCACTTCTGAAGTAGCTAAGGAAGCAGTTCAGATCAAGAAGTTTGTGACAAAATTAGGAGTGGTCCTTAGTATTTTTTATCCAATAATTTTGTATTGTGACAACAATGGAGTTATTTCACAAGTAAAGGAACCTCGGTCTCTCCAGCAATCCAAACACGTACTAAGACGCTATCATCTAATCCGAAAGATCACATATAGAAAGGATGTAAAGATAGAAAAAGTTCCCACGGATGAGAACATAGCAGACCCGCTCACTAAGGCATTGCCCCAGAAGAAACATGATAGATATGTTGAATCATTTAGTATTCAATTTAATATGATTGACTCTAATGCAAGTGGGAGTTTGTTAGTGTTATTCCCTAGGCAATCACGTATACATTGTATATGGCATATTTATATAATAAAGGCATTCTTTATCTTATCAATTTGTTTCATTTATACTTCATGTGTATGTAACTATTAGATAAAGTCTTAATGCAACACTGTGTTAAGAGAATTATGATATGAGATTCCTACTACATTATATTATATTTGTGCTTAAATTATCCATAGTCAGAGTATTAATGAGATAAGACATCATTAATATGCTAAGATTAGCACGTGTTATACTTCTTGATTGGATCAAGCGGTGGTTCTCACATATGTGAGTATTGTAATACTCAAAATTAACACATGGATGCTTGTTCGGTGAACAAGATCACTAGATGACCTAACTATAAAATAACTACATGAATAACAATTTAGTAAAAAAAAAAAAAAAAAACAACAAACTAAGCCTTAATCCCAAGTAACTTGGGATCAGCTACATGAACTAACGTCAGGCAATGTATGGTCATCCACGTGAATCCTCCCTCGCCACTTCCTTTTATTGAACATTATACTCTCATCCAAATCTAACAAAGACATATCTCTTTTAATCACCTCTATCCAAATCGTTTTAGGCCTACCTCTACCTCTGTCTAACCTATTCTGCTTCACTCTCTCCATCGTCCTAACAGGAGCATCCCTTAGTCTTCTCTGAACATGTCCAAACTAACACAGGCGATTTTCTCTAATCTTTTCCTCAATAGATGCCACACCCACTTTTTCCCTAATGGTTTTATTTCTGACTCTATTCTTTCTAGTATATCCACACATCCACCGTAACATATGCATCTCAACTACTCTTATTTTTTGAATATGACACCTTTTAATTGCCCAACATTCCGTGTTATATAACAAAGCAAGTCTTACGGCTATCCTACAAAACTATTTAGTGCTAGTGATAAAATCTTATTATAGTGATGTGTAATTATCTTTAGACTTGAGATCTCCAAGGTACTTTGTTTACTAAGTGTTGTCCTTTGATTCCAATCTCTGGAGTCTCTACAAGACTGCCTATAGGATGGATATTTGGTACAATATAAAGTAAACGAAAGTAGTTGAGAGGCTCAATAAATGATTTATCACTCATAATAGTAGGGGCATATATCTCATGACCACTTGTATTGAATCATTACTAAAGAAGTCTATGGCCAAGGTGACTGTGTATTGAAAATAATTTCAATTGATACACATATTGAGTAATTGATTATGGAATAAGTACTAATAAATCCATACTAAAATTAATTATATTCTAGTAGAAATTGGCACTAATTCTATACTCTAAAACTGAATGAGATATGGTATGATAGAAGGAGTTTATTGCACTGATATTTTGCTATTGAAATGTTCATGTCAAACCACTTGACTTTCTAGATTTTTGGGTGGTCAAGATGCATTTCTACATGCTGCTCTTGATCTACTAAATATGGATTTATTAATTAGAAAATTAATAAATTAATCTTAATTATAATTAATAAATTAATTCTAATTATTAAGGATTATTAATTTATAGTAATTAGAATTAATTCATAATTCACTATTAATAGACCGAAAAACCTAATACATTACACACAATAGAGAATTTGGTACTCAATATATTATGTGATAATATTATTGGGTTAACTTGTGAGAAGAAATAATAATTATAGGTTAATTATAAAATTTTATAATTAGTTAGGTAAAATTTCAATTATTTAAAAGCCTTGTGCTCGAGTTATAAACTTGATTTAACTCAAGGGCCAAATTACAATTTCAAAAAATTTCAAAGCCTATAATGCAAAAGGGAATTATTATGGTTTCCTAAAAGCTTAAGAAACATACGAAAAGGTTTCTGTGTTTATGTTATCCAAATTATTCATTAGTTTTCCTAAAAAGGTTTAAGTGAAAAAGGGCTTCATGTGTAATATGATGTTTTAAGAAGGTGGTGGACTTTTATAACAGAAAAATCATGCCGATTGGAATGGATGATGCATATAGCAATACAGAAACCTTCTTTTCCCTTATTTATTCTTCAGTCAAAATTTAAAACCTTAGCCGCCATATTATTTTTCTAGTAGAAAGTTTTTGTGGTTCTTGAATACATCATCGTGTGGATCAATATTGGAGAAATTCCTACTCTTTGAATTTAGTGGTTCAAGACTTGGACAAATCTATGGAAGGGTTCCGTGCCCACAAAGGAAAATTTTAAAAGCAACGTTTTCAGGTAACAAAATTTTCTTCTCTCTGGATTTCAATTTATTTTTCCACTACGTGTAAACTAATTTACATGATCGAAATCCAACAACAACATATCATCTCAATTATTGTCGATCATGGAGAGAAGATGCAGCTTGTCCGTCCTTCACCTTCACTCTTCTCATGATTCACCTCTGAAACCCTACTTACCTCCAAAAACACCGACCTTTTAAAATCATCTAATGGTATGTCAAAGTTCCTTAACTGACAACATCAGAAAATATACTACTATTAGGTAAAGTAATCGCGTAGGGTTTATCATCCTGTGGATTCACCATAAGATTGAGATTAGGAGAATAGGTATGTTGTCTTCTATAAATCCATCTTCCATCTTAAACTTTATTTTTCCCATTTTTCTTCTAATTTGTTAAACTCTTTGTGGCTGATTTTTGGGTTTTTGAAAAATTGGACTGCTTTGGGAAAGTGGTTTAAATGGTGAAATATTTGTCTCAACTTCCCACGTTTTTTGAAGGGTAGTCATCATCATCTATACAAAGTTTCACGTTTGTTGATTCGGATTTTTGGATTGTCAAATTGGATACAATAATTTTTACCCCTTTTGCTAAAAACCCTCTTATTTGGATTTCAGGATTGTCAAATGAGATACATGAAACTTTTTCCTCCTTCTGAAACTCGAAATGCTACCTTCTTCTCTATCTTGGGTCTTGGAAGGTTGAAAACATTGTTGAATTAGATAATTGCCTATAACGTCTACTACACACTTAGACTCTTTAGGGGTACGAATTTGTCCTATAATGGGTAGTACAAATGGTACAATATAGTTTCTTTACTCTTTTAGATGCATCAATTTGTCCCTATTTCTCTAAAGAAGTTTCATGTATATAAGTTGGGAAATTCTAGAATATGGTTTAAATGTTGAAACAGAAACTAAAACATAGGATTTTTCAATACTTCATTACCATTGTTTGAAAGATTACTACTTTTATGAGTCACTGTGTTGGATGTTTGGTTTCTCGATTGAAGGAAGTTTTGAATGCCAAATTCATTAAATGAAAATTAATGATACTTACGCTAAGGGATGCAGATTAGTTATGTGGGGACTTTTGCATCAGTTGTATAGGTAGTTGATGCATCAGTTTGGATTTTTCAGAGGATAGTTTAGTCCATTGTTTGAAAATTATTCATTTCTTTTATGATCAATCTTTATTATTTGATTCCCTTCAAGAGGAACTTGCTTGATTTTTTAAGACATGCAAAATCCTACAATGGCAAATGAAATCTTTGTAAGTCATGTGCCAAACATGTGTGATAGGAGCTGTTTCTTTTTTTTTTTTTTTCTCCCCCTGATGAGTAATTGTGTTCTTATATGGTAGTCTTTTTTTTTTTCTAGAAAATTTGAGAAGAATCGTTGTATGTCTTATTTCCCACACATATCCAAAATAAAAGCAAAAGTGATCAAAGCTTTGACCCCAAATAAATGCTATTGATGGCTTCCTATTATTTTCAAACTATTTTGCCAATGTTTGATAGAATATGATTTTGAGTGGCATTGACTGAAATTTTTTAATTTCAATTTTCTAATTTAAGAATTCTTTTAGGCCCAAAATCAACTCAAGCAGTCTAGAAAAAGAAAACATTTTTCCAATAGAAGTTCTAGATTGGACTCAAAAGATACAATAATCAAATTTTATTTCTGGTAGATTCAATCCTTTTAACTAACATTTTCCATACGCACTGATTTGCCAATTAATAATATTAATAACATCATATGAAGAATATTCTGATGATTTATGATTTCCAATATTTGGTTTCCCAGTATAAGAACCTTCAGTACAAGAAATCTGCCAATTATAAGCTATCCGTGGCAAATTAGTGGCAAATTGCCACAAATATTTTATTTAGAAATACTTTCCGTGGCACACATTCCTCTTCATGGACCAACCACACCGGATTGCAACCCCTAAATTGTTCAAGAATTGCACAACGCAAGTATCGAACCCATAACCTCTGAAATGCAGAGGTTGTGTTTAGCCGCCGAGCTACAGCAATTGTTGATGCTATCCTTTTTTTTTTTAATTTAAACTATTCTAAACAATCTTTGTGTACTTTTTTTTAAATAAAAGTATTATAAAAAAATATAATAATCATATTAAATTTAATATAAAACCATATTATTCAATATAAAAAATATTTTGTATATATAATTTTAAAATTTTATATACTGTCAATTATAGTATCTTTTTTATTAAATGATTTATACATACATACATACATATATTTATATATATATATGTACATACAGACATAACCAACAATATACATACATAAATTCATACACAATACACACACACACACACCCCACACATATTTAAGTAACACACACACACACACATGTGTATGTTTATATATATATATATATATATATATATATATATATACACACACACACACACATATTCATATACATATATATATATATTTGTTTATGTGTGTATATATATCATATCTTTAATTTTTTTCTTTTAATACATGCATATATTTCGACACACAAAAATATTATATTCTATTTTAAATTCGTATCAATTCTTTTTTAAGAATAAATAAGTTATAGATAAAAAAAATAAAATATTTGTAAAATATTTGACCATTTAAATCAAAATGTATAGAATAAAAATAAATATAATAAAATTTAGAATAAAAAAAAATAATAAATCCGTGGCAAATCCCTCACAATTTGCTAGGGATTGCCACGGACTAATGCAATCCGTGGCAAATCCGTAGCAAATTCGTGGCAGATTGTCATGGATTTGCCACGAAACACATAATAAAATTTTTTTATTCTTTTTATCACTATTTTACCTAATATATTTTTTTGTATATTATAAATGGTAATATAATTAATTGCACTAATATTTCCAATGGTTTATGTTGTCAAAATAAAAAAAAAGTATATCATATCTTTAAAAAAATTTATTTTAATATACACATATATTTCGACACACAAAAATATTACATTCTATTTTAAATTCATATCAATTCATTTTCAAGAATAAATAAGTTACAGATATAAAAAATTTATAAAATATTTGACCATTTTAATCAAAATGTATTGAATAAAAATAAAATTAATAACAATAAAAAAAATAAATCCATGGCAAATCCCTCGCAATTTGCTTGGGAATTGCCACGAACTAACACAATCTGTGGCAAATCCGTGGCAGATTACCATAAATTTGTCACAGAACACATAATAAAATTATCTTGTTCTTTTTATCACTATTTTACCTAACATATTTTTTTGTATATTATAAATTGTAATATAGTTAATTGCACTGATATTTCCAATGGCTTTTGTTGTCAAAATTAAAAAAAAATTATATCATATCTTTAAAATTTTTTATTTTAATACACACATATATTTTGACACACAAAAATATTACATTCTATTTCAAATTCGTATCAATTCTTTTTCAAGAATAAATAAGTTAGAGATAAAAAAAATAAAATGTTTATAAAACATTTGACCATTTTAATTAAAATGTATGGAATAAAAATAAATATAATAAAAATTAGAATAAAAAAGAAAAAAATAAACCCGTGGTAAATCCCTCGCAATTTGCTAGGGATTTGCCACGAACTAACACAATCCATGGCACATCCGTGACAATCACGGAACACATAATGAAAATTTTTTATTCTTTTTATCACTATTTTACTTGATATATTTTTCGTATATTCTAAATGGTAATATAGTTAATTGCACTGATATTTCCAATGGCTTTTATTGTCAAAATAAAAAAAAATTATATCATATCTTTAAATTTTTTTTAATACACATATATTTGGACCCACAAAATTATTACATTCTATGGTAAATTCGTATCAATTCATTTTCAAGAATAAATAAGTTAGAGATAAAAAAAAATGTTTATAAAATATTTGACCATTTTAATCAAGATGTATGGAATAAAAATAAATATAATAAAATTAGAATAAAAATGAAAAAAAAAATAAATCTATGGCAAATCCCTCACAATTTGCTAGGGATTTGCCACAGACTAACACAATCCGTAGCAAATCTATTCAACACATAATAAAATTTTCTTATTCTTTTTATCACTATTTTACCTAACATATTTTTTCTATATTCTAAATGGTAATATACTTAATTGAAGTGATATTTCCAATGGCTTTTGTTGTCAAAATAAAAAAAATGATATCATATCTTTAAAATTTTTTATTTTAATATACATATATTTCGACACAAAAAATATTACATTCTATTTTAAATTTGTATAAATTCTTTTTCAAGAATAAATAAGTTAAAGATTAAAAAAAACAAAATGTTTATAAAACATTTGACCATTTTAATCAAAATGTATGGAATAAAAATAAATATAAAAAAATTAGAATAAAAAAAGAAAAAATAAATCTGTGGCAAATCTCTCGCAATTTGCTAGGGATTTGCCACAGAAAATAATTAATGAAATTTTTTTATTCTTTTTATCACTATTTTACCTAACATATATTTTTTTTATATTCTAAGTGGTAATATAGCTAATTGCATTGATATTTCCAATGGCTTTTGTTGTCAAAATAGAAATAGAAAGATAGAAGGAAATGAAAATTTTTCACTACAACTAAGAAAGAAGATTGTTCAAATCAACTAAAAGTAAGATCATAAATTTTAAGGTATGGAAAAAAATATTAATATAAATTAATATAATTAAAAATAGAAAAAAAGGAAAAAATAATTTCGTGGCAAATCTGTGGCAATCTGTTGCCGATTTGCCACATAATTATTTTTGGGATATGAGTAACATTTTAGTGCATTTTATCCATGTATTAATTGTGTTAGTTGCTTTCCAAAGACAGGAACTTGCAGTTGGTTTTGTGACATTTTGTTGGCAAGATATTTTCATTGAAGATTCCTTGCAGATTCAACCCTGATAACTTTCAGTTTCCATATGCAATTATTTGCCAATGAATAATATTAATCACAATATAACAAGAATATTTTGATAATTTTTTTATTTTAATTACTTGGTTTCCCAATACAAAAACATTGAGTTGGGTTGTTGAGATTTTTCTTCACAGGAATTTTCTATTACATTACAAGCAGATTCAATCCTTTTACCTGTCAGTTTCTATTCCCACTTATTTACCTATGAAAAATCTTAATACCATCATATCAACAACATGCTTATTATTGTTGATGTTAAATAGATTAATTTCACTATTGCATATAAATTCACAGATGTCATTGTGATGATAACGCAGTTTCTAATGTTGAAGAGAGAAATAGAATGAGCCATCGTGTACAGTCAGTTGCTATCAAAGACCACAGGTAAAGCAACATCATGGCTAATAATTTAATCATTCTTTATCTAATCTTCCCTACTGAAAGTTAAATTATTGTTTCAATTAGTGGAAGATATTTACATGTGACTTTATGGGGAGCAGTTACAGATATCATTCAAAGGAATAATATCATGAGCAGTGAGCATATTCAAGTTGCTATTTTCACATTTATGACTATCAAAGATGAAAATGGACCCACCTCATCATCAAGCAGTAGTGCAAGAAACATTTAAGTCAATTTGCAGATAGTTGAAATTGAAAACTTAAAAAAAAAAAAAAATGTAAGGCAAATGTAGTTTTATGAATACACTTTTGAAGAACATTTGCATAGATCAATGATAACTTATTAGCTCGTTCACCAAGTGTGAAGTAACGAAGATAGTACAACATCCAACTGAAATCAAGCTTCCAACTGTTATACTAACAAGGAAGAATTACGAAGAAAACAAGCGAACATTAGGTCAACTAGGGGACATGGTTCATAATTGAGAGAACTTGGTAAGATCAACTAACTAATCCATGATTATTGCACTTCTCTTTAATTATGAATGTCTACATCGAATTATTTGGATTTTATGAAACAACAGGCTAAAGTATATTACTTTAGCATTATTGTACTTGACATTGACACATACAATGATTGGAGATACAATTCATGTAGTATATGTAGCAAAAAATTAAAAGCACTGGGCAAACAATTGGGGTGTGAAGTATGTGACAGAATAGAGGAATACCTAGAAATAAGGTAATGCAGCCTCTAAATTGTTACATACGTGTATGACAAAGAATATTAACATCTTCCAAATATATTGTCAAATAGTTACCGCGTTGAAGTAATTGTAGGTGGCAGTACAGGACAAAAACGCTTTGTGTTCTTTGATAGAGAAGTTGAGAAAATTGTGAACATGCAAGCTGAACAATTAGCACAGAAAATAGCAAAAGTAAGTCCTAAGGTCATTAATATTAATAGCAAAACTAATGCCTTCAATATCATTAACTTAGTTTCATATTGTATTTAATTTTTAGGAATGTATAGTTCTTACACCTCTGAAAAAGTTAATGGAAAAGAATATATTTGTCAAGTGAAATTCAATGAACAAAGTCGAGGAAGTCCTAGAGAATGTTTCAGTGTTTACCGAATATATCAATCATCGAATGTGTAACATTTCTCATAAAAAACATACCGAAGCATATAATAAAGTTGGGTGTCGCCCCGTATGGTTGCTTAGACAAGGGGTCTTTATAACCTACAAACCAAAATGTAAAGATAAGCAGATAATGAATTCATCAGAGTTGTCCAAACTTGAGTCGTAGTACACATCTAAAGGTAAATGTAACTTATTGAACATCAGTATATACTTCGAGCTCTAAAGTAATATACCTAAAGCTATAGAGCGTACAATCTCAAACATACTAAACCGTCTTTAGAATTGCTCTCTTGTGCTTTAGATCCTAGAAAAACAGAATATAAACAAGTGTGAGTAATTTTCACTCAGTGACTCTCGTGGGGGCTAGTGTTTTCTTAAATAAGACAAGGTAAAGAGAGTTGTCATGGAAATTAAATTGTATTAAAAATCAATGCCTTATATCTTGGAAATATTTTGAAAAATCAGGTTTTATCAACATCATTGCCCCATACATTCAGAAATGCAGGTTTTCGTAGTAATAGAAGATTGACATGTGTGTAAAGTGCACAAGACTTCGCCTTCAACATCACAGTCTTATTGTGCTAAGGAATGAGCCTATAGCACTCAACTATACATTGTCAAAGTAGTAAGATTATTGTCAAAATCCACCTCAAATCATTTAAATACTTTTTACTTGCGATAGTACAGATCCCAATTCTATACTCCCCTTACCTCGATGTTGACAAGAGTCGATCACAGATTGGGTGCCCTACCCAAGATCAACTAATTAATGGATGCTAATAAATTAGGACAGTGCTAGTTGGGAAAACTAGTTATTTCCAGTGTCCTGTTGCTCCATTTAGAGTAAGACAATCCCTAGAACCGGAACCGGGTTACTTGGGTTTGTTTACCTCTAATGCAAACTAGTCAAATGGTCATAACCCTTATTGAGTACTTAACATCCACACTAGTTCACAAGACCAATCAAAAACCATATTCCCGAAGGAATACCAATGAAACATTTTTTGGGGCCAAAATATCATTTCCCAAAGTTAAATCCAAGCCAAGGGATTGTTTTTTAAATATTAATCTCATACCAAGAGATTATTTTTCAAATTTTGTACGTAAAAGGATAAAAAGTCCTTTCAGTGCTACAAAATCATTATGAAAGGGTATTTATGTAAATTATACATTTTAGGTATACTCGAGTCTAAAGGAATTTCATTTCAACCAATTCAGAATTCTAAATCTGAAAAATGAGTTAGATTCAAGGACTTCATATTATGTCGTGCCTGAATTCCTTAGAAATAATCCATTGTTCCACTAAAGCAACAAAATCATAAACTAGCATGCTTTGCTATTAAATATGGAACAAAACATAATTGTGCAAGTAAAATATTCATTTTGTGCCACATAATATATGAGAGAGATATTTTCCATAAATACTTGCATGTAAAATATCCATAGCACAAAGAATTCAAAATCCTTTGTTTAAATATTTTATTTCCTGAAATTTAATCACTTTCCGGTTCCCAGAAACCTAATCCTTGTTTAGGAAAACCATAATTTAGTTCAAAAAATCCAAAAGGTCTATCATCCATGCTTTTATGCTTTTTAGGGAAAATAATTGTCATTACATGGTTTTCACAAGAAAACCACTAGCACAAAATAGCATTTATAAAATAAGTGGGACTCACAGTGACTAACACTACTTCTTCACTCTTTTATTCCCTTGTGACTTCACAAAGTCCTCGTATTATTCATGCCTACATCACAGAAGTGTTTCACTCTTTCTTAACACCTCAATTCTCTAAATTAATGCATCGTTAATAAATGCACTAACAAGGATATTATCCATTTCCTAAATTCATTTTCTCACAAAAGGGCATATAATTACTTGAAGTACTTAAAACAATAATATTTCCTTTACATATTCCTTCCTTCACTCGTGTGTTCCATATGACCGAAAGACATTAGCTTAGCCTCACGACTTCTCTTACCTCATTGAACTCAATTGAACAAAACATAATATGATGGTTCAACGAATTCTATATTTTCACTTCACGACACCCTGTAGTATTTTTAGCATAACTTTTGTTTCATATGTTCGATTAATGTTAAAATACTTCCAAAATGGTCCCAAGACATTCTTTTATCAAATCCCATGGAACAACAATTCCTTTCTTCATTTAGTTCAGTTTTGATCACAAACCTCCAGATTCCAAATCACGTAATTGGTTTGGTAAGGTATAGTATTTTCATCAAAACTTTCCATTCACAAGTCCAAATGAACTCAAACTTTTGCCCAAATGTTCTTAAAACCTTTAGTTACAATTATATGAATTCCCTTCAGTCAGCCTTAAAATTGACATAGAGATACTACAATCAAAATCTTGCTGTTCTGCCCAAAAATTCTGGTTTTTTTCTTACTAAATGCATTCTCTAATTAGTCCTTCCTTATTTTAGTACCTAAACATCATTTAATCCATGCCATTGTTCACTTTAACATCACCTAATCTTCCTATTTTCAGTTATATAGAAACCAGTATCTTCATCTATTAACAACAATAAAGACGGTGGCCATGAACAATGCATAATAACTTGAATTTTCTCAACAATTAAACCATTTCTTACTTTAATTCTTTCTTCTTTCTTTCTTCTACATATGCAGCCACAATCAGCTTTCTATAAAACCTTCAAAACACAACCAAATAACATTCAAAACATAGTAAATACACCCTCAAGTGTACTACCACACAGCACACACAAACAGCTTGATACCATAAATATTCACTAAACATAATTCATGATCCAAGCATATTTCCTTACACAATTCATACTAAAATAAACCTCACAACTAGATCTACAACGTTAATTCAGGAAATAGGATGTTTTGCCTTGTGTATAAGGATCAACAAGCTTGCAAATGCCCAAGCTTTCTTCTTCTCTTCTTATTCTCTCTCTTTCTTCTATGTCTTTTTCTCTTGTTTTTCTTCCTTTTTATCCTTTATTTCTTTTCCTCTCCTTTTCTTCTCTTGGCTACTGGGTTTCTTGGCTGAATTCCACCCCTTCACTGCCATTTTCATGTCCAAAATGTCACATAGTCAATTATTCTATTAACTGGTCAAAATGCATTAATGGTCCAAGATGTGTTGGTGAATTTTTATTGGTCCAAATAGATGCTCAGATAGCTTGTAGAAAATTGTAGAACTTCTTAAAGTCTTGCATGAACTTTCATACAACCTTTCATATAGCAACACATGGCTTTCTAAACTAATCACAAAATGGCACGTGGCTTTCTCAACCACTCATAAGATGACACTTGGAAGCCTTTATACCGTCCAACTAATATTACACGTATTTTCTTGCAACCAATCATATAAGGGTACTTAGTCTTCAACAACAAATTATATAATGACATCTAATCTTAACAACAATTCACAAAATGCCACTTGTTCTCTTTTGACTATATTCACTTTAATTCTTCAGAAGAGCATTATATTCCTTCAGAAATACACATAATCCAGTCACTATTCATCCCAACCAGGAAATATTTTTATTTCACCAATGCGATCTATGCATTAAACTGAACCCAATGGTATTTTTTTAGAATTTTCAAATTCTTTCTCAGTTTTTTGCAATTCGCGATCAAATTCCAACGATGCCATTGAAAATTTTTATTGCATCAAAACATTCATCTCATTAAACTGATCATTTCTTGTTTTGGTCATTTATGAAAATTCTCGCTCTATACAGAGTAGTCATCAATCAAAGTATAAAAGGACTGGATGTTACAATCTCCCCTCTTTTAAGAAATTTCACCTTCGAAATTTAAACTTTCCTTTCAAAACACTAGATAGTTATTTTGTGTCTCCCATGTTGCATCTGTACAAGATGACAATTCCAGAATACTTTGACCAATTTATTCTGAAAAGAATATCATATCTTTCTGCTGGTCTATTTTCGATATTCAAGAGTTATGCGTCCTCTTCTTCCACATATATGACATTTTCGGAGCCTCATTCGGTAACCTTCATGCAAATGTCCTCTTCTATGGCAAAATGTGCACCACTTATTCTTCCTCCTTTTTGGAATTAGTTCTTTCTTTGTGAAAAACGGCTAATTGGGTCTTGTTTCCCCTTTCATTCTCATTTGGCTAGTTCTTGATCTTCTCCTTCTAGGTAAGAAGCCATTCCCACGGTAGCATTATAATTGGTTGGAGTCATAACGATCAATGTTTGCCTTAATTCAGGTCGTAATCCCTTTATAAATCCTCAGATTCAATCATATTCTATTTACACTAGTAAATGACAGTATTTTAAGAGCCGTGTAAATTCAACAGCATACTTTTCGACAGTCATTCTTTCTTGTTTAAGACTTTGAAATTCTTCTTCTTTTCTTTCAATTACCTAGCAAGGTATAAATTCCTTTCTAAATTCTTCTAGAAATTCCCTCCAAGTCCACTCCCTTTGTTCTTTCTCTCGTTTTACCTTCTTTTCTAATCCACCAATCTTATGTTGGTCCTCGAAGTCTAAAGGTAGCAAAGTGAATCTTTCTTTAATCTGAGTAATTCAAAACTATAAAAATGTCATCCATTTACTCTATCCAAGATTCAGCCTTCTGTTCTTGGTCTGGTTTTCCATAAAATTTGAGAGGGTGAAATTTGAAAAATCGCTTCAGAGCGTGATCTGTGTCCATTTCTGTAAGTCACTCTTTCCATTGTGGAGTCCTGTCCAAGTTTTACAATGTTTTGGTAAACTCTGTTAATGTTTGCATCACTACATCTTCTGGGAGTTGTATATTTATTCTTAGATTATCCTCCCTCACTACAGGAGAAATGGACTTTAGTGACAATAAATATTAGTGACACCAAAATGCTTGTCACTAAATAATGGCATTAATGACAAAGCATTAAATTGTCAGAAAGGTCAAACGTTTAGTGACAATATAAACTCTTGTCACTAAATGATAACATTTAGTGACAATAGAAAATGTAGTCACTAAATTTTGTCACTATAGGTTTTTTCGCTAATCTCATTTGAAAACAAAAATTCTATTTAGTGACAACTAAAAAAATTGTTGTCACTAAATAATGCACTTAGAGTGACAAAAAATGTCTTCTCACTAAATAGTACACTTAGTGACAACATTTTTCTTGTCACTATTTATGTGCATTTAGTGACGAAAAACGTTGGAGAAATGAGCTTTAGTGACAATAAATATTAGTGACAACAAAATGCTTGTCACTAAATAACAGACTTGGAGACAACATTTTATGTTGTTGAGACAAACTTTTAGTGACAACAAAAATGATTGTCACTAAATGATAACTTTTAGTGTGAATGGAAAACATTGTCACTGAAGGCTTTCCCCCCAATCTCATTTGAAAGCGGGAAATCTCATTAGTGGCAACACCAATTTTTATAAAGATATTTATAAAGATAGATACTTTAAATTAATGATCCGACCGTTAGATTTGTTTAAATTGTAAGGAAAAGTGTTATGATCAAATTTAAAGATAATCGGATATACTTTTGCGCGTATTCCTTCAAAATATCTACAAAAATACCGAAAACTAAAGGTATTTACAAAGATAGGCACTGCAAATTAAAGATCCAACCATTCGATTTGTTGAAATTGTTAAGAAAAATGTTATAAACAAATTTAAAGGTAATCAGATATATTTTGACACGCAATCCAATTATAAATATCTACAAAAATCTAAAAAACTAAGGCATTTACAAAGATAGGCACTTCAAATTAATGATCCAACTGTTAGATTTGCTAAAATTATTAATAAAAATGTTATGACCAAATTTGAAGATAATTGGATATATTTTGGCATGCAATTCAACAAATGTCTATAAAAAGACCGAAAACCTAAGACATTACAAAGATAGGCACTTTCAATTAATGATCTGACCGTTAGATTTATTTCAATTGATATTAAATGTGTTATGAAAAAAATTTAAAGATAATCGGGTATACTTTTGCACGTAATCGTACAAAAAATATCAACAAAAATACCGAAAACCCAATGTATTTACAAAGATAGACACTATAAATTAATGATCTGACCTTTAAATTTGTTGAAACTATTAAGAAAAGTGTTATGATAAAATTTAAAGATAATCCGATATATTTTGGCAACGCAATCCAGTTAAATCTCTACAAAAATCTAAAAACCTAATGCATTTATAAAGATAGGCACTTCAAATTAATGATCTAACCGTTAAATTTGTTGAAATTGCTATGAAAAGTGTGATGACCAAATTTGAAGATAATTGGATATATTTTGGCATGCAACTCAACAAATGTCTACAAAACAACCGAAAACCAAAGGCATTTACAAAGATAGGCACTTTCAATTAATGATCCAACCATTAGATTTGTTTAAATTGCTAGAAAAAGTGTTATGACAAAATTTAAAGATAATCGGGTGTACTTTTGCACATAATCGTACAAAATGTCTACAAAAAAAATGAAAACTTAAGATATTTACAAAGATAGGCACTGTAAATTAACGATTCAACCGTTAGATTTGTTGAAACTATTAAGAAAAGTGATATGACCAAATTTAAAGGTAATTTGATATATTTTGACATGCAATCGAGGTAAATCTCTACAAAAATCTAAAAATCTAAGGCATTTACAAAGATAGGCACTTCAATTAATGATCCAACCACTAGATTTGTTGAAATTGCTAAGAAAAGTGTTATGACCAATTTGAAGATAATCGGATATATTTTGGCATGCAATCCAACAAATGTCTACAAAAAGACCGAAAACCTAAGGCATTTACAAAGATATGCACTTTCAATTAATGATCCGACCATTTGATTTGTTTAAATTGTTAGAAAAAGTGTTATGATAAAATTTAAAGATATTCCGGTGTACTTTTGCACGTTTCCCAACAAATGTCTACAAAAATACTGAAAAACCTAAGGCATTTATAAAGATAGGAACTTTAAATTAATGATCTGGCCGCTAGATTTGTTTAAATTACAAGAAAAAGTGTTATGACAAAATTTAAAGAAAATCGGGTATACTTTTGCGCACAATCGTACAAAAAATATTGACAAAAATACAGAAAACCTAAGGTATTTACAAAGATAGGCACTGTAAATTAACAATTCAACCGTTAGATTTGTTGAAACTATTAAGAAAAGTGATATAACCAAATTTAAAGGTAATTTGATATATTTTGACACGCAATCGAGGTAAATCTCTACAAAAATCTGAAAATCTAAGGCATTTACAAAGATAGACACTTCAAATTAATGATCCGACCACTAGATTTGTTGAAATTACTAAGAAAAGTGTTATGACCAAATTTGAAGATAACCGGATATATTTGGGCATGTAATCCAATAAATGTCTATAAAAAAACCAAAAAGCTAAGGCATTTACAAAGACAGGCAGTTTCAATTAATGATCCGACTATTAGATTTTTAAATTTCTAGAAAAGTGTTATGACAAAATTTAAAGATAATCAGGTGTACTTTGGCACGTAATCCAACAAATGTCTACAAAAATACCGAAAACCTAAGGCATTTATAAAGATAGGCACTTTAAATTAACGATCCGACCGTTAGATTTGTTTAAATTACAAGAAAAAGTGTTATGACCAAATTTAAAGGTAATTTGATATATTTTGGCATGCAATCCAGTTAATCTCTACAAAAATCTGAAAATCTAAGGCATTTACAAAGATAGGCGCTTCAATTAATGATCCAACCACTAGATTTGTTGAAATTGCTAAGAAAAGTGTTATGACCAAATTTGAAGATAATCGGATATATTTTGGCATGCAATCCAACAAATGTCTACAAAAAGACCGAAAACCTAAGGCATTTACAAAGATAGGTACTTTCAATTAATGATCTGACCATTTGATTTATTTAAATTGTTAGAAAAAGTGTTATGACAAAATTTAAAGATATTCGGGTGTACTTTTGCACGTTTCCCAACAAATGTCTACAAAAATACTGAAAACCTAAGGCATTTATAAAGATAGGAACTTTAAATTAATGATCTGACCGCTAGATTTGTTTAAATTACAAGAAAAAGTGTTATGACAAAATTTAAAAAAAATCGGGTATACTTTTGCCCACAATCGTACAAAAAATATCAACAAAAATACCAAAAACTCAAGGCATTTACAAAGTTAGACACTATAAATTAACGATCTGACTGTTAGATTTGTTGAAACTATTAAGAAACGTGTTATGATAAAATTTAAAAATAATCCGATATATTTTGGCAATGCAATCCTGTTACATCTCTACAAAAATCTAAAAACCTAACGCATTTACAAATATAGGTACTTCAAATTAATGACCCAACTGTAAAATTTGTTTAAATTGCTAAGAAAAGTGTTATGACCAAATTTGAAGATAATCGAATATATTTTGGCATGCAATCCAACAAATGTCTTTAAAAAGACTAAAAACCTAAAGCATTTAGAAATACAGGCACTTTCAATTAATGATCCAACCGTTAGATTTGTTTAATTTGCTAGAAAAAGTGTTATGACAAAATTTAAAGATAATCGGGTGTACTTTTGCACGTAACCCAACAAATATCTATAAAAATACCGAAAACCTAAGGCATTTATAAAGATAGGCACTTTAAATTAACGATCCGACCGTTAGATTTGTTTAAATTGCAAGAAAAAGTATTGTGACCAAATTTAAAGATAATTTGATATATTTTGGCACGCAATCCAATAAATATCTTCAATATGTATCTAGTATATAGATACAATATGTATATTAGTATGCATATAACACATTTGTGAACGATTGTATGTATTCTATACCGAAAAGAGTATGCAGGTCTAGACAAATGCCCAAATTTGAAATCTAGAGAACCTTGTTACCAATCACATGGTTCAAAAATACATCGCAAAGTTCTGCAATATATGCTAATTGAATTTTGATATTTTTCTAAAAAATTTTCACTATTGCTTTTTGGAAACTATAAAAATACATAGTAACCAACTTGGGGCATGTAATACATATTCATCAACCTATTAATTAAAAAACTTTGTTGCTATTTAGTAGACATCAGCCTATTTGTAACTCACAAATTTATTTAATTTACAAGAAGGTTTACTCTTAGAGCTTGAAAAAATAAGAATTTTATAAAAAATTAAATAATCATACCTTTATAAATTTTTATATGATTAAAAAATTACTTCAATTTGATGCTTTAAATAGTACACTTAATAATAATAATAATAATAATAATAATAATAATAATAATAATAATTATTATTATTATTATTATTATTATTATTATTATTATTATTATTATTATTATTATTATTATTATTATTATTATTATTATTATTATAGAAAGTTAAATAAAATATTTCTGTATTATAAGTAAATTATATGAATCACATCAAATGAAAATTTTTATATATGTAACTTTTACTTTGATTATTGTATATTTTTGAATTATTTATAAAATGACTAAAACTAAAATCAATACAATAGATAAAAATAAAAAATAAAAAATAAAACAAAGAGAGAGAGAGATCTCCATATATTTCCTAATATCTAAAATTAGACAAGTCCAATCACTAGAGGGCCAAACCACGTGCCTTATTAGTCAGGAACAAACTATTGGCGCCAAACCGAAAAATGCTGAGAGAAAAAATCGAGGGAAGAAATAAAAAAAATTCTGAACTCAACAAAAAGAAGGAAAAAAAACGGCTTCATCTGGCACCTGCTTAGACCTGTCTCCTCCAACCCACTCCACAAAACCTTTTGCTCCTAGTCTTCTGACATTGCTTGTTCCCGACCTCTTCCTCTTGAAGAGTTACTCACCACCCGCATACACAGCCGAACGAACATTGTGATCTGAGTTTTCAGAGAAAAAAAATGAATGGGCTGCAAAATCTGGCAACCGCGTGGATGAAATCGTTGCAGTAGTTGACGGGCATCCAACCGTCAGTGTCTGTTAGGAAAACTCCTCTGACACTTGTGTTTTTGGTATGAATTTGGATCTTGTGATTTTGTGTTTCGATTTTGCATACATTACTTGGTTTTATATGGGTTTTGTGTTTCGAGCTTTTCTCCAATTGATTTTTGAATGAACAAAGATTTCGTTGTATTGCAGCTACCTCTGTCGATTTTATGTTGCTTTTTCCCATTAATTTTAGATCAAACCGACTAAGTTTTCATGGTCTTTAGCTTCATTAGAATTTTTTAAAATTTTTTTGTTGTTTTTCTAATGATTCTGACATTTTAGACATTTTTAACACATAAAGATTAAATCTTTATGGACTTTTGGCCAACCATGGGTAGCTGGGATTTTGTTCTTTGTATCAAGCTATAAACATGTTGAGAAGACATTGGAGTTTTAAAAGTATTTCTGTATTTGCTTGGTTTAGGTAGTAACGTGATTTAGTGTTGGTGTTGGAATCCGTCAATGGTGTTTTGCATTCTCAAGGAATAGGCGAGCCACTAAAATATTAAGGTGAGTTTTTCAGAACCAAGATGTCTCAAATCTAAAAATCTATTTAATTAAAATATATTGTTACATGTTGTACTAAGATGATGATAGACATGGAATTCCTAGGCTTTATTCCTAAGCTGAAGCAGCATTAGTTATCTATATAATTAAGCCCTACTTCTTTAGCTTCCTCCACTACAAATCAACATCTACATTCACCTTCTAAAACCCTAAACTCCAGCCCCTATTATGCCAAGACAAAATCTTTTGAGAATTCTACGGAGTTTGTAATAGTGAGATGGGTTTTTGTTGTTGAGGAAGAAGGGACTTGGATTCACTGCGGAAGTAAGAATTGCTACCAAAAGGCCAAGGCTTTTAGGTTGGCCTCCCCTTATTGACTTTGTTGTCTTTATTGTTTCTTTAATATTGTTTGAATTGTAATGTAAGTAAGTAGCAATCCATAAATGTAATCCTGCTTGTCAGAGCCACTATTTCTTTGATTTGTTAATAATACAACTATTTCAGTTTTCCTAGATGATGATTAAGTGGACTTGGTTGAATTACATGTCTGTGACAAATATCATAATTTAAAGAAAACTTGGACAAAGATCATAAACTTGACCTTTTGTTGACAAAGCAATCAGACCAATAAACACACTTTCATAATCCTTCTCCTTTTCTAATGAAACTGAAACATTGCAGGAAATTGAAACAGTAATCCTGCTTCTCCGTATTTGCATAGCTCAAAATCTTGTTATTTGGACAAAAAGATAGTTGCAGTTTGGTCGAGGGGAATGGGTGATTTTGATTGTCCAATAACTGCTTTTTGGGATAGGGATGGGAAGTTTAGCTCCAACCCTTGTTAGACCTTGTGGGTAGCATATGTATTTAATAGATTCCTAATACACCACAAAGTCAGTAAGAAAAGAATTAGGTTGGAACCAAAGAACTTAAGTGCAAGCATTGAAGAAGACAAGAAATTTTATAGGAGAAAACAATAGATTTAAGTTCAACATGTGTAGTACAGGCTTTTTTTGTAAGAAAATGACCATAGATACGGCCATTCATTAGGAAATAAATAGGCAAAATAAGAAGTAGGATTACTAGTTTAGTATTGCACTCATGCTCTCATGCTGCAATTTATCTGTAAAACTCATTACAACAAATTACAGGAAATTGAAACAGTATGATTACTAATGTTTCAACAGAATCCTTTTGATAGATACAACTGTTTCTTTGATTTGTTAAATCTCTACAATTGTTTCAGTTTTCCTAGGCTTTATTAAGTGGACTTGGTTGAATTACATGTTTGTGACTGGCTTATGTACTTGCACATAATCTTGTGCTATTTTTTTTTCTTTTATCAACATTAGGTCTAATGGATAAGAGTTGGATGCAAATTAAGAATAAATTGGATCCTAGATATCAAAATGGGGTGGAAATTTTTCTTCAATTTGCATATGCACAAAGAGACAATCATACAAGGATTCCTTGTCCTTGTGTTCTCTGTAATAACTTTCGGGATCATCCTAGACAAGTTGTAGAAGATCATTTAATTATAAATGGAATTCATAAGAGCTATGTTCAATGGATATATCACGGCGAAACCGTTGAAAATATTGCTGCTCATTCTGATACAGATGACCATGAACATGTTGAGTGTGATGATGATGATGAAGGTAGTGAAGATGGTGATTATATGGTTGAAATGTTAAATGATATTGGAAATGCCAATTGGGGGGATAGTTGAAATGTAGAAGACAGCAATGGTAATGCAGAAGGAGGTTGTGCTGTGGATAAATTTCTCAAACTTTTAGATGAGGCGAAACAAGAACTCTATCCAGGGTATACACATTTCTCACAATTATCCTTTGTTGTGACACTTCTTCATTTGAAGACCACAAGTGGGTGGACTAGGAAATCTTTTGATTTACTTTTACAAGTTTTCAAGAATGCACTGCCTTCAAGCTCATTGACTCCCAACTCATATAATAAAGCCAAAAAAAATTATTAGAGACTTAGATTTTAGTTATGAAAAGATACACTCATGCATCAATGACTGTGTTTTATACAAGAATGCGTTTGCAGATTTGGACAATTACCCTAATTTGAAATGTAAGGAACCCCACTACAAATCTAATGGTTCAAAAATACCTCGAAAGGTCATGCGCTATTTTCCATTACAGCCAAGGCTACAAAGTTCTTTGCGAATAAAGAAGTAGCCTATGATATGAGGTGGCATAAAGAAAAGTGCATAAATGATGATAATGTCATGAGGCATCCAGCTGATAGTGAAGAATGCAAGCACTTTGACAAGCAACATGAATTTTTTGCAAAAGATTCTCACAATATTAGGTTAGGGCTTGCCAGTGACAGTTTCAATCCTTTCAGAAATATGAGTAATTCATATAGTATTTGGCCAGTATTTCTAGTGCCCTATAATCTGCCTCCTTGGAAATGCATGAAGGATCCCTTCTTCTTAATGACAATACTTATTTCTGGACCAAAGTCACCAAGAAATGATATTGATGTCTATCTCCGGCCTTTGATTGACGAATTAAACAAATTGTGGTTGCTTGGAGTTAAGACATTTTAGGGGAAAGGTTTATGTTGCATGCTGCATTGTTATGGACAATAAATGATTTTCCAGCATATGCAAATTTATCTGGATGGAGTACAAAGGGCTATATAGCTTGTCCTATTTGCATGAATGACGCTTCTTCTATGCATTTAAGATATGGGAATAAAATTTGTTATACTGGCCATCGTCGTTTTTTGCCTACAAACCATAGATGAAGGAGAGATAGAAAATCATTTAATGGAGAGGTTGATTTAAGGGATCCAACCAAGCATTTCAATGGTTAGAAAATTTTAGAGCAATTTGCAACAATGGATGATGTGGAGTTTGGAAAATTGTAGGAGTTGCTTCAACAAAGAAAGAGGAAACATAGAGACAATAACTCAAATTGGACCAAGAAAAGTATATTCTTGGAGCTGCCATATTGGAAAGATCTTCATATTAGACACAATATAGATATCATGCATGTAGTGAAGAATGTATTTGATACAGTTTTTGGCATAATAATGGGGATTAAAAGTAAAACAAAAGATGGTTGGAAATATCGCAAAGATTTGATGGAATTGGGGATACGGCCAGAATTGCATTTGATCTCTAAGGGTGATTCATTTGAGACTCCTATGGCTTGCTACAATTTAACTCAAAATAAGAAAAAGAAAGTATGTGAATTCTTAAGTTCCATTAAATATCCTGATGGTTTTGCGTCAAATATATCTTGATGCATTAGAAGCCATGATTGCAATATTTCTAGTTTAAAAAGTCATGATTGTCAAATTTTTGTGCAATGTATTCTTCCTCTTGCTCTACGTGGTTGTTTAAACACGGATGTTTAGCAAGTCTTATTTGAATTGAGTGACTTTTTTAAGAAGTTGTGTTCTAGAACATTGAATTTCAATGTCTTAGAAGAACGAGAGAAAAACATTGTTGTTATTTTATGCAAGCTCGAGCGAATATTTCCACTGTCAGTTTTTGAAATTATGATGCATTTGATGCTTCACTTGCCAGATGAGTGTAAAATTGCTGGTCTAGCACAATATCGCTGGATGTTTCCATTTGAGAGGTAAAGTACCACTCTAATAGACACTTTCCTATCCACTTAAAAGAATTAATAAAATTCTAATATTAAAAAAACTTACCAAATTTCTGTTGCTATTTCTCAAAAAAATGGGAACATTAAAGAGTTACGTGAAGAACAAAGCAAAGCCTAAAGGTTCAATTGCTGAGCGTTATATAGATAGTGAATGCTTGACATTCACCTCAATGTACTTCCACAATAGTGAGACAATATTTAATAAACCTGAGCGTAATAGTGATAGAAGTGAACCCAGTGGGCAGATCTCAGTGTTTTCATGCAGCAGTCAACCATTTGGTGGTCCAACTCATCACCACTTAGATGACTTTGAAGTGGCAAAAGTTCACAACTATGTGTTAAATAATTGTGATGAGATTGAAGATTATATTTCGTAAGTATTAATTGTTTTAAAAAATAGTTTAATCTTTACTTTAATTTTTGTAATAGAAATTCGAACTAGTATTAGTCTAAATCATTACTAAATTTTCTTTTGGACTTAGTGAACATAAGCAAAAGTTGAGAATAGAGAACTCAACCAATGTTGATGAGAGGCATGACTTGCAATTTACTAAATGGTTTGGAGAACTTGTAAGTGTATTTTTCATGCTATACTTATTCTTTTTGGAATTTGACATTTTCTCTTCTAGAATTCACAATAAAATAGTTTCCAGAAGATTTAACATTTGATGAACAGGTTTTTTATGGCCAAGAAGTATGCAGCAATGAACTTCAATCATTGGCTATGGGTCTTGATAACCGAATTAAGAGATTTGCTGGCTGTTGTGTGAATGGTGAACGAGAACGAGATAGGAGAACACAAAATTGTGGTATTGTAGTAAAAGGAGAACATGGGGCAAATTCAGTGGACTTCTATGGGGTAGTGCTAGATATTTTTGAGGTAGATTATTTATTAGGTAGAAAGAAAGTGATGTTGTTCAAGTGTGAATGGTTTTATGTGGGTGATAATTCTGGTTTACAGGTAGATAAAGATTGAAAAATTACAAGCATAAATATGTCTCATAAGTGGTATCAAGATCAACCTTTTGTGCTTGCTTCTCAGGCTGAGCAAGTCTTTTATTTACAGGACATGAAATTAGGGAAAAACTGGTTTGTGGTAGAGAGCTTCAAACCTAGAAGTTCTTATGATGTTCCTGAACAAGAGATTGAAAAAGATATGGCTGAAACATTCCAAGAAAAGGAACTAACTGACGATCATATTGTTAGGGAAATTGATGAAATATCATCTCTTGCTCGAGGAATAACAGAGGCCCTTGAATGCACGCCATCGGAATGCATTTTTTACAATGAGACGCTCGAATTCCAAGAAGAAGAAGATAATGATTTCATCAACGATGATGACCTAGATGATGATTCTCAAAGTGATGGACATGAAGATGAAGGACTATTGTTTGACAATGAATTCTAGTATTAGTAGAATTATTCGTGTTACTTTAGTTTTTTGACATCTTAATTTCAATGCACATTATTTATTTGTTTTAGTAATCTAATTTCTCAAATTGCATGTCTGTGTTTGTTTTAGTTGTATGGTAATATGTTTCAGAGATCCAGATTTTTTAAAAGTGCCTATGTTGATGGTTTTATCTATATGTTTTTTTTTATGCTTTGGATGTTTATTAGCTTTATTTAAAGAATGACTTTCTAATGATCCATTTTTCATTACTTCTTAGATGGTTGGACCAGGAAGAAAAGGAACATTTGCTAGAAAGGGAAAGGGTGGTAGGAGAGCAAAAGGTATAAGGCCAGAAGCCGTTATCCCATGTGCCAATATTTCAATGCTTCCAAGTGAAAGTGATGGTAATAATGCAATAAGAAGGGCAAGTTCAGAATCAGTCATTCATGTTAATGATAGTCCATTCCCAACACCAAATCGAGTCACTAGATCAAAAGGTACAAGGCCAAAAGCTGTTATCCCATGTGCCAATATTTCAATGCTTCCAAGTGAAAGTGATGGTAATAATGCAATAAGAATGGCAAGTCTTGAATCAGTCATTCATGTTAATGATAGTTCATTCCCAATACCAAATCGTGTCACTAGATCAAAAGGTACAAGGCCAGAAGCTGTTATCCCATGTGCCAAAATTTCGATGCTTCCAAGTGAAAGTGACAGTAATAATGCAATAAGAAGAGCAAGTCTTGACTCAATTAATCATGTTAATGATAGTTCATCCCCAACACCAAATCTTATCACAAGATGTGAAAATGTAGATAATTTTCTAAATTCTGAATCTCATGCCCCTAGAAGTACTGATGTAAATATGACTTCAGAAGGTCAAATGGGTGTAGGTAAAACTTTTATTTGTTTTTGCTGTAATCCTAGAATAGTTTTATTACTTTTTGTGGTCCTTATGAAATATTAATTCTTGTAGGCCATTCAGCACCTACAAGAAAAAGAGGTCCAACAAGGAATATTACGTTATCAAGGAAAAGAGATAGTGAAAAAGACCTCGAAGTTGAGTTGTCCAAGGCAGCAGATCTCATTGTCGGCCCAGATGCACAGTTTCTGGTAACTGAGGGAGGCTGCATTTTGAGAACAAATGCAAAGTTACAAGTTACAAAATGGGCACAACTGAGTGAACAACATAGGGAAGACTTATACAACATGGTTCGGATAAGAGTATATTTATAAATTATTTTAAGACATTCTTAGATAGTTAGAATATTAGGTTAATAGGAAAAAAAGTTCTAAACTGCTGTGGCCACTATTGGGGGCATTATTCAATAAAGATGCACTAAGAGAGTGACACGGGGAGAGTGGCTCTAATATTTGTTTTTGCTAAAGGTTCCATCATTACTGAATTTCCTCTAAAGAATACAGAAAACAAAAATATAAGACAATTATCTCCCTGAATAATTTTTTTTTCCATTTTGGCTGGGCAAGAATTTAAGATCTTGATGAAACTATAGCTATTTTGGCTAGGCAAGTACAATGTTTGATGAAACTATAGCTGCCTACTAATTCTTGAAATATTTTTCTAATAAAGTAATGAGAGGAACTGGCCAAAATTGAAATCAGGCCATTAGCACTGGTCACTAGTTCTTTAAATTGACTGAATACAAGCACACGAAGTGCTTACTGCTTATTGCTTAGACTAAATTCATTGCAAACCATAAAGATCTCTGTTCTTTGATTAACTCTTGCTCTATATTGAAGGATGGCTCTAATATTGTGGAGAATGAAAAGACCAAAGCAACTGTCTTCAAACAGCTAAATGTGCAATATAGAAACATGTGTTACAAGCTTCATTTGCACTTTAAAAAGTTTGGCAGTAAAGAGGAAGCTTTGCAACATAAACCAAAAAAAGTCAAAGAAGAAAATGACTGGAAATGGCTTTGTGAATACTTCTGTATAGAAGAGTTTCTGGTATGCTTTTGTAGTAGTTAGACTGTGAATATTAAACTAAAGCTTTTGTGGAAGTTGACTTTATACATTTCTCTACTTTGTAAAAGAAAATGAGCAAGAGGAATAGTGAAGCTCATGCTAAGAACACTACACCACATACAGTTGGGACAAAATCCATTGCACGATTACAAGATGAGAAGGTTAAAACTGTTTTCATGTTTTATTCTAATCTATAACAATTGGATAAGATAGAATAAGCTAACTCATACTGCATTTTGTATTTTTTTTTTTTTTTGCAGAAAAGGAAGGATGGAACAGAACTTGATGACATTGAAATTTACCAAGTCACAAGATTTTCCAAGAAAAAGAAAGACTTTGTAAATGAAAAAATGAAGGAGAATCTAGTTCGCAAAACAATTCTAAGTCTTCTTAACTATCATATGTTAGGATTTATCACTTTCCATGACAATTTCTTTTTCTTTTCTTTTTCCGTTTAGGAGACAATGAAAGAAATGCAGCAAACACCAACAATGAGCATTGCTGACATTTGCAAGGAAACCATCGGCCATATACCTGGGCATATACGTGGCAGAGGTGTAACCAAGAAACAAAGTTCCTTCAATGAAGAACAATATCTTACCAAGTTGGAGGAGAATAGATGCCTTAGACAAGAAGCTAAGCAGAAAGTTGCAACAATGGCTGAAGAAATTGCAACTTTGAAAGAGGATCAAAGGAAGACAAATGAGCTTATGGCAAAAATTCTTGAGCAATTGGGAAGGGCTCCAAAGTAGAACAGCTTACATTGCAATGTGAGTCAATAAGCTGTGACTTAAACATATTTTTGTATCGTCATATTTTTTTTTAAGAAATGACTTTGCTGCTAGCTAGGATATTCATTCTCTATTTTCTTTTGTTGTTTCTATATACGTGGAACGAGGGTAGACAAGATCACTATTTTGCTTGCAAAATGTACATGAGTAAGTTGCGATTACTTCGCATGCATTTGTGGTGGCAGAAAATACCAGATGCATGCTCCTGGCTGTTGTATTATAGTGGCCTGTTTGGTCTACATATTGTATTTGATGGCAGCATAACTTATTTCTAATCTTTCTGTTTGATTTAACTAACAACTATACATTATGCAAAGGTCTATAACTGGCTTCTTTATGCATTCATACTATGTTCCTTTTCACTTTAGATTGTACGAGGTGAGATTTAACTACCTCAGTGTGAATTTGCAGTTTCTGGTTTGAAAAACATCAGTTGACAACTTGTTCTTTTAGGATGAACATGATATAAAACTAAATATATTAGAAGTGCTGGTAGCCATTATTGCAATATTTATGAAGCAGGAGTAATTCGGGGAGAGTGAGGAAAGATGAGAGAGTGGTAGTTTTGCCAAAATTTAAAGTACACGTGGGACACATAGTAGGAGAAAAAGTGATGATGAGATTTGATTGAGAAGTGATTAGATTTAACAAAGGCTACTGTAGTAATTTTTTGTAGCATTTGCTCCGGCATGAGGATAATTGATTTTGTAATATCACCAGCATAGCTCCATAGATAGAGGATTGTTACTTTATTGATTTTTTAGTAACATATTATCCTTATACACATTTGATTGCTTGATTGTTAAAATGCTTAGAGCATAATATTTCAAATGATTTTGCACTAAAAGAAAAGAAATGTTGTGATATTTCTGTTAATTTAATTTTTCTTTTTTTAACTTTGACATTATAGTTAAGCTTACTTGTTTCTTTAAACTTGTTAATTTTGCAGATTTTTGGGGTTATGATATGAGCCATGGAGTAGCTAACTATGAGGTGGCCAGCATATCAAGTTCAATCTCATTTATATATTTTATGCCCATGGTTGGTGTATATTTTTGGATAGTAACCCATGTCAAAATATATTGGATATGAAAATTGAAAAAGACTTAACTGTACATCTTTTTGTTTTTTGTGAATGATGTTATAGAAGTGTTATGATAAAAGGATCTACATAGTGATATTATTATAAAATATAATATTATATATTTTGGGTATTCATGTTTTCTTTAGTTTTGTTATTGTAAATTTTTATTCTTGGTTTATCATGTCCAGGGAATCTTGAACTACACAATGACAAAAATTAGAAGATAATATATTACTTGTTGATAAATAAATAAAATGATGTAGTAAAATGTTGTCACTATATATAATATAATATTGACAGGAAAGAAAGGAAAAAGAAGAGCATATAGAGGAATGGAATGAGATGAAAGTACGAAAATATAGATATGAGGTGGGGCTTAAATTGGTGATAACAAATTAATATTGTCACTAACTTTCCTAAGAATATTGATAATAAAGGTTGTCACTATTAAGAAATAGGGTTGTCATTGTTAATGGAACATAAGTGACAAGAAATACGGTTGTCACTATTAATAGAACACAAGTGACAAGAAATATGGTTGTCACGCTGATGTTATCCAAGGCGGATGTTATCAGCTGTCACGAATAAGTGACCAATTAGTGACAAGGCAGATGTTGTCACTAATGAGTGACCAATTAGTGACAATATAATGGTAAAAGTGACGATCTTTTAAACCAATCAATGACGAGGCATGTCATCACTAATAATTGACTATATTAGTGACAATCGGAATAATGTCACTAAATGTCAACATTTAGCGATTGGCATAAATATTTAAAAATAAAAATGATGATTGGCATAAATATCTTAAAATTATATGTTATTATTCATAACATAATTTAAATTATAAAAAATAATTTGTCCCGAGCGTATACTTAGTTTTAATACAAACCATAAAAATTTGCAAACATTTCCAAATATATATATATATATATATATATATATATATTCACTGGTGTGGCGGCATATTCTAGACTAGATAGCAAACTCCCTAAGACCAAGGGCTTAGGCCGTGGGTTGGATCATAAAATAGCGATAAATCCAAGCAATGGAAGGTTTAGGAGCCAATATCGAAGGGACAAAATGAATAAGTTTTCCAATTATTAGTGGGGTTTATTACAATTTACTCCCATTAAGTTTGGGGATAGTAACACTTTAGTATTATACGTTGTAAAAAATACGTTAGAGGTCCATTGACCGTTAGTCAATGACGTTATTGACTAAGGAAAGTTACTTTTACAATAAAATGTCTGTTTTGTCTATTTTAATTATAAGATGTCCAAAATAACCTTTTGAGTTTATTACAATTTACCCCCATTAAGTTGTAAACTATGACACATTAGCACTACAACTTGTAAAAAGGGCGCTAGAGGTCCATTGGCCGTTAGTTAATGATGGTTATTATTAACGAAAGTTACTTTTGTAATAAAATATCTTTTCTACCCATACTAATTACAAAATACCTAAAAAATCCTTTAGTAGAGGGAATTTTACACATTAAATATTTGTAGACCTATAGTACTTTTTATAATTTTTAGTATTAAAGTATCATTATCAATTTAATATGATAAAATGCAACAAACACACAAATTAAAGTTTCAATTAATTTTTTAAAATTAGACATATCATATACAACTTTGTTATGACCAAAATACGATACAAATTCAAGCATAACAGATCTAAAATAAAATTATTAACAAAAAAAAGGCATAAAAAACAATTATCATGTTTCACCAATATTTTCCTCACAAAATATTATCATATTTCACCAATATTTTACACATAAAAAAAAAAAGCAAAGCAACAAAAAATAAATCATATTTCCTCACCAAAAAAAAAAAAGCAGAGCCACCAAAAAATTTATCATATTTCGCCAATACTCTCCTCACAAGAAAAAAGTAAAGCCACAAAAAAAATTATCATATTTCTCTAGTCTAATTCGTGATTTTATTTAGGTCTATCATACTTGAATTTATATCGTATTTAGGTCTTAACAAAGTTGTATATGATATGCCTAATTTCAAGAGGTTGATTGACACTTTAGTTTATGTGTTTGTTGCATTTTATCCTATTAAATTGATAATAATACTTTAAAACCAGAAATTATAAAAAGTATTGTAGTTCACAAATACTTCACATGCCAAATTCATTTCACTAAAGAATTTTTTTAGATATCTTGTAATTAATACGGGTAAAATAGATATTTTATTACAAAAGTAATTTCCGTTAATCAATGCCGTCATTAACTAAAGATAAGTGGATTTCTAGCATCTTTTTTTATAACTTGTAGTATTAAAATGTTACAATCTACAACTAAATGGGGGATAAATTGTAATAAATCTAAATAATTATTTTAGACATCTTATAATTAGTATAGGTAAAATAGGCATTTTATTACAAAAGTAACTTCCATTAGCCAATACCATTATTGACTAACAATCAATGAACATTTGAAATTTCTTTTTTACAACTTATGGCACTAAAATGTCACTACTCCTAATAGAGAGATAAATTGCAATAAACCCTTATCAGTAGGACCCACAACAAACATGTCCACCCCACGAGGACGAGAGTCGGCATTCTGCAAGGGGAAGTTCTTAGGTGAACCCAGAATTCACCAAAATCTGACACGTGTCATAATGCATTAAAATATTCCCAATTCAATCATTTTTTCATTTTTCTTTTCAATCTTATTATTTCTCTAACCATGGTTATCATGGTTAGCTAAAGCATACAAATACTCTCGTCACTTTCTCTCTCTACCTCTAGCTCTTCTCTTTTTTCTATCCAAAAAAATTCAAAGCACTCACACTTCTATCTATCTGAATCCACACCTGGGCTTGTTGGATGCTTACATTCTTGTCTAAATTCCCACGATCTAGAGGTGTTAAGATTTTTGCAATTTGAGGTCCTCTAACAATAAGAATTTTTTTTTTAGGCGTAAATTTGGGGTTAGCGGAGTAGATAATCTCCTTCTTTCCATATTTGAGAGGTGTTTTTTAAGTTTTTGCTTTATTTGAAAAAGGGTTGCTTTGAGGGAACGATCCATAGTAATGTCTGAATTTAATTAATCCAGACATACTGATCGATATTCCATTTTATGTCAAATTCTTTCAAAATTTCAGCTTTCATCTTAGTGGGGAAAGATTTATTGTGATGATTTCTATTTCTTGAAAGGACTAAAATGATAGATTTATTGCACTTCCCTTTCAAGATTGGCGTGATTGTCTGTATTTTTTTTAATAAAAGGCTTCTATGAACTGCTTTGTATTTGTTCTTATAGGGTATTTTAGGATTCCTGTGGATGGTAGACACATTATGGGCTCTTGTAGATATACTTAAAAATAGTCCTTTATTCTTCAAATTTCTTGAAAATTTTAGCTTTATTTATGGGAAGTTTTATTCTACTTTGCATTTCATCTTTTTTATCCAAAAAAACAAACATTTACAACCCACAAGTTCTTTTAGGAAATCAAGGCAATGGGACAGGAGCGGAAAATGGTTTAACATTAAAATGGGTTGTGCTATAATTTAAACTTGTAGTTGGAGCATGCTAGTTAAGTTTTACCAGGAAGGATTGCAAAATCCTAAATAGCTTCTTTTATATACAAATCAAGTACATTCTATGTATGATTGACTTAGCTTAAATGGCATGGTATCTTGTTTGAGGTACCACTATTTCTGATAATAGTCTTTGGGGATTAGTAGTAGCTATTGAGTGGAGAGAATTTATACAGCAAGTGGACTTCTAAATTCTCACCTTTGTTTTATTAGTTAACGTAGCCACATGATCATTTCTTAATTTGTTGTCTAATGTCTTTCTAAAAACCAGATTTTATAGTAAGAAAACTTTTAGGTTTTATTGAACTTGTTTTGTTGGAAGTAAGCATATTCTTCTATGCCATAGTTTCTATTTATTAATTGTTATTAAAATTTTTATTCCGTCAGACTGTATCTAGAAGTGATAATGTATTCATGAGTATTTACTAAGCCATATTTTGTCATGAATTGTGTAAGAGGCACCATCTTGGAAAATTTACATTTATCATAATTGAATTTTCATTACAGAACAACTAAATTCATGTTCATGATTTGCTTTTATTTTTCCCCCTTTTCCCATTTTTTCCTTCTTGAAACATATAGGGATTGACTCTGAAGGAGGGGAAGAGATTCGTTGGACCAATAATAGGGCTGGTGCAATCTCTGAGACAAGAACTGTATGTGCTGCAACCTTATCAAGAAACCAATTGGAACAAAGCAAGAAACACATGTGCCAAGTTTAGCTAAATTGATCATTTTAGTTTAATTTTACAAAGGTCAATCTTGAATATTTTCAAGCATTCCATATATATGGCTAGCCTATAATTTGTGTTGTTTTTTTGTTGAGGAGGATCTATATTACCCTCATTCTTTAGCTCAAGATATGCTCTGGGTATTCCTTCATCATTTTGTTGAGTTGATTCTGATGTGATGGACATTTAAATCACCGAGAGAAAAGGCATTGAAGAAAGCAATGGAACATGTTCACTATGAGGACGAAAATAAAAAATATATGTGCATTGGATATGTGTCACAAATGTATTGTAGAAATAAATTTGAATTGCTCATAAATGTATGACAAAAGGCATTAACAAATTTCTAATCATTCCTACTCATCTCAATCAAATTTGAAAATCAATTTCTAGGATCCCAATTCTTGCATATTTCCATTGTCACAGAAACTAGCATTTGCTTTTTTGAACTCAAATATAGAGTCCAAATGGTAGGTTTCCAGCATTAGAGCCTCCATGAGTATTTCAATGGATGGAGCTAATTGATTTTAGCCCATAAATCAATTACCTCTGTGCATGCGCAAAACATAGGCAGAAAACAAAACACAAAACACAGAACACATTGGAAGGGAAGAGAAACTAATACCTCTGTGTTTTGCTATTTTCTTTGGCAGTGAAGAAGGCAACTGGACCATAGGAATAGCTTCCCCACGTGATGACGATTCCAGAATTGTTGATGCCTTCGGTTGAAATCTCGCGATCTGCCTGCTTCGTCTCGTTTAAATCAACGACGAAGCTTTTTAAGAACTCAGAATATTCCACCACCCATTGCTCGTTGGTGATACAACTTAGGCAAGGAAAATCACAAACTTAAAAGCTTTTTAATCCTTTGATATTGATTAGCAAAATCAAGAAAACACAGGGAAAAAAATGAGAGGAAAAGAAGAAGGAAAAAGATTCTGGTTTTTTTTCCTTCGTGTGTATTCCCTGTCAACACAAAACACATGGTTCACTCCTGATAACCAAAATACCGGGGTTTTGATACTTTAAAATACCTGGAAGTTATCAACATAAAAGGTTTGGCTTAGCCTAAACTCTTTTATTCTATGAATTAAAAACCCTTTGGACCAAGCTATTGAGCCATTAATATTATTTATTATTTTTCTTGGACCTAATGAGCCCAAAATAATAAATATTAATTATTTATTCTCTAGGCCAATAAAATAGCCCAATAAATAATTAATAAATCCAAATGAATCAAAATAATTATTTAAACCTTTTTATCTAGTTTAGACCTAGGTTAAATTTCTAATTATTCAATATGGGCTTATGCCCTGAATAACTAATTAATCAATTAAATCAGATAATATATTTAATTTAATTTATCTCGTTCTTTTATTTTATTCCTAAATAAAATAAAACCCTTTTAAACCGAGACCATTTCCTTAACCTATAATTAATTAGGACTTACGGGTAATTCTGAGGACAAAAAAAACACATTGTCTTAGCTATTAAAATGACAAAAATATCACTGCTATATAAATGGTTGCATTTTGTATTTTAAATATTTTATAATATTACCATAACAAAATATTGACCTAAGGACAATGCTGCGTTAACTATGTCTCCGACCTATAGGTGAAATGACTAAAATACCATTCTACACATTGCTATGCATTTAAAGAGGAAAAAAAATGTATTAACACCTCTCTAAAAACATCTACCATCCTTATGCTTCTAGTCCAATGATTCACGACTTCTTGAAATATTTTTGCTTTCCAAGGGAGTTAGCCTAAAGTAAATATTCAAGTCATATTCCCTAAGGCCTTAGATAATTAGATCATTCGAACAACCATAAGGAGTGATATAGTGTAGAAGTTATCTTGTATAAGTTTGTCTTAACTAACTGGTTACATATACCAATATACAAGTATATTAGTCCTACAAAAGAACCTTAACTATAGTACATCAAAGCATATGCTTCCAGCTTTGTTAGACCACCAACTCATACTCAAGCAGTAGAGTACAAGTCCACACTGTAGTAGTAGTAGTTTAGGTTTCTACCATATAGTACTTTTAGAAACCATCACTACAGGTCCAGTTCTACGTATTCAAAATATGCTTATATTATAAAATGAGAAGACTACTCATTAGCTAAAGGTAAGTCATTCCCTATTTAGAATTCATAACACAATAACCTTACCATGATGAGATTCTCATTCTCATCATTCAGTTAAAAATAATAGTTTATGTGTTAAGTAACCCATGCTCCACATCTTACTGTGAAAGACCTCCATTTACATGAACCATTTATTTAAACACAATAGGTCTTTACCAATGAAATTGTGCACAAAAGTAAAGAAGGATTCACAAATAATTTCTAAGAATAAAACTTTTATTAATACAAATAAAAAATTACATCAGAAACCTAATCTAAGAGGGTATACATCCCAATAATCTCCTATTTTCATTCTAAGACTAAGTGAGTCCATAGACGCCATGAAATTGTGCACAAAAGTAAAGAAGGATTCACATACTCGGCTTCCATGGTTGAGTCGGCAATGTAAGATTGCTTGATACTCCTCCATAAAATGGCTCCCCAGACAAGGTGAAGACATATCCACTACTGGATTTTCTCTCATACTTATCCGCTTAGAAGTCTAAGTCTATGTATCATGTAGGAACCAAATCATTAGCCCTATAAACTAACATATAATCTCCCGTACCCTTAAGATGCTTGAGAATATACTTTACAGCCTGTTAATGAACCTCTCCCCTGGTTTGACTGATATCTGCTAACTAAGCCTATAGCAAAAGCAAATATCTAGCCTAGTATATAGCATTGAAGGCATGAAAAATGGAAAATATAGGGCACGCAATGGAAGCAAAAAACAAAAACTGGAAAAAATTGAAGAACAGGGAACTCCGAACAGAGCCGGCACCGACTCCGGCAACCCTAGCTAGCGCCAGTTGTGCTTCGTATGGATTTCGAGGTTTAAAAAAAATACCTCTTTTCCTCGTTCTTAGAATTGGCTGGATCGGAATGTGTGCAACCGGGGTAGGTACGCTGGTGAAAACCGCTGGTGCGATTCCTGCAAGTCTCCAACTCCGTCTTTGTATGTAGGTGAACGCCAAACTCTCGATCTTCCAATATATAACCTGCCTAATTCCATTTGGTGAAAAACTCACAGACTAAGGAAATTTTTCTGGAGAGAGAGAGAGTGAGAGATGTCCTCTTTTTTCACAGAGAAGAAGCAGTGATCAAAACCACGTTATTTTCAATCCTCCTGTTTAATCTAAATAAAACCCTAGGTTAAACTGGACTGGGCCATTGGACTCTTAGTTTAGCCTTTTGGACTTAATTAATTATTCTAATTAGAACCAACTTAATGGCCCAACAAATAATTAATTTCCCAGCCCCAAATAAACTAGTCTAATAAATAAGCCTATATTAGAATAAAAGAAAGGTCAAACTGGGGGCCAAAGCCCTGAATAATTAATTAACCCACCGAACTAATTTAATTAATTCTCTTTCCATTGACCTTTCTTTTATTCTAGCCCAACAATTAAATCAGGCTACTTAAATAAAATAAATTCCATTTAATTTAAGATCAATTCCTTAGCCGTATTTAATTAGGACTCACAGTCTATACTGGGGATCAAAAGACACACCGCCTTGGTTACTAAAATGACCAAAATACCCTTGCCATATAAATAGCTGTATTTTGTATTTTAAATATTTCCTAATATCACCATAAGGAAATATTGACCTTGAAGGACAATGCTGCGTTAGCAAAGTCTCCGACCTACAGGTGTAATAACTAAAATACCCCTCTATACATCGCCATACATTTAGAGAGGAAGAAGTGTACTAACACCTCTCTAAATAACATCTACCATCCTTAGGCTTTTAGTCCAATAATCCACGACTTCTTGGATTGTTTCCACTTTCCAAGAGAGCTACCCTAAAGCAAACATCCAAGTCATGTTTCCTAGGGCCCTGGATATTTAGATCATTCAAACAATCACAAGGGGCGATATAGTATAGAAATTATCTTGTACAAGTCTGTCTTAACTAACTAGTCACAAATGCCCAACATGCAAGTATATTGGCCCTACAATATAACCTCAATTATATCATATCAAAGTATATGCTTCCAACTTTGTCAGACTACAAACTCATACTCAAGTCGTAGAGTATTAGTCCATGCTGTAGCGGTAGTAGTCTAGGTTTCTACTATATCGTACTTTAAGAAACCACTACTACAGGTCATGTTCTACATATTCGAAATACGCTTATGTCATGAAGTGAGTGGACTACTTACTGGCTAAAGTTTAGCCATTCCCCATTTGAAATTCACAACATAATAACCTAAACATGATGAGATTCCCATTCTCATCAGTCGGTTAAGAACAAATGTTTATGTGTTAAGTAACCCGTGATCCATACCTTATGTGAAAGACCTCCATTCACATGGATCACTTAATTAAACACAATGGGTCTTTTCCAAACATTATTGTGCACAAATAAAATGTAGATTCACAAATAATTTCTGAAAATAAATTCTTTTATTAAGACATTCGATATTTACATCAGAAACCTAGTCTAAGAGGGCATATTTCCCAACAAGCATGGTGTACATAAGACTTCCCATAGCTAAAGCATAGGGAATTCTACTCATTCTATCTTTTTCTTTTTGAGACTTTGGACAGTCTTTTGAGGAAAAAGACAACCTAAAAAATCTTAGCGGATGAATAAGGTTTTTGACAAATTTTAAAACACCTTTCAGAAAAAGATCTAATTTTTTAAACACTTATTTTGTTTTACAGATTGAGGTGTTTACAAGTTGTGCAAAGACGAGTTTTGTGCAGCTTTAAGAAGTCATCTAGGAACTCAAGGATATAAGATAAGAGATGTGCAATTAATACAAGAATAAAAATGGGTTGGTGAGAATTATAAAGATTTCTTTTGAGTGATTGAAAATTTTATGCAAAGAGATTCGCAAGCTGTCAGAAATAAATGCAAAGAAGATGAATAAGAGATTTATAGTGGTTCAATCCTCAAAGATCTACGTCCACTACCTTAAGCTCACACTTAAGAATTTCAAATCATACCTCTATAAACTCAGTCAATTCAATGGTGTCTATCTACACCAATTACACAAGAGGATTACCACACTTGGTTTTACCTAAACTTCTCAACCAATCTACAAATCAAGGCTCACCCCAAATAGGTTTTACAATACAACCTTGATATACAAAAAAGATTATAGGAATAAAATAGAGATAGCTCACACATTTGAGCAAATGTGCAAACAAATGAGCACCAACAATTTTTACCTTTTGAAGCAATTTGATTTCTCTTTGAAGCACTTAATAAAAAGGGAGCTTTTTGTATTCTAAAATGTAAGAGTGTTTCTAAGAAAGATAGCACAAAAATTTACTTTAAAATCGAGTTTTGAAAACTTTTATAAAAGCAAAAAGTAAGACACTAACGGCTAGAAACAGTTAGTTTCTCGCTGTTAGATTTTTCAGAGTTTAGACTCATCCGACGAGGGTATATCCAAAATGGCACCTTTTAAGGCAGAAACATTTTGACACTGTTTACAGAGTTTTGGATGAAGCTTTTGGATGCAGAGTCATCCAAACTATTCAACCCAAAATTCTGAATATTTAATACTTTGAAATCTTTATGTTTGTGTGCTTCAAGGTAGAAATAAATTGAATCATAAGGTAAAGAAGACATAAGAATTTACATAGTATACCTTAACAAGCAATTCCTAGTCTATTGTTCTTTCACAAGGACTTTTTGGTATGAAATTTCTTAAACTTGTCTTCCACTTAATCACCCATTCTTGGATTCCATTGCTCAAAAGTTACTTAGCAATCTTATTTGCACGCCTTGGAAGAACTCAGGCCAAATATGTCCTATTACATATAGATCACACAAGTTAGTCCTTATTAATATTTGTCATAAGTCAAAACACAGGAGAATGCTCTTAGGGCTAACAATCTCCCCCTTTTTGAGTGATGAAAAACTTGATGGGATTGTGAAATAAAAGATAATGATATGTACAATACGAACATGTTAGATTGAGAGAAACAAGAATATTTTTAACCAAAAAAAAAAAAAATAGTCTCTCAATATAGGACTCAAAGAGTGCTTATGAGATTAAGATAGAAAATTTAAAGCATGTACTCAAAAACATGGCCCAATGAGCCTATGGCTAAATCTACCTCCTTCCTTCCATCACAGGACTATTCCACAAGAGAATAGCCGCATATAGTAGTCACAAAAAAAATGTATAGATATGTACACAAGGAAGTATAAAATATAAATCATAGGATGTAATGCTCCCCCTTAATATGTGTATGTATGAACATAAGATATAGAGCCATGAAGTGCGTTTTGAGAGCAAGATTGGATTCAAAATGTTGGACTTCTAAACGTGAATCCAAAATAGGGTAAACTTAGTCAGAAGCCAGCCTTAAAAAAAACCCTCATTTTTGGACTGGTCTTTTGGATTAAAGAAATGTGAGTCTAAAACTCCCCATGTGTATGTGCAGGGAAAAAAAATTCACAAAGATGAATTGGAGGTTTTTAAGCCAGCCTAGTTTTCTCAAGATATTTCAGACACAAGGAATTCTTTGAGCAACAAAAAAAAAAAGCATAAATATCCTCATCATCTGAATTTTTAAAAAAGTGCATATCATAGCCATAGTTGAAATAAATCATTCACCCAGCCAAATCTTAATTGGTTAGAATGCACAATAGACTTATACACACACTTCAATCTCCTTTGTTCATAACAACAACAACATATCAACGTGGTCTCCATCAAATCACCGAAAACTCTTACAGTCCGTAGTGGTAAAATATGATCATAAATAGTAATAATCACAATCTATACTTATAGGAGCAAAAAAACCAATGAAAAGATTACACAACACAGCATATTGACACTGTTTAATCAACCCAAATCTCAACAATATATAACAATGTATTTCACAAAATCACAATCAAAAGTCAATAAATAAACCATTCAATCACAATCCATTTTTCTCCCCCTTTGTTAGCAATCAAAATGCGAAAAAGATAGAATAAAACATTCAAAAAAAAAACCTATGGACAAGAGTGGATGTATATTAGTAGATAGATCAGCAGTGGATAAATGTAGAAATAAATTGTTTAAGTACTAGTGCAGAAATTATTGAATTGATTGTCAACAGGCAAAGCAGTAACAGGTGTTCAAGTATAAGAATTCTTGTAAGCATCGCACAGAAGTGGTCAATTAGGAAATGTGAATTGTTGCTGACTTACTCCCGGCACCCTTTTTGGAGTGTTGGCCAGCTATGCGGCTAAACTTCCTTTTGACCACCACATGATTCTACCGTTTACCAGATGAGCTGCCAGCTATGGCTGGTTTAGGAGGAGGTACTACAGTAGGGTCAGGTGGTGCTGACTTTTCTTACGCATAGATGTCTGCTTTCCTTTTTCATTGTCCTCAAGTGTCTGCTGTTGACCAAGGTCTTTGTCTTTCAATTTCTCTTCAATCTGGGTGGCTTTCATTTTTTCATCATTTTTCTCATTTTCCTTCACTGTGTCTTGTTCATTGACATCTTCTTCCTCTTGGGTAATTTGTTCTTCAGTCACTTGTTCTTGAGATGGTACTAATTTATTAGGAATGGTTTCAACCTTTTGATCCGACTCTTCCACAGCAGTTAGCCTGTACCCAAAATTCTGGATTTCTGAGTTGAGGTTGTCTACCTTAATAGCCAACATATTTATGGCTTCCAGAATGCTCTAATTTATGTTAGTGTCATGAATTTTCTGTTTTCCCTTGTTAGAGGACTCTTCTTGAGTTTCTATTTCAGCCTTTCTTTTTGCTCCTGCAGGTTGAGTAGTCTTGCCTTCAGCCTTAACCTTTAACAGTATTTCCTTTTCATTGTCGGAAGCATCTTTGAGTAGATTCCACTCATTATCCATTCGCACATATCCCATTTTCTCAAAAGAATTAAAGTTTTAAACATTTATCTTTGAAGGAGCAGGAGTGATCGAACTCATATCAACAATGAAATATCTAAACACTTTAGTTAATAAATTTCCGTAGGGCAGGGCTTTGCTTGAAGTGCTCATTGTTTGCATCATCAATTTTGCAGTAAGAAATTCAAAGCTTATTGGCCTATTCTCGAATAGCTCCAACATTATTACCATCTATATAATGTTTATAGAAGTTTTGTGACCAAAGCTTGGAACCACCATGGTTGAAACCATGTGGTGTAGAATTCTACCAAGTCCATTTAATCACTTAGTGTTCCTTTCGCTTATTCTTAAAACTCCTCCCGCCAGTAAATGTTCTTTAAATTTCCCCAAATCAAACAGATCAGTTCCCTCCGGGAACTTGTTCAATTCAAAAAATTGAATGCCTCCATCTTTAACACCACATATTCTGTTCAACAAGCAATGATCAAACTCAATGTTCTTTCCTCTAACTCTTAAAGTGTACCACCGGACTATAAAACCCCCTCCAATCTCCTCTAATCAGCCATTTTTCAGATTTGCATAAAATTTTCATACAAGAGTAGTGAACAATTTTTCACCAACAGATAACAGGGCTCCTCACCTGAAAGACTCAAACACATTTAAAATATTTGTAAAATTCAGGAAATATTTTGGATTAGCATGGTAACCAACAATCACAGTTCGGTTTCTTAAAACCCAATCATTAAAGTCGGATTCACTTTTAGAGTTAAGAAAATGGAGTACTTGGGTCTCAAAACTTTCCTGTTTTGGAGTTAATTATGAAGAATCGGTCTAAGAAGCTAAGAGTTTAGGAACGACTTCCTTCCCTTTCTCCTTTGCAGTCGATTTCGTCTTAGCAGCTGATTTCTTCTTCATTGTTATAGTGATTTTCTGGGCTTTCTTTGACTTTGGTTTGGTCGATTTTGGAGATTTAACCATTGTGATCAGAAGGTAGAGGCTTGGGCTTTCAATTTTTTGAGAGAGAAAGATAGAGTTCTCTGTCAGTTTCAGAATCCGAGAAAGAAGAGAGAGAAAAACTCTTTGTGGTTTCCTAGGAGATTGTGAAAATAAGTACAATCAAATACATTGGAAAGAAACTTTCATCAGAGATTTTTAAGGCTATCTTAAAAAAAGTGCTAGTATTTTAAATTTCAAAAAGAATAATCTAGAAGTAGTCATTTTTGAAAAACATACAAATCATCAAGTTGTTTTCATTTTGGATTGAGGCTCTATCCAAAATGTTCATCCAAAAAAAATTCTTTGAAATGAGAGTTTTGGAATATGAGTTTTGGATTTACTTTTCAAAGTATTGCATCCAAAGTCTCCCTCCGAAATTATGTTTCTTTAGAAACCTGCAAAAATAGACAATTAATTCTTTCCAAACAAAACTTTAGTCACACAATTTTTGTGATGCCAAATCCTCTTCTAAAAAAGAAGAATATGTCTTTAGCTAGGGGTTTTGCAAATATATCAGCAAGTTGATCATTAGTGGGAATATGCTCTACACAAGCATCGCCTTTAAGCACATGATCTCTAATAAAATGATGCTTAATCTCAATATGCTTAGTTCTAGAATGTTGAATAGGATTTTTTGTTAAATTAATTGCACTTGTATTTATCACATAGTGTAGGTATGCAATCGAAATCAAGACCAAAATCAAGAAATGTATTTTTTATCCACAAGATTTGCGCACAACAGTTCCCTGCGATAATATATTCAGTCTCAGTTATGGATAAGGACACACAAGCTTGTTTCTTGCTATACTATAACACTAGAGAATATCCGAAAAATTGAAAATGCCCGCTAGTGTTTTTCTATTCAACTTTATAGCTTACATAATCTACATCAGTGTAGCCTATAAGATCAAAGGAGTTAGTTCAAGAATACCATAAACCATAGTCGTATGTTCCAACCAGGTATCTAAGAATATGTTTCACAGCGCATAAGTGAGATTCTTTCGGACATGATTGAAATCTAGTGCAAAGACAAACTGAAAACATAATATCTAGTCGGCTAGTAATAAGATATAGCAAACTTCAAATCATACCTCTGTATTTTAATTTGCCCACTTTCTTACCATTTTTATCCGTTTCAAGCTTTAAAGAAGTGCTCATAAGTGTACTAATTTCTTTAGCTTCATTCGTACCAAACTTCTTGAGCAGTTCCTTAGCGTACTTAGCTTGATTTAGAAAAAATCCATCATTCATTTTTTAATTTGCAATCCAAGGAAGAAGTTAAGTTCTTCTGTCATACTTATATCGAATTCTTGCTGCATAGTCTTGGCAAACATCTTACACAAGGATTCATTAGTAGTGCAAAAAATGATATCATCAACATAAATTTAGAAATGAGAAGATCATCAGAATTTTATAATTTAATAACCAATGTAGTGTCAATCAAGTCTCTTGAGAGTAAGAATCCACTAAGCCTTTCATACCAAGCTCGTGGGGCTTGTTTTAAACCATAAAGTGCCTTTGAGAATTTGAAAATATAATTTGGAAAGTGCTCATGAATAAAACTTAGAGGTTGTTCTACATATGCCTCATCTTCCATAAAACCATTTAAAAAGACACTTTTAATATCCATTTGATAAAGCATGAAATTTTTGAAAGATGCAAAGGCAAATAGCATTCTAATGGACTTTAATCGAGCAACAGGAGCAAATGTCTTGTCATAGTCAATGCCTCCTTCTTCATTAAATCCTTGGGTAATAAGTTTAGCTTTATTTCTAATCACCGCTCCATGTTCATCAAGTTTGTTTCTGAAAACCTATTTAGTACCAATGACCAGATGATCAAGTGGTCTAGGAATAAGTTTCCAAACTTGATTTCTCTCAAATTGGTTCAACTCTTCTTGTATAGCTAGGATCCAAAAATCATCATGTAAGGCTACATCAATACAATTAGGTTCAATACTTGAAAGTAAGGCAAAATTGTCTACAAAGTACCGTCTAGTTTTGACCGCACAGGTAGGATCACTAATAATTTGCTCTTTTGGATGACTAGTTTTATACTTCCAATCTTTTGGTAGCCCTCGATCAGTGTGCTCTTTAGTTTCTTGCTTGCTTTGTTCAGTTTGTTGCTCTTCCAATTCTTCTTCTTTGACATAAATGTCCAGCGATGGAGCTTTGTGTTGTTCTCTACTTTTTTTTTTTTTTTTGAAATCCCTACATCATCATCATCTTTTCTTGATGTATATATATTAGATTCATCAAAGACAACATGTATGGATTCTCCCACACATAAAATTTTTTTTATTGTACACTTTACATACCTTTTTATTGGAAAAGTATTCAAGAAATATAGCCTCATCAGATTTGCTATTAATTTTTTCAAGATTATCTTAAGTATTAAGAACAAAATATTTGCAACTAAATACTTTAAAATAAGAAATTGATGGAGTTTTGTCAAACATAAGCTCAAAGAGTATTTTTCTTATAAAATGTCTCAGCATGACTCGGTTAACAGTGTAACATGTATTAACAGCTTTAGCCCAAAAGTATTTTGGAAGAGAGTTCTCACAAATCATGGATCTAGCCATTTCTTGTAAGGTTCTATTTTTTCTTTCAACAACACCATTTTGTTGAGGGATTTTCGTAGCTGAAAAGTTGTGAAGAACTCTATTTTTATCACAAAAATGTGTAAATTCATGATTTCAAAATTCTCTACCATTATCACTTCTAATTGAAATCAATTTGCATTTAAGGGAATTCTGAACACGTTTGAATAGTCTAGAAAATTTAGAAAATGCCTCAATTTTTTGTTCAAGAAATAAAGTCCAAGTAAATCTTGAGAAATCATCAACTACAATATAAGCATACTTCTTACCACCAGGGCTAGTGGTCCTCATTGGTCCAAATTAATTCATATGTAACAATTCAAGAGGTTTTGATGTAGAAATCAATTTCTTGGGTTTAAAGGAAGTTTTGATCTATTTTTCAAATTGGCATACATCACATATTCTGCTCTTATGAAACTTCATTTTAGGCAGTCCTCTAACAAACTCTTTTGACAACAATTTGTTTAGTAAATCAAATGATACATGGCCTAACCTTCTATGCCAAAGATAGCCATCATTATCATGCATGAAAAAACATCTAATATCATGAGCCATAAGATCATTAAGATAAAATACATATATATTTCCAACACAATTGGCAACAAAAATTGTTTCATTACTAGAGCTGTCTATAATAGGGCACGAATCTTTCTCAAAAATAACTTTGCAACCATTGTCACATAATTGACTAGCACTAAGCAAGTTGTATTTCAACTCATCCATCAATAAAACTTGTTTGATAATGGTTGAAGATCCTTTACCAATATTACTTATACCAAGTATCTTTCCTTTCTTTTTGTCTCCAAAGGTAACAAACCTATCATTTATAGCTTGAACATCTTCTAATAGGGCTGCATTTTCGGTCATGTGTCTTGAGCATCCACTATCCAAGAACCACTTTATGAAGCTCATTTTCTCCAGTGAATGTACCTATACATGAGATATGAGAGTGATTTTTAGTACCCATATCTTCTTGGGTCTATAGGGGTTAGTAATGATTCTTTTAATTTTCCAATCAGCTTTTATTTCTAATCCAATGCTTTTCCTAATATGACACCTAAAGGCATTGTGTCTATTTTTACCACAATAAGTGCAACATGTGTAATTTTTGTTTGAGAAGTTTACTTTCACAAAATAAGACTTGTGTTTTCTTGTTTTGTGCATATTACCATAGCCAAGGCCATTTCTATTTCCAGCCATCCGTTGAACTCCATGAAGTTTATTCAGATTGCTTTGACAATCAGTGAATTTTTCAATACAAGTAGTGATATCATCAACTTTCATTTTCATATTATCAAACTCATGGATCGTGACTTTAAGAAATGAGATTTTATCACACAAATATTTATTCTCAAGAGTAGAACAGTTCAAGAAAGTAGAAATGATTTCTTTTTCAACATTCAAGCAGCACATGAAGTCAAAAAGAGTTTTGTTCTCACTTATCAAATTGTCATTCTCATTTGATAAGGAATCAATTTTCACTTTCATTTCCTTGTTCCTTCTTGACAATCTTTTTAGTTCACGGAATATATCAATAAGAAGTTCATTTAGATCATCGATATTATCACAAGTAGAATCATGTAATTCAACTACAAGGTTATATGGGGAGAAGTTTACCTTCTCCCCCACTACCATAAAGCATATGTTAGCTATTTCATTTTCAAAATCTCCATTTTTTTTCATATTCGGACTCATTTTGATCCCACATTCCCATTAGTCCTTTTCCTTTCTTTTTTTTCAAATCCTTCTTTTTCTTTTTGAGCATCTTGGCTTCTTTCTCTTTAGCTGTTGGACAGTCAGCAATAAAGTGTTCTGTACTCTTGCATTCATAGCATTGAGGCTTGAAAGATGAAGTTCGTCCCTTCCTTTTTATGAACTTCTTACATCTTTTAAAGTTTCCCTTTTTGAACATTTTTCTAAATTTTTTTTGCAATCATGGCTAATTCTTCAGTATCCACTTCAGTTCCATCATCATTATCAGATTGACTACTATCAATGTCCTCATCAACAGCTTTCAGTGTTGTTCCTCTTTTGCCTTTATCATTGTCATCAAATTCTTGAAACCTTTTGAGTTTCATTTCATGAGTTAAGAGAGAGTCAATTAGCTCTTTAGTGGGTAAGGTTTTCAAATCTTTTAATTCCTCCACAGCCAGAGCTTTAGGTTGCCAGCTCTTTGGCAAGGCATCTAGAATTTTTCTATTTTGTTTACCAATGGAATAGCTTTTCCTATAAACCTTAAGGCTATTTGCAATGTTTGTGAATCTAGTAAACATATCGATTATACTCTCATTTAGCTTCATAGTAAATAATTCATAATCATGAATCAAAAGCCCCAACTTCGATTCCTTCACTTGATTTATCCCCTCATGGGTGATTTCAAGCAATCTCCACATGTCATGGGCTGAATTATAACCACATACTCTGTTATATTCAGTGGCATCAAAGGCACAACATAGAATGTTCATAGTTTGAAAATTCAATGTCATTTTAGCATTATCTTCAACATCATATCCGTCACTCTGTTTGGAAACTATTCGACCTTTGACACTTCTAGAAGGAAAATATGGTCCTCTTTCAATTAAATTCCATAACTCAAAATTAATTGAGTAAACATAAATCTTCATGCGATTTTTTCTAAATGTGTAATTACTCCTAATGAACAAAGGAGGTCTATTTGTTGAAGATCCCTCAATATAGGGAAGAGAGGAAATATTTGTCATAAGGATCTTTTCTACGAAGTTGTTTAGCCGAAGAAGAGTAGATCAACGCTTTGATACCAATTGAAAAACCTTAGGAGGTGAATAAGCTTTTTGGCAAATTTTAAAATACTTTAAAAAAAAAGATCTAATTTTTTAAATGCTCATTTTGTTTTACAGATCAAGGTGTTTACAAGTTGTGCAAAAACGAGTTTTGTGCAGCTTTAAGAAGTCATCTAGGAACTCAAGGATATAAGACAAGAGATATGCAATCAATATAAGAATAAAGATGGGTTGGTGAGAATCATAAATATTTCTTTTGAGTGATTGAAAACTTTATGTAAAGAGATTTGCAAGCTATCAAAAATAAATGCAAGGAATATGAACAAGAGATTTATAATGGTTCGATCATCAAAGATCTACGTCCACTACCTTAAGCTCATACTTAAGATTTCAAATCAGATCTCTATAAACTCAGTCAGTTCAATAGTGTCTATCTACACCAATTACACAAGAGGATCACCATACTTGGTTTTACCCAAACCTCTTAGCCAATCTATAAATTAAGGCTCACCCTAAATAGGTTTTACACCACAACTTTGATATACAAAAAAAATTATAGGAATGAAACAGAGATAGCTCACACATTTGAGAAAATGTGCAAACAAATGAGTACTAACAACTTTTACCTTTTGAATCAATTTGATTTCTCCTTGAAGCATTTAATGAAAAGGGATATTTTTGTATTCTAAAGTGTAATAGTATTTCTGAAAAAGATAGCACAAAAATTTACTTTAAAATCGAGTTTTGAAAACTTTTATAGAAGCAAAAAGTGAGACAAAAATGGCTAGAAATGACTAGTTTCTCGCTGTCAGATTTTTCAAAGTTTTGGACTCAAAGATAGGACAATGGTGCGTCCAAAAGGTGAGTCCAAAATGGCACTTTTCTAGGCAGAATATTTTGACACTATTCACAAAATTTTGGACGAAGCTTTTGGATGCAAAGCCATCTAAACAATTCAATCCAAAATTTTGAAGACTTAATGTTTGAAATCTTTATGTTTGTGTGCTTTAAGGTAGAAATAAATTGAATAATAAGGTAAAGAAGACATAGGAATTTACACAGTATACCTTAACAAATGATTCCTAGTCTAAGGTTCTTCCATAATGATTTCTTGGTATGTAATGTCTTAAACTTGTCTTCTATTTGATTGCCCATTCTTGGATTCCATTATTCAAGAATTACTTAGCAATCTTATTTGCATGCCTTGAAAGAATTGATGTCAAACATGCCCTATCACATATAGATCACGCAAGTTATTCCTCATTAATGTTTGTCATAAGTCAAATCACAGAAGAATGTCCTTAGGGCTAACACAACCCATGTCTACAAGGGATCAACGTTCCCTTACATGAACCCATCTAAACTTGGCCAGCATCTTGTCAATGTATGTAGCTTATGATAACCCTAACATTCTCAACTTCCAATTTCTAAAAAGCTTTATCCCGAGAATGTAACTGACTTCTCCCAATTCCTTTCTATTGAATTGACTAAATAGCCAAACTTTAGTAGATGACAATGTCCCTATATTATTTTCAATGAGTAAAATGTCATTCACATATAGTACAAGAAAAATCATGTTTATACCTTCTAATTTCCTGTACAAAAATAGTTCATGATCGTTTTAAATGAAATCATAAGATTTTACAATCTTATTGAAATGAATGTTCCATACTTTGGATGCTTACTTAAGTCTATAAATAGATTTCTTAAGCTTACAAACCATATGCTCTTGGCCTTCAGTAATAAAGCCATTCGGTTGGGACATATAAATATCTTCACTAAGATGATCATTTAAAAATGACGTTTTGACATCCATTTACCATATCTCGTAGTCATAATGACATACAATGGCAAGGAGGATATGGATGGACTTAAGCATAGCTACCGGGAAAAAGGTTTCCTTATAATTGATCCTTTCTTTTTGAGTATACCATTTCACCACAAGCCTAGCTTTGAAGGTTTCCACCTTCCCAACTGCTCCCCTCTTTCTCTTGTATATCTACTTACACCCAATGGTTTTTATCTCTTCAGGTAAAGCTACAAGATCTCAAACCTGATTAAAGTACATAGATTCAATCTCAACTTTCATTACTTCATGCCATAAGTTTGTATCAATATTAGCAATAGCCTTCTTGTATCTAGTGAGATCTTATTCTTGATAATCGGAGATTAGGTCAAAAGCCTCTCTAATCCATCTTTTTGGAACCCTAGATACTCTTACACTACGATGAGGTTCCGTTTGTACAAGTTCCTGAGGTTGTGCCTCTTCTTGTTCTATAATCAAATTAGAATAAGTTTATTCAAAAGACAACTTCTCCTCAAGTTCCAACGTTGTTGAACATTTAGTAGATGTCCTTTGATTATCTTCCAAGTATCTAGCATTAGTACTCACAAGTACTTTTTGCTCATTAGGATGATAAAAGTAACCACCCTTTATACCTTTTTTATATCCAATAAAATAGCATAATTCTGATCTTGGTTCTAACTTGTCTCCTTTGATCAATACATAAGATAAACAACCCCATATCTTGAGATGATTTAGACTTAGTTTATGCTCAATCCACATCTCATAGGGCATCCTAGGTGCTGACTTGGAAGGCACCAAATTCAGAATATATGTCGTTGTTTCTAGGACTTATCCCAAAAAAATACTGGAAGAGTAGTATAGGACAGCATGTTTCAAATATTTTCCATCAATGTTCTATTCCTTCTCTTAGCTAATTCGTTCTGTTTGGGTGTTTCCGGCACAGAGAGTTGGGATACTATTCCATGTGTACCACGTAGTCATTGAATTCACTAAAGAGATACTCTCCACCATGATCCGATTGTAAGGTCTTGATTAGTTTACATGCTCGATGATCCACTTCAGCCTTAAACTTTTTGACTTGTTAAAAGAGTCAGACTTGCGTCTCATAACATAACCATACCTCGTACAATCATCTGTGAAGGTAACGAAGTACTCAAACCCTTCTCTTGCTGGTGTAGACAAAGGACTACACACATTAGTGTCTCCTTGGTTCTATCCACCTTTTGATCATTTTTCCTATAAGATATGATTCACACAGAGGCCAACTTTCCAATCTCAATGAGTCCAAAGGCCCAACATGGATTAACTTCTGAATCCTAGTTGAGTTACTGTAACCCAACCTTAAATACCAAATATATAAGTCATTGGCATTTGTCTTTCTCTTCCTATTTAAAGGTTCAGATTGAGCGTTATTTAATTTATTGTTCATAGGATTAATGAAGAATAGATTTCCATACATGTACCTAGTACATAAAACTTCTCCATTTATACTGATAGTTATACCAAAATAGAAAGAAATAGAATATCCTTGATTTATTAGTTTTGCAACTAAAAAAAAATTATGTCTAAAACCAGGACCAAATAAAATATCCTTCAATATAACTATTCTATTACAATAAAAAAACAAGTTCCAATTCTCCCACTGTAAGGGCACAAACTTATGCTCTATTTCCCATGCGTAATCCATATTCGCCCTTTTAGAGTCTTCTAATCTTTCTATACCCCTACAAGGAGTTACAGATATAATCAGTGGCTCCTGAATCAATAATCCAAATAGAAGTTGATCCAACTATTGATATAGATTCTATATAGAAAATATTATCTGTGGAGTTTTTCTTGACTTGAAAATCTGGACACTCATTTTTTCAATGTCACTTCTTCCTACATTTGAAGCATTTGCTCTTGGGTTGGGACTTGGACTGGTGTATTGCATTACCTTTCTTTTTCTTGAACTTTTTTGGCTTAGGCCCAATTCTTGAAAAAGATGCTATCATAGCCCTTGCTTGTGGCTTCATGACCTTCTTTGCTACCTGAAGCTCTTTCATTAACTTAGTTAAACTCATATTTAACTTGTTCATGTTGTAATTCAACTTAAACTAAGTAAAAGAGCCCAACAAAGATTCGAAAATCATGTCCACTTAACTCTCAGTGTCAATGACAACCCCCAAGACTTTCACTTCCTCGAAAGCAGCAATCATTTTGAGCACATACTACCTGACTGATGCTCCCTCAGTTATCTTAGTATTTATGATTGTTCGAAGAGCCTCCTGCCTTGCAGGCTGGCTCTTGTCTGCGAACATCGTGGCTAGTAATATACTAATATCGTACACAGTTACCATATACTCATATTTGGATTGAAGCACATTAGATATGGAGGCTAACATATAGCATCGCGTCATTTCATCAATCTTTTTTCATGCCTTCTTTGCCTCTCACTCCACATTGATGGGACCTTCCCCGATCACAGGGCAAGTTTCTTAGAGGATATACTTATACTCTTCGGCTGTGAATATTATGTCTAAGTTTCTTTTCCAGTCTACCTAGTTGGGACCTATTAGCTTATTCTCATGAAGAATAATGGCTAAGGGATTGAAAGAACCTCTACCAACCATTTCTGAAAATTTTGAAAATAAAAGAAATTCTCAATTTTGTGAAAAATAAAATAATTTTATGCACTTTATCCTCATATTAAACTGCTTATAGTTAACCCATCACTATTATTTTTAACATGATTGATTCGGTTCTTAGAAAAGCTAATATAGCTTCTTAGGAAAATTAACAGTTTCCTAAGCTAAGTATGTTAACCACCACAAATTAATTTTTCTTCTAGGTAATGATCTAGAAGATAACTCCATCGAGGGGATGACTATTTCTTCTCATTTCCTATAAACATGCCTCACACTATAACCTCCAACGTGAGCTGACCGATCATAGTACGTGTCCCGGGTTATTAATTACATCTTTCTATCAATTCTAGATCCTTGTGGCATCTCCATCCTTTACGGGTTCACTGCCAAGGTGACGCGAGGAGACCTACAATCTCTAATGAGGATCGTGATGAAAGCCATTAGAACTCCTCTCCCACTAAGTTTTTAAAACAAGGGTTTTTTTGAAAAAATATCTTTTGAAAAATTTTAATTAAGTTCTCTTTCAACTTTAAAATAAAAATATCTAAATTCATAAAAATTTCTATGTCAAAGTTTAGATCCTTTGAGAAATTTTTTCAACGAATTAATTTTATTTAAGTTAAAAACTTAATAATTTCAAAAAATTTCTATTCAAACTAAGTTTTTATTTGACCAAAAAATAATTTTCCTTTGTGAAAATAAATTAAAATGGTTTTCCATTTTAACTTACAAAAATTTCTAAATCTAAATTATTTTCTATGTTAAAGATAAAAAAACCTTTAAGAAAATAACCAAGGATTAATTTTTGTTTAAGTTAAAATTAAACATTTAATTAAAGAAAAATATTTTTTCCTATCAAATAAAATTTTTCAAAGACTTTGGTCTTTGAAAAAACATGCACATAAGAATTAAAATAAATAGCATGCTAGAAAACTGTAAAATGATTTCATACTTTTCTAGTTTTTAAACCTAAGTGCCCAAATAATAGAATTAAATACATTAATTAAATTAATTAATAGTCTTGTTTAATCCTAAAATCCTTTACTATTATTTTTCATGCAAAATATTCAAAGAATATTAACTATTACAAAAATAATAATTTCACCTAAAATAAGACCAAAAACAAAAAAGAAATTGTGCAAGAATTACAAGAAAAAAAATTTAAAAATATTTTTTCCTCTGATTTTGTGCACCCAATCATGGCCCGTGGAAAGATCCATGGACCATGACCCATAGGCAGGTGCTCGCCATCCACAACCCGCGGGCTGCCCTAGATTCATGGCGGTTTTGCACACTAGATCATGGCCCATGGAAAGATCCATGGACCATGACCCGTGGGTGGGTGCCTGCCACCCACAACTCGCGGGCTGCCGCAGAATTGATCACTATTGTGACCACATATTAGGGAAAGCATCCTCCCTAAGGATGCTTCTGGGAATGCCGTGCCGAGGAGCAACCTGGGCCCGACTGTGACTTGCAAGCCGTGGCTGGGCCTAGGTGCCACCTCAGCTCCTTTGCTGTCCGAGTCACAGCTGATGTAGCTCGGCAGTGGCTCGACTCATCTTTTTTGATTTTTTTTCTTTCTGTGCAATTTCTGTCCAAAAGCCTTCTGCAATTCATCTTGCAACTTCCTTAGGCAGCTCTCTTGTTACAGATTTTCATCCAAAACAAGAACTACATCCACCTATACCCTTTAAAATCGGGTTTACACGCTTTGCTATGGAAAACATTAAATTTACATGATTTCCTAAACCTCAACTGTGAGATGTACAGAGCTTCTACCCATACCAAGACAGTGAAGGTTCATGGGCATTAAATCAAACAATTATCTAGCTCATTTTATTAACTAAAATGCATGCTTCCTACGTCATTTAAATCTTCTCGCTCTAGTAACAATTGAAGCTTGAAAATATCATAGAAAGCCAACTGACGCGAAAAATAAAACACAGAACACAATGGAAGGGAGGAAAAACTAATACTTTTGTGCTTTGTTTTTTTCTTTGGCCATGAAAAAGGCAACTGGACCACAGGAATAGCTTCTCCACATGATGAAGATTCCGGGATTGTTGATGCCTCCGGTTGAAATCTCGCAATCCGTCAGCTTCGTCTCGTTCCATCAATGCCGAAATTTCTTGAGAACTCAGAATATTCCACCACCTATTGCTCATTAGTGATACAACTTAGGTGAGAAAAATCGTGGTCTCAAAAGCTTCTTTATCATTTGCTATTGATTAACAAAATCAAGAAGACACAGGGAAAAAAAAAACGAGAGGAAGAGAAGAAGGAAAAAACTTCTAATTTTTTTTCCCTTCGTGTGTATTCTCTGTCAACACGAAACACACGACTAACTCCTGATAACTAAAATACCGGAGTTTTGATATTTCAAAACACCTGAAAGTTATCAACAGAAGAGGTTTGTTTTAGCCTAAACTCTTTTGTTCTGTGAATTAAAAAAACCTTTGGTCCAAACTATTGGGCCATTAATATTATTTATTATTTTTCTTAGACCCAATGAGCCCAAAATAATAAATATTAATTATTTATTTTCTGGGCCTATAAAGTAACCCAATAAATAATTAATGAGCTCAAATGAATCAAAATAATTATTTAAACCTTTTTATCTAGTTTAGGCCTAGATTAATTTTCTAATTATTCAATCTAGGCTTAGGTCCTGAATAATTAATTAACCAATTAAACTAGATAATAAATTTAATTTAATTTCTCTTGTTCTTTTATTTTATTCCAATCCAATAATAAATTAGACTTAATGAATAAAATAAAACACTTTTAAACCCAGACCATTGCCTCAATCTGAAATTAATTAGGACTTACGGGCTATTTTGAGGACTAAAAAAATACATTTCATTAGTTACTAAAATGACCAAAATACCCCTACTATATAAATAGCTGTATTTTACATTTTAAATATTTTCTAATATCACCATAAAGAATATTGACCCCAAGAACAATGTTGCGTTAGCTATGTCTCTGACCTACATGTAAAATGACTAAAATACCCCTCTACACCACCGTGCATTTAGAGAGGAAAAAGTGTACTAACACCTCTTTAAAAGATATTTACCGTTCTTAGGCTTCTAGTCTAATAATCTACAACTTCTTGGAATATTTTTTCTTTCTAAGGGAGCTACCCTAAAGCAAATATCCAAGAAATGTTCTCTAAGGCCCTGGATAATTAGATCATTCGAATAACCACAAGGGATGATATAGTGTAGAAGTTATCTTGTACAAATCTATCTTAACTAATTGGTTATATATACCCAACATACAAGTATATTGGTCCTACAAAGAACCTCAACTATAGTACATCAAAGTATACGCTTCCAGTTTCGTCAAACCACTAACTCATACTCAAGCTATAGAGTATAAGTCCACGTTGTAACAGTAGTAATCTAAGTTTCTATTACATAGTACTTTTAGAAACTACTACTACAGGTCCAATTCTACGTATTCAAAATACGCTTGTGTTATGAAATGGGAAGACTACTTATTGGTTAAAGATAAGCCATTTCTTATTTAGAATTATAACACAATAACCTTACCATGATGATATTCTCATTCTCATCATTCAGTTAAGAATAACAATTTATGCATTAAGTAATCCATGGTCCATGCTTTATTGTGAAAGACCTCTATTCACATAAACTATTTACTTAAACACAATGGATCTTTTCCCACGAAATTATACATAAAAGTAAAGAAGGATTCACAAATAATTTATGAGAATAAAAATTTTATTAATACAAATAAAAAATTACATCAGAAACATAATCTAAGAGGGTATACATCCCAACATGGTGGTGGTGCAGGGGGATAGCCACACCGAGGTGGCCAAGACTTTATGGCAGGTACGTATCTTCCGACCATCCTCTACATACAAAGACACACTTAGGTTAGTATCAAATCAAAATACTTAAAGCAGTAAATCCCAAAGATAGAAAGCAAAGCCTAAACTTAGGTTCTGATACTATTTGTAATACCCTATTACTAGGTAATCCAAAAGGGTCAGGGATGTCACCCCCGTCTTTAGGACTAGAGGTTTTTATAACTAGGTAAGGGCTGAAAAAGAAAATAAAATTCAAAACTTATAATACAAATCCCCAATACTTATACAAAAGTCTCAGAAATAAAACTCAAAAGGGATATAAGTCTAAAGAAACATCGTAAATAAATTATAATCTAAGTCTTTGTCTCTAATAATTCCTCACCTTGCTGAGACTAGTACCCCCTGAAAACATAACAAAGAAAAAGCGCGAGAAAGGATTCCTAGTAAGTCCTATGTGTGCTCATGATAAATTTATAATATTTTCATAATGCAATTTCACATAAACATTAGCAGAAAAACATTTGCAATTCATCATTCAAAGTACATCAACTAAGTGGTTTCTATTTACAATATTGTACAAATCAATCAGTTTGATTCTAGACGGTTAAAAAGTAAAAATACTTTCAATAATCAAAACCCTTCATGAATTTATGTTTGGCAGATTGCAATGTAATTTTTATAAACTGAAGGAGTCATGAAACCTTACATCATGACTAGTCACTATAAAACTTTGCATTACAATGAAGTAGGTGGTCAGCCCACTAGATGTGATTCTAATTCTTCTCCCACCCCAACTTACTAGACATCCATCTCCAAATAATAGTCCCACTAGGATTGGGTGTTAGCGCATATTAGCCTAACTTGCTAGTATTGACGTCCTATCCAAATAGAACTCATCTCCCAAAGGTAGTCTCCTATTGAGAGACTTACTCTAGTTTTCAGATTGTAGTACTAGAAGCCTACCCTAATTAAGTACTCAACTATACCTTATCTTGTTAAGAATGTGCTCAAATAAACATATTTAGAATTGCTGGGTCAACAAATAGAGAATAGTGTAATTCCTGATCAAAGTGGTTTTGGAAATAAGTTTTATTCTTAGAAAAACAATAGTTTGGTCAAAATAGCAGTTAGTGCACAATAGCGTGTTTTATCCATGTTTGCTTATCAATTGAGTAATTTTGAAAGTAAAATGTTTAAAAGAATAATGACTTCAATCTAGTTCATTATTTACCAAAAAAAGTTATGCAAGGACTTATTGGCAATTCTACACACAAAACAAGCTACGGGTCTGTTCTATAGAAAAGCGATCCAACATTATCTAAAATAAGATATAAAACAAACTATCACAATCCATATTTGATATAGTTTCTATATATCTTCAAACAAGGCAACACATTTTCACAAATATACAATTTCAAAGTATAACATGATACTAGCATGTCATATATTACGTATAATGACATTTACTCATCATAGGGGCATGTACACAAATCATAACCAATATGGTCACTTTAGATAAATTAAATCTCTAGCTTAGCCCTAACATGAAAGAAAAATACGTTAAGCTCTCCCTACTACGCACACATGCATCTAGCAAGATCCAAGCATTGCATATAAAATCTAACATATCAACTTGCCTCTAGTTTAATCATCAAAGTGAGGTAGGCAATAAAAGTATAAAGTTAGCACCACTATAGTACTCAAGTTCACATACATTAATCCTACAATAATCCAGGTGGTCAGCACCAAGGAACACAACTATGGATTTTAAAAGGGAGAAGGGAGAAGTTTGAGACTTACTTGTGATCAAAGATGGCTTTGGTCTGGCTTTAAGTAGTCCATGGACGTGCTTCTTGAAAGGGATGTCCTTTATGGCTAGGCTTGACAAGATCAAGCAATAGGGATTAGGTCATAATGATGAAACCGTGACAATGATAGTCTCAGCTTGTAGAAGAAAAGAAGAAAATGAGAAGATTCAAGAGTAGAAGGGAAAGAGAGAGAAGGATATAGAGAGATTTTCCTTAACTTGATAAAGAGGTCGTGCACTAGAGAGGGAGTAAGATGATCCCTTTAGTCTTGAGAAAAGAAAGGAGAGTAAGAGATAAGAGTGATGGGGAGTCTTGTGAGAGTGTTTTAGTTCTTGGAAGAAAGAATGAGGGAAAAGAGAAGACGACCGAAATAAGAGTAGTGGCTAGGGTGTTTGTTTCGATTGAGTGGAAGAAAAGCAAAAAAAGGAGTGATTTGTGGGATGTAGCAACGTTGATGCCTTGATTTGAGGAGTAATTTTAGGGGTGAACCGAGAGAGAGAGAGAGAGAGAGAGAGAGAGAGAGAGAGAGAGGTGTTTTAGCTATGGTGGTGAAGGAGGAAGGAGATAGAAGCAAAAGAGTTTTAGCTTTGAAAAGTGGAGGTGAGAGGAGGGAGGATTTTCCATTTCTAGTTGAGGGAAAAGAAAAAGGGTTTTAATGAGTGCAAGACTACCTTGGTTTGATGAGAAAAGAAGAATGAAAGAAGAGTGGAGGGGCTGTTTTCGGTGCTACTGTAGCTGAAAGGGCCAAGTGGCCTAATGGAGTGGGTGAGTTGTGGTGGTGAAGTGATGAGATGGGGAAATAGAGTTCTTCTTTTCCAAAATGGCTATTTTGGTTGCTTAGGAGGTGAGGGCGAATGGCTGTGGCGTTGGGACAGTTTTTCATGCAAAAGAGGAGGAAAAAGTAATGAGGATTGTTTGAATTTTGGAGGGGGAAAAAAAAAAGATGTATCGTAGCTTTCCTTATTTGAAGAACGAATGATGATGATTTTATCTTGCTTAACTAAGAGGCTTTTCCTTTCTTGGTTCCCTTCCCTATTTTTGATCAACTTAAACAAGGAAAGAGAGAGCTGTCCATAGGGTATGCTGGCTAAAATTAAGGAGCTAATCAGCTCTTACAATAGGTTGTTTGGGTTGGTGAATGGTTGGAGTAAATTTTAGGATTTAAAATTCAAGTATGGATTAAAAAAGGAATAATTCAACTATGGTAAGAAAATAATCCTTACCTATTCTAGTTGTTGTAATAGAACTTAAGTAATGGAATTTATGGGGAGGAGGGGGGATTAGCCGGCTGCCATATTGTGAACAATTGGGAGATTAGGTAAGTTGTTTAGAGAAGGAAATGAGAGCAACAAAAGGTGAGAATATTAGTCTTAGGGATTTCTACTTCTTCGAATCTCATGGAAAAGGAAAAGATTTCTGACTTTGGTAGGAGTATATATGCCACCAATCTTATTACCAAATTTGAAGAGAAAATAGGGAAATTATCCTTGGGTAGGCTAGCTGCCATATGGAGTAAAATAACCATAGAAAGTTTGGAATAGTATAAGGTAAGGATATATTAAAGGGAGAAATTTTAGTATCAAATCCTAATGGATTATTCTCCACTCCCAAAATGGAAATGGCGATTGGAGTATGAACATGTGCTGATTAGGAAGGAAGGAAAATGAAGAATAAAAAGGGTTTTTTATGCTGGAGTATGTGCATGGATTTTTCTGTTAAGATCTTTGTCAAGGTTTATCTACTCTTGCTTTAATTTCCAATTACATATAACATTGTCTTTTATTTGAATGACACTTCGAATGGAATAAAATGAAAAGAATAAATGATGAATGCATCATATGTAGTAGTTTTCCTTCAAGATGGGTGATCTGAGATATGTGAACTCTTCAAATGATGTACCATTTGAATTGGCACTTCAAGTAATGCAAGTATGGAGCTAAGTTGATGTCTGTTGGCAACTTCCACTATGTTTCTAGACAATGGAGAACATGGCAACCTCTAGAACATGGCTGCCAAAGTAATATAGGATGTGAATTGAATCACCTTGGTTCAATATTGAGAAATTTTCACAACTATTCTACTCTTCACATTTCATTACATGTAGCTTAGTTTTAGTTTAGGCCCTACTGTTAATGTATTCATTTCTCCTTCATAACTTATTTTTGGCTTTTATATGAGTTGTAACTTAAACTTTTGCCTTTTAATTTAGCAATGGATGCCCAGAGGATATGACCTATGCCCTGAAATGTTATTCTGATATGTACTACAACCACCCAAAAGTTCAAAAGACACTCCATGCCAATATTATTAGGGTTCTTTATCGATGCACAATATGCACATAAATCATATAACTTGATTTCTCTGTGAAGCTACCAAAAGAAAAGGAAGTATTCGGAACAATAACTATGGAAGATGTCATCCAGGAACTAATTCAAACTAAGAATTCATCTGTTATATACTATTAAGACCATTCCATTTCAAATTTATGCTGCCATCCAAAATAACAAAATATAAAAATATAAATGAAAAAAAAAAAAAGACATGCTCAAATGCTCTACTCTGTTTTGGTTTCTTCTAATTTGGCTCAGAAAACAACAAACTTTAAGCAAGCATTAAAGCAAGCATTATCGCAAACATTAGGGAAAAAAAAATTAAATTATTCTCATTTTCATTGTTACACAATATCACGTGGTGCAATAAAGATTGTGGAGCTAGTTTTGAGCGAAAGGGCAAAGATAAAAACTTGATGTAGAATAATGCTTTGCACAAGGTTCAGACTTTATGAATATAATTTTGCAAACCCATCTTTAGCATATTATAGGGGAAAGAATCAGTTTTTCATCCTTTAGGAAGGAAACTAAACTCTTCAAAGTTGTAAAATTACCTTGTTTTGCAAGAAGCAGTAGATTTTGTAAGAGTTGTGAAGTAAGAGAGGGCATGGCGGTACAGAGGAGAAGGTGGGAGTTTGTGCCTCCTGAATTAGAGAAGAAAATTGTTAGCTGTTATGAAAAGGGGTAAAACTATCATTAAAAATACTTAAAGCCATTAGGATCCATCTGTTACTCTCTATTGTTGGATAGAAGGAATTATGGGTGTAGGAGTGATCTCACATCACTCCACTTCTCACCTTTTCTTTCCTAAAAACTGTGTCAAACGAGAGAAAGAGAGGCAATTCTCTCCAAATCATTTCTTTTCTCTCCATTTTTAAACTCCTAACTAAGCCTTGAGTTTCTGAGAATATCAATACATATGGATTACTAGTTGAAAGATTCGCTCCTTTATATGAACTTGTACACTTGCTAATTACTTCATTTTTCTTTATTTTTCTTGTTGCTTCATTTTTCTATCTCAATGGTAATTCCTATCCTGAGTTACTTGAATAAAATTATCAATTATAATTTTTAATATCTAAAAAAACTAGGTTCACTTTTTTTTTTCGAAGACGTCAAGCATCAAACATGTGGAAAGTATCAAATTAGCAGCTAATTAACGTATTTGAATGTGACTTTGTGGCTCTTCTTAGTGGAAGTGGGTTACTAGGTGTGACTAGAGGTCTCCCACGGTTAATTTGCTTGGTGATGTCTGCAACAAGGAAAAATAAAACTGCACAGCTTTGTGATATTTGCAATGAGGAAAACAAAACGGCATAATGGAGGACATTTGTCAAAATCGAGATGATGCAACCACATAGCCAAGTGCTTTCAACCAAAAAAAGAAAAAAAAAAATGTTGTTGTATGGAAGTTTTTGAAGCTCTATAGAAATAGTGTCAAAGTTATATAATATAAAATTTAAAAGTAAATATATTGTTTTGCTAAAAAAAAAATTAATATTATAAAATTAAATTTATACATATTTTACTTCTTCTTATCACATATTCGACGAGAAAATAATTTAAAATAAAACATTAATCTTTTATCAAATATATAATTCTATCAATATAAAAATTTTAATTAATACACTTCACGGAGTTGCCTAATATACTAACATGCTTGTAAAGTTTTGTCACCAATCTTATCGCGGTGTCCAGGATCCTATCGATATCTCTTAGAAGAATTTCAGACTACTCTCTGGCATGCCCGGCCGAAAGAGCCCACCCGACTCCCGCGCGCTTCTCAACTGGTATGCCCCATGGCGCTTCAGACAAGACCACCACACTCCCTGTATCAAGTTACTGAAAACCTCGGCTGATATGAGGAATCTCAAGCTGGGCAAAATTATTCATGCCCATTTGTTAGTATCGAACCTAGCCTCTGCCTGCAATGTGATTGAGAACAATACCTTGCTTAATCTTTATGTGAAATGTGATCAATTATCAATTGCTCAACAAGTTTTTGATGGAATGCGCCTGAGAAATATTGTCTCGTGGGGCACTTTAATGGCAGGGAATTTGCATAATGGACTTTGTTCAAAGGTTCTTGAATTGTTTAAAAGCATGCTTACAGTGGATGACGAGCGCCCAAATGAACGTTTGGTTCCTAACAAATATGTGATATCGACTGTTCTTTCTTGTTGCGCTGATAATGGCTTGCTTTGCGAGGGAAAGCAGTGTCATGGATATGCTGTCAAGTCTGGAATGATTTTCCATCAGTATGTGAAGAATGCACTTTTATCCATGTATTCGATGTGTGCAGAGGTGTATGGGACGATGACAGTTTTCAGTGAGGTACCTGGATCGGATATATACACGTATAACTCCATATTGAGTGGGCTTTTGGAGAATGGTTTTCTGAGTGAGGCATTGTGCATTCTGAGGAGGATGATGGATGCACGTGTGGACTGGGATATTGTCTCTTTTGTTGGTGTTTTTGGCCTTTGTGCTCGCCTCAAGGATTTGAAGTTGGGTTTGCAAGTGCATGCTAGAATGTTGAAAGTTCATTTCATCTCTGATCCATATATTAGTTCTGCAATTATAGATATGTATGGGAAGTGTGGTAAGATATCAACAGCACGAAAATCATTTGACACATTAGAAATTCGAAATGTAGTCTCTTGGACAGCAATCCTGGTTGCTTATTTTCAAAATGACTTTTTTGAGGAAACATTGAAGCTTTTTTTGGAAATGGAACTTGACTCTGTAAGGCCAAACGAATACACATATGCAGTGCTGTTGAATTCTAGTGCTAGTTTGCCAGCATCTGGATATGGTAGTTCATTACATGCACATATCATTAAAATTGGTTACAAGGATTATGTTGTAATGGGAAATGCTTTGATCGACATGTATTCTAGGAATGGAAACATAGAAGCGGCTGGTAGGATCTTTGCAACTATGAGGTTTCGAGACTCTATTACATGGAATTCCATGATATCTGGTTACTCCCATCATGGGCTCGGTAAAGAAGTCCTGACTGTGTTTTATGACATGTTAGCTGCAGAAAAGCTACCAAACTACATAACTTTTGTTGGAGTTCTCTCTGCTTGTGGACTCTTGGGTCGAGTAGAAGAAGGTTTCTACTATTTGAAGCATTTTATGCACAAGATGGGCATTGAACCTGGATTGGAACACTATACGTGTATTATTGGGCTTCTTGGAAAGGCTGGCCAGCTTGATGAAGCTGAGAATTTCATGACCTCAACACCAATCAAATGGGATATTGTTGCCTGGCGTACTTTGCTAAATGCTTGTTATGTTCATGGGAACTATGGCATCGGAAAGCGCGTTGCAGATGTTGTTTTCCAATTGAATCCTGATGATGTGGGAACTTGTGTTCTGTTGTCTAACATGCATGCCAAGGCAAAGAGTTGGGATAGAGTTTCAAGAATAAGGAAGTTAATGAGAGGAAGAAACATAAAGAAAGAACCCGGATTGAGCTGGACAGAGATAAGAAACACCACACATGTCTTTGTTTCAGATGATAATGAACACCCTGAGTCGGTTCAAATTCATAAGAAGATAAGAGACTTGTTATCTGAGATAAAACCACTTGGTTATGTTCCAGATATTGCTTCTGCACTGCATGATGTGGAAGAGGAACAAATAGAAGATAATCTTACGTATCACAGCGAGAAACTGGCTATGGCTTATGCTCTCATAAAAACACCTCCAAATGCACCTATCCGAGTCATTAAGAATCTGAGAATCTGTGATGACTGCCATTCTGCTGCAAAACTAATTTCAAAGGTCACAAACAGGCTCATTATTATTCGAGATGTTAATCGTTTCCATACTTTCCAAGATGGATATTGTTCTTGTGCTGATTACTGGTAATGGGTTCAAGTATTTACAAATACTAAAGTGTGGCACCAATTGGAGGAGAACATTGCCTACTGCAAGAATGTCAGCAAACTAGCTCAGCTTCTGCCTCCTTCAGAGCTCTTGAAAAAATAACTTGATCAAGATTTATATAACATATGGCCTATGTGAGTGGCTCAACATTATCAGATTCCCTCGTATTATTTATTTTCTTCAGTTCAGCCTTTCTCTGTGCTAAGAGATAACCTTCTTTTCTTCTCAGGTCATGAAAGTATACAAAAATAATGTATACCTAAGAGGTATTGTGTGACCCCATTGCATAGCCTGTTGCTAGAGCCATATGGTCGTTACTGCCTTGGGCTTAAACCAAGTGTGGGTATTCTGTTGATGGAATGATGCTTGGAAAATATGTAAGTTCCAAGAAGCAGAGCTTCAGCTAAATGCTTCTATGTCCTTACCTGTGTGGGAAGTCCTATATCAGAATCTTCAGAGCTCCAACTCTATCTGCCAGTATGTTGAATATTTACCATCCTGTTAACTGGGATATTGACCAGTAACTCTGTGTTAAGACTGTGACCAGGGTGAATCAGTTACAAGGACCAGAGATTTCCAACACTATAAAATCTCTGAGTCAAAATGAATACATTATTTTCAGTGTATATATTCTCTTGCAAGATTTGTGTTTCCTTTTACGGACCAAAATTGAATTATGCTGAATTCTGTTTTTCTAGTTTTTTTTATCCTCATGATATAGTAAGCAGAGTTGATCATTTTCTAGCAATAAAGATGGTATCACGAGGCTTTTCTCTTTCTTTTGGTCCTTCATTAGTTTCAAAGCTTACCTATTTAAACGTGGAGCATATCAGGGCTGCTTTTGGCACTTTTGTAAGGGACTGTAGGACTGTTGACTTCCAGAACCAGTTCATCGCACAAAACCAAACAATCATAACCTATTGCAAGAGTTGTTTTAGGTTGGTATTACTTTGGGTTTGAGCAGAGTCTGGGTATTCTATTGTTCAACTGATGCTTTTAAAATATGTAAGTTTCAAAAACCAGAGCTTCAGCTAGATGATTCTAAGCCCTTACCACAGTGGGAAGTCCTATAAAAGAATCTTGTGCATACCTCCATCTCTATCCAGCTGTATGTTGAATATATACCATCCTGTTAACTGGGATATTGACCAACAACTCTGTGAATTAAGTCTGTGACTAGGGTGAATCAGTTACAAGGATCAAAGATCTCCTACATGATAAAATCTTTGAGTGGAAATGTATACATTATTTTTAATGGAAATTAATTTCCTCTTTATTTTCTCTTGCAACATTCGTGTTTCCTTTTATGGCTTTCTGCTTCACAATTGAGTGATGTTGCATTCTGTTCTTTCCAAAATTTTATCCTTATGGTGCAGTAAAGAGTTTGTCATTGTCTAGCATTGAAGATGGTATCACAAGGTTCTTCTCTTTTCTATTGGTCCTTTGTTAGTGTCAAAGCTTACCTAGTTAAACATGGGGAGCAGATCATGGCTGCTTTTGGCTTTCTTCTAAAGGACTGCAAGACTGTCAATTTCCAGAACCACTTCATCTCACAAAACCAAACAATTGTCTGTAGAAGAAAGAAAAGCTCACAGAATAAATTGTGTGAGCTATTTCTTTTCTTTTGCATTTTGTTTTAGTATGTAGATTATTTTTTCTGTTACTTGTTTGTACCATTCCCTTATATGTTCTCTACTGATGCAAATATTACTTGTTATCAATTTTTGGAGGAAAATGTACCTATCAATGGCAAGAATTGCACAAGTTTTTCATTCCAACTTTAAATCATAGATAACTCTTGGACAGCTGACATTTTCTTTTGCATTGTATTTTAGTATGTATATTCATTTTTCTGTTGATAATGCCATTCCCATTTGTATTCTCTACTGATGCAAATATTACTTGTTTTCGATTTTTGGAGGAAAGTGTACCTATTAATGGCAAGAATTGCGCAAGTTTTTCATTAAACTTGAAATCATGGATAGCTCTTGGACAGCTGACATTTTATTAGCAGTAAATTTAAGTGTCAAGATATAGGTCATTGAGTAGGGATGTTAAGGGCATTGTTAACAGATGGTTGTAGATGATCTGATGCTGATACTCCAAGTCAGCCTGCTTCCGCAAGAAATGAGTTAATTTGCAAGGAATGTAGTTCTTATGAGTTATGTGACATGCTCATGAACTGGTTTTCAGGACGAATGCAATTGTGATAACTTTTCAACAGCACTGGTTCCAGAGAGTGAGCAAGAGTACAGCCTAGAGATGGGAGCACGGTGGATTTCAAGATGTTCCTCAGAACCAAATCCATGTGCTGCATAAAGTCTGGATATCATTTAAGCATATATTTATGTTTCAAGAATATTTTTGTATATATTGACTGGTTTTGTTTGGCCATTACATTTCCAATGTTTTGATAATTTCTCCATGGATCAGGATGTTTGTAAGGAGAGCCTAAACAGCACATACTTCACCTGTGAGGTACAGTTTGAAAAAGGTTCCATGAAGCTTGCATTAGATAGATCAAAAAGAAAATGTAGTAACACTTAAACTAATGCTAGCATGTTAAACACAAACATCAAGCAATCAAGAAATGAAAAGGAATGCACTGAGACAACATGTTCATAATTGTTGAAGTATGCTTTTGTTTGACGAAGAAAATTTACGAGCTTTAAAGGAATGGATAATAAGTACGTACTGCTTCTTCTCCCTTCTATGCTTACTGCTTTGTCTCTCTTCTATGCTTTCTTCTTGGCCTTCTTTGTTGCTGGTTTGCAGGGAATTTTCATGATCTTTGATCATTTCTTTGTCAATTGGGTTTTCACATTTGTCTCAGTGATTTTATCATGTTTTTCCAATTTTGTTATTATTGTTCTCTGGGTTCCCATGATTGCTGTTTTGGTCTGGCATACTTAATTTTTGGTGTTTTTTTTTTTTTTTTTTTGGGTGGGGTTTGCATGCCCGGGTTGCTTAATGTGGTTTTATTGGAGATTCTATCCATTTGTTATAGGATATCTGTTTCTATTGTATTATGTGTTTGTACTTGCAGTTGTTTCCTTAGATTTATGTTTGAGGTGTTTCTAAATTTTCAGGATTTTTTTTTTTTTTTTTCCGAATTGCTGATTATGTGATTTTTTGCAAGGATCTATGTTTGTTTTTTTTTTAATTAAATTAAATTCATATGTGGTGAATAAATAGTGTACATTTTTTCCCCTAGAAATCAAGTTCTTGTTCTTTGGTTTGCTTTTTTGTTTCCTCTTCAAAACTTCAATAAAAATTTCAAAAATGTGATCTTCCTCAAATTTTTAGGAGTTCTTGTCTAGATTTAAAATTTTATGTGTTTCTGATCCTTTTTTGGATTTGTTTCTAGTTATAAAGCCTAGATTAAATGTTTTTGTTCTTTGATTTGCATGCCAGTATTCTTCTTTTCAGAAATCCACAAAGGAAGAAATTATTATATTTCTCAAATTGTTATTACTTATTTTTAGTAACATTTTAGTTGCTTCTGATTTCTTGGATTTTGGGGGGGGGAGGGGGGGGGGGGTTGGTGGAGTTAGCTAAACTTGAATGAATATGTTAGTTCTCTTCAGAACTTCAAGGTGCATTTTTCTCTTAAAAAAACTTTACAAGATTTCAAATTATGATCTATTTCAATTTGTTGTGTCTTCTTCTTTAAATTTAAAATACTGATATTAAGAAATATTACACATTATAAGTCAAGACCAAAGTTTCACACAGTCAAACAAACAAACTAAGCCTTAATCCCAAGTAACTTGGGGTCGGCTACATGAACTAACGTCAGGCAACATGTGGTCATCTACATGAATCCTCTCTCGCCACTTTCTTCTATCGAACGTTATATTTTCATCCAAATCTAACAAAGACGTATCTCTCTTAATTACCTCTATCCATGTCGTTTTAGGCTTACCTCTACCTCTATCTCTGTCTAACCTATCATGCCTCACTCTCTCCATCGCCCTAACAGGAGCATCCTTCGGTCTTCTCTGAACGTGTCCAAACCAACGCAGACGACTTTCTCTCATCTTTTCCTCAATAGATGCCACACCCACCTTTTCCCTAATGATCTCATTTCTAACTCTATCCTTCCTAGTATATCTACACATCCACTGTAACATACGCATCTCAGCTACTTTCATTTTTTGAATATGACACCTTTTAGCTGTCCCAACATTCCGTACCATATAACAAAGCAGGTTGTACGACTGCCTTGTAAAACTTTCCCTTTAAATTCAATGGTGCATTACGATCACAAAGAATACTAGTCGCACTCTTCCATTTCAACCAACTCACCTTAACTCGATGTGCAACGTCGTTATTGAGCTCTCCGTTTTTCTGAATAATAGATCCTAGATAGCGAAAATAATCAACTAACGGTATATCTCTACCTTCAAAAGTTTTACACAGTCAACATTTGCAAAATAAAGAACACTTAAAAAAATTCCAGGTTATATTTTAAAAACGGAAAAATGGAAAAAAAAAAAAATCCTTCTCCTTTTTTACACTAGGGACAAGATTTGGTACAAATCTGCCTCATGCACATTCATTTTTTTAAAAGGAAGAACAATTTGAAGTGCATTTTATTTGGGTGGGATATGCATGATTCCTATGAAGATAGGGAAATTATTTGATTAGTGACTACATATGCATAATTAGGTCTGGAAATTTAGTTTGATTTCTATTGTCAGTTTTAACCTATGTTGAAATGTTTTAACTTTTCATACTTTGTCATTTGCATAATGCAGGGCATATAGGTTTTTGGGTCTTTAATCCTTTGTATGAGACTAAGGTGTTTGAGTTGCAAAAATGAGATGGTGAAAGTTGTACCTTAGACTTCATGTTTATAAGATATTTTACAGCAAATTGTTAGTTGTTCATGTAAGGCTATTTTGATATCATTTTTTGAGATTTTGATAGAGATTGAATTTATTTATTTATTTATTTATTTGGGATTGTGGGTGCTTTTGTCAAATTGTATTATAATCATGTATTTATGTTAGAGTTGTTGTGCAATCCGAGTTTATTTTTATTAACCTGTTTTTCGCTCTTTTGATTGAAATTTTGTGCTTTTGTTGAGACAAGTTGACTTAGAAGTCATTTCAATTTACAAATCAGAGCAATGGATTTATACTGTAGCTAATTGATTGGCAGAAACTGTTATGCGCAACATGTTCAAGATAAAAAAAGGTAATTAAAATTTCCAGCCTTTACATCACACTGTTTGTGTGTGTCTATATATATAGCATATGTTGAATATCATTCTTCTGGAAACAGGAATATTGATTCTTCATTCTCTTTACTGTTGATATTTCTGATTCCGAGAGCCTTACAGCTGTACTTTTTGGACCAGATGCTGACATCTTGGTACCATAGACTGCTACAGAGATTGCTCAGGAAGAAAAAGGCAGTAAGTAATTATTCTCCTCATTACATAAAAGCATCCTACAAAGATTATATGAACATATCATTAATATTTGTCTTGGTGCAAATCCTTTTAATTTGCTTTATTGTTTCATACTTTTGTGTTTAGCAGGCTAGTTTAGGTAATGCATTACTACATCTCTCTTTGATATCTATCTAATCCAAGCTCGGAGGAACCCATCTCAAAGTGTACCCTGGAGCCGAGCATATGTTGCTTATGTTTTCCTTACAACCATCCCTTCCATTATGTATGCTTTGCTACTTTATCTAAAAGAATCATTGAAACATATACATCTATGATGGATATTTTAGAGGCAGAAATGCAGCATGGCCCTGAAGTTTTATCAGAAAATGATTGAGCATGGGTGCATACCTGATAGCCTTTCGTATGGGGCTATGACGAGTGGATTGTGGAGGGAGTGCAAGGTTGATGAGGCTAGAATACTCTAAGATAAATGACGGACAAAGGGCTTTCCCCTTGTGAAGTTATTTGGTTGACAGTAGCTTATGAATACTGCAAAAGCAGAAACCTTCCACGGCTGTGGTCCTGTTAGACAGTTGAAGCTTTGCAGTGGAAAGAAGGTGGATATCCCTGCTCTGTTCTTTCATGAATTATTAGATAAACAACAGAATGCAGATAGTGCACCTCTTAGCGCTATTGTGACTGCATGGCATGATAGCAACAACTGTTCACTTGTTTCAGATGTATCTACGAAAAGTCAGAAGCAAAAAGGTTAGTTATTTATATGTTTCATTGGTAACTTCTTTTTTGCACATTCACGCCCATCAATTAAGGATGACTTTTACCTCTTCACGTTTAGAAATTATTTTCTGGGTTAATCTGCAGTTGTATGCAAATTAATTTCAAGATAAAGTGATGGTGGTGTAATGCATGTTCAGCAATTAAAAAAAAACAGGAGTGAGATATTGAAAACTGTATTTCGGGAGCAAGCAGTGGGTTTTCCATTATCATAAAGTGATGGTGGTGTAATGCATGTTTGCATTTGTTTAATAAATTATCATATATTTATAGTTGTAAAACTGTTCAAATCAAATCAAATCGATTTGATATAAACTGAATTTATATTTTCAATGATTTGGTTCGATTTGAAAATGAAATTATTAGTTTATTTTGAAAATAAGCAAAATCGACCTAAATGGAACTATGAGCTCCCAGAAATTAGGCTGATAATATTGCCAGAACAAATTATACTTCGAGCAATGCAAAATCTTTCAAAAGGTTTTTATGGCTAGGTTTGTCGGTCATTTTTTAAAGTAAAATATCGTTTACTAAAACTGGAACAATAAAGATACAACAGACAAATATAACAATCTGTGTTCTTAAAGTCCATCAGGGTAAGCGATTAAGATCAAACAATGATCAATTAAGATAAGTAAATCAGGGATTATTAATTACTACTCATCACTATTGGAATCTAGCAAACATGAAATGGTGACTTGACGGTGGAGGAAGCTGATATGCTTTGATGTAGTGTTAGGAAAAGTAAGTGGACGGTCGGGAATCAGGTGGTGAGTGGTTGTTTTGGACTTAGGAATGGTAATTTTTTTCACTTAAGTTGGGAATTTGGTTTGATGCGATCTTATTAAATTAGAAATTTCTGACTGAGATAGTCTGGTTTGATCCTACTAGATCGGAGATTCTCTAACTTAGGGATGGGGATGGCAGTAAGCCCTATCCCTTGGGATGCCAGCCAGCCAGGGGAAGCGCAAGGATGAGGATTGCATCGTCCCTACCTATCCTAGCTCGTTTCTACTTGTTCCATAGTTTTTTTTAGTTTTATTTATATTTATTTATCTTATGTTAATAAATACATATATGTTTATAAAAAATTATAATTAATATATTTTAAGAATATATTCTTATAATTTAAAATATAATAAATAGTCAAAGACTTATAAAATTTTCTAAAAAATATATCACAGCATTTAATTTGAAAAAGAAGTAATATTTTTTAGAATTAATTTGAATTGTTATGAAAGTATTATATATTTTATTTTCAAAGTAAAACAGAAGGAATGTTTGATTGTAGAAAATTAAACAATCTTCATATCTAATTTATTTTTTATTTTACAAAAACTACATGAAATGCTGGGGGTTTGCGAACCCTACCAGTTTATTAATAAATAAATAATTAAAAAACACAAAAGAGCATAAAATCTTACCTCTTATCAACATGAGTATATCACAATTTCAAAACAGAAATTGCAAATAATCTAAATTACAAGCACCCTGAAAATGCTTGGCAACATACTAACAAATGTATAAATCTACCTAGACGAACAAGTATAATTAGCTGATCCATCAGCTGGTGAATTAGCATCCTTGAAGACGTTGGAGTAAAAGACAGCCTCAAATCGCTCCAATCCAACTCGTTAATGGGCTTTCTTCTTATGGATGTGTTGGCTGGCTTAACCCACGTGTTTAGGGGTTAATTTAATATAGAGAGAATAGTTTTGGGGTTATTTTGTGATTAGATTAGTAAGAGGGTCTTTAGTCTAATAAGGGGGGATCAATTACATTTTGAGGCTAACGTACGTTGTTTTTGGGCAGATAAGAACTCCCTGCAAGAGAGAGCTTTGGAGAAAGGGAAAATCAACGAGAGAGAAGAACCCGATGAAGAGATTGTACCCGAGGTTTCAAATTTAGGTAAGTCTTTCAATATTCGTGCTTCAGTTTGGGTTAATTTGCACCTAGGGCTTGATATAATTATTGTTAAATTGGGTGTACGGGTTTAATTTGGGGATTAGTTAGGAGTGTGGCAATTGATTATATTTTTGGGTTCTTGTAGACGGTTAAAGACTCTGGTCGTGTTTGTAGATTGATTGGATCTCTGAATTGTCTGATAAGGGATTAATGGATTTTCTTTGTTCTTATGACCTACTTGATTTTGGTAAAATCCTTAATGTTTTGCTAATCGTAGTATTTTGTTATGAAAAATGGATTGAGCATGACGTATTTACAATGTTTTGAGTGTGATTATTTATTGATGGAATAGTGAAAGTGAAACTCTGTTAAGTTGTGTTTATATTATTGAATCGATCGATGCTTGAGTTGGTTTTGGGAAAATCCCTAATCTCTATTATATAGCCCTTGGCTAAGGGGATATAATACCTAGTTTTTAGTTATAAGGCCCTTGCTAGGGAATACAGTACCTAATTTCAGTTCAGACCCTTCTCCTAATGGGATATAATAGTTAGGAGTTGATATCAGTAAACCAAAACTTTGCGCTCAAGCATGTTTCAGATTCTATAATAAGTTATGATTAGTTATGTTTTGGGTGTGTGAGTTTGATTATGTTTTGTTCAAACTTGGTGGTTGGTCATGTCTCTTTCCTGTTATTCGTTTGAGGTGTTGTCAATCTTGAAAAACCTAGAAAATGGTCAAATTGTACCTTGCTCTGCGCTGAATTTCGGAATCGTTTCGTCAGTCCAGAGTAGACCCGACGCCGGCTCCACTACCCCTACCCGGCACTAGGCTGGCATTGGAATCGCCCGCTTCAGTTGTACGCCGACCGGGCTTCCCCAACCTGGCGCTGGGTCCCCTCTATTCGATTCCGACACGGGTTTTTCTTTTGTTCAGGCGTTTTCTTTCTCCCCTGATATGTTGTCATTATTTTCATTAAATAAATAACACCGGTTCGATATCCAGATGTTAATTATGCCTCTTCGATTCGGTATTGGGTAACACTGAGAATTCATTGTTCCTCTTTTTCCCCTTTTGTTTCCTTGTGGGAGTTTCTGAGATTCTCATATTGTGTGACTACCCACCAAGAAGATGTTCCAAAACCCCATAAGTTGGGTACTACAATAATTTAAAAGCTAATTTGAACAAATATTTTATAAAATATATGTATGTATAGCATGCTCAATCCTACGAAAGCTATAATTTCCTTACTGAGTTAGTGAGTTTATCCCTTTTTTATTACCATTTTTGCTGGACATTAGTTAGAAGAAGAAGAATTAGACGAGTGGTTTGAGGAAGACTTGGTGTAACAGTTACTTGAAGGTTTCTGAACTTCCCATGTTATTTTCAGTTTTTCATCAGATGAATGATGATAGATTTTGTTAATGTTAAAGATAGAATTTTCTTCGGTTTATGTTGTGATTGAATTTGAAGATTTTGTATTTTGAGGTTCAATTATAATTGGGATTGATTAAGTAATTTTGGGAGTTATCCGTTGTGTTCTGTTATGGGTTCAATACTCTATTTTTAGAGTACTGCCAGGTCATCCCTGGACTCGGGACGTGACATTTAGTGGAATTAGAGAAATAGGTTTTGATTCTCTAAGTTCGAATTTTCAGTGAATTAATTAAGTTAGGAATTAAAGATTCGCATTTAAGTTTGAATCATGAGATAAGCAGAAGTAAGAGATGTACTTTTGGTTGTTTTGACTGTTTGGTGATGTATTGATTCTTTAAGTTTTCTTTATTTATTTGATTGTTCTAGTACACGCCTCTTGAGGAGCTAGCAAAGGCAAGATGAAACAGAAAAGCAGTTCAGGAGAGTGTTGGTGATAGTGACAGGGATAGGGTAGTTGCGCGGGCTCAGGGCCTGGCTAGTCGGGGAGTTCGGGGTGTGAGTTCCTTCGTCATGGTTTTAGCACCGCGCAGGGTTTCTGATGTACCGGATGTGGAGGTCAGTCTGCCTCCACCTCTACCATTTGTACCGCCGCTAGTTACTTCAGGACCACCCCAAGTCTCTATGCCAACAGGAGTGTCCCATTTTCGTCCCATTAACTATGTCGGGGACTAGCACACCGTTGGACATGCCTATAGCTTTGGCGATGGTGGCTCAGGTACTGCAAAGCTAGCAGCTACTGCAGTAGGAATAGATGAGAGTTTAGTAGGAGCAGCTTAGACTTTAGGAGGAGCAACAACGGCTCCAGCGGGATCAAGAGCGCATGAAGAAAATGGGGCTCCCAACATTCAATGGTGTAGGTGGGCCGGGTATTGCTAAAGAGTAGATTGAGGAATTAGAGAATCATTTCGAGACCATGGAGGTCCCGAAAAAGGTCAAGCCGAAGGTGGTTGTTCCGTTCTTAGTAGGGGAAGCGCTGAGATAGTGGAAAGGTGTGAAGCCTATCTACAGTCAAGAGGGTGCTCGTAACAGTGACAGGGATAGGGTAGTTGCGCGGGCTCAGGGCTAGGCTAGTCGGGCAGTTCGAGGTGCGAGTTCCTCCGCATGGTTACAGCACCGTGCAGGGTTTCCAATGTATCGCATGTGGAGCTCAGTCTGTTAGTGTTGTGCCTTAGAGGCAATCACTTGTATATTGTATATGACACATTTTATTTTAATAAAAGACATTATTTATCTTACAGTTTCTTTTTGTTTACTTTAAATAATATAACTGTTCTAGTACAACACTGTGTTAAGGAAATCATGATAGAGATCATGATATAAGATTCCTACTACACTGGATGGTATTAGTACTTAAATAGTCCCTAGTCATAGTATTAATGAGACAGGACATCATTAATACGTTAAGACTAGCATGTGTTAGACTTCCTGATTTGATCAGACGGTGGTTCTCATAACCGTGAGTATTGAGATACTCAAAGTTAACATATGAATGCTTGTTAATGGAACAAGTTTATTGGATGACCTAGCTTTGAGATAATCATATGGATAACTATTTAGTGCCAGTGATATAATCTCAATATAGCAAACGTGCAAGTATCCTTAGACTTGAGATCTCCAAGGTACTTTGTTTGCTGAGCTTTGTACTTTGATTTCAATCTCCGGAGCTCGATCAAGGGCTGCCTATGGGATGGATATTGGGTACATTGTGAGGTAAACAAAAGTAGTTGAAATGGTCAATAAAGGATTCACCACTCCTAATAGTAAGGGCGAATATCTCACGGCCACTTGTAGGAATTACTACTCGGAAAGTCCTTAGCCAAGGTGATTGTGTATTGAAAATAGTTCCAATTGATACACATCTACAGTAGTGGGTTCCGGGTACAAGTACTATTGTATTTGGGCCAGAATTATTTCTGGAGGGAGTTGGCACTAATTCCGTACTCCAAACCGAATGAGATATTGTATGGTGAAAGGAGTTAATTGCACTGAAATTTGTTATTGAAGGGTTCATGTCAAGCCACTTGACTTCCTGGACTCTTGGGTGGTCATGATGTGTTGCTAGATACTGCTCATGATTTGGGAATATGGGTTTATTAATTGATGAATTATTAAACCAATCTTGATTAGAATTAATATGATTAATTCTAATTAATTATGGATTATTAATCTCAAAGACGTTTGGATTAATTCATGTTCTCTACCAATTGACTGGGAAACCTAATAGGTCGCACACAATAGAGGATTATATACTCAATATGTTATTTGATAACATTGTGGGGTTGATTGAGAGAAAGAAAAGTTCTTGTGGACAAATCATAATTAGTTATAATTTGTGGTACAAATTGTAATTGTGAGAACTTGATGTTTCCAATTACAATTAGGGAATTCTAATATTCTCAGTTTTGGGAAGGAAATTTCGTGTGATATATAGTAGCTAATAACACATGAAAAACCCTAGCCAATAGTTGAACAACACACAAAAAAGAAACAACAGCCACAAGCTTTTTCTCTTTTTCTCTCTCGATTTGATCTTGAAGAGGAACCCTAGCCACCATTTAGAATTTCTGCTAGCACAGAAAATTACGTGCTTGAGTATTCCTCTGTGTGGATTACTATTAGAGATAATCAGACACTGTGATTATAGTGGGTAGACGTTCAACTCACGTGGAGGTTGATCACGAGGATTGCTGGATTCGCCTCAACTTGAAGAAAAAAATTTTGTTCTTCGCACGATCACCCAAAGGTAAAAGCTGTTACCTTTACTCTCTTTATGTCTTGTTTTTCACACATAGACGGGTCCTAAGAGGGTATCTCGTTTTATTTTCTGCTGCGCCGTATAGGATACGAGCTTAAGATACCCAACAGTAGTATCAAAGCCATGCTATGTGTGGTCTATGAATATTGTTTTGGCATGAAAAACTATTTTCGTGTTTGTCTTTGTTTGCTGTGAAAATCGTTTTCACTCGAGTCGAAATTGTTTCGATCTTTATGTGTTGGGTCCGTAGCACAATATGATTGTGTAAAAGTCACGCGTATTTCGAAAAGATGCTTTCTTTGGTGCTGAAAATTTCTGCAGGAAAAACGTTTTCTTGCAACATGGATGTTGCCTTCCGTTTCATCTTAATTTTCCGTTTTGTTTTTGTTTAAACTAACAAATTAGTTGTTGTTTAGAGCTTCAAAACAGAAAATACTGCTAAGAATTGTTCTTACTGAAAATTTGTAGAAGAAGAAAGCACCAGAAATTGTTTCTAGAATTTTTTAAAAATCGCCGTCATTGTTGTAGAACACAGGTGGCGCCGTCTCTGGCCTCCAAGCCGGCACCGGTTCCATTCTGTTTGCGATGTCCGAAAATCGTTTTTCGAAGAGAAAAATTTTTGGAAACCAGAACAGAGCCGGCGCCGATTCTTCTCTGTTTGCGACTTCCATCTATTTAAATTTTTTTTTTCCGGAACAGAATTTTGAAAGGGAAAAACCTCATTTGATGAGAGACGAGACCCAAAAGCATTTTCTCAAAATTAGTTTTGAGACAATCAATTTTGTTCTTCAAAATAATGATTTTGAAAATCTAAAACTGATGTATTCTCTAAAATGGTGATTTTAGAATTTGTTTTATTTTTTCAAAAATAGTGATTTTGGAATAATAAAAGTATATGTTTATTTTGTTTAAGCATAGTCAATGGCATGGTGGATAGTTATGGACTAAAACCAATTATTTCTATTCATGCATTTTACATTTTTGGTTTTTATGAAATAAGGCCTGCGTGTCCTGCCTTCTCTAGAATTCTTGTGTAATTCTCTTCTCATCTAACTCCCCTCGAATGTAACTCTATGTTTTCTCTCTTTAGGAAATTATGTAATTAGTTTACATAGGTTAGATAGGAGTATAATTATTTTATTTTGGAGATGGCAACCAAAACAAGGCGAGGAGGTAAGACCTTCTACTTAAATCATGCATGAACACATAGGGTTAACTATATTAATTTCTTTTATGGCTCAAAGAAATTAATTTAGGAAAAGTCCATAACTATACCACATAATCGCTTTATTACCATGATTATCAATTATGTGATTTATTGATTATTATGCATGTCATTCAATGAAATCATTAAAAGGAACAAATCCCTCAATTAATATTAAACCTAATTCCTTCCGTTAATATAGTAAGAACGAGAGTCCTTTTTCGAGACCAGGTTGTTGGGCAAACCCAAGCCTACTTGACATTGGGCATGTTCAAGCTATGGAATTAAATTCCTGATTAATGGATCAGGTTTAACTAAATTCTTTATCCTGGTTGAGTAAACTCAAGTATAAAGAAATTTAGAGGAAAAGTTGGAGTAGCCCAAAAGGCTTTAAGATTAAAAGCTGTTAATCATCTAATGATCCGGTAGTTACATACAATGTAATTGGTATTGGATACCTACCAATGAACTCAAGGGTGGCTTGTTGGGCAAACCCAAGGTTATTCTTGAGGAATTTGGATACCGGTCCACTAGGAAAGCTTCCAACGGGCTTTCCCGAATCAGTAGTGGGGGCTATTGGTTTGAGTAAAATAGTGGAGTAAAAATGCGTTTAATTAAAGTTCTAATTATTTGCATATCATGTGTATATACAAGTAGCTAATGCTCTCTATCTTTACATCTAGGTCACTTGCATCATGTCAACGAACTTGAACTTACGTAGCATTTTGGAAACCAACAAGTTAACCGAATCAAATTATCTCGACTGCTATAGAAATTTGAGAATCGTTCTCAAATCGGAAAAGTTGCTCTACGTGCTAGATGCTCCTATTCCACCACCACCAGCCCAAGATGCTCATGCTGATGAGCATGCTGTTCACAAGAGGCATAAGGAGGATAGTGATACAATATCATGTATTATGCTGGCATCCATGACTCCTGAGTTACAAAAATAGCACGAGCATATGGATGCTCAATCGATCATTTTACATCTTCGAGAGTTATTTGATGCTGAAGCCAGAACTGAGAGATATGAGATCTCAAAGCAACTATTTCGTTGCAAAATGGCAGAGGGTTCTTCTGTGGCCACTCATGGGCTGAAGATGCTGGGCTTGATAGAGAAGTTTGGATCTCTCAGGTTTGCAATGGATCATGACTTAAGTGTTGACTTAATTCTACAATCTTTGCCTAATAGTTTCTCACAATTTGTGATTAACTATCAAATGAACAAAATTGAGTCCACCATTCCTGAATTGATCAATCTTCTCAAAATTGCGGAGTCCTCCATGAAGAAGGATTCCAATGAGGTTTTAATGGTAGAATCTTCCTCTTCTAAGAAAAAAGTTCAAAAGAAGAAGAAGAAGGCTACCATGAAACCTAAATGTGGTGTGAACAAAAAGGACGCAGCTACCAAGGGCCTATGCCATCATTATGGGAAAATGGGCCACTGGAGGTGTAACTGCAAAGCCTACTTGGATACCATTAAGGACAAGAAGCAGAAGGAGAAGTTTACAAGCACTTCTACTTCTTCTCCTGGCATGTTTATGATTGAGATAAATACTGCCGTTAGAAATGAGATATGGGTATTAGATATCGGATGTGGATCTCATTTGTGCAGTAACTTGCAGGGGCTAAAGAGCAGTAGAAGACTAGAGAAAGGCGACGTGGACCTACGTACTGCAAATGGGGTAAAGGTTGCTGCACTTGCTGTGGTGATATACGAGATGAACCTGCCTTCGGGATTAATTCTAGAACTGCAAAACTGTTATTTTGTACCAGTTTTAATAAAAAACATTATCTCAGTTGCATGTTTAGACTTATGTGGTTTTCATTTAATATTTAAGAATAAATGTTGTTCTTTTTCATTGAATGATATTCATTATGGTTTAGCAACTTTAGTTAATGGTTTATATGTTCTAGACTTAGACAATCAAATTCTCAATATAAATAATAAGAAACCTAAAATAGATAACTCTAACACCTCTTACTTATGGCATTGTCGTTTGAGCCATGTAAACGAAAATCGTGTTTCTAAGTTACATAAGTTTGGTAACTTAGGGTCATTTGATTATGAATCATATGGCACATGCGAGTCTTGTTTACTAGGTAAAATGACTAGAACTCCTTTTCTAGGAAAGGAGAACGGGCCAAGAAGTTATTAGAACTCATACATTCTGATGTATGTGGCCCAATATCAATACAAGCAAAAGGAGGTTATAACTATTTCATAACCTTTATCGATGATTTTTCACGATATGGATATTTGTATTTAATGAAATACAAATCTGATGCCTTTAAAAGGTTCAAAGACTTCAAGAATAAAATAGAGAAACAACTTGGCAAAAGTATTAAGATTCTAATATCTGATCGAGGAGGAGAATACTTGAGCCAAGAGTTTCTGAGTTATCTTAGAGATAATGAGATATTATCTGAATAGACTCCGCTACATACACCTCAATATAACGGTGTATCTGAGAGAAGGAATCGAACCCTTCTAGACATGGTACGGACCATGATGGCTTCTGCAGACCTACCAAAATCGTTTTGGGGGTATTCACTAGAGACTTCTGTTTATATACTAAACAGAGTTTCGACAAAATCGGTTGATACTACCCTATTTGAGATGTTCTTTGGTAAGAGACCAAAGTTATCTCACTTGTGAGTATGGGGTTGTCCTGCCTTTGTTAAAAGACCACAGTCAAACAAACTTGAAAGTAAGTCTGACAAGTATTTGTTTGTGGGATATCCGAAAGAATCTTTTGGATATTTCTTCTACCTACCCTCTGAAAACAAACTGTTTGTTTCAAAGCATGCCGTCTTCTTAGAGAATGAGCACATGCTCAAAGGGGATAGTGGGAGTAAGATTGAATTTAGTAAAGTTCATGAAGATCAAACAAACGAGGATCAACCGTCTAACCTTACATCTATTGAGAGAATAGATGAACCTTCTAATACACAAGAACCTCGTAGATCTAGTAGGATGCGTGTGGCACCTGAGAGATATAGATTTCTCATTAGTGACCATAATGACGTATTGCTCATAGATGAAGATGAGCCTACTACCTACAAGGATGTTCTGAATAGTTCAGAATCTGACAAATGGCTTGAGGCCATAAAGTTAGAGATGGATTCCATGTACGACAACCAAGTATGGACTTTGGTTGATCCACCCAAAGGAATTAAACCTATTGGGTGCAAGTGGGTTTTCAAGAAGAAAATGGACATGGATGGTAACTTAGTTACCTATAAAGCACGACTAGTGGTGAAAGGTTATCGTCAACAATAGGGTATTGACTATGATGAAACCTTCTTGCCAGTAGCCATGTTGAAATCCATCAGGATACTCCTAGCTATTGCTGCTCATTATAATTATGAGATTTGGCAAATAGATGTAAAAACAGCTTTCCTAAATGGAAATTTGACTGAGGAAGTGTATATGACACAACCTGAGGGTTTCATATCCAGTGATGGCATAAAGGTGTGTAAGCTGCAAAGGTCTATTTATGGACTTAAGAAAGCTTCTAGGAGTTGGAATATCCGTTTTGATGAAATAATCAAAGAGTTTGATTTCATTCAAAATATGGATGAGCCTTGTGTATACAAGAAGGTTAGTGGGAGTGCAATCGTTTTCTTACTGCTTTATGTAGATGACATATTGTTAATAGGAAACGATATACCTATCTTGCAAACGGTTAAAATTTGGTTGTCCAAACAATTCTCCATGAAAGATCTTGGAGAAGCAACTTATATTCTTGGAATAAGGATCTATAGAGATAGATCCAAAAGGTTGCTTGGTCTTTCATAGTCTACATACATAGATAAAGTGCTAAATAGGTTTAGCATGGATTAATCCAAAAAGGGATTCTTACCCATGTCACATGGTGTAAGCCTTTCAAAGTCGATATCTCCCAAGACACAAGTTGAAAGGGATCACATGAGTAAGATTCCATATGCCTCGGCAGTTGGATCTATCATGTATGCTATGATATGTACTAGGCCTGATATATCTTATACTCTCAGTTTGACGAGTAGATACCAATCCGACCCTGGTGAGGGTCATTGGGTGGCTGTAAAGAATATTCTTAAGTACTTACGAAGGACTAAGGATATGTTCTTAGTATATGGAGAAGGTGATTTGAAAATAAACGGGTATACTGATGCCAGTTTTCAATCTGACAAAAATGATTTCAAATCACAATCCGGCTACGTGTTTACGTTGTGCGGAGGGACAATAAGTTGAAAAAGTTCCAAACAAAAGACTATTGCCGACTCTACGAGAGAAGCTGAGTACATGTTGCTTCTGAAGCAGCTAAGGAGGCTGTTTAGATCAAGAAGTTCGTGACGGAATTGGGTGTGGTTCCTAGTGTTGTTGGTTCAATAACCTTGTATTGTGACAACAACGGAGCCATTGCACAAGTAAAGGAGCCGCGGTCTCACCAACGATCCAAACACGTACTGCGACGCTATCATCTGATCCGAGAGATCATAGATAGGAATGATGTAAAAATAGAGAGAGTTCCCACGGATGAAAATATAGCTGACCCGCTTACAAAAGCACTATCCTAAAAGAAACATGATTGTCATATTGAGTCATTTGGTATTAGATACATGAATGATTAGCTCTAGTGCAAGTGGGAGTTTGTTAGTGTTGTGTCCTAGAGGCAATCACTTGTACATTTTAGATGACACATTTTATTTTAATAAAAGGCATTATTTATCTTACAGATTCTTTTTGTTTACTTTAAATAATATAACTGTTCGATAAAGTTCCTAGTACAACACTGTGTTAAGGAAATCATGATAGAGATCATGATATAAGATTCCTACTACACTGGATGGTGTTAGTACTTAAATAGTCTCTAGTCATAGTATTAATGAGACAGGATATCATTAATGCGTTAAGACTAGCATGTGTTAAACTTCCTGATTTGATCAGGCGGTGGTTCTCATAACTGTGAATATTGAGATACTCAAAATTAACACATGGATGCTTGTTAATGGAACAAATTCATTAGATGACCTAGCTTTGAGATAATCATATGGATAACTATTTAGTGCCAGTGATATAATCTCAATATAGCAAACATGTAAGTATCCTTAGACTTGAGATCTCCAAGATACTTTGTTTGCTGAGCTTTGTATTTTGATTCCAATCTCCAAAGCTCGATCGAGGGCCGCCTATAGGATGGATATTGGGTACATTGTGAGATAAACAAAAGTAGTTGAGAGAGTCAATAAAAGGATTCACCATTCCTAATAGTAGGGGCTAATATCTCACGGTCACTTGTAGAAATTACTACTCGAAAAGTCCTTGGCCAAAGTGATTGTGTATTGGAAACAGTTCCAATTGATACACATTTACAATAGTGGGTTCCGAGTACAAGTACTATTGTATTCGGGCCAGAATTATTTCTGGAGGGAGTTGGCACTAATTCCGTACTCCAAACCGAATGAGATATTGTATGGTGAAAGGAGTTAATTGCACTGAAGTTTGTTATTGAAGGGTTCATGTCAAGCCACTTGACTTCCTGGACTCTTGGGTGGTCATGATGTGTTGCTAAATACCGCTCATGATCTGGGAATATGGGTTTATTAATTGATGAATTATTAAACCAATATTGATTAGAATTAATAGGATTAATTCTAATTAATTATGGATTATTAATCTCAAAGACGTTTGGATTAATTCATGTTCTCTACCAATTGACTGGGAAACCTAATAGGTCACACACAATAGAGGATTATATACTCAATATGTTATTTGATAACATTATGGGGTTAATTGAGAGAAAGAAAAGTTGTTGTGGACAAATCATAATTAGTTATAATTTGTGGTACAAGTTGTAATTGTGAGAATTTGATATTTCCAATTACAATTAGGGAATTCTAATATTCTCAGTTTTGGGAAGGAAATTTCGTGTGATATATAGTAGCTAATAACACATGAAAAACCCTAGCCAATAGCTAAACAACACACAAAAAAGAAACAACAGCCATGAACTTTTTCTCTTATTCTCTCTCGATTTGATCTTGAAGAGGAACCCTAGACGCCACTTAGAATTTCTGCTAGCACCGAAAACTACGTGCTTGAGTATTCCTCTGTGTGGATTACTATTAGAGATAATCACACACTGTGATTATAGTGGGTAGACGTTCAACTCACGTGGAGGTTGATTACGAGGATTCCTGGATCGTGTTTCAACTTGGAGAAGAAAATTTTGTTCTTTGCACGATCACCCAAAGGTAAAAGCTATTACCTTTACTCTCTTTATGTCTTGTTTTTCACACATAGATGAGTCTTGGGAGGGTATCTCGTTTTATTTTTTGCTACACCGTATAGGATACGAGCCTGAGATACCCAACAGAGTCTACCTCCACCTCTACCATTTATACCGCCGCCAGTTACTTCAGGACCACCCCAAGTCTCAGCACACCGTTGGACATGCCTATAGCTTTGGTGATAGTGGCTCAGGTACTGCAAAGCCAGCAGCTACTGTAGCAGGAACAGGTGAGAGTTCAGCTGAAGCAGTTTAGACTTCAAGAGGAGCAGTAGTGGTTCCAGCGGGATCAAGAGCGTAGGTATCAGAAGAATGATTTGGGAGCAAGATCGTTGTATGAGCGTATGAAGAAAATAGGGCTCCCAACATTCAATGGTGTAGGTGGGCCGAGTAGAGCTGAAGAGTAGATTGAGGAATTGGAGCATTATTTCGAGACCATGGAGGTCCCGGAGAAGGTCAAGCCGAAGGTGGCTGTTCCATTCTTAGCAGGGGAAGCGCTGAGATAGTGGAAATGTGTGAAGCCTATCTACAATCAAGAGGAGGAGCCGTTCACCTGGGAGAAGTTCAGAGAGACCTTTCTAGAATAGTACTTCCCAGATACCTTGAAGAAGGAAAAGGAGAACCAATTCTTTGAGCTAGTGCAGACTAAGCAGATGAGCGTAACGAATTATGCATTCCAGTTTAACGCTTTGGAAAAGTATGCTCCAGTTATCACACGAGACCCTATCTCGAGGACAAACAGGTTTGTTCATGGACTGCAGGCTAGAATTAGAGAAAAGGCTATCAGCAATTAGGCCTAGCGACTATAAGGAGGCCTATCAGAGTTGCTTGGATATAGAGGCGGAATTTAGACGGACGAACTCCGAGAGGGACAGGAAGAGATCGAGATTATAGTTTAAGCAGGGGCAAGGCACCTAGTCAGCAGTGAGTTCGAAGTAGAGTCCCAGACTAGTGCATAGCTTTGGGGAGAGTGTCGGGACAGGTTGTCCTGGATTCCATTTGGGGCAGGGACCTAGGGCTCCACCCTTAGGTCTTATGGATGCCAGAAGGAGGGCGAGTGTTCTAAGGCTAGTTATTTCAGGGCCCTGTACCGATAGTGCTGCAGGGTCTTCAGCATCTAATGCGACCTCAATCTAGAAGGATTGCAACACGTGTGGTAGGAAGCATCTGGGAGAGTGTAGATGGGCTACTGGAAGTTGTTTTATGTGCGAAAAGCAAGGTCACAAAATTGGTCATTGTCCAGAGTTAGCTTAGGGGCCGAGGTAAGCAGGGTTCAATTCAGGGCTTGTAATACCCCACACCCTAGGTACCTAGATAGGGCAAGATGTCGCCCCGTCCAAAGGACCAGGGATCGAACGAGGTACAAAATAAAACGAAAACTGCTAAATAAAATTAAAAGAATAATTCCATTACATCTGGAAGCAAAACTTATACAAGTCTAGAAAATCAAAACTAACAAACGTTTCTTGAAATAAATTCAAAACACAAATAAATAAATAAATTGGAGCTCAACCCTAGCTTCGCCCCGCTCAATGTAAGCAATCCCGTGAAATCATGATATAAAAGGTGTAAGATTGACATCTCAGTAAGTTCCGTGTGTGCAAATGTCCATTATAACCATTTCATGTATGCAGGTTTATCAAAACCACAAAATCGTGTTTGTAAGTCAATTTCATCAATAACAGTTATACAAAGAAGCCTTGCTCAATAAATCCAATACAGTTCACAAAAAATCACTGTTTCATCTCATTCATAATTCTTTAAGTAAGGATTAGCAAATGATTCAACAATATATAACATAATCCATATCATGGTTACCATCATGATAGCTTCTCAATGTATTCTTTCAATAATGGGTAGTGGGGGATCCACCCACTGGGTGAGATACTCCTCCATCTCTACACCCAACATTCCAGTTGTCCAATCCGAATAAACAATGTCCACATGGACTAATATGCTAGCGCAGACAGCCTAACTATGTAATACTATCGCCTCTCCAACTTGAGTTTATCTTCTGGAGGTAGCCTCCTACCAGAAGACTCCCTTTTACTCTTCAAAACTAGTACTACTAGCCTACCCTCGCTGAGTACTCAACGCTCCCCAATTAGAGACAGAATCATTTTTCCTTTTTCGAAAGTCTTTGATTAGTTTGATTGCAAAACGTGATTTTCGTAACAGCATTTTCAAGTAGTTTGACAATGGTATAAGAAATTGCTTTTGAGTTTGAATAAATAAAATTTAGTAAATTTGTTTTGAAAATAAAACATCTACGTTTCCAATCCAAGTCTCACAACAATCCAGCATAACTCATCATTTTTAGTCAAGGCTCAATCCTTGTGTCAAAATATCATATTGACATCAATTCCAAATAACATTATAAAAATTTCTTGCAAACAAGTATCATTTATCAAAACAGTTATGCAGAGACTTACTTGAATATACTCAGCAATCAATCACAGCAATGTTTGCCCTCTCTTTCACTTTCTTCCTTACCTAAAATCATTGATTCTATAATTAGGATCCAAATGTTATTCCACTATCATCATACATCATGAATCCATATGATCATATTAACCTTCTAAGTCATTTATGGCATCTAGATAGGCTAATTCATTAAATCATCGCCATAGCTTCCCATGATCATGTATCTCATCATTATGCATGCTTATAGACAAATCAAACCATCTACATAATGACTTCTATACTCAATTACCATTAACTTCCTATATGAACCCTAATTGCATCAAAAGATCTCATCTTTATTCAACATACAATAAATCTAGATCATCATAGCAATATTTATCCATATCCAATGCCATATATGCCTAGTTCATTATATTGTGCCATCAAACTCAGCAATCTAATCAAATCATGCTTCCATGCTAGGCTTCATGCATATCATCCCTACCATACATTCCACCCTAATCTAAATCAGAGGTGTTAAACCTCAATTACCTCTTTGGCGGCACAACAAGAGTAAAGGTGGTGCCTTTGGTGCTTAGTTGAATCTACTTTGGAAGGAAGAGTTGAATGGTGGCTCTTGGACCTTTGTTTAGAAATTTCCAACAATAGGGGAGAAGAATCAGCCCCTTGATGATCGAGATTTAGGAGAGAAGAAGAAGATTAATTGAATACAAGTTGAAAGGGGTTAAAGGGTTACTCACCTTTGGTTTAGTTTTCAATTTGGAGAGGATTGGAGATTACAATGGACGCAAGCCTTAAAGAGAGAGTGGCAGCTAGAATTTCTAGATTTAGGGAATGTTTAGGGTTTGTTTGAGGGCTGGTTGATGAAAGAGATAGGTTAGGGTTGGATGTTTTAGGGTTTGGAAGAGTCGCACCTTATTTCGGACCCTTAATCATAGCTAGGGAAAAAAAACAGCTTTTGGTCTTTCCTGTTGTAGTTGAGATTGTGCAGTTTTTGGGAGAGTTTTATAGTTGTGTTTTGGTTGTTATGGTGGCCGAAAGTAAGAGGGAAAAGAGAAGGAAAGATGCTGATTTTCTGGCCACTCTTGGATGAGATTAGAAGGGGAAAGTTAGGGTTTTGTGTAGCTGTTTTTGCTGGACTGCTAGAGGGATTTTTTGTGCAGGCTTTTGTTGGATCGTATGCCTTCTTAGACTAGGTTTTTGATATAAAATTGAATATTTTAATAAAAAAATTTATTTTCAGAAATTGTTTGTGAATTTACTTTTTGTTTGTGCACGATTTTCGTTTGGAACAGACCCATTGTGCTTAAATAAGTGATCCATATAAATGGTGGTCTTTCACAGTAAGGTATGGATCACGGGTTATTTAACACATAAACTTTTGTTCTTAACATATTGATGAGACTGGGAATCTCATCATATTTAGGTTATTATATTATGAATTCCAAATGGAGAATGACTTACCTTTAGCCAGTGAGTAGTCCACTCACTTCATGACATAAGCGTATTTAAAATACGTAGGACAGGACCTATAATAGTGGTTTCTAAAAATAATATATGATAGAAACCTAGACTACTACCGTTACAGCGTGGACTAGTACTCTACGACTTGAGTATGCGTTGGTGGTCTGGCGAAGCTGGTAGCATATTGTGAAACCCCAGTCGAAACCAACCTTAGAGTAAGGGGGTTGAGATGCATATCATATTTTATTTCATGGTTAAATATATTCTCATATGAATTTTTATGTGTTCTGGATTCGAGTTTTATTGTCTTGAAGTCTTGTTGGTGAGTATTGTGTGAGAGGGGCAAAATGGTAATTTTTGCCCGAGATGACAATAAGGAGATAGCTTGTGGATTGAATAGGAAATAATTTTTCTAGTAGAAATAGCAACAAGAGTTATTGTGGTTTAGTAGTTGGAGCTTTGGAATTAATTCTTAAGGTCTTGGGTTCAAAGTGTTGGGATTCGTGGACTCCTAAACGCGGAAAACATCTACGAATCCCTCCCGAGGACCCAAGTAAACGATTCAGAAGATCTAAGCTTTAAGAATTACCTCTGGTTGCTGTAATCGAAATCCTTCGACTTTGGTTGCGCTGTTGTACGTTCAACCCGAACAATCACCAGACGCTGCAGTATGCGAACGTCCTCTATCGGATACACACCGCGAACTCACTCGATACTCGGGGAGTGCTAGCGCCTAGGGTTTGAGAGGTTTTTTTTCTGGTAGAGAATGGCACGAATGTTCTCAACCGAAAAATTGGACTATTGAAAAGACGACTAGGGTTTTCTTAAAAACCCTCGAACCTCTTAGAGTCCAACCCTAATAATATCTTATCATATTCTAATTTAAATTCAAATTAAATTAAAACTGATATGATAAGATTCTGCCATTATCTCGGTAATTTAACTAATTATTTTACCGAGTCATATTCTTATAATCTGGATATCATCTAGATTCATCGAACCTGTTCACCAGAAAAATAACCTAACAAGCTCGCTTATTGTGTGACCCTATAGGTTCATTTAACACTGTCAGTGTGCCTAAATCATAGTTAAATGGCCCACAAGTTATAAGCGGTTTCTAGCAAAACATTATAACTATCCAGGTTAAATGAAGATCGGTGATCTCTTTGAACCAAACCATAATTTTATATTTAGTCCTTTTGTCACACGATATCCAGATTAAGCATAAGGCATGGAGCATGTCATCCTTATTAAGCTTAATCAATTATTTCTTGATTTCATAGTAGACTGTTCAAACAAATGATATCAATATCTTAGATTGATATATTTGAGCACGGCCATGCATTTTTAACAGTCTAACTTATCAAGGGGCCCATGGATATCTCTCCCATAACTGAGAGGGACAAATTCCTTCACAATCAATCATATTCCTCTCCTTGATTTATTCTATATCCAACAGTAGTCTAATTTATTACCTGGTTAAAGACAACTTTAGACAATGTCAAAATATAGAATTTATCAAGTAAGAAACTATGATGAATTTAGGTCGAAGGACTTTCAATATTATTATGGCTAGAAAGTACTTATGACATATTCCATGAAGTACTCTCACAGTGGGTCATGTCCAATACAATGTTCTCTAACATTTATTTATGTCTTGACTCGATATCACAAATATCCATGACCATAAAACATAGCCATCAAGTCACAAACATACTAATATTAATTTATTATTATTCCAATAATAATAATCGATCAGGGACAGTTTTAGAACAGTCATTGTATTCATTGTAGGGTTTTACTATCAAGTCACGTACTTGATGACCAACAAAACAAAACTCATTATTCATGGAAAGGAAAGCCTCATATTATTATATAAAACATAATGACAATTGTATAAGTACAAATTGACTCTAGGGCATATTCCCAACAGTCTCCCACTTGCACTAAGACCAATTTGGCATAAGCCGTAATCACATTGTTCTGGTATGACTATCATGTTTAGACGATGTGAGAGGCTTTGTCAGTGGATCTGCAACATTGTCATCAGTTGGCACCTTGCATACATTGACATCTCCTCTATCAACAATTTCTCGAATGAGATGAAAACGTCTAAGTATATGTTTGGATCGCTGATGTGATCTTGGTTCCTTAGCTTGTGCAATGGCTCCATTGTTGTCACAATAGAGATCCACTGGGTTCACAATACTAGGAACTACATCTAGTTCTGTAATGAACTTTTTAATCTAAACTGCTTCTTTAGCTGCAGTTGAGGCAGCTACATACTCGACTTCGTAGTAGAATCGGCTACGGTGTCTTGCTTTGAACTTTTCCAGCTTACAGCACCTCCATTCAAACAAAATAGAAAACCTGATTGCGATCTATAATCATCTATGTCAGACTGAAAACTAGCATCAGTGTAGAAAACCTGATTGCGATCTATACTCAGCTTCTGTAGTAGAATCGGCTACGGTGTCTTGCTTTGAACTTTTCCAGCTTACAGCACCTCCATTCAAACAAAATAGAAAACCTGATTGCGATCTATAATCATCTATGTCTGACCGAAAACTAGCATCGGTGTAACCATTTACAACTAGCTCGCCTTCTTGTCCTCCATAAACTAAGAACATATCTTTAGTTCTTCTTAAGTACTTTAGTATGTTCTTGACGAGCAATCCAGTGTGCCTCTCCAAGATTTGACTGGAACTCGCTTGTCATGCTCAATGCATATGATACATCGAGTCGAGTACATAACATGGCATACATGATAGACCCTATAGCGGAAGCGTATGGTATCTTGTTCATGCGCTCTTCTTCATCCTTCATAGAAGGACTTTGAGTTTTGCTGAGCTTAATGCCATGTGACATTGGCAAGAACCCTCTCTTAGAGTCTTGCATACTTGAACATTTTCGATACCTTGTCAATGTATGCACTTTGACTTAGTCCAATTAGCTTTCTAGATCTATCTCTATAGATCCTTATACCTAGAATATAGGCAGCTTCACCTAAGTCTTTCATTGAGAAACAATTTCCCAACCATGTCTTTACACTTTGTAGAGTTGGGATGTCGTTTCCAATTAGTAAGATATCATCAACATAAAGTACCAAAAAGACTATTGCATTCCCACTTGTTTTCTTATAGACACAAGGCTCATCTTCATTTTTGATAAAGTTAAATTCTTTAATTGCTTCATCAAAATGAAGATTCCAACTTTCGAGATGCTTGCTTCAATCCATAAATGGATCTTTGAAGCTTGCACACTTTATTAGAATTCAAAGGATCATCAAAACCCTCAGGTTGTGTCATGTACACATCTTCGAGTAAGTTTCCATTAAGAAACGCGGTTTTGACATCCATTTGCCAAATTTCATAGTCATAATATGCTGGTATGGCAAGAAGAATTCTGATAGATTTAAGCATTACAACTGGTGAAAAGGTTTCATCATAGTCTATACCATGAGTTTGTCTATAACCTTTTGCTACCGATCGTGCTTTGTAAGTATGCACATTTCCCTCCATGTCTGTTTTCTTTTTGAAAACCCACTTACACCCAATGGTTTTTGAACCTTTAGGTGGGTTAACCAAAGTCCAAACTTGGTTATCATACATGGATTGCATCTCAGACTTCATAGCCTCTAACCATTTTCTAGAGTCAGAACTCTTAATGGCTTCTTGATAGGAAGTGGGCTCATCATTGACCATAAGCTCCACATTGTGATCGTCAGTGATGAAAAATCCATATCTCTCAGGTTGTTGACGAACCCTATCAGATCTTTGAGTTCCTTGTTCTATAGATGTAGGCTCATCTTGGACTTGTGAGCCATCTAATCGAGATTCATTATTTGGTTCAGGCACTAATTGTGGCTCTTGAATCTCATCTTGATGAGGTTCAGGCACTAACTGTGGTCCTAGAATCTCATCAAGATGTATTTTACTCCTACTGATTCTTTTGGAAATAAATTCCTTTTCAAGAAAGAATCCATTTCGAGCAACAATTACTCTATTTTCTTTTGGGAGATAAAATTGATATCCTTTAGTTTCTTTAGGATACCCCACAAATATGCATTTATCAGATTTAGGTGCAAGTTTATCAGATAATAAACTCTTTACATAAACCTCACAACCCCAAATCTTCAGAAATAACAAACTAGGTTGTCTCCCAGTCCATATCTCATATGGCGTTTTCTGAACTGATTTAAATGGAACTTGATTTAGTATGAATGCAGCAGTCTCCAGGGCATAACCCCAAAAGGAGATTGGAAGATCAGTTTGACTCATCATTGATCGAACCATATCTAATAAAGTCCGATTTCTCCGTTTAGATACACCATTCCATTGAGGTGTTCCTGGTGGAGTTAATTGGGAAATAATTCCACAATTTTTAAGATGCTCGTCAAACTCGTGGCTTAAGTATTCACCACCTCGATCCGATCGAAGTGTTTTGATACTTTTGCCAAGTTGATTTTGTACTTCATTTTGAAATTCTTTGAATTTCTGGAATGATTCAGATTTGTGTTTCATCAGATACAGGTAGCCATATCTGCTGAAATCATCTGTAAATGTAATGAAGTACTGAAATCCTCCTCTAGCGAGTGAATTCATTGGTCCACATACATCAGTATGTATTAGGCCCAATAAAGCAGTTGCTCTTTCATTTTGTCTCTTGAAAGACACTTTAGTCATTTTGCCTAATAAACAAGAATCACATGTTCTGTAAGATTCTAAATCAAACGATTTTAGAAGCCCATCATTATGAAGCTTTGTTATGCGTTTCTCATTTATATGGCCCAAACGACAATGCTGAAGTAAGTCCGATTTAAATCATTGGATTTCAATCTCTTAGTATTTATATTATAGATAGACATGTCTGAAGATCCACGAAGATTTAGAATATAAAGCCCATTCGATAATGAAGCATCTCCATAAAAAATGCCGTTTTTATTAATGGAGCAAATGTTATTCCTAATAACAAATTCAAAACCTTCTAAATCCAAACAAGAAACTGAAATAATATTCCTACTTATAGCAGGAACATAAAAACAATTGTTCAGTTCTAAAACAAGCCCACTGGGCAAAATTAATTCAAAAGTTCCTACAGCTACTGCAGCAACTTTTGCTCCATTCGCAACTCGTAGGTCTACCTCGCCTTTTGCCAAGGCTCTACTCCTTTTTAGACCCTGCACATTTACACAAATATGAGATCCACAACCGGTATCCAATACCCATGAATCGAAGTAGATAAATTAATTTCAATAACATAAATACCAGACGGCGAGTCTCACTGTCCTTCTTTTTCTTTGCTTCCAAATAGAGCTTGCAATTTCTTAACCAATGTCCTTGTTCTCCACAATGGTGGCAAGCTCCCTCCTTTGGTGTCTTGGCCTTAGGTTTGGGCTTGAACTTGGACTTTGCCTTGTCCTTACCCTTACTAGCCATGACCTTGCCCATTTGGTTGTTCTTTTTGCCTTTCCCTTTTTGAACCATTAGAACACTAGGAGTATTCTTCTTAATGTTCGGTTCGACTTGTTTTAGCATCCCATGCAATTCGGTAATGTATTTCTCCATATTATGCATGTTAAAATTCATGACAAACTGGTCATACTCGGCAGGTAAAGAGCCCAAGATCAAATCCGTGGCCATGTCATGATTAACGGGAGCACCAAGCTTATCAAGATGATCTAGATAGCCCTTCATTTTAAGGACATGAGCACTTACCGAGGTGCCGGAAACCATCTTACATGCATTTAACGCCTTGTGAGTTTCAAATCTCTCTTGTCGTGCTTGCTCTTGGAACATTTCCTTGAGATGCACAATCATGTCATATGCCTCTGCTTCTTCAAACTGTTTTTGAAGTTCAGAGTTCATGGTTGCTAGCATGAGGCAAGTAACATCGTTGGAGTAATCTTTGTGCTTACTATAAGCATCTTTTTCAGCTTTTGAGGCGTTATTTGCTGGAGCAGGGGGAATAGGATTTTCAAGAACATAGAACCTTTTTTCTTGCTTAAGAACAATTCTTAAGTTTCGTGCCCAATCAAGAAAGTTAGTCCCACTAAGCTTGTCTTTCTCAAGCACGAGATCGCAATGAATTATTCCAACTGTTTGTTGCCATTATCTACATACAAAAATATGCAAAGTAATTAATTTTTGAGACTCTAACGAAAAACTCCCACTAAAAGCATTTAAACTTTTTGAAACTTCAACATTTTGATGTTTCGTAGTGGGGAAAAATATTTTGTTTTAATCATAAGTAAGCTTTGGCTTTAATCTTATAATTAAATAAAATTATAATTTTAAATGAGATAGACATCAAATGTCCCGGCTAAAATTATCTCATAAAATGCCCTAGGCCCAAAACCATTTTGATAGCCCAGTTAAGTCAAACCATATCAAACATATGGAAAACTATTTTCCATCTTATCTCACTCGAGATAATCAAAAGCATCCTACTTTGGTAGGAATGACCATATGATGATCCAAGTAATAACAAGTGTTTGATTTTGGAAGGCATTTAACACTTAAATTTTTTTTCTTAAAAAATTTGATTGGATTGTAGTAAGCAGAAAATAAACATATCAAATATGCATGCAAGACATAAATAAAAGTGACATAGCATGGCCCATAACCTATGTTGATCATCACGAGCAAAGTGAAGATCAAGGTGGTCAATCTAGGTATATGAACTCCTTAAGCATTCTCTAATGCCTTGAGCATACTCCTCCTTGGTTGTAAATGTCGGTTGCCGTCTTCTTTTACATTGGATAGTAAAATTAAAATAATTCCTATTCTAGGAAAGCAGTACAATTTTACAACAATGGATAACGACACGCATGCCGTATTTAAAAAATTACAACTTAAAACAACCATAATGTAACCAACCAATCACATTGGGATGAAACGGGCCATGCTATGCACTATTCAAAATAATCCACAACTACAATAAAAAACATTGACGAATAATACACAACGAACAGTTAGTTGGGGTTCCAAGGGGCAACGCCCACAGCGGAGTCAAGGGCAGCGCCTGCGAGGTCAAGGGGCAGCACCCCTGGCGGAGGTCCCGCTGGCCGGTCAGAGGGCGGGGGTCAAGGGGGCAGCGCCCCCGGAAGGAAAAACGATTTTTCCTACTCTCATTGAATGAGATTTTACCTTCCGATTTCTGAAAATTAATCAAATTAACGTTCGGACCCCTTAATAACCATCGCCGTGAAAATTCATATTACAGACAATATGCGTTCTTTTAATCATATTTATACAGATAACATATTATCATGTCCGATTAATAAAAGCAATTTGCAAATATAGAACGACGGATAACATGCTTACGATACCATATCATATTAAAACAGACCAATTTACAGACAATCTGCAACTAATGCAGTGCGATCAGGCGACTAAGATGCACACATTAAACCTAATTCGAGCGATCTGCATGTTAAGTATTCTAAAATCATAATCATGCGAACATGCTTGATACATACCAGTTAAATTCATATATACATATTATACATGTATTCAACAATACAATTAATACAGATGAATCAACCTAATCGTTTAGCAAGTTGCTCTGATACCACTGTTGGTATTCGTGGACTCCTAAACGCGAAAAACATCTACGAATCCCTCCCGAGGACCCAAGTAAACGATTAAGAAGATCTAAGCTTTAAGAATTACCTCCGGTTGCTATAATCGAAATCCTTCGATTACGGTTTGCGTTGTTGTACGTTCAACCCGAACAATCACCGAGACATTGCGAGTATGCGAACGTCCTCTATCGGATACACACCGCGAACTCACTCGATACCCGGGGAGTGCTAGCGCCTAGGGTTTGAGAGGTTTTTTTTCTGGTAGAGAATGGCACGAATGTTCTCAACCGAAAAATTGGACTATTGAAAAGACGGCTAGGGTTTTCTTAAAAACCCTCGAACCTCTTAGAGTCCAACCCTAATAATATCTTATCATATTCTAATTTAAATTCAAATTAAATTAAAACTGATATGATAAGATTCTGCCATTATCTTGGTAATTTAACTAATTATTTTACCGAGTCAGATTCTTATAATCTGGATATCATCCAGATTCATCGAACCTGTTCACCAGAAAAATAACCTAACAAGCTCGCTTATTGTGTGACCCTATAGGTTCATTTAACACTGGCAGTGTGCCTAAATCATAGTTAAATGGCCCACAAGTTATAAGCGGTTTCTAGCAAAACATTATAACTATCCAGGTTAAATGAAGATCGGTGATCTCTTTGAACCAAACCATAATTTTATATTTAGTCCTTTTGTCACACGATATCCAGATTAAGCATAAGGCACGGAGCATGTCATCCTTATTAAGCTTAATCAATTATTTCTTGATTTCATAGTAGACTGGTCAAACAAATGATATCAATATCTTAGATTGATATATTTGAGCACGGCCATACATTTTTAATAGTCTAACTTATCAAGGGGCCCATGGATATCTCTCCCATAACTGAGAGGGACAAATTCCTTCACAATCAATTATATTCCTCTCCTTGATTTATTCTATATCCAACAGTAGTCTAATTTATTATCTGGTTAAAGACAACTTTAGACAATGTCAAAATATAGAATTTATCAAGTAAGAAACTATGATGAATTTAGGTCGAACACAAAGTCCATCATAGAAGCTTTAACTTGAGTAAATTTTATTTTGCTTAGGAAAGGATGGTTTCGGCCTTAAGGGCCTAGATTAATGTGGTGATGATGTTCTAGGAGAGACATGATAGAAGTAACCTCATTCCACTCCTTTTACTCTTCTCGAAATTCTTATAGGGAAAATCATTCTTCCTTGATCTTTAATTTTCCTCAATTCTCAACTCATTAGTTTGATCAAGATGTTCTAGCCTTTTCCTTTCCAGAAAATTCAGTAAAGTACTGAGGTCTTTTAGGATCAAAATATCTTGGTAAAAGGCTCCTTATGGTTTGAAAAATATGGTAGCGTTGTGGGAAATTTCAAGAAGAAAAATCCCTCTAGTAAGCTTGCTGAAATTTTCCTCTAGCTTAGTTCATCTTTCTTCATAGAATGAGCTGGAATTTTCCAGCTTGTTGTACCTTCAAAAGGTCAAAATTTTTAGCTAACATTCCCTCCCAAATGCTGTCAGAAAAATGGTCTTTAGGATCAGTTTGAAACCTGAAAGTTCTTGTCCAATTTCAGACTGCTCAAGCTGGAGCAAAACAGGAAAAATTCCTGTACGAAAATCAGTTTTGAGAGCTCAAAACCAAGCTATTTTCTCCCAGATTTTGTGCAGCACCTTAGCCATGTTTTTCCTCCATAAAGAAGGCTAGAAACCAGCCTTGAATACCTCTGAAATCCCCTTCAAAACTCGCTGCAAAATGGCTGGAAGTGGTAGTTGAAATTCTGCCCAGCAAATTCCCTGTGCAGCGAAATTTTGTGCAGGAAATTTTTCCAGCTTGTTTCCTATTTTTGTTCCAACCGAAACATCAGCCCTAATCTGTCAAAACCTCCCTTAAACCTCCATTAACAGAGTTCCATTGTTTCCCTGGAGCTTCTGCACAAAATTCCATCAATGGCTGTCCAAAAATCTCTCAAACAAATCCCTGCAATTTAGCTTGATTGGTTTCCAAAATTTCAGCCATCTTATTTAGCAACCTTCCATAATATTTTGCTCGATGGACCAGACTTCTTCTTCATCATTGTACACCCTACTTTCGGCCACCATAAGCCTCCATAAGTCAGCATTAATCCCACGAAATTCTGCTCAAACAATCAGCCATGGCAGACTTCAAAGCTGTCCAAGTAATCAAGATATTCTTAGGATATTTACTTTCCAAATTCACTTCCTAAAAATATTCTACCAAGATTGTTACAACTAACCTTTCATTTTCCCTTCCAAATCACAGAAACAACTTCCTAAACCCTACAGAAATTCGTCCAGCCCTATCTCTCACAGAAAATTCGGCAGCTGCAAATTCCTTCCCTCTCTCTCTCGATTTTCTGCAATCATCAAGAACACACACACTACACCAAGAACACCTACTTCTTTACTGCACCTAATACCCCTCCAAACCATCTCAAATCCACTCAAAAACTTCCAGATTTGATCTACACATTGCTGTGAATCCATCAACACCATTATTAATATCAAACTCCTCCAAACATCTTGCTACTTCGGATCAAAACCAGAAATTTCTATTAAGGTCAAGAACACCATCAAGGTAAACTTATTCTAGCAACTTCATCTTCTCTAACCTTGATCTCTAATGAGAACATATGCGAATAAACATACTAATGATTTCTTTCTCTCTCTCTCTCTCCCCTCTCTTGGCCGAATGACTTTTTCTCCCATGAACATGCTTTCGCCATCTCCCATGGACAAAGTTAGACATCTAGGAGTTGAGATCTACTCTAAACTCCTTCAAAGCATTCATCAACCAAGTAAGTCCCTTCAACCTTTCTTTTAAACCCTAGATTCATGTCTCTACGATGATGTTGTTAGAAGGTGGAGGGCGAGGGGATGAGTATATATATATTGTTGAGATTGAAGTATGAATATATGTATGATTGTGAAGGAGATGGGATTTATGCATGGAAGGATTGTCCTGGATGATTATATGATGATTTGATGTTGATGCATGTCATAGGTAGTATTTGTGATGAAGTATGCTAGAAATTATGTCACCTTTGGTGAATAGGATTTATATTCATATTGGACTATTGAAGCCATGATCATATTTATGCTAGTAAGGGTTAGATCATATTTTGATAAATTGAGATCTATGCTTGTATGCATGATTTGGATGATTTGATAGATTGAAGGGTTGTATATGTTCATGTTTGTGGTTAGCCATAGAAATATATTTATGATCTAGTTGTCCCTAAGCTAATCTTTATTTCATTAATAAAATATTTAATAATATGATTTTTCTAGTAAAATTTTGAAAACCATGGGAAAATGTGGATTTGGTCTTTTATATAAAATAGTGATATTTTAGTCAAATAAATAATAGTTTTTGCTAGAAAAATAAAATATATAGATATTATAATATCAAATAAAGCCTTTTGTGAAAATAATCATAATAGGTAAAATATTTATTATTAAAATTTAATTATTATCTTTTAATCAAACCTATTAAAATTTATTTATTATTTTTCAAGCAAGACTCATTAAAATTTATTTTCAACTAATTTTAACTATCAATTATTTTCTAGCAATTAATTATTAATAAATCATTATTTTACCTAGTACCACCTAGGACTTTTCATCAAATAAACTCTAAATTATTTTAGCAAGATTTAAACCTTCAACATATTGTACCTAATTTTTCAAACTCTAGTTATTTTAATATCAAACTAGATTTATTTTATAAACCCCTTTTATTTATTATCGAGCCTTAAAGCTTGGGACACTGGGGATATGACTGTAGTAAGTTGAGTTAGTTTTATTTGAGAAAGTGAGTCTTTGGCTTGAGTTTGATTGTGGTTTGTATTTACCCTATGCGGGTCAGGTCAACTATTGGAGACCTTTGTTGTGAGCAAGGATTAGGTAAGCTCATGCATAAAACATGTTTAATGAAAAATGATTTTTTTTATGGCAAGCCAAATGTAGAGTGCATGGTCACTCATTTTTGTAAAGGCAATTGAGGATTATTTCCATTCTCATTTCAGAAAAATAAATTATTTGCAAATCAAGGGGCGGTTTTACTCAAAACCTAAAACTCTTTCTAAAATCAGTTTTGCCCCAAACTTTGGAAAACCTTAATTGCCATTTTCAAGTGGAATTGTGTTTTTGTTCATTTTCTTCCCAAGTAGGATATGTTACGTTGAGTACTCAATAAGGGTAGGCTAGTAGTACTAGTTTTAAAGAGCAAGAGTGAGTCTTCTGGCAGGAGGCCACCTCCAGAAGATAAGCTCAACTTAGAGAAACGTCAGTACTACCTAGTCAGGCCGGTCCGAGCTAGCATTTTGTTTTATTTCAGTCAAGTGACTGTGTTTTACCGGAATGGACACCCGGTTGTTGTTTGGGTATAGAGAAGGAGGAGTACCTTGCCCGGTAGGCCGATCACCTTCCTTTTTTCAGTCTGCACAAAGTGTCGGCATTCTAACCGGTTATGGGGCCCAACGTATGGTAACCCATAATCCTTTCTTTCAAGTAGTTGATCTTATAAATTATGTATGGCTGGAAAAGCCAAAAATGCCACTCTTGCTTTTGACTAATGTTTATTGCTTGCCAATATTTCTCTTATAAAGTTTTTATACTCTGCATCCACGAACTAATTCCACTGAACACCCAAAGCACACACGGACTTACTGAGATTTCTGTCTCATCACCTTTTTACCATGATTTCAGGCTGATCCTGCTGTGGGGATGAGTAGCTAGTAATATCTGCATTGGAAGAGAATGTGTCTTTTGATTTTATGTATTGCTTTGAGGAGACGAGAGTGGATAATTTTATTTATGGATTTGTTTCTTTTTGGGAATTTGTGGATTTATTCTTGGGTTGTAATAAATCTTAAGTTGAAGTATTATTTTTATTATTTTTATTCCACTATTTTATTTGTGTGACCTCGTCATAAAGACCCCTTGTCCTTTGGATGGGGCAACATCCCCGGCCCTGGCGGGCCTAAGTAGCGGGGTGTTACACATATACTTTGATTTACTACAGTTGAGGTTCTATCGTAGGGTCAATATACTTGCATGTTGGGTATGTGTGACTAGTTAGTTAGGACAGACTTATACAAGATAGTTTCTGCACTATATCGCCCCTTGTAGTTGTCCGAATGGTCTAAAATGTCCAGGGCCCTGGGAAACATGACTTGGATGTTTGCTTTAGGGTAGCTCCATTGGAAAGCGGAAACACTCCAGGAAGTCTGGATCATTGGACTAGAAGCCTAAGGATGGTAGATGTCATTTAGAGGGGTGTTAGTACACTTCTTCCTCTCTAAATGTACGGCAATGTGTAGAGGGGTATTTTAGTCATTTCACCTGTAGGTCGGAGACTTTGCTAACGCAGCATTGTCCTTGGGGTCAATATTTTCTTATGGTGATATTAGGAAATATTTAAAATACAAAATACAGCTATTTTTATGACAATGGTATTTTGGTCATTTTAGTAGCCAAGGCGGTGTATCTTTTGGTCCCCAGTATAGACCGTGAGTCCTAATTAAATACGGGCTAAAGAATTGGTTTTAAATTAAATGGAATTTATTTTATTTAAGTAGCATGATTTAATTATTGGGCTAGAATAAAATAAAGGTCCATGGAGAGAGAGAATTAATTAAATTAGTTTGGTGGGTTAATTAATTATTCAGGGCTTTGGCCCAGTTTGAATAATTAATGATTAACATGGGACTAAACTAATATAGGGTTAATTAATTGGACTGGTTTATTTGGGCTGAAAAATTAATTATTTATTAATTGGGCCATTTATTTGGTTTTAGTTAGAATAATTAATTAAGCCCAAAAAGGTTAAACTAAGAGTCCAATGGCCCAATCCAGTTTAACCTAGGGTTTTATTTAGGTTAAACAGGAGAAAAAAAAACAACGTGGTTTTTCCAGTGCTTCCTCTCTGTGAAAAATACCAGACGTTTTTCCTCTCCCTCTCCAGAAAATATTCTTTGGCCCCTAGGTTGTTTCACCAAAACGATATTAGGCAGGCCATATACTGGAAGATCGAAAGCTAGGCATTCATCTACATGCAAAGACGAAGTAGAAGGCTTGCAGGAATTGCACCAGAAGTTTCCACGAGCGTGCCTACCCCAATTCCGCATATTCCAGTTCAGCCGATTTTGAGAACAAGAAGAAGAGGTAATGAGAAAATATTTCCCCCCCCCTTTTTCTTCTTCATGCAGGAGTGCTGTGTTTTTGTTGTTCCTTGGCTGTCTTTTTAGCTATGTTTTGCTTGCAATTTTATCTTCAGCTTTGGGCTAGAAATTTCATGAGAATGTGTGTGTGTGTGTGTGTGTGAATAGTGATGAAATTTTGGTATTCTTTTGGCTAAATTCCAGTCCCAATTGGTTATGGTTTTCTTAGTTAACCCTAGCTAGGTTTTGGAGTGTTTTAGGTAAGTTATTCTACCCTATGTGTGGTGGCTGTTATAAGGGAATTTTCCAGAAAACCCTAGAAAGGAATTAGATAATTTATTTAAGGAATAGTTTAATTAATTCTCTATATTAATTTGAGTAATTTTAAATAGTTATTAAACAGTTATTTGGTAAGGAAAATTCTGATTTCCTAATCCTTGTAGCTACTGAATTTTCCCCTTCTTTTTCCCCCTTAAAAATTTCGAAACCATTGGCTTAATCCAAGGGACAAACATCTCATTTAAATCCAGCTCTTTGCCTTCTATTTTCTAAAAAAAAGAAAAGATTATGATAGGATATTAGGAACAAAAATTTAATTTACTAATTTCATAAAATAATTTCTAAGATAAAGTACACCCTCAATTTTTAGGGAATTGATCTCCAAACCTTAAGGATTTCGGCTAAGGTTAGGGAAAATTAGGGTAGAAGGAAAATAAAAGAAAGGAAAGAATTTGAGATAGCTAGGATTCGAACTCAAGCCCACCAAAGAACACACACCAAGCTCTATCCACTAAACTACATTGATTCTTAGCAAGTAGTCTCCTAATAAATTCCCTTCAATAAAATAAAACTCAACTACCTCAAATACCACAACCACTTCAAGAACAAATTAATTCATGCAACAACAAATTGATATTTTTATGAAAATAATTCAAATCAATAGTATAAAACAATGTGACATGCATGACTTTTCCCAAGATGGTCTAATACGGGGTATTACAGGGCTTCCCAAGGCCGGGGGATAGCAGCAGAGGTCCAATATGCGAGTATTCACCCTCACCTGTAAGGAGGCAGATGCATCAGACGATGTGGTGACAGGTACAATTCTGATTAACTCAGTGCTTACTGTGGTTTTGTTTGATTATGGCACATCTCATTCATTCATATCCGGTAGATTTATTAAGGCCCTCAAGATAACCCCTACATGTTTAGCTAATCCCTATAGGGTGTCTATTCCTAATGGCAACGTATTAGTCTCTAACCTATTTCATAAGGGATGTCGAGTGAGTATTGGTGAGGAGGAATTAGAGGCTAATATGATTTAGATTAACATGGTGGATTTTGACGTTATCTTGGGTATGGATTGGTTAGCTAAGAATCATGCTTTGGTAGATTGTCGAGAGAAGAGGGTGCAGTTTGCGATTTTGGGTAGAAGAGCTTTTCATTTTCAAAATCAGAAAAGAGAGTAGGGTAAGAAGTTTATTCCAATGATTTTTTCAGTCAGGGCTTGCAAGATCTTGCAGAAGGGGTACGAGGCGTATCTGGCCATTATGGTTGATGTGGAGAAGTAGGAACTACTTATAGAGGATATACCTGTGGTGAACAAGTTTTTGGACGTATTTCCAGAGGAGTTGCCAGGGGTGGCACCAGAAAGGGAAGTTAACTTCAAGGTCAATCTTATACCAGGAGTAGAACCAATCTCTAAGGCTTCATACAGAATGGCTCCAATAGAACTGAGAGAATTGAAGACTCAATTTCAGGAGTTGTTAGATAAGAAATTCATCAGACCTAGTGTATCACCGTGGGGCGCGCTTGTCTTGTTTGTGAAAAAGAAGAACGGTAGTATGAGGATGTGCATTGACTACCGAGAATTGAACAAGATAACTGTGAAGAACAAGTACCCGTTACCGAGGATTGATGACTTATTTGATCAGCTGAAGGACACTAGGGTTTCCTCCAAGATAAATTTGCGGTCGGGATACTATCAATTGCATATTAAACCGGAGGACATACCAAAGAATGTATTCAAGACTCGTTATGGGCACTACGAGTTCTTGGTTATGCCTTTTGGCTTAACTAATGCATCAGCAGCATTCATGGAATTGATGAACATAGTGTTTAAGGAGGAATTAGATAAATTTGTGGTGGTGTTCATAAATGATATCTTGGTATATTCATTGTCAGAGGAGGTTCATCAAGAACATTTAAGGGTTGCTTTGCAGAGACTCCAGGAACAGAAATTATATGCTAAACTCAACAAGTGTGAGTTTTGGTTAAGGAGTGTCACATTTTTGGGTCACATTATTTCTGAGGAAGGTGTGTCAGTAGACCCTAAGAAGGTTGAAGCGATAGTTGACTGGCCAAGACCGATTTCAGCCTCTGAGGTTAGAAGCTTTTTGGAACTGGCTGGTTATTACTAAAAGTTTGTGGAGGACTTCTCAAGGATTGCTACCCTGATGACCTAACTGACGCAGAAGAAAGTCCAGTTTAAGTGGAGTGAAGCCTGTGAGAGGAGCTTTCAAAAGTTGAAGGAGCTTTTGACTTCAGCACCAGTGTTAGCGTTACCTATAGAGTCAGGAGGATTCAACATTTATAGTGACGCCTCGATGAATGGTTTGGGTTGTGTACTAATATAAAATGGTAAAGTGATAGCTTATACCTCTTGTCAACTAAAGTCGTATGAACAGAATTACCCTATGCATGATTTAGAGTTGGCAGCAGTCGTCTTTGCTTTAAAGATTTGAAGGCATTATTTGTATGGGGAAACATGTGAGGTTTATGCGGATCATCAGAGCCTGAGGTATTTATTCACAGAAAAGGAGCTCAACATGAGACAGCGTCGATGGTCAGAACTGCTCAAGGACTATGACTTGATGATTCACTATCACCCAGGGAAGGCTAATCGGGTTGCTGATACTTTGAGTAGGAAGAAGTCAGGAATTTTGGTAGCTATGCTCATAGACTAGGATCAGTTGATTAAGGACTTTGAGAAACTGGAATTGGAGGTGGTTCAACCGACTTCAGGTATTATGATTGCCTTAACAGCTAGTTGATCATTGGTAGAGAATATTAAGGAAACTCAGTTGTTAGATGATGAATTGGAGAAGTTAAGGGTAGCAGCTCTTGGAAGGAAACAACCAGATTTTCAGATTCATGAGGAAGGTAGTCTACGCTTTCGTGGAAGAATATGTGTTCCTAAAGATGAGGTATTGAGGGTTGAAGTACTTGAGGAAGCTGACGGGCAGAAAATAAAGGAGCATGCTTCAACGGGAAAAAAATAGAGAAAAAAAAACCGCAAGCCTTAAAGGCCGCACGGAAGCATTAAGATAATACCTTTACGTGCTTTAAACCTACTAGGTTGAGTAGGAATGGATTAAACGATAGGAATTGCTTCGCCTTGCCCACTTGAAGAAGCTTCCGATTGAAAACCCGCTAACCTCCTACTTCGCCTTATTTGCATGAACGCCAAGCCTTTCAGCTCTCAGAATATACCACTGCTCAACCTCTAGTCGGTGAACACAACAGTGAAGAAGAACAGTCTCAAGTCTCCTTGGTTTTCTTGCTATTGGTTAGCAAAGCTCCAAGGAGAACAACATAGGAGAAGGAGACGTTAGAGTGAGAGAGAGAGTCGTGAGTCTCTATTGTTGTTAGATAGATTAGGGTTTTTCTTTCACCAGAGACTTGTTTATTAGTCAGCAAAAACCAGGTCTCTAATTCTCTGATAAACATATCCCCGGGATATCATATTTCAAACACCCGGATGTTATCCTGAGAATAAGTTTGGCTTAACCCTAAACTCATCTGAACCGTATCAGGAAAAAATCCTATGGTCCAAGCTATTGAGCCGAAATAATATTTATTCTTTTTCTTGGACCCAAAAGGCCCAAAATAATAAACACTAATTATTTATTTCCTGGACTTATATAAATAACCTAATAAATAATTAATGAGCCCAAATAATTAATCTTTAATTATTTATTTCTTGGACTTATATAAATAACCCAATAAATAATTAAACATTAATTATTTCCCCTAGTTTAAGCCCAGATTAATTTTCTAATTATTCATAATGGACCTAGGCCCTGAATAATTAATTAACCAATTAAACCAGATAATTAATTTCTCTCAACTTCTATTTTTTTATTTTATTTATTTATTTATTTTATTCCAATATAATAATAAATTAGACATCCTGAATAAAATAAAATAAAATAAAATCCTCTTGAACTGAGACCAATTCCTCAACCCAAAATTAATTAGGACTTACGGGCTATTCTGAGGACCAAAAAGACACATCGCATTGGCTGCTAAAATGACCAAAATACCCCTGCTATATAAATAGCGGTATTTTACATTTTAAATATTTTCTAATATCACCATAAGAAAATATTGACCCCAAGGACAATGCTGCATTAGCAAAGTCTCCGACCAACAGGTGAAATGACTAAAATACCCCTCTGCACATCGCCGTACATTTAGAGAGGAAGAAATGTACTAACACCCCTCTAAATGATATCCACCATCCTTAGGCTTCTAGTCCAATGATTCACAACTTCCTAAAGCGTTTCCGCTTTCCAAGGGAGCTATCCTAAAGCAAATATCCGAGTCATGTTTCCCAGGGCCCTGGACATTTTAGACCATTCGGACAACCACAATGGGCGATATAGTGTAGAAACTATCTTGTACAAATATGTCTTAACTAACTAATTACATATACCCAATACACAAGTATATTGGTTCTACTGTAGAACCTCAACTATAGCATATCAAAACATATATACTTCCAGCTTCGTCAAGCCACCAACTCATACTCAAGTCATAGAGTATTAGTCCACGCTGTAGTGGTAGTAGTCTAGGTTTCTATCATCTAGTACTTTTAGAAACCACTACTACAAGTCCTGTCCTACGTATTCGAAATACGCTTATATCATGAAATGAGTGGACTACTCACTGACTAAAGGTACGCCATTCCCCATTTGGAATTCATAACATAATAACCTAAACATGATAAGATTCCTAGTCTCATCAACAGGTTAAAAATAAATGTTTATGTGTTAAATAACCCGTGATCCATACCTTACTGTGAAAGACCACCATGCACATGGATCACTTATTAAATACAACGGGTCTGTTCTAAATGCAAATTGTGCACAAACAAAACGTAAATTCACAAACAATTTCTGAAAATAAATTCTTTATTAAAATATTCGATTTTACATTAGAAACCTAGTCTAAGAAGGCATACAATCCAACAATCTCCCACTTGCACTCTAAGATTAGGTAAGTCCATAGGTGCCCACCCTTATGGTGTCTAAGTGTCTCTTGAAGACTCTCTCAGCCAAAGGCTTAGTGAATGGATCTGCTAGATTGTTTTCTGAGGCAATATGTTCCACCACGACTTCCCGTCTCTGGATGAAATCTCAGATCAGGTGGTACTTCCTTTCGATATGTTTCCCCTTCTTGTGGTTCCGAGGCTTCTTAGATTGCGATACTGCTCTAGTGTTGTCGCAATACATCACAATCGGCCTGTCTATATGTAGTACAACTCCAAGTTCTAAAAGGAATTTTCGGAGCCAGACTGCTTCCTTGGATGCCTTCGAAGTTGCCACATACTCAGCTACCATGGTTGAGTTAGTAATACAAGATTGTTTGATACTCCTCCATGAAATTGCTCCTCCAAACAAGGTGAAGACATATACACTAGTGGATTTTATCTCATCCTTATCCGCTTGGAAATCTGAGTCTGTGTATCCTGTAGGAACCAAATCATCAGCCCTGTAAACCAACATATAATCTCTTGTTCCCTTGAGGTACTTGAGAATATGCTTTACAGCTTGCCAATGAACCTCCCCAGGGTTTGACTGATATCTGCTAACTAAGTCCACGACAAAGCAGATATCTGGCCTAGTACACAGCATGGCGTACATGAGACTTCCCACAGCCGAAGCGTAGGGAATCCTACTCATTCTGTCTTTTTCTTCTTGAAACTTAGGATAGTCCCTTAAAGAAAATGACAACCCATGTTTGCAAGGGATTAGAGCTCCCTTGCATGAGTCCATGTTATACTTGCCCAGCATCTTGTCAATGTATGTTGCTTGGGATAATCCTAACATTCTCTACTTCCTATTTCTAAGAAGCCTAATCCCGAGAATGTAACTGGCTTCTCCCAAGTCCTTCATATTGAATTGATTAGATAGCCAAACCTTTGTAGACGACAATGTCCCTACATCATTTCCAATGAGTAGAATATTATCCACATACAGGACAAGAAAAACCACATTAATACCTTCAAGTTTCCTGTACACTCAGGTTCATCTTCGTTTTGAATAAAACCATAAGACTTTAGAATCTCATCAAAACGAATGTTCCATACCCTCGATGCCTGCTTAAGTCCATAAATGGACTTCTTAAGCTTGTAAACCATATGTTCCTGGCCTTCAACAATAAAGCCTTCCGGTTGGGATATATAGATGTCTTCGCTAAGATGGCCATTTAAGAATGCCGTCTTGACATCCATTTGCCATATCTCGTAGTCATAGTGATATGCGATGGCAAGGAGGATGCGGATGGATTTAAGCATGACTACCGGGGAAAAGGTTTCCTCATAGTCGATTCCCTCTTTCTGAGTATACCTTTTCGCCACAAGCCTAGCTTTGAAGGTTTCCATCTTCCCATCCGTTCCCCTCTTTCTCTTGTACACCCACTTGCACCCAATGGGTTTTATCCCTTCAGGTGAAGCTACAAGATCCCAAACCTGATTGAGATACATAGACTCAATCTCAGCTTTCATTACTTCATGCCACAGATTTACATTAGCATCAGCAATAGCCTTCTCGTATTTAGTGGGGTCTTGTTCCTGATGGTCGGAGACAAGCTCAAAGGCTTCTCCAGTTCATCTATCTGGAACCTTAGACACTCTCCCACTACGATGAGGCTCCATTTACACAGGCTCTTGAGGTTGTGCCTCTTCTTGTTCCACAATCGGGTCAAAAGAAGTTGATTCCGTAGATAACTTCTCCTCAAGTTCCAACCTCGTTGAACCTTTAGTGGAAGTATTTTGATCATCTTCCAAGTATCTAGCATTAGTACTGACTAGTACCTTCTACTCCTTAGGATGATAAAAGTAACCTCCTTTTGTCCCTTTTGGATACCCAACAAAATAATATAATTCTGATCTTGATTCCAACTTGTCTCCCTTGACCAGTACATAAGCTGGACAATCCCAAATCCTAAGATGATTCAGACTTGGCTTACGCCCAATCCACATCTCATAGGGAGTCCTAGGTACTGACTTGGAAAGCACCAAGTTCAAAATATATGCTGCTGTCTCCAGGGCATATCCCCAAAAGAACACTGGAAGAGTAGCATGAGACATCATGCTTCGAACCATTTCAATCAATGTCCTGTTCCTTCTCTCAGCTACTCCATTCTGTTGGGGTGTTCCCGGCGCAGAGAACTGGGATACTATCTCATGATATACCATGTAGTCCTTGAATTCACCTAGGAGGTACTCTCCACCACGATCCGATCGTAAGGTTTTGATTAATTTACCTGTCCAATGCTCCACTTCAGCCTTAAACTCCTTGAACTTGTCAAAAGAGTCAAACTTGCGTCTTATCTGGTAAATGTAACCATACCTTGTATAATCATCCGTGAAAGTGATGAAGTACTCAAAATCTCCTCTAGCTGATGTAGACAATGGACCACATACATCAGTGTGAACAAGACTCAACACCTCCTTGGCTCTATCCACCTTCGGTGTAAATGACCTTTTGGTCATCTTTTCGATTAGGCAAGATTCACACTGAGGCTAACTTTCCAATCCAAATGAGCCCAAAGGCCCATTATGGATTGGTCTCTGAATCTTGGTTGAGTTAATATAACCTAACCTTGGATGCCAAAGGTATGAATCATTGATATTGGTCTTTCTCTTTTTAGTTAAAGGTTCATACTGAGTATTTTTTGATTGGTTGTTAATAAGGTTTAAACAGAACAAATTTCCATACATGTGCCCAGTACATAAAATTTCTCCATCTCTACTGATAGAAATACCAGAATGGAAAGATACAAAATATCCTTGATTTGTAAGTTTTGCAATTGAAATCAAATTTTGATGAAATCTAGGTACATATAAAATATCTTTTAAAACTACTATTTTATTACAATAAAAAATAAGATTCAGCTCTCCCACTGCAAGGGCCCAGACTTGTGCTCCGTTACCCACTCATAGCCCATGTTCGCCTTTCTTGAGTCTTCTAATCTTTCTAAACCCATGCAAGGAGTTACAAATATGATCAGTGGCTCCTGAATCAACAATCCAAGTAGAAGTTGATCCTACCATTGATATAGAGTCTAGATAGAAAATATTACCTATGAGGTTTTTTTTGGCTTGAAGATCTACACACTCCTTTTTCTAGTGTCCCTTCTTCCCACATTTGAAGCACTTACCCTTTGGTTTGTCCTTGGGCTGGGCTGCTGCATTCCCATTCTTCCTCTTGAACTTTCTAGGTTTAGACCCAGTTCTTGAGGAAGAAGCCTTAACAATCATGGCCTTTGACTGCAGCTTCATGATCTTCTCCGCCATCTGAAGCTCCTTCATCAATTCAGTCAAACTCATGTTCAATTTGTTCATGTTATAGTTCAACTTGAATTGAGTGAAGGAACTCGGTAGAGATTCGAGAACCACGCCCACTTGGCTCTTGGGGTCAATGACAGCCCCTAAGATTTCTGCCTCCTCAAAAGCAGCAATCATCTTGAGCATATACTCTCGGACTGATGCTCCCTCAACCATCTTAGTGTTTATAATAGTTCGAAGAGCCTCCTGCCTTGCAGGCCGGCTCTTGTTCGCGAACATAGTAGCCAATGATTTACTAATGTCATATGCAGAAGCCATGTGCTCATGTTTTGACTGGAGCACATTAGACATGGAGGCTAACATATAACAACGTGCCATTTCGTCAGCCTTTTTCCACGCCTTTTCAGCCTCTCGCTCTTCGGCGGTGGAACCTTCCCCGATAACAGGGCAGGTCTCATAAAGGACATACTTATACTTTTCGGCTGTGAGTATTATGTCCAGGTTTCTCTTCCAGTCCACATAGTTTGGACCCGTTAACTTATTCTCCCGGAGAATAACGGCCAATGGACTAAAAGAATCTCCCACCATTTCTGAAAATCGAAAAATAAAAGAAAAAATTTAGTTTGTGAAAATAAAATAAAATTTGTGCACTGAAAATAATTTGGCTCTTAGGAAAATTAACATAGCTTCTTAGGAAGATTAACAGTTCCCTAAACTAAATGTATTAACCGCCACAAATTAATTTCCCTTCTAGGTAATGATCTAGAGGATAACTCCATCGTGGGATGGCCGTTTCCTCTTATTTCCTATGGACATACCTCACACTATAACCTCCAACGTGGGCTGGTCGATCATAGTACGTGCCCCGGGTTATTAATTACATTATTCCATTAGATCTAGATCCTTGTGGTATCCCCATCCTATACGGGTTCACTCCCAGGGTGACGCGAGGGGACCCACGATCTCTAATGAGGACCGTGATGGAAGCCGTGGGGCCGTTGGAACCCCTCTCCCACTTAGTCTTTTCTGAAAAAATATCATTTTGAAATTTCCAATAAATTTTTCCTTAACTCAAAAATAAAATATCTAAGTCCACTAAAAATCTCTATGTCAAGGTTTATATGCTTTGAGAGATTTTTTCATCGATTAATTTTATTTAAGTTAAAACTTAATGATTTCAAAAAATTTTCCAGTTAAAACTTTCTAGAGAATTTGGTCTCAAATTTATTTGACAAAACAATTTTTCTAGTGCAAAATAAAACGAAATGGCTCTCTATTTTAATTTTAAAAAATATCTAAATCCAATATATTTTCTATGTCAAGGATTAAATCCTTTGAGAAAATATTCAAGGATTAATTTTTGTACAAATTAAAATAACCATTTAATTTTTTGAAGAAAAATGTTTTTCTTGTTAAAAAATGTTCCTAAAGACTTTGGTCTTTGCAAAAAGGTGCACATAGGTACAAAAAAAAAAAAAAAAATAGCATGCTAGAAAACAGTAAACGTTTTCATGCTTTTCGATTTTTAAACCTAAGTACCCAAATAATAGAATTAAACACATTAATTAATTAATTATCTTGTTTAACCCTAAAATTCCTTACTAATATTTTTCATGCAAATATATTCCAAAAATATAAAATATTGCAAAAATATTAACTTCGCTTGGTATGGGACCCAAAATGAAAAAGAAAAAAAATTAAAAAAATTGCAAAAAAATAGCTGGGGTCCATTGCACCGGCTGTACCAGATCCGCACCCGAATGGCCTGTGGTCCACCGCGGCCGCAGTGCACTGCGCCACATCGGATCGTCTTCCAGCCGCAGCCCATGGATCTGCCCGCGCCTGCTACCCGTGACCGCTTCTCCTCTGCTGACGACCTAAGCAAGATCCACGCATGGACCCGTTTCGCCTCTTTGGTGCACCGCTGACCCGCGCGCCAATTGCAATGTCAATTGCAAATTTTGCAATTGAAAAACGGCTGGAAATTCATGGAATTGGCTCGGCTTATGCGGCTCACGGACAGCGGCTCCTCTCACAGAATTCTCGGCGCGACCAGCGGCTTATGAACAGTGTTTCTTCTTCGTTTTTTCTTCTCTTCCGCGCGCAAATTGCAGAGACTTCTGTTCTTCAACTTTTGCTTATTTCTTTGGCTTCTTTGGACATTTTTACTTACAAAAACTCATCTAAAACAAAAACACAACCGCCTATACCCATTTAAATTGGGTTTACACGATCAAACATCAAAGCCAAAAATTTTTACAGACAGTCCTATGCCTCAACGGTGAAGCTCACAGTCATCCTATCCCATACCAAAACAGCGAAGGATAACAGGTATAATCACCAAACAATCATCTTTTTCATTTTTATTAACTACATACTCCCTAAGTTGATTAAAGAACCATTGGCTCTGATACCACATTGACGGGTAGAAAACAGAGGAGCATGCTTCAACGGGAAAAAAATAGAGAAAAAAAACCGCAAGCCTTAAAGGCTATACAGAAGCGTTAAGATCATACCTTTACGCACTTTAAACCTACTAGGTTGAGTAGGAATGGATTGAACGACAGCAATTGCTTCGCCTTGCTCACTTGAATAAGCTTCCGGTTGAAAATCCGCTAACCTCCTACTTCGCCTTATTTGCATGAACGCCAAGCCTTTCAGCTCTCAAAATATGCCACTGCCCAACCTCGAGTCGGTGAACACAACAGTGAAGAAGAACGGTCTCAAGTCTTCTTGGTTCTCTTGCTATTGGTTAGCAAAGCTCCAAGGAGAACAATAGAGGAGAAGGAGGCGTTAGAGTGAGAGAGAGAGAGGCGTGAGTCTCTATTGTTGTTAAGGAGATTAGGGTTTTTCTTTCACCAGAAACTTGTTTATTAGTCGGCCAAAACTAGGTCTCTAATTCTCTGATAAACATATCCCCGGGATGTCATATTTCAAACACGCGGATGTTATCCTGAGAATAAGTTTGGCTTAACCTTAAACTCATCTGAACCGTATCTGGAAAAAACCCTACGATCCAAGCTATTAGGCCGAAATAATATTTGTTATTTTTCTTGGACTCAAAAGGCCTAAAATAATAAACACTAATTATTTATTTCATAGGCTTATATAAATAACCCAATAAATAATTAATGAGCCCAAATGAACCAAAATAATTAATCTTTAATTATTTATTTCTTGGGCTTATATAAATAATCTAAAAAATAATTAAACATTAATTATTTCCCCTAGTTTAAGCCCAGATTAATTTCCTAATTATTCATAATGGACCTAGGCCCTGAATAATTAATTAACCAATTAAACCAGATAATTAATTTCTCTCAACTTCTATTTTTTATTTTATTTATTTATTTATTTTATTCCAATATAATAATAAATTAGACATCCTGAATAAAATAAAATAAAATAAAATCCTCTTGAATTGAGACCAATTCCTCAACCCAAAATTAATTAGGACTTACGGGCTATTCCGAGGATCAAAAAGACACATCGCCTTGGCTGCTAAAATGACCAAAATATCCCTGCTATATAAATAGTGGTATTTTGCATTTTAAATATTTTCTAATATCACCATAAGGAAATATTGACCCTAAGGACAATGCTGCATTAGCAAAGTCTCCGACCAACGGGTGAAATGACTAAAATACCCCTCTACACATCGTCGTACATTTAGAGAGGAAGAAATGTACTAACACCCCTCTAAATGATATCTACCATCCTTAGGCTTCTAGTCCAATGATCCACGACTTCCTGGAGCGTTTCCGCTTTCCAAGGGAGCTATCCTAAAGCAAATATCCGAGTCATGTTTCCCAGGGCCCTGGACATTTTAGACCATTCGGACAACCACAATGGGCGATATAGTGTAGAAACTATCTTGTACAAATATGTCTTAACTAACTAGTTACATATACCCAATACACAAGTATATTAGTTCTACTGTAGAACCTCAACTATAGCATATCAAAACATATACTTCCAGCTTCGTCAGGCCACCAACTCATACTCAAGTCGTAGAGTATTAGTCCACGCTGTAGCAGTAGTAGTCTAGATTTCTATCATATAGTACTTTTAGAAACCACTACTACATGTCATGTCCTACGTATTCGAAATACGCTTATATCATGAAGTGAGTGGACTACTCACTGACTAAAGGTATGCCATTCCCCATTTGGAATTCATAACATAATAATCTAAACATGATGGGATTCCCAGTCTCATCAACAGGTTAAGAACAAATGTTTATGTGTTAAATAACCCGTGATCCATAACTTACTGTGAAGGACCACCATTCATATGGATCATTTATTTAAATACAATGGGTCTGTTCCAAACAAAATTGTGCACAAACAAAAAGTAAATTCATAAATAATTTATGAAAATAAATTTTTTTATTAAAGTATTCGATTTTACATTAGAAACCTAGTCTAAGAGGGCATACAATCCAACAGAAGCGCACTACGCAAAACTCTCGATTCACCCAAGAGGAACCAAGATGTATAGAGATCTCAAGAGGAACTTTTGGTGGAATGGCATGAAGCGGAGCATAGCTAAGTATGTGTCTAGGTGTTTGGTGTGTAAGCAAGTCAAAGCGGAACATCAAAGGCCAGCAAGGTTATTGAAACCTCTAGAGGTTCCTGTGTGGAAGTGGGAGTATATCACAATAGATTTCGTGGTTGGGTTACCCAAGTCCAAGAATGGAAAGTACACCATCTGGGTCATTGCGGATCACTTAACAAAGTGTACACACTTCTCACCTATGAAGGTGACTGCGTCTATGGAGGAATTAGTTCAGATGTACATGGATGGGATTGTTCGGTTACACGGAGTGCCAGTGAGTATCGTATCAGACAGGGACACCAGGTTTGTATCGCGATTTTGGAAAAATTTTAGCAAGGTAATGGGAACGACTATCATCCTCAGCACTGCGTTTCATCCTTAGACTGATGGGCAATCAGAGCGGACTATTCAGACTCTAGAGGATATGCTTTGGGCATGTGTCTTGGATTTTAAAGGTAGTTGGGTGAATAGCTTAATGTTAGTGAAATTTTTGTATAATAACAGCTATCGGGCAAGCATCGAGATGGCTCAGTATGAGGCATTCTACGGTCAAAGGTGTAGGTCACCGGTATGTTGGGATGATATAGGTGAAAGAGTTATAACAGGTCCGAAATTGGTGCAGTTAGCATATGAGAAGGTGCAAGTAATCTGGGAAAGATTAAAAGCAGCTTAGGATTGTTAGAAAAGTTAGGCGGATAGCAAGCAGAGGCCTTTAGAGTTTCAGTGTGGAGATAAGGTGTATTTAAAAGTCTCTCCTACCAAAAGTGTGATGAGGTTTGGCAAAAGTGAGAAGTTAAGCCCGCAATACGTGGGACCATATGAGATACTTGAGAAAATTGGTAAATTGGCTTATCGGTTAGCGTTGCTATCGGCATTGGTGAGAATTCATAGCGTATTCCATATATCACAATTGAAGAAGTATGTGTCGAATCTGAGTCATGTGTTGGAGGTATCGCCTGTGCAAGTGTAGGAAGATTTAACTTATGAGGAGGTGCCTGTAAGGATTGTGGATAGGAAATTACAGGTTCTAAGGCGAAGAATCATCCCGTATGTCAAGGTGCAATGGTCTAATCACTTAGAGCGTGAAGTAATTTGGGAATTAGAAGAAGAAGCTTGCCAGAAGTACCCATATCTATTCAATGACTCAGGTACATAAGTTTTGGGGATGAAACTTTTCGAAAGGGGGTGGAATATGAGCCCCTAACCCAACTCTTTATTAGGCTTTCTTTTTATGGCTGTGTTGGTGGGCTAAACCCGCGTGTTTAGGGGTTATTTAATATAGGGAGATAGTTTTATGGTTATTTTGTGATTAGATTTGTAAGAGGGTCTTTAATCTAATAAGGAGAATCAGTTATGTTTTGGAGCTAACGTACGTTGTTTTTTGGCAAACAAGAACTCCCTGCAAGAGAGAGCATTGGAGAAAGGGGAAATCAGCGATAGAAAAGAACTCGGTGAAGAGATTATGCTGGAGGTTTCGAATTTAGGTAAGTCTTTCGATATTCGTGTTTCACTTCGAGTTAATTTGCGCCTAGGGCTTGATTATTGTTAAATTGGGCGTACGAGTTTGATTTGGGGATTAGTTAGGAGTGTGGCAATTGATTATATTTTTTTTGTTCTTGTAGGCGGTTAAAGACTCTGGTTGTGTTTGTGGATTGATTGGGTCTCTAAATTGTGTGGTAAGGGATTTATGACTTTTTTGTGTTCTTATGACCTACTTGATTTTGGTAAAATCGTGAATGTTTTGCTAATCGTAGTATTTTGTGATGAAAAATGGATTGAGCATGATGTATTTGCAATGTTTTGAGTATGATTATTTATTGGATGGCATAGTGTAAATGAAGCTGTGTTCAGTTGTGTTTATGTTATGAAATTGATTGATGCATCAGTTGATTTTGGGGGAATCCTTAATCTCTATTGTAAGGCCCTTGGCTAAGGGGATATCATACCTAATTTTCAGTTATAAGGCCATTGCTAGGGGAATACAGTACCTAATTTCAATTCAGGCCCTTCTCCTAACAGGATATAATAGTTAGGAGCTGATATTAGTAAACTAAAACCTTGCACTCAAGCATGTTTCAAATTTTGTAATAAGTTATGATTTAGTAATGTTTTGGGTGTGTGAGTTCGATTATGTTTTGTTAAAACTTGGTGGTTGGTCGTGTCTCTTTCCTGTTATTTGTTTGAGGTGTTGTTAATTTTGAAAAACCTAAAAAACAGGTCAAATTGTACCCTGCCTTGTGCTGAATTTCAGAATCGTTTCGTCAGTCCAGAGCAGACCCGGCGCCGGCTCCACTACCCCTACACGGTGCCGGGCCAGCACTGGAATCGCCGACTTCAGCATTGCGCCGGCCGGGCTTCCCCAACTTGGCGCCGGGTCCCCTCTGTTCGATTCCGGCACCAGTTTTCCTTCTATTCAGGCGTTTTCTTGCTCCCCTGATATGTTGTCATTCTTTTCATTGAATAAACAATACCGGTTCAATATCCAGGTGTTAGTTATGCCCCTTCGATTCGGTATTGGGTAACACTGAGAATTCATTGTTCCTCTTTTTCCCCTCTTGTTTCCTTGTGGGTGTTTCTGAGATTCTCATATTGTGTGACCACCCACCAAGAAGATGTTCTGAAACTCCATGAGTTGGGTACTACAATAATTTGAAAGCTAACTTGAACAAATATTTTATAAATATATGTATGTATGGCGTGTTCAATCCCAAGAAAGCTATAATTTTCTTACTGGGCTAGTGAGCTCACCCATTTTTTATTACCATTTTTGTAGGACATCAATTAGAATAAGAAGAATTAGACGAGTGGTTTGAGGAAGACTTGGTGTAACAGTTACTTGAAGGTTTCTGAACTTCCCATATTATTTTCAGTTTTTTGTCAGATGAATGATGATAGATTTTGTTAATGTTAAAGATATAATTTTCTCTGGTTTATGTTGTGATTGAATTTGAAGAATTTGTATTTTGAGGTTCAATTATAGTTGGGATTGATTAAGCAATTTTGGGAGTTATCCGTTGTGTTCTATTATGAGTTCAATACTCTATTTTTAGAGTGCTGCTAGGTCATCCCCAGACTCGGGGCGTGACACAAATGCTTAAGCTTCCTGATCGATTCATAATACCTCCATGGAACCTGCAACAGAAGAGCTGAGCATATAATTTGCCAAAGAAAGATTATCAGTTCTCTGTTCACACATATAGCTTCCTGACCCCTTTTGATAAACACATTTGTAGGCCGTGTATCGCAGCTAAAATCGCTGCCTGGAAATGATTAGCATGCCCAATGAACTTAGAAAATCCCCATGGAAATTCACCTGACCCATTCCGCAACACATCACCTGAACCAGAAGCCCCAGGATTATCTTTAGAAGTTCCATCTAAGGGTGGCAATCGTGTCGTGTTCGGGTTGGCGGGTCGTGTCAACTTGAGATAATTACACTCGACAGGCCAACCCGAACACGACCCGTTTAATAAACGTGTCGTGTCGTGTCAACCCGTTTATTCTCGTGTCGTGTTCGTGTATAAAACGGGTTGACACGATTAGACACAAAAATTAAATAGATAATTATTAAATCCGTCAATCAGAATACTTATTAAACCCACCAATCTGTGCACCATTACACAAAAAATTTTACAAAATTAAATCAAATCATATAAAATTAAAAAAACTAATAAAACAACCCATAAAGTCATAAAAACCCAATAAAATAACAAACTATCCCACTCAATATTTAGAGATCTTAATAAATTCATAAGATTTAATCTTAAAAATCTGAACAAATGTAATTTTGCAATAAAATTGGATTGTTCAAAAAATTATTTTCTCTAACTAAAAGTCATTGTAATAATATTATTATTATAAACACTAAATAATAATTAATTAAGAATGATTCATTTACTATATATAAAGTAAATAGCTGCATTAACATCATTTATTTTTCTTAAGAGGTCTCATATAATTAAATAAAATAGACACACAAACAATACAATTAATTCATATAATAAAATTTAATTCAATTAATTCATGTAAAAATTAAATTATCTAATTTTTTATAGTGAAATTTGTAGGGTATTACAGAAAGTATTAAATATAAATATTAAAAAAAGTTAAACGGGTTCGCGGGTTGAAACGGGTTAAAACGGGTTGAACCCGTTTATGACCTATACACATTTAAAGTTAAACGGGTCGACCTGTTTCGACCCGAACCCGCACCCTAACCCGCTATAACCGTGTCGTTTTCGTATCGTGTTGGCGTATCGTGTTCAATATTGCCGCCCCTAGTTCCATCTATGTTCAAAATCAGGTCCGCAACCTTACTCGTATCCCAAACAATCGAAGTAGCAACAAGACGCTCCTGGTGACAGAATCTGACTGGAAAATGCAAATAGATCCCCGGAACTTTGCCTATAGGAAACGCCCAAGTATTGAACCGATCAAACTCCTGAATTTTCCTCCACAAGCACGCAGAAGAAACAGAAACATTGTCCTCAAATCTAATCAAACACCCATACTTCCAGGTCTCCCAAAACGCACCAACCATAAAAATCATTGCAAAAGAACGCACAGGAGCAGCTACAAACCACCAGTACATAAAAATTATATTTTATAAAACAAATTTATTATTTTATAAATCTTCTTGTAAGTTGAATGAGTGAAATTATATTTGTAGATTTTGTTTTTCAAAATTATACTTTATTTCCATAACTTGTTATATTTTATTATTATTGATATTGAATTTTGATATATTTTATTTTTGTTTAGAGTTGTATTTTAGGATTTTATTATTTTATTATAAATTTTTTTCTTTCTCAAGTTATAAATTTATTAATTTTTCTACTTATTTTAATTCTTAGATCTTATTAAAAAATATTTACCCTCTTGGCCTGCTAAGACCTCACTTCCCCACTTGATAAGATTGGGATCAACAATGGTTTTGCCTCTAACAAGTCAGGGTCGAGGTCGGGATCCCACCCTCTCCCCATTGCAGGATGGGTTGGGAACAGGCCGAGATATCAGAAGATGGGGTGGATCTTGAATTTCTATTCCTCAGTCCATCCGACCTAATAGATCCATTTAGGAAGAAGCTAGATTGGAGTCCGATCTAAAAAGATTGGTAATAAATTTCGCCATGGGATTGCAAATATTGATTAAAAACGACGAGGGAAAAGATCTTCATGATTTATATGTAAAATAGGGGTTAGATATTGATAGGGGTTAAATTTGTCTATACTTTAGAGGTCATTTGTTTTGTATTTGCCTTGAATTTGAGTATAAATTACTACTCACTCCCCCCACCTTTACCATCTTTTTGTAGGATCTATGGAATGGATAGGTATAGGAAAAGATGGTGAAAATTTTTCAAAAGTGTGCAGAAAAGAGACAAACCAAAGAGCAGTCTACAAGAGTTAGGTTAGACTGGCTAGGGCTGGTTGGTTTCTAGAAGAATCGGAGCAAAGCAGAGCCTTTCGAAATGGAACCCAAATAGTAGCCAGAGCCACCTGGAGCAAGTCGGCCAGTGCCGGTTGGTTACTACTTACAAGCAATTTTGATGTTAACTAGGGCTGGGTCATGCCTATTAGCCAGGGCCAGTTGGATTTTGTAATTCTACACTGAAAAGGATTCTTTTGAGCACTTTTTTATAGGACTAATAAATACTAGAAGAAAAAAAATCCCTACAAGGAGATACAAGACACAACAGAAGACATTTAGAAAATCCTTGGAAACACCAAAAGAGGCCATCAAGACAAACTTGGAGGAGAGGAGAGGAGCATTGCCACGAGGATTGCAAAGGAGAAGGGGATTACAATGACTTGTGAGTTTTTCTTCCATCTTTTTTTGTGGTTCTATTTTGTTAATGTTGAATTGATTTGATTTAATTGTTTTTGAAATGATGAACCCTAAGTATGTTATATATTGAATTCTTCTTTAGATTTAATTGAATCTTAACTCTAGTATTTGATTACTTGATTTAATTGTTATATGTTGATTGTTTTGATTATCTTGATTCTAATTAATTGGAGAGAGAGGTTAGATGAATGAGTTTTCAATCAATCAATGTTATTACTCCTTAATTAACGAGAGAGAGAGAGAGAGAGAGAGAGAGAGAGAGAGAGAGAGAGAGAGAGAGAGAGAGAGAGAGAGAGAGAGAGAGAGAGAGAGAGGAGTATTAATTTCTTCTATGTCACCTAAATATAGGAGTATTGGCTTCTTCTGGATTTGAATTAGATTATTTATTTTAATGCCCCTTGGGTTCAGTAGATATATTCATTAATTTGGCTAATAGTAGAAAACTTATAACGAGAGAGAGAGAGTAGGTTTTGCATGAGAATAACCCTACCGATGCTAGATTGGGTATTCACTTGGCTTGAGTTGTATTTGATACTTTGTCAATTTTGGGTGATTTAATTCAATTACATGTATTATTTCCTTCTCTAACTCTTGGATTGCTTTTATAACCAATTGAGACTTATCTTGTGTGTCTTGTGTGATGATCAATGTATTCTCTATGTGGATACTTTATTTACTTTATTTCTTTATTTTGTCGACTAAACAATCAAAGTTAGAATAAACTAGGGTACTTGTTAGTTCTCGTGAATTCAATATTTGCTATCTCTATACTACAGATGAGTATACTTATCCAAATATATAGTTTTATTGTTTAACATTTTAATTAAAACTTGATCAATTATAAATTTTGTTGATGATTTTCCAACGCCTAAAATCACCCAGATATACTAAAGGAAGAAGATCTAACCAAGACAAGTCAAAGCTCAATCTCTAGTCAGAGAATGGAGAAAAGCGTAGAGATAGGGTAGCTGTTTTTTTAGAGTGAGTGAAGTTAGAAAGAGCGTAAAGGCGATGATTTTTTTATATATATTCACATATATATATATATATATGTATAAAAATATAATAATATTTTATTATCAAATTATTACGAAGGGTGAAGTTTTTTATAATTATAAAAATTGTTAGGGTAAAATAATAATCTAAAATATCATAAATACTATGGGTTAGCATTTAGGGCAAACAATTCTTACAAATCGTGGTGATTTGATAATAAAACACTACTAATTTAATTACAAAAAAGATTCTAGCAATAGGAAATTAGAACTAGCACTAACAATTTTAAAATGGCTGTTGGCACTAGTTATTGCCAAAACATCGACCCACCCATCCGGTTGGCCACCACTCTGCATCTCTTCATTCCATTCTTCTTCTCTCCAAACAAAAGAATGAATGGTAACAGTGTCACCAGAAGAAACTGCTGATAAAGCTTTAGATATTTTACGTTGCGATGACCGTTCAACTCAATCTAACTTCAATTCCATCTTTCTCTACTGTCTTCTTCGCATGTGGACAGCTGTCGTTTTACTGATTTAAACTAATTTAACTACATATTTTTGAGACCAAAACTGAACTAAATTATTGATTTTTATTTTATAGGTTATAGTATTGGGTGGATCTAATCGAAAAGATTAGAAGTCCTACTAAAATATTAGATTTTTAGATAGAATTGTGACAGTTTTTTGTGTTTGTTTGAATAGCAAATTGGTGTTAAATAATGCCGAAAATTTTAGAGAACTTGTCTTTGCTGCCTTTCTTTATATTGAATTGCTATGAAATAATGGATGATGAGTCAACGGATTTGTTACAATATTTTTATCATTTAATTTAAAAGTTATATGTTCTTGATGGACGTTGCTACATAAACCTGATACTTTTATATGCCAAATTATGCTAATTACACCTAATGCTTTTGCTCGATATTACCACACCTGGCTCTTTAACATGCCAAATCATAATAACTACACATGTTAACGTTGCACTCGACATCGGTATAGCTAAATATTCAGATAAAGAAATACAAAAAAATAAAAAAATAAAATTTACACCCTAGTTTGAATCATATTAAATTTTGCGTAATGCACAATTTCATAGGCATAATCAAATTAAACATTTGTAACCTATTTCGCTATTCATGAAGTTATATAATTTTTTATATCATAAAATTATAGACATCTTATTACTCTTTCAAGTTTCATACTTTTGGTGATAATAAGTGAGATTTCTTTAATTCTTATTATCCCTTCTACAGTATTAAAATAGAATAACATGGATATAATAGCAATACTACCAAATAGATAAGGATTAATTTTGAAATTGTCTCTCAAAATAGGCAAATTGACACTTTTGATCCTGATAATTTTTTGTTTGACAATTTAAATCTTTAATCTTTATTTTTAAATTTTTAGCTCTCTCAAACTTTTTTCTATTGAATTTTGAAGTCCCTCTGTTAGGCTTTTCATGATCAACGCCAATTTTTTGTCGTTGTTTACAAACTCATAGGCGCATATTTGGAAGAGCAAAATTTATTTGCTTATAACCCAAATCACGTGCTCCTTTGCATCACAACCTCCGCCTCGACATCCTTCTCTACATCACTTGGACCCTCCCTCGTCTTCCTCATCATTCTCACGCCCCTCAGTCGTGTCATGACTTGGAGACATCAGCCTAATCAATCCCTTTAGCCATGTCCACTAAAACCTCCCAAGAAGGTGAGAACACAGATGTCGAAACAACTGATGGAGTCACCGGGCATGGTGAAACCAATTCTACAATCCACCGCTCTTGTTGGCCCGGATTATATAAGAAGTGGTATTCTTAGGTGCAAATTTTCCCATATTGTAATTTTTCTTGTTGTTGAAATTATTCTTTGGGAAATATCTGCGAGCCTTCATCCTATTCTATTGTTGCAATTCATCCAAAGTTGGTGGCTTATAGCCACCACCAATACTAGTACCAAGGTTCCCAGGAACACCGACGCTAGTGCTTCCACCCATTGGCAGTGACTTTTCCATTCTCCAACCCAAATCCATCCACTTATCTGCTTTATTTACCTTACCCTTGTAGTTGTTTCGAGGCCCCAAAGGGTGTTTCGATGGCTTTCCACCGGAGACAAAAGCACCTTCTTGAGATTTCATGAGGCTGGGGTTAGGGTTTTAGTAGTTCAGCTGAAGATCCATTGGTTGCAGTGGCGGAACCCACATCCCATAGCTCTTATTCATCATCTGCAGAGGTTGTTCTGATTGAGACATGCAGGTGAGAGAACAATGACTGCATAAACCAGCAATTCCACTGCCATTAAAGAACTTGCTAGAATCATCTAGCATGCACCAAAGCCGCAACCACTTGGGAATATGCTAGAGATGCAAATTGCATCTAATTATTGCAACACCGACTGTGCAGCCACTCTTGAGCCAACCAGAAGCCAACTTGAAAAGAAAACTGCGGCCATCTTTTTACTACAACTTGCCTAACCTTCTAGAAAGCTTTGAAATTTGAGCTCCATGAAAAATCTGCTCCAACTTGCAAGCTTCGCCGACTTTGGAAGTCGGTTCATAAACCTCTATAAATAGAGGATTCTGGTATGCATATCAATTAAGTGAAGTAAAATTTAAGTGTAACGTGGCGTATGCCTAACACGTGTGGTGTGTGTGATTATTTGGTAGAAGTGTCATGCTATTAGAAAAACTTTATGCTGTAGGCATTTTGTTATAGTCTTGTTAGAGAAAAATTGTTGGGAGTCCTTGTTATTATAGCTCCATCAATATATCAATAAAATTAATTTGAGTTTACTTTGGTTCTCTTTATTTTCTCAATATTTGGTATTAGAGCCAGGCTTGCTAGGTTCATTAAGACTCTAAGATCGAGTCAAAGAACGGTTAGGGACCCTGTTTAAAGTAGTTTGTTAGTAATCGTGTTACGTTGAGACTCTGCAGGTGCACAGTCAAAGATTGTGAAGTTGGTTGGTCAGGGACCAAATTTATTTGGATAAGGTGCAGGGCATCACCAAGTCACGATGGCAGACTTCGTCAACGCGAACAATATCAAAACGCTCACAGAGGGCAATTACAATGATTGTAGTATGTGTCTATGAGGACAAGGCTTATGGGAGCTTGTTGATGGAAGCCAAATAACACCACCACCACTAGAAAATGTTGGAGAATACAACAAATGGGACAAGAATGTTGGTAAGGCTCTATCCATTTTAGCCTTAATAGTTGAAAAATAATTTTTATATTTGATTAAAAATGTAAAGATGCCAAAGAAAGCTTGAGATATTCTGGCAGAAAGATTCTTCAAGATTAATGAAGCCAAGGTACAAAGGCTTGAAAATGAGCTATTGGGAATCTCACAAGGTAATATGACGGTGAGTTAATATTTTGCCAAAGTGATATCCTAAAGTGAAAAAATTTCAAAATTAGATCCTATTCGCCCTATTGACGAGACGAGCATGAGGAGAATCATAATTCGGGTCCTACGATGAGAATACATCCCAATTATAACAGCAATGTGGGGATGGCCAGAACCACCAACACTTAATATATTGGAAAGTATGTTAGCACATGAAGAAGTTTTAATGAGACCATCATACAGTACATCAACAAATGATGAAGAGAAGGTTCTTTATGGCAAACGAAAAATGTATGAAGGACAGAAAGATGCCAGAATACCAATAGAAGGAGACAAAAATAAAGAGAGACGTAGCTTCTGGCAGAAAGAGCGTCTGGAGAAAAGTATGCATCAAGGGGGAGCTATACTGCAGCCAAATAACAACATGAGGAGTCATCGAAGAAATAACGAGTGTTACAATTGCAGAATGAAATGTCACTTCGCTCAAGATTGCTGGCATAGACAGGCAAAAAAGAACATTGCGACACCTTCACATACTCAAGAAAGTGAAGATAAATGGGACTTTCAAGCATCTTTTGCAATAGAAGAGAATGAGATACAGTTGAGCCAAATTCAAGAAAATGAAGAAAATCTGGCACTAGTCGCGGTAAGTGACAAACTTGTCAATTATAAAAATGATTGGATAGTAAATTTGGGATGCTCTAATCATATGACAGGAGACAAAGAAAAATTCTACAGCATGGAGAAATATAAAAGTGGACATGTCATGGTAATTGCTAATAGCTCTAAAATGCCAATTACACATATTGGCAAAACTCTAGTAGTACCATGATTCAACTCTATAGAAGTGGAGTTAGATAATGTGCTGCACATGCCAGGTATGAAAAAGAACTTGGTATCAATATCATAGCTAGCTTTAGCAGGGGACTATGTCATATTCAGCCTAAACGATATGAAGGTGTATCCTCAATTGAAGCTTGAAGGAGAACCAATTATGGAAGGATGAATATTAGAGTCTATCTATGTAATATCTGCACCGGTAGCATACGTAGATAAGACTAAAAAGAATAAGACGCCAGATTTGTGATATGTAAGATTGGAACACGTAAGCTATACTAGACTAAAGTGATGATGAAGAAGTCAATGCTACTCTGAACATGTATTCTCCACTTCGCATAGACAACAGTGGAGAATACACTTCAAAGAAGTTTACAGAGTTCTTAAAACAAAACAAGATTTGATGACAGATGACATGTTCAAATACTCCACAACAGAATGGAGTTGTGGAAAGAAAGAATCGACTTCTTGCAGAGTCGTGTAGAAGTTTGCTCCATGCCAAGAACATTTAACCATGGTTCTAGACAGAATGCATGAAGACAACAACATATATCACAAATCGCCTACCATAAGTAAAGCTTGGCATGATCTTATCTTACGCGAAACTATGGAAGAAAAAGCCCATTGTAACTCACTTTTGAGTATTCGAGTGCGTATGCTATGTATTAGTGCCCGATCATTTGAGAAGCAAGTTTGAGAAGAAGGCAATTCGTTGCATTTTTGTCAGATACAATTCCAGATGAAAGGAATTGATTTGTTGTAATCCTGACATAAGTAGATGCTATACATCTAGAAACGTTTTATTTGCTAAAACATCATCTTGGTGGTCATCTCAGGCCGAGAGCTACCATAATCTAAAAAAATCTTAGAAGAATTAGTGAAAAAGCTAGAAGAACAAGAAGAAGATCATTTGGCTTCTGAAACATCTGAAGAGGGTGACAAAGAATCACCATCAATGGAGTCACCATCAAGCAAATTAAAGAGTCTGTGGCAGACAGGAGTACATAAAATTACAAAAGAATAGAGGCCCAGTCAATATGAAGAAATGGACGAAGAAAAGGAGGCACAACCACAACTTCGGAGGTCTACTTGACAACGAAGACCTAATCCAAAGTATGCAAACGCAACCTTGATCGAGGATACTATAAGAGAGCCCGACACGTACGAAATGCCATCCAAACATAAGGAATGGAGAAATGCGATGAAAGAAGAAATACAAGTACTAAAGCAAAATGAGACGTAGAGATTAGTATAAAAGTCAGAGGAATATACAACCCATCCCTTGCAAATGGGTGCACAAATTGAAAACCTAACCGGATGGATTGATTGACAGATACAAGCATGACTGGTGGCATGAGGTTTCTCACAAAGTACGGGTTAGACTATGACGAGACGTTCAGTCCAGTGGCAAAAATCACCACAGTTCGAGTATTACTTACCTTAGCTGCAAGAAAGTTATGGAAGTTATGGAAAATGAATGTGAAGAATGCATTCCTCTATAGAGAACTCAATCGAGACATATACATGCAACAACCACAAGGGTTTGAGAACAAGGCATATCCAGAGTACGTGTGTAAACTTAATAAAGCACTTTATGGATTGAAACAAGCACCACGAGCATAGTATGGGGAAATTGCAGAATTCCTAATCCAAAATGGATATTTGATGGCACCAGCTAATTTAAGTTTGTTCGTTAAAGCTCGAGAAGGGAAGCTAGCTATAGTCATTGTGTATGTGGACGATCTAATCATTACTAGAAATGATAAAGAAGAGATTGAACAAATTAGGTCAAATCTCTCAATTTGCATCCAAACGAAGGAGTTTGGAGAACTGAAACACTTTCTTGGCTTAAAGATAGAACACGCGAATGATGGGATATTTTTATACCAACAGAAGTATGCGTAGGATCTTCTACAAATATATGGCATGCTTGACTGCAAACCAACCTATTGTTGGGTATCTTAGGCTCGTATCGTATACGGCGCAGCGAAAAATAAAACGAGATACCCTCTCAGGACCCGTCTATATGTAGAAAACAAGATATAAAGTGAGTAAAGGTAACAGCTTTTACCTTTAGGTGATCATCCGAAGAACAAAAATTTTCTTCTTCAAGTTGAGACGCGATCCAGCAATCCTCGTGATCAACCTCCACGTGAGTTGAACGTCTAACCATTATAATCATAATGTGTGATTATCTCTAACAGTAATCCACATAGAGGATACACTCGAGCACCAAAATTTCCTGTGCTAGCAGAAACAATAATGGCAGCTAGGGTTCTATTGTTTTCAGCAAAACGAGAGGGAGAGAGAAGGGAAAGACGTGTGACTTGGCTGGGGATTTCGTATATCTCATCAGCTAGGGTTTTCGTGTGTTATATCTACTACAATCATCCAAAAAATCCCTTTCCAAAACTGAGAATTTTAATCCTATTAGAATTCCCTAATTGTAATTAGAAATATCAAGTTCTCACAATTACAACTTGGGCCACAAATTATAACTAATTATAATTTGTCCACAGCAACTTTTCTTTCTCTCAATTAACCCCACTATGTTATCAAATAACATCTTGAGTATATAATCCTCCATTCTGTGTGACCTATTAGGTTTTTCAGTCAATTAGTAGAGAACATGAATTAATCTAAACGTCTTTGAGATTAATAGTCCATAATTAATTAGAATTAATCATATTAATTCTAATCAGGATTGGTTTATTAATTTATCAATTAATAAACTCATATCCCCAGATCATGAGCGGTATCTAGCAACACATCATGACCACTCAAGAGTCTAGGAAGTCAAGTAACTTGACATGAACCATTTAATAACAAATTTCAGTGCAATTAACTCCTTTTACCATACAATATCTCATTCGGTTTGGAGTACGGAATTAGTGCCAACTCCCTCCAGAAATAATTCTGGCCCGAATACAATAGTACTTGTACCAGAAACCCACTACTCTAGATGTGTATCAATTGGAACTATTTCCAATACACAATTGCCTTAGCCAAGGACTTTCCGAGTAATAATTCCTACAAGTGGCCGTGAGATATTCGCCCCTACTATTAGGAGTGGTGAATCCTTTATTGACCCTCTCAACTACTTTCGTTTACCTCACAATGTACTCAATATCTATCTCATAGGCGGCCCTTGATCGAGCTCCGAAGATTGGAATCAAAGTACAAGGCTTAGCAAACAAAGTACCTTGGAGATCTCGAGTCTAAGGATACTTGCACGTTTGCTATATTGAGATTATATCACTAGTACTAAATAGTTATCCATGTGATTATCTTAAAGCTAGGTCATCCAATGAACTTGTTCCATTAATAAGCATCCATGTGTTAACTTTGAGTATCTCAATACTCACGGTTATGAGAACCACCGCCTGATCAAATCAGGAAGTCTAACACATGCTAGTCTTAACGTATTAATGATGTCCTGTCTCTTTAATACTATGACTAGGGACTATTTAATTACCAACACCATCCAGTGTAGTAGGAATCTTATATCATGATCTCTATCATGATTTTCTTAACACAGTGTTGTTCTAGGGACTTTATCAAACCGTTATATTACTTAAAGTAAACAAAAAGAAACTGTAAGATAAATAATGCCTTTTATTAAAAGAAAATGTGTTATATACAATGTATAAGTGATTGCCTTTAGGGCACAACACTAACACCTATACTCCAATTGAAGTAAATGCTCAAGTATGTTCAACTAAAGGTAAGGAACTTGAAGACGGAATGATGTATCGACAATTAGTGGGTAGTTTAATCTACCTAACACTAACGATGCCAGATATTCCATATGCAATTGGAGCAGTAAGTCAATTTATGCAAACACCAAAGAAGTCATATCTTGATGCAGTAAAAAGAATACTAAGGTATGTTAAAGGTACTATAGATTATGGCTTGCTATATACAAAGACATAGACATCTCAAATGATAGGATATTGTGATGCTGACTACGCTAATGATTACGACACATGAGATCAACTACTGGATATGCTTTTAGTCTCAGATCCGAAGTTATCTCATGGTATAGTAAGAGACAACCAACAGTGTCACTATCTAGCACTGAGACTAAATATCGTGCTGCAGCAATAGGAGCTTAAGAATGTTCATAGCTACTGCAACTCTTAGAAGATCTCCACTAGCCAGTGGATAAGATAGCTCAACTTTATTGTGACAATCAATCAGTAATACGCTTAGCAAAGAATCCAGTATTCCATGCAAGAACAAAGCACGTGGAGGTTCATTATCAATTTGTGCAAGAAAAAGTACTATGTGGTCAAATCGAATTGAAGCACGTGAAGACTAAAGAACAAGTTGCAGATATTTTCACCAAAGGTCTCAATGAAGTAAAGGTAGAAAAATTTTGACAGCTACTCGGTATAATTTCACGAAAAGCAATAAGAAAACAGTCATTGAAGGGGAGTATTGAGAGAACAATGACTGCATAAACCAGCAATTCCATCACCATTAAAGATCTTGCTAGATTCATCTAGCATGCACCAAAGCCATCGCCAATTTGGGAATATGGTAGAGATGCAAATTGCAGCTAAATATTGCAGCACCGACTTTGCAGCCATTCTTGATCCAACTAGAAGCTAACTTGAACAAGAAAACTGCGGCCATCTTTTTACTACAACTTGCCTAACATTCTAGAAAGCTTTGAAATTTGAGGTTCATGAAAAATTTGCTCCAACTTGCAAGTTTCATCGACTTTGCAAGTCGGTTCATAAACCTCTATAAAGAGAGGATTCTAGTATGCTTTGTAATCAATTAAGTGAAGTAAAATTTGACTATAATGTGGTGTATGCAAAACATGTGTGGTGTGTGTGAGTATTTGGTAGAAGTGTCATGATATTAGAAAAACCTTATGTTGTAGGCATTTTGTTAGTCTTGTTAGAGAAAATTTTTTGAGAGTGCTTCTTGTTATTATAGCTCCTTCAATATATCAATAAAATTAGTTTGAGTTTCCTTTGATCCTCTTTATTTTCTCAACAGCAAGTTCATCAGAATCTGTGAATGAGACTAAAATTTTTGAGAGTTTTGAGAACTAAAACCACTAGATGCCATCACATATCCTAAAGGCTAGCTTTGGATAATTCATAGTAGCATTAAAGTTCATCCCTGATGGTAATGAAGGTGCTAATGGAAAATTTTTGTCCAGGATTTTTCATTACCCGCGGCTATGGCTGCTGTTGGTGGTGTTGGCTCATTATTTGAGGCAGCAATTGGCTCATACTATTGACCATTGGCGGCGGCAGCGGATTCATCATCTGCTGCTATTGGTGTTGATTCATCATCGATGCTTGCTCGTTTATTATTATCTCAAATTATATACTCAAAATACAAATCTCAAAATTACAATACCATAGAAATCGAATTTAGGTGTTGATTAAATTGAAAAACACAACCATTAATTTGATATTGTAGTATTTCAAATCCACTAAAATCATATCAAAACACTTTGAGCATTACAAAATTCAGGAAAAAAGGAACAATAATTTCACAGATCAAATAAAAAACAAAACACATAATGAAACCTAAATGAATTTTCCTCCCTACTAAGAATTTAAAAACAAATTCGATTCTTTCTTGTTAATTTTTTGGAAATTTCTGAGAGATGAGATAGTTCTTTTCCGCATAAATTTTTTTCTTCAAAAAATGCCTCTCTGAGTTTGTAAAAATGTAGTCAAAAATTGACACTGACCATTGTCGACAATGAGAAGCCGGACGGTAGGACCTAAAAATTCAATAAAAAAAAAAAAGATGAGGGATATAAAAATTTGAAAATAAAGATTGGAGACCTAAATTGCCAAACAAAAAAGTCCAGGACTAAAAGTACCAATTTGCCCTCAAAATATCTAAATATTTTAAATAGGTGTCTCTAATTTGAAAATTCTCAAAGTGGTCTTCTATTTGGGAAAAAAATTGCTTGGTTCCAATCTTCCATGTATTAATGTTTCAAAAGTAACGGTGCATTAGTTTGACTTTATAAAAAAAAATAAAATTTACAAGTTAATTTGGGTTAAATGCAATATTTACAAAATGGAAAGGATTTCGTTTTTCCTGGCAAATTTAACTCTAGCTTTCAACCCCAACAAATATTGCACGCGTTGTCACCTTTTATTAGGCAGTTTGTGTTCGAGGGTGTTGAAGATAGTGAAGGAGAGTTTGGAGAGAAAAGAAGGCGGATAGTTGTCGGTTATTGAAGGTAGCGATAGAGAGTTTGGAAGGAAGTAATAGGAAGAATTTCGCCACTTTTCCAGTCTAGTGCATTTGAAACAGAGATAGGAGAAAAATGCACAGTGACAGCAAGCGAGAGAAAGGTAGTGGTGGCAGCAAGGGCGGTTGTCTTCTTGTCACCATGCCCATATCCATTTGATCCTTGCCTCTCCTTTAATTTCTTCTAATCTTGCACCCCTTCCTCTCCACTTCTCTGATCTTCCACTCTTTCCTGTCACCCTATTCTTATCTCTATCTGGTCTCTCTATGATCACCACTCCCTTCGATCTTTCACCCCTCTCTTTGTTATGCGGAATTAAACAAATAAGAAGGCCAACAATAATCAAACAAAAGTTGTCTGGAGTGGTTGAACTACTTTGCTTTGATTGAAGCTACGGAGGCCTCTGGCATGCCTATTTATAGGCATGCCCTGAGGGCAAAGAAATCCATCCTAAAAGAAGCTCTTGTGTAGAGTGTAAAGCTTCAAAGAAAAATGGTGAGGGTTTGAGGGTATGGAAAAATTCTCTGGGCACTCTCTAGGTATTTTTTCTTGGGTTTGGGGTGTGAGAAAAATATTATTATATGGTTGTAATAATTTTTCACATAGTAAATAATTTTCTCGGTTGTTTTTTGACAATGCCTGTGGTTTTTCTCCATTTTTGGAGTTTTCCACATAAATCTTTGTCTTGTTATTTTTCTCTATGGTTGCTTGACTATTTTATTAAAGGTAGTATGTGGGGGTAATAGGGGATATTTTTTCCAACAACTGGTATCAAAGCTTTAATGAGGTATTAATATCTACTTATCATATATTCTATAGTTGCCACTAAGGTGGACCCTCCACATCAAAATATAAGTTAGATTATTATTTACTCTGTATATTAAGCCTACAAGTACTTTTGGTGCAGTAGAGTTTTAGTGTGTGTTTTACACTAAAATAAAAGCACAGGAAAAATGTTAGCAACTAAATTTAATGTTGAGAAATTTGATGGAAAAATTAATTTTGCCTTATGGCAAGTGCAAATCAAGGATTTGTTAATCCAATCTGGATTGTACAAGGTCTTGAATGGGAGGCCAATCCCTTTGAGCAGTAGAAAAGATTCAGAAGTGTCCAGTGATAGCAGTGGAGATTAAGAAAGTCCACAATGAGCGATGAGGATTGGGAGGAGCTAGATATGCGAGCTGTCAGTCTAATACAGCTCAGTTTAGCAAAGAATGTTCTTGTCAATGTGGTTGGATTGTCTACAACAAAGGAGATCTGGGATAAATTTGAAGAATTGTATCAGACCAAAAGTGTTTCAAATAGACTCTATTTGAAGGAGAAATTCTATACATTGCAAATGGAGGAAGGTACAAAAATTTCAAATCATCTGAGTGTCCTAAATGGGCTTATTTCTGAATTGGAGACTCTCAGTGTTAAAATAGATGATAAGGATAAAGCTCTGAGACTCATTTTGTCTTTTCCATCTACTTACAAACACATGTAGCCAATCTTAATGTATGGGAAGGAAATTGTAATTTACTCAGAGGTGGCCAGTAAATTAATTTATGAAGAAAGAATATTAAAAAGAGAAAGTAGACCTTCAGAAAATTCAGTATTTACTGTTTGTGAGTATGGGAAGAAAAAGAACTCTATGAAGAAAATTATATATTGGGGATGTGGACAAACGGGCCACATCAAGAAAAACTGCAAGAAGGGTGGAGCTAGTTCAGCTCATAGTTCCAAAGAAAAAGATAATGTTACCAATGTCGTTTCCCTAGTAGAGGGAGATGATGAATTGTTTTATAGACAAATATATGTCCTCATGGCATGATTGCTACCACTGGAGATGCCATAAAAGAGGACGTATGATTGGTAGCATGTCCACAAATTTGCACGTGGGTATTGGCTGATGATTATGCAAGGTGTGTGGTGGAATAAAGAAATATCGATGGCTAATGAACTTTCGGAAAATCAGCATGAAAGTTGCACCATAATTGTCGACATGGGCCAAGGTGAAATTCTTGAAGCTAATGTTAATTTCAAGTGGATATACTCTTTATGGTGTAGTATGATAATGCTTCTTATTGTCAGTATTAGACAAGGTCTTGGTAGCAGAAATTTTTTGTTTGTTTAATTCAGGTGGAGATTGTTATGTGGAATCAAACAAACAAGAAGGCCAACAATAATCAAACAAAAGATGTCTGGAGTGGTTGAACCACTTTGCTTTGATTGAAGCTATGGAGGTTTCTGGCATGCCTATTGCCTACCCTGAGGGCAAAGAAATCCATCCCAAGAGAAGCTCTTGTGTAGAGTGTAAAGCTTCAAAAAAAAAATTGTGAGGGTTTGGAAAAATTCTCTGGGTACTTTCTAAGTATTTTTTCTTGTGTTTGGAGTGTGAGAAAAATATTGTATTTGATATTGCGTGATTGTAATAATTTTTCACATAATGAATATTTTTCTCGGTTGTCTTTTAACAACGGCCGTGATTTTTCTTCGTTTTTGAAGTTTTTCACGTAAATATTTGTCTTATTATTTTTCTCTGTGATTGCTTGACTATTTTATTAAAAGTAGTCCGTAGGGGTAATAGGAAATATTTTTCCCAACACTCTTGTCAGCTTATCCCCATCTCCATTTGATCTACACCTCTCCATTGATATCTTCTAATTTTGCACCCCCTTCCTTTCCACTCTCAGACCCCCACAAAAAGTGATATTGCAAATGCCATAGTGAAAGAAGAAATTGCAAACCATTTGTGGTGGTCTAAAAAACTACATCAAAAGAAGAATTAATAACTTAAACAATTCCGAGTTGAAGGGTTATTATTGGGTATAAATAATCTAGAAGGACCATGTGCAAGGTTGCTAACTATCGTAGGCATTGGCCTTGGGGATGCTGGGGTCTTTTTGGGAATATCCAGGCATTCCTAATGAGATCCACGGGCCTTCCCATGCATTACCAATTATATTGTATGAGGTGGCAAAGTTTACTTAAGAAACTTCAGGCGTAATAGTTTTTTGGACATGTACAAAGGCACATGAGAGTTCCACTTATTCCGTTTGCTCTTGGCTTGGGGAGTGGGCACCTTGTTGCCCACGCATGCTGTAGTGACCATTCTTCCACCACTTTAATTGGTGAACTTCTTATCGCCTTAATCTCTTTAGTCTCCTTGGGTTTAGTTGTCTTAGTACCATTCTTACTTAACATTTTTGGCCTCTACTCCTTGGGAATTTTTAAATTCCAATATGTTCTATCTCTTGGAGTGATATGGGGGAAAATGAAGTACGAATAATAACCGTTTTTTTTTTTCAAAACTTTTTGTTTAAATTTTTTATTTTTAGAAGAATTAACCGATTACTATTATCACAGGATTTGTACGTGATTATTTCTGTTGATTTGGATATGATAGATAGAATGATAATTTTATATTGGGCATAGTATATAAATATAAATTTCTCCTTTCGACTTTTCAAAAATATGTAAATTTTATAACATTGTTTTTCTTTATAATTTACATTTTAAATCTAAGTTTCAAGTTCTGCCCTTATCTTTCACCAGGAAATTGCGCTCCATGAAAATTTTCTTTTACATGTGGCCTATAAATGACTAATTTTCTTAGTAGAATACAGGATTTCATTGAATTCTCTAGTATATAGCCGATGCAGAATACATAATTTGTGTTTTTAGAAGCTGAAGAAAAGTCTGTGACTCAACAAGCCTTTCAATCATCGATTACCCCAGAACGCTAGTAACCATTTCGTATCTTTGTCCAAATTAGTAACATGAGCATCAATGTGCCCTAATAGCTCATAACAGAAATAATCATTATTCCAAAGAAGTTCTAGCTACCTCCAAGATCTTGTTTAAAGTAGAAGGAAACCCTATCGTCAAGAGACTTTGTTCATATAAATACTACATAATTTAGTTTCAAACTAAAGAACTATATAGACAAGGTGAGTAAGATTACGTAAAGAACAATTGCATGAGGATTCTCCAACCATCCACAATTCCAATACAAAATAATCATGCGTTTTGTGGCATGGTTGCTTAGCAATTTTGTTGCAGGTGTTATGATGAAAGATCTATGGAACAATTTGATCTTCTTGAGAGGACTTTCAAAAAAATTATTAGATTCCTATATATTCTCCTCCTTAATCATTTTTCTCTTATCATTTGAATGATGGGATACAACTATAGTGCACAAAAATCAATATTAACAAATATAAAATATTTAATAAATATTTAAAGTGATTATAAATCTCTAGGAAAATCTTAAATTGCAGAATAAGTCATCTAATTTTTTTCTTTTTGAAAAACACCGATTCAAGAGTTGAAGACATTGATCTTAGATTGAATAAGATTTGATGATAAATACTTGATCTCAAGCCTTCGAGATTTGTAAATGAAGAATAAGATGAAGACACTTAAAACTTTGATGAAGATTCAGAATTTCGAGAGATGTAAGAACTTGAACGTTGAAGCTTGACTGTTGAAGCTTTGTTAAAGTTGAAAATGGCTCTTGTTGTTAAAGCTCTACAATGACTTGAACCTTCGAGGGAAAGTCCTATTTATTATTTGAAACTCCTTTAACTTTAGTATAATCAGTTGATGTGTGATATTGATAATTAAGAAACCTTAGAAAGCTTCTCAAGAAACTCTAATGGATTTGGATTTAAGGTGATCGTAGGCTTAATTTAAGTTTAGCAACTCCATTTAACCCAGAAAATATTGAGTTTGTTTAACTCTCAAAAATGGCCCAATTTCTAATAGTCCAATTCTATTGTATCCATAACGTATTGGATTCAATTTACAATAGGCTCTTGATAATGGTCTAACTTTAGTAGTCCAACTCCATATCTTAGTGGATTTACGACTTTGAATAATGACCCAAATATGATAACTCAAGAAAAATTAGATTTATTTATTGATTTATTTTAATTAATCAAGACTAACATGGTTATTTTTCTTGTAGTCTAACTCAAATAATATTTAGATTTTCTTCCAACTTTTCTTGTCTACAAATGCACCACTTCAAGACTTGGAGATATTGCTTTGTCAAAAGAATTTGGAAACAAGATTTGACATACCACTTATATAAAAATAATATTAATTCTCTAATTTAATTTAAAAATTAACATAAGCGCCTTCTTCAAAATCCTTGGTAAAGTAGAACTCTTTTTATTTTCACTTGCTTCTATAAGGAACTAAAATTAATTAATAAAAGACTTAAGTCCAAAGTTAAGAAGGAATCATACTTTTTGAAGTCAACAATCAAATTTTTTAGATTTAAATCCAAATTTAAATTCAAATCTTTTAAATAAGAATTAGAATTCATATAAGATTTACAATAGACATTCCATATTACCTATAAGAAGGCTTACGTCTTCACCAATTTTTCACACAAATTCAAAGGGTCTTCACCAGCTTCAATTGAGAGTTTGAACGGCTTTTGGTGCTGAATCCACGATTTGACAAAAATTGGGATTCCTTTTGGTGTACATGCCTGCCATCATTTCTCCACGTGTTTGCGGAAGCCATCTTCCTCTTTTTTTTTTTTTTTTTTCTAGTAACTCAAATTATAGTGTTCTTCTCAAATTTGAGATATTCTACTGGGCAACAACTATTAGTCATTCTTGATAACAAAAATGATTCAATAGAAACGAGAACAACTTTAATAATTTATGAGATAATATTTGGCAAATACGTAAAGTTCTTATCAAAGATGATACTCCCGTGACTTATAAAGAAATGGTTAATAGAAGTCAACTTTAAAGGAACTCACTTTCCGCATATATGAATTCGTCTTCCTCAAATTATCAATCTTAGGCTCAACTCAATGTCCAACATTCTCTTGGACATCAAATGATTCAAAAGGAGATTTAGTGGACTTCAACACTAAACTTTGTAGGTACATTTTGATTCAAGGAGAGATATTGACAGGGGCGGACATACCTAAGAATTTTTTAAAAAAATTATATATATATATATATATATATATAATATATTTAGAATTTAAGATAAATTGGTCCTTCTAAATATTTGAAATAAATTTTACATAAATACTATAAAATAGTATAATATAAAAAAAACAAAAAATAGAAGTAAAAGTTTGAAAGATGCTTTCTTCTAATATATATATATAAACCTTAAAACTCTTTCATTTTCAAAAAAAAAAAAAGTATTTTAACTCTTTAAAAAAATAAAATAAGAGTTTAAGACAAAAAATTACTTTTAATCAAAACCGTCACCTACTATGCAATTGAAGACAAAGACTAAAAGACCAACCAGGGCACCACTTTTACTTTGTTTTAGTGGTCAGAAAACACTTGCCACCTCAAAATTCAAGCTGCATACTCCGAATTCAAAAAATCGCCCTAAGCCAAATAGCCAATAGCATTCCAACAGCCACTCAAATCCCCTCGCTCCTTTAGTAATTCTACTGAAAACCGCACTTCGCCAAAATTTTGAAACGAATTCCTTCAAGAAGCCTCAAATTGAATTCAATGAAGAAACTACGGAGGAAAAAAAAAATTAAATAGCCAGTGTACAAACCTGACCGATGGCAAAAATAACAGGATCTCTAATGAGCTCTTTGGAAAGCGGGCACCGCAACTAAAGGCAAAATGCCTCCCATAGGGCTGTTCATGAGTTGAGTTAGGTCATTTTTTTTTAAATTTTTTTAATTCAACTCAAATATTTTACTTTTGAAATTTTAAATTCAAATCAAATTATTTAAAATTTTAAACCGTGAGTTTGGATTGGTTCGATTTGATTTGATTTGATCAGTTTGTACATAATTTACTAAGTAAGGTTTTAACCTCCCACTTAGAACATACTTCTGATTTTATAAGTAAGATATGCATCTGAGACATATTAACAAAAAATAATATGAAAAGTATCAAGCATATGAATGCATGACCATACATTAACAAATTAGTCTATTAGTAAACGTAGCAAAAAATTATGAATACTGAAAATCCCTTATAGGCATCTACTTGGACTGCTGTTACGATTAGCTTGGATATGGAAGGCAAATTTCAATCACCAATAATTGGAGTTGTTTCTCCAAATGCCTCAGCTACTTCAATGCATGAAGAGATTGAAAATTCTACAATAAATAAATATAGTCAAGTATCGCAATTAAAAAAGAATGATACAGATTAATCTCAATACTTTATTTATTATCTGTAAGCCAAATGGAGCTCTTTGTAAAAACTCATAAACAAACGAAAAATAATATTAAACAATTCCAACATGAATACCATCATCCATCTGATACTAATTCATTTTCAGTTGTAAAAATTTCAAACTTAACAATACTACAAAACATTACAAAAACAATTTGGCCAACTTGTTAGTTAGTAGAAAAGAAATTCAAATATAAGGATACAATTATACCATTGGACAGTACCTTCCATGCTCAAACTTCTTTTACCCGATTAAAGAAGTTAAACAAGTGAAATAAATCGCGTGGTGTAACAGTGGATCATTCGTCAAAAGACCAAAAATAAGAGAAGGTGCGATTTCATTTGTTCTAACTTACCCACTAAATCAAGAAAAAATTGTTGAGAAGAGATTGCATTGAAATTGAACTTTCTTTTAGAGAAGCTGCTTTTGAACCCAACTTTTTAACTTTCCCACCACCCTCTATAGCCTAATTAGCGATTTCTTAACTAATTATCACTAAAATCAGAATGCAATGCTCGATCAAAGTACCAAGATAGGCATTAAGAAACTCACCGTGATGACCATACCACTTCTTGTATTTTGACCCAAAGTCAAACACAGTGGCTTGTCAAGTTCAACCTTAATGTTCTTTGAAGCAGCTGTTCTTACTGTGATCTCAAGGCCTCTTCTTACTTTGATACTCTCTGTCAAGAAAAATTTTGAGATGCCCCTTTTGGCATCTTAAATTGATAGTATTTGAAAACTCAATTTTTCTATGCAGAGTACAAAAAATACAAGTAAAACTCATTTCTTGGACAAAAATGATGACTCATACAATTACACATTTATCTTATATGTACCAGAAATAAGAAGTAAGGGCTGATGAGCTTTGGAGATGAGCTTGAATTAGTTTTGATGGAGATTTTCTTTGCATAGACAGCACCGTAGCAGAGCAAGAAGAGGGTGGATTTAGAGATCTCAGATCAGCGACGCAATAGCAGAACAATAGAAATGACCGAACCAGAGAGAGAGAGAGAGAGGCCCGTAATGTTGAAGTAATTTTGTCTAAAAAGGTATTTAGATTTTAGGGTTTGTCTTATTTTATTTTTTCTATTTTTATTTTTTAATGTTTTAATAACTTTTTTAAAATTAAATAAATTTAATTAATTATATTGGTTCGAGTTGGGTTGGATTGGGTTATATAATTTTAAAAACCTGAACTAAATTATCGATTCCTAATTTTCTTAACCCAACCCAACCCAACCCAATCCAACCTAAAAAATCAAAATTTGGGTTGGGTCAGTCAGGTTGGTTCGAGTTTTGATTTTTCTGAACAACCCTAGGTATAGCTACTAATTCATAAAGCTTTAAATACAATGATTGCTCAATCTTAAATTCCTTTAAAGAACTCAAAATATGGTGGGCCCTATCAAACAACTCCAAATTGTACTCGTTACAAAGTTCTATTTTGTCTGATTCTGTTAAGGTAAATTATGAGTTTTTAATATTTTATTGAATTTGAAATTTTAATTTATATTTTTAGAAAGGAAAATTTTTTAATTTATATCTTTAGATGATTTTGTGACTTTTATACGAATATTTGTTTAAGGGGTAAAAGTGATAGTAACGTGGGACTTGGATTGTACTATTACGAGATTTGCTTTGGTGTATTTAAATAAATTAATATATTTTAGATATGTATTCCAATTAGCTTGGGTGGTGGCTCCCAATCGACCTGGTTGGTGGTCTATATATGTATATATGCTTGTTTTTTTGGTATTATTATTAATTTTTTTTCATATATAAATATGTGTGTTTTTTTGCATTAATATTTAAATTTATATAGGCATTTTGGCTAATTATATCCAAATTATACATTAAAAGATTGTAATTTTTTTCCTTTTTAAATCATAGATGAAAAGATCATGTACGATTGAGGCAATTCTTCAAAAAGAAAAATATTGAAAATTTAAAATTCAGTGAAGAGTCATATCCTATTGATCTTAGTCCTTCAAATTTTGAAAGTTGTCCTGCAAAAACTCCATACGTAATTCAAGCAGGATTTGATATTCACACTAATATGGACCCGCAAATATGTAAATGTTTTTGTTGATAGTCATGATGAAGTTCGTAGAGCTTATATTAAGGCAGGTCTATATCAGTGTTTGCAATCTAATTATCCAAAATCAAGAGAAAAACATTCTCATAGCGTTCAAGCATTATAGTTTAACTCACTTCCTTCATGGTTAGAATATTCTTCAAGTAAAGATGATGCATTTTATCTTTCTTGTTATCTATTCTATATATATATATATATATATATATATATATATATATATATATAAAAGATGTTGGATCAGATTCATTCACTATTAATGGTTTTTGTTCATGGAAGAAGGTGAATGATGGTGAAAATTGTGCATTTTTAGCACACGTGCTGAAAAAAAAAATCTAAATTCTTCTTATAGAGAGGCTAAGAAAGCATATGCTGATCTTATGAATCAAGATGGGCATATTGAATTTTTTTTATTAAATTTACTTCCAAACAAAAGGAAGAAAATCGACATCATTTGAAAACTTCCATTGATGCTATTAAGTAGCTTACATTTCAGGGATGTGATTTTAGATGTCATGTTGTGATAAAATCATCAAAAAAATAGAGGGAACTTTCATGAATTGTTGAGTTTTATATCATCTTATAAGGACAAAGTAGCCGAAGTTTTGAGTAATGCTCCTCAAAATGCCATGTACACATCACATAAAGTGTAGAAGGAAATTTTACAAGTCATGGGAATCAAAGTGAAGAATGCTATTCATGAAGAAATTGGTGATGTAAAATTTGTATAATTGTTGATGAAGCTCAAGATGAATCTGAAAGAAAGCACATGGCTATTGTTTTAAGATTTGTTAACAAAAAATTGTTGTGTACAAGAGCATTCTTTTAAGCTTGTTTATGTAAAAAATACTGCTGCATTGACATTAAAAGATGCAATCCGTCTTTTCTTGTCACAGTCTTGAAGTTCAAAATATTTGAGGATAAGGTTATGATGGGGCAAGTAATATGAGAGGGAAATGGCATGGGTTACAAGCTTTGATTTTAGATGAATGCCCTAATGCTTACTATGTTCATTGTTTGGCATACTATTTACAGTTAGTTTTAGTTGCTGCATCAAACAAAGTTATCCCCATTCATCACTTTTTTAGCAAATTAAGTAGCATAATTAACATTATTGGTATTTTATGTAAGCCTAACAATTAACTAAAAGCTACTTATGCTTCAAATGTTACCTATTTACTTGCTAATAATAAGCTTGAGAACGGAAAATGATTTAATCAAGTGGCAGTTTAGAGAGGGTAGGAGATACACATTGGAGTTCTCATTTGGAATCTATTGTTTGTTGGATGAATATGTTTAGTGCAACTTGTGAAGTTTTACTTAATATCATTGAAGATGGGGTTATATCGGCTAAGTATGGAGATGCGGATGCAGCTTATGAGGCGTTAACTTTATTTGAATTTGTTTTCATCATGCATCACATGCGAACAATCTTAGAGATCTCTGTTTTTCTTTGGTGAGCTTTGTAGTCTCAATCTTAAGACATTTTAAATGCAATGCATCTTGTTTTGTCTGATAAGTTTTTCATTCAAAAATTAAAAAATGAAGGATGAGATGAATTAATCCTGAAGATAAAATCCTATTATGAGGCAGTTAATATATGATGCGTTAGATTTGGTTTATAAAAATCATACAATTTTGTATCCATTCCCAATCAAGTTTAATTAAAATGTTAATCCCCAAATCACACATATGAGAAAGTATACCTATCATTAAGTATAGTGTATGGAATTAATAAGTATCGATCCTTAACGAACAAGTACACATTAGTCACTTTTCATTCATTATTTAACCTACCAATTAGAGTGATAAAGAAAAAATAAAGATAATATATATATATATATGTATATATATATATATATATATATATATATATATATATAACTGTAGGAGAGAAAATCATGTAATTAAATAATCACTCTTAAAAACATGACAATGAACTATTAGCAATTATCGCAATTAATCACTTTTCCTTGGCATTATGAAGGAGTTTAATGTAGAATCCACTCTCTCTCGAGTTATAGTTTTATTATCTCCTTGTTAATGTTAATGGACATCTCCATCTTACTAAAACAACAAAAAGATGTATAGAACATAAATCCTTGATAATTATCCCTATCTCTATGTGACAATGATATAAAATTCATTAATTCTCCTATCTTTAAGTGAAATCAACAACTTTTGATTACTTATTCTTTACCTAACATTTCTCCCGAGTTAGTTAAGAAAATAAATCAAGAATTTAGCAATGAAAACTATCTCCTAACTTTTTTCTTAAGTAAATTAAAAGGATGATCCAATCTCATCAATTCACAATTAAAAATAAGTAATCAAATACCAAGAAGAGTAATTAATTGGACAAAAGACTAAATTAATTCAACACCATGAATCCAAAAATAATATTCAAATACAATGAAAACATTAATCTCATCATTGTTTAAAAAAAAAAGAAAACAAAAGTTTAAAAAACAATTCATAGACAAGCCATATTCTTCATCCTTTGAAGAATTCCTTAAAATAATACTCATGGAGTAATGAATTCTTCTTCTAATAAGTGATTTCAGTTTTGATCCTTGAACTTATATGTTAATCTTCACTTCTTCTTGTTTATATAGACCTCTTGGTTGCCAAAAAAATGTTCCTTAGAAGTTCTGGGTTGAGTACAGGTTGAAAGCTATCAGACCTCTTAGCAAGTTTCCAATTTTGCTCGAAAAAGGACTCTAAACCGCCTCTAAACAGACTAGGGCCAGCGCCTGGTCAACTTGTTTGGACCGGCGTTGGTCCAGCTCTGGATTTTGACCAGTTGCTCTATTTTTCTCTGTTTTTCCAAATTGGAGCTGGGGACGGCCCCAACATTGTTGAGAGGGCACCGGGTCAGCACTGGAAGTTTACAATTTCGCTCCAAATCCTTCAATTCCTGTATAAAATTATCAAAAATACTTTTCACAAGCAAAATCTCAAATAGAAAGAAAAATGACTAGTTATTGAATCAAAAGTATTACAAAATAATCTCAAATAACTAGAAAAATATAGACAAATTTAGGCCCTATCACATTTCTCCACACTTAAGCTTTGTTTGTCCCCAAGCAAACACTTAAGATAAGGTAGAACAAAACAACCTATTCAACTAATCCATAACAAATTTATTCGCAAAAAAGTGATAACCTTCTTCCAACCTTAAAAGTAAACTTGTCTTTCATTCAATCCTTTCAAAACCTTGCAAACTCACGTATTAAACCAAATAATTCCAAGGCCATCAAAGTTAAGTTAAACAAGCTCATTCTCACTACAAGAAGAGTTATTCTACCCTTTAAGCAAAAACATAGACAACACAAATCATACAGATCAGCCATTTAACTAATTCTAGCATCATGAACTCAAATTTCCACAACCCAAGTAGTAATAGGGAAACATTTCACTCTTTTTTTATTTCAATGACTTAGGGAATTAATAGCCTCAAGTGAATGAATTTCTCTTCACACATTGTATTGGCCTCCTTATAGTCATCATTTATTTCTTTTTCTAGCATTTTTCTTTCTTTTCTTTACCTTATTGCCTTTGGGATAGTCTTAAGAAAGTACACTGAACAATACTTGCTACTTCTCTCCATATTAACCCCCTTTTCAGTAAAACGTCGTCTAAAATAATAAGAGCATTTTTATTCCAACTCAATTTTTTTCAGCTCCCATATCAGTGATTTTTTTTTCATTCATTGTTTTTCTAATGGACATGCGCTTTGCATTCCCTGGACCTTTTTTTCTCTCATTCCTTATTCACAACTTAAAGTTAAACAAATTATAAATTGATAACACAAGAATTAATTAACAACTTTTCCCATATTTCATCATATTATCCATATTCAAACTTAAGGAATAAAATAAAACTTAAATACCAAATATAACCAAGGTTAACTTAAATTCTCAAGACTTAGCAAAATCCAACTTAATATATAACTCAACTTTAGTAAAATCCAACCAATTGAATGACAAAATACTTATCTAAAGTTCATAGGCAAATCAATTCAATTCAAAGCCAAAATTTATCCCAAATCAGTTAAAATGCCATTCAAAAAGATGGAAGATGAAAGCATTGAATCCCTCCCCCACACTTAACTTGGACATTGTCCTTAATGGCCTAAAATATCACAATAGAACATGTCCAAGGGACTAATAAAGGTAAAAGGAGAAGAAGACAAGGCAAAGAGATACTTTTCATAACCATGCATTGCTATAACAAAGTTGAAGTCCATCCAAAGAGCATGTTTCCTTGACAAGGATGAAGCATTCCTAAACAAAAGAAACATAAGAAAAAGCAGAAAATGAGAATAACAGCAAAAGTAAAATAAGCAAAAAATATAAAAGGAAAAGAACAAAAACATAGGTTAAAAGACAAGAAGCTGGAGAAACTCCTTTAAGGGAGCAAAGAAGCCTCGTGGAGGGGAAAGTAGACACTATCTAAGCTATCAAGGTCTTTGCTAAAATAGCATTTCAATCGATTTCCAATGATTATGAAGGTACCTTTCTCAGGATGGATGACTTCAATTGTACCCGATGGAAATATCTTTCGGACCAAAAATGGGTCGGACCAATGAGATTTGAGTTTTCCTGGAAAAAGTCTAAGGTGTAAGTTAAATAGTAAGACTTGATCATTTTCGTGGAACTCGCGGTTAGGGTGAAGCTTCTTGTCATGCCATCGTTTCACCTTCTTCTTGTAAATCTTGGAGTTATCGTAGGCAACGTCATGCTATTCCTCCAATTCATCAAATTGTAATAATCTTTGCTTGTCTATAGACTCAAGATCAAAGTTAACAAGCTTAATGGCTTAATATGCTTTATGTTCAACCTCCACAAGTAAATGGTAGGATTTCCCATAAATAAACCTACATGAAGTAGAACCTATTGGAGTCTTAAAGGCAGTTCTATAGGCCCATAGAATGTCATCCAATTTTAAACTCCAATCTTTCCTGGTTAGGGTGACAATTTTTTTTAAAAATTCTTTTAAGTTCCTGATTGGCCATCTCAACCTAGCCACTTGTTTGGGGTGATAAGGTGTAGTAAACTTATGAGTGATGCCTAAATATTTAAGAACTTTTTTTAATTGCTTGTTGAAAAAATGAGTCCCACTATCACTAATGAGTATCCTAGGTACATCAAATTGGGTAAAAAGTTTTTTAAGAAATTTGCCCACAACTTGTGCATCATTGGTTAGCAAAGCTTGCATCTCTACCCATTTAGACACGTAATCGACCACAACCAAAATATACTTATTACCCAAAGAGTTAGAAAAAGGCTCCATAAAATCGATTCCCCAACTATTAAAAACCTTATAAGCTTGAAAGATTTGTAAGAGCATCTCACTAGATTTAGAGATATTACCTGTACGTTGACACCTATCACACTTTTTATCAAACTTGTAAGAATCCTTAAAAAGTGTTAGCCAATAGAACCGGGAATCAAGCACCTTGCATGCAGTCTTGTTGGCTTGGTAATGTCCTCCAAGAAGTCCTTCGTGGCATTTTTGAAGAATATATTGGCTCTCTGTAAAATTCATACATCTTTGAATAACTTGATTAGCACAACACCTAAACAAGTAGGGATCTTCCCAAAGATAATGCTTTACTTCAGACAAGAATTTCTTCTTTTGTTGTGATGTGAATTCCTTAGAGATTATACATACAACCAAGTAGTTAGAAAAATCTGCAAACCATGGAGTTTGAGAAGTATTACCTTCAATGAGTATAAGTCGTTCATCTGGAAATATGTCATTCAACTCTTCTTCTTTTAGTAGGTCTAGATCGGGATTCTCTAACCTGGACAAGTAGTCTGCAGCTAAATTCTCAGCCTTCTTCTTATCCCTAATCTCTAAGTTAAATTTCTGTAACAATAAAACCCATTGAATCAATCTTGGTTTAGAATCATGCTTGACTAGAAGGTATTTAAGGGTGGAATGGTCAGTGTATACAATGACTTTGGACAAAATAAGGTAAGAACGAAATTTATCAAAAGTAAAAACTGTTGCAAGCAATTCTTTTACCATGGTGATATAGTTCTCTTGAGCTTCTGTAAGAGTTTTGCTTGCATAGTAGATAGGTCGATATTACTTATTCCTCCTTTGTCCAAGTATTGCACCTACTATATAGTCACTTTCATCACACATTAGTTCAAAAGGGGAGACTAATTCAGTGCAATTAAAAAAGAAGAATGGATCATTTTTATTTTTATTTTTGTATTAAAAGCATTGAGACATTTTTCATGTAAATTGAAAATAACATTTTTTTCCCAAGAAAATAAGAAATTTAAAAATTTTTGAGAAATCTAAAATAAACCTTCGATAAAAACCTGCATGTGTAAAAAAACTACAAATAGCCTTTACCGAAATAAGGGGAGGGAGTTTCTCAATTGCTTCAATTTTTACCTTATCAACATCAATACATTTTCTTTAGATTTTGTGCCCCAATACAATATCTTCTTGGACCATAAAGTAGCATTTTTCCCAGTTGAGCATAAGGTTGATCTTCTCAAATCTTTGCAGCACTTTTTCCAAATTTGTCAAACATAAATCAAAGGAGTCACCAAAAATAGAAAAATCATTCATAAATACCTCCATGATATCTTCCACAAACCCTTTAAAAATAGCTATCATGCACATTTAAAAGTTCTTGGACCATTGCATCAAAAGACATGCGACAATATGCAAAAGTGCCAAAAGGGCATGTAAAAGTTGTTTTCTCTTAATCCTCGGGCTCTATGGGAATTTGAAAGTAACTGAAAAAATATCTAGGAAATAGTAGAACTCATGTCTGGCTAGCCTTTCCAATATTTGGTCAATGAAAGGGAGAGGGAAATGATCCTTCCAGATTACCTCATTCAACTTTCTATAGTCAATACATACCCTCTAACTGATTACCAATGTCATTGGGATCAATTTATTTTTATCATTAGGAGCTACAGTAATACCTCCCTTCTTTGGTACTACTTGTGTTGGGCTTACTCAAATATTATCCAAAATAGGATAAATGATTCCGAAATCCAAAAGCTTAATTACCTCTCATTTTACCAAATTTTGCATATTTGGGTTTAGCATGTGTTGGGGATGTACTATGGGGTTTGCCCCTTCTTCTAACAAAATCTTTTGAGTGCAAAAGGAATGGCTAATTCCCTTAATATTAGTGATCTTCCATATAATTACCCACTTATATTTCCCTAATAGGTCTACCAATTTAGCCTTTTGTTCCCTGGTAAGATCTTTGGCTATGAGTATTGGTAGTTTTCCTTCATTAGCTAAGAATGCATATTTCAAATGATTAGGCAAGTCCTTAAGTTCTAACTTCAGTGGCTCATCAATAAAGGACTTTAATCTACCCAAACTTGGTATATCAATTTCCTCAAAACTGCCAAACTCATGCCCTTCTGTTGTGTTCATAGATTATTATGTGTATATCAACTCTAGAGATGTATTATCCCATAATTTCTGAACAAAATCCAAAATTGGATCCTCAAGAATATTAATTGTAAAACAAGAATCATTGGAAAACATATGATGTTTAATGACTTGATTAATTTGAATAATAACCTTTTCATTCCCAACCATAAATGTTAATCTTCCCCCATGAACATGAATCAAAGTTTTGGCAATAGCTAGGAAGGATCTCCCTAGAATTAAAGGGACTTTAGGATCTTTATCTATGTCAAGAATAACAAAATCTACTGGAAATATAAACCTACCTATTTTGACAAATACATCCTCCATTTTCCCCTAGGATATTTAATAGATCTATCTGCTAATTGGATGCTCATCCTAGTGGGTTTAAGTTTACCTAAGCCTAGCTTTTTGGAAGTTCTATATGGCAAAAGATTTATGCTAGCACCAAGTTAGATAATGTATTGCCAAATGTAAGACTACTAATAAGACAAGGAATAGAGAAACTCCCTGGATCATTTTTTTTTTGAAGCAATTTTCTTTAGTCTTGCAGGATACTGGAATAGTCTTCATTTAACACCATGGTGGATAGTTCTTCTTGTTGGGATGTATGCCCTTTTAGACTAGGTTTCTGATGTAAAAATCAAATGTTATAATAAAAGAATTCATTTTTAGAAATTGTTTGTGAATTTACAATTTTTATTTGTGCACAATTACGTTTGGAAAAGATCCATTGTGTTTAAGTAAATGGTCCATGTGAATGGAGCTCTTTCACAGTAAGATAGGGATCACAAGTTACTTAACACAAACTTTTATTCTTAATCGATTGATGAGAATGGGAATCTCATCATGTCTAGGTCATTATGTTGTGAATTCTAAATGAGAAATGTCTTACCTTTAGCTAGTGAGTAGTCTACTCACTTCATAACATAAGCGTATTTCGAATACATAGAACAGGACCTATAGTAGTGGTTTCTAAGAGTACTATATGGTAGAAACCTAGACTACTACTGCTACAGCGTGGACTAGTACTCTGCGACTTGAGTATGAGTTGGTGGTCTTACGAAGCTGGAAGCATATACTTTGATATGCTATAGTTGAGGTTCTATCGTAGGGCTAATATACTTGCATGTTGAGTATGTGTGACTAGTTAGTTAAGATAGATGTGTATAAGATAGTTTCTATACTATATCGCCCCTTGTGGTTGTCTGAATGATCTAAATATACAGGGCTCTGGAAAACATGACTTGAATGTTTGCTTTAGGGTAACTCTCTTGGAAAGCGGAAACAATCCATGAAGTCGTGGATCATTGGACTAGAGGCCTAAGGATGGTAGATGTCATTTAGAGAGGTGTTAGTACACATTTTTCTCTCTGAATGTACGGTGATATATAGAGGGGTATTTTAGTCATTACACCTATAGGTCAGAGACTTTGCTAACGCAGTACTATCCTTAGGGTCAATATTTTCTTATGGTGGTATTAGAAAATATTTAAAATACAAAATACAACTATTTATATGGCAAGGGTATTTTGGTCATTTTAGTAGCCAAGGCGGTGTGTCTTTTGGTGTCCAGTATAGACCGTGAGTCCTAATAAAATACGGGCCAAGGAATTGATCTTAAATTAAATGGAATTTATTTTATTTAAATAGTCTGATTTAATTATTGGGCTAGAATAAAATAAACGTCCATGGAGAGAGAATTAATTAAATTAGTTTGGTGGGTTAATTAATTATTTAGGGCTTTGGTCCAGTTTGAATAATTATGGATTAACCTGGGACTAAATTGATTTAGGCTTATTTAATTAGACTGGTTTATTTGGGCTAAAAAATTAATTATTTGTTGGGCCGTTGAGTTGGTTCTAACTAGAATGATTAATTAAGCCCAATAGGTTAAACCAAGAGTCCAATGGCCTAATCCAATTTAACCAAGGGTTTTTTATTTCGGTTAAATATGAGGATTGAAAACAACGTTGTTGTAAATCAAGCACACAAAAGAGATGGCTTTTTCTCTGTGGAAAAGAGCCAGACGTCTCTATCTCTCTCCAGAAAAATTTCCTAGCTTGTTAGTTGTTCACCAAACGGTAGTTAGGCAGGCCACATACTGGAAGACCGAGAGTTCGACGTTCACATACATGCAAAGGCGGAGTAGGAGGCTTGTAGGAATCGCACCAGAGGCTTCCACTAGCACATCTACTCCGATTGCGCATGTTCCGGTCCAACCACCTTTGAGAACTAGAAGGAGAAGTAAAATTTTTAAAACCTCGGGATTTGGATAGGGCGCAACAGGCGCCAGCTAGGGCAGCCGGAGCCAGCGTCGGCCCTGTCCTGGATTCTCTATTCCTGTTTTTTCAGTTTTTTTTTATATTCGCTTTCACTGCGTGCCCTGTGTTTTCCCGCTTTCCGTGCCTTCAATTGGTATAAGAGTATGAAGGTTTTGTGAAAAATATAGGGAGCATGCATCTAGATGAATAAAACTGGACGCATATGTGCGATTAAAATTGTGATCCTTCGTTGTTTATGGTATGAATAGATTCTCTGTTAAACCTCGCGAGTGGAGGTATAGGAATCTGTAATTTACTATTTTTTTTAGTAAATCGTGTATGCCTAATGTTTATGGATATAGGCGATTATTGGTTTTGGTTAATTTCATTATATTCGGATTGAAATTGGAGAGCCATCGAAGCCAGAAGTTGTGCAGAAAAACAGAGAAAATTCGCAGAAAAAAAAACTGTAGAAGAATTCGGCAGAGTTGAACCGGCGCCGACTGGGGTGCTGGAACTGGTGCCGGCAAGGGTCTGGTAGGCCGGTTTGTGTGCTGGTTTCTTGTGGGTCCTGGTTCTGTGCGGCGGTACAGTAGACCACAGTGCAGATGGGTACATGATCCAGTGCGGCGGGTGCAGTGGACCAAGGAATTTTTTTTATTTATTTTTCTTTGTAATTTTTCTTGCAATTTCTTTTGGTTTTGGGGTCCATACCAGGCGAAGTTAATATTTAAAATAGTTAATATTCAAGGAATAATTTTGCATGAAAAATATTAGTAAGGGATTGTAAGATTAAACAAGACAATTAATTAATTAATTAATGTATTTAATTATATTATCTGGGTACATAGGTTTAAAAATAGAAGAGCATGAAAACATCTACTATTTTCTAGCATGCTATTTATTTTTAGTACCTATGTGCACGTTTTCTCAAAGACCAAAGTCTTTGGGAATGTTTTGACAAGGAAAACATTTTTTCTACAAATTAAATGGTTATTTTAACTTGAACAAAAATTAATCCTTAGATATTTTCTCATAGGATTTAATCCTTAACATAGAAAATATATTGGATTTAGATATTTTTGTAAGATTAAAATAGAAAGCCATTTTGTTTTAGTTTGGCACAGGAAAAATTATTTTGTCAAATAAACTTAAGACCAAAATCTCTAGAAAGTTTTAATTGGAAAATTTTTGAAATCACTAAGTTTTTAACTTAAATAAAATTAGTCCATAGGAAAAACTCTCAAAGGATATAAGCCTTGACATAAAGATTTTTATGGACTTAGACATTTTATTTTTGAGTTAAGGGAAAACTAAATGGAAATTTTCAAAAGGATATTTTTTAAAAAACCCTTGTTTTAAAAGACTAAGTGGGAGAGGGGTTCCAATGGCTTCATCATGATCCTCATTAGAGATCGTGGTGTTGGATTGTATGCCCTCTTAGACTAGGTTTCTGATGTAAAATCGAATATTTTAATAAAAGAATTTATTTTCAGAATTTGTTTGTGAATTTACTTTTTGTTTGTGCACAATTTTCTTTTGGAACAGACCCATTGTATTTAAATAAGTGATCTATGTGAATGGTGATCTTTCACAGTAAGGTATGGATCACGGGTTATTTAACACATAAACATTTGTTCTTAACCTATTGATGAGACTGGAAACCTCATCATGTTTAGGTTATTATGTTATGAATTCCAAATGGGGAATGGCTTACCTTTAGCCAGTGAGTAGTCCACTCACTTCATGACATAAGCGTATTTCGAATACGTAGGACAGGACCTGTAGTAGTGGTTTCTAAAAGTACTATATGATAAAAATCTAGACTACTACCGCTACAACGTGGACTAGTACTCTACGACTTGAGTATGAGTTGGTGGTCTGGCGAAGCTGGAAGCATATATTTTGATTTGCTATAGTTGAAGTTCTATCGTAGGGCCAATATACTTGCATGTTGGGTATGTGTGACTAGTTAGTTAAGACAGACTTGTACAAGATAGTTTCTGCACTATATCGCCCCTTGCGGTTGTCCGAATGGTCTAAAATGTCCAGGGCCCTGGGAAACATGACTTGGATGTTTGCTTTAGGGTAGCTCCCTTGGAAAGCGGAAAACACTCCAGGAAGTCGTGGATCATTGGACTAGAAGTCTAAGGATGGTAGATGTCATTTAGAGGGGTGTTAGTACACTTCTTCCTCTCTAAATGTACGGCGATGTGTAGAGGGGTATTTCAGTCATTTCACCTGTAGGTCGGAGACTTTGCTAATGCAGCATTGTCCTTGGGGTCAATATTTCCTTATGGTGATATTATGAAATATTTAAAATGCAAAATACAGCTATTTATATAGTAGGGGTATTTTGGTCATTTTAGCAGCCAGGGCGATGTGTCTTTTTAGTTCTCGGAATAGCCCGTAATTCCTAACTAATTTTGGGTTGAGGAATTGGTCTCAGTTCAAGAGGATTTTATTTTATTTTATTTTATTCAGGAAGTCTAATTTATTATTGGATTGGAATAAAATAAATAAATTAATTAAAATAGGAGTTGAGAGAAATTTAATTATCTAGTTTAATTGGTTAATTAATTATTCAGGGCCTAGGTCCAGTATGAATAATTAAGAAATTAACTTGGGCTTAAATTAGGGGAAATAATTAATGTTTAGTTATTTATTGGATTATTTATATAGGCCCAAGAAATAAATAATTAAAGATTAATTATTATGGTTCATTTGGGCTCATTAATTATTTATTGGGTTATTTATATAAGCCCAGGAAATAAATAATTAATGTTTATTATTTTGGGCCTTTTGGGTCCAAGAGAAATAATAAATATTATTTTGGCCCAATAGCTTGGCCCTTATAGTTTTTTCCAGATACGGTTAAGAGGGGTTTAGGGTTAGGCCAATCTGATTCTCAGGATAACATTCGAGTGTTTTGAAATATGAAATTTCGGGGATATGTTTATCAGATAATGAGAGACCTAATTTTGGCTAACTAATAAAACAACTCTCTGGAAAAAGAAAAACCCTAGTTTTCCCTAGCCATACTGAGACTCATGCCATTGACTCTGGCTTTCACGTCTCTCTCTCAACGTCTCTCTCTTTCTCTGGTTTCTCCTTAGAGCTTTGCTAACCAATAGCAAGTGAACCAAGGAGAATTGAGACCATTCCTCTTCACCATAGTGTTCACCGACTAGAGGTTAGGCAGAGGAATATTCCAAGAGCCGGAAAGCTTGGCATTGATGCAAACAAGGTGAAGTAGAAGGCTAGTGGGTGTTCAACCGGAAGCTTCTTTAAGTGGGCGAAGCGCGGCGATTCCAGTCTTTCAATCCGCTCCTACTCAACCTAGAAGGGTTAAGGAGCGCAAAGGTATGATCTTCACGCTTTCGTATGGCCTCTAAGGCTTGTGGTTTATTTTTCTCTCCGTTTTTTTTAAACCGTGCATGCTCCCCTGTTTTCGTCTCCCTCACATGGGTTCTCTCGCGTCACCCTGGGAGTGAACTCGTATAGGATGGGGATACCACAAAGATCTAGATCTAATGGAGGGATATAATTAATAACCTATAGCATGTACTATAATCGGCCAGCCCCTCGTTAGAGGTCATAGTGCGAGGTATGTCCATAGGAAATGAGAGAAAATGGCCATCCCCTCAATGTAGTTATCTTCTAGATCATTACCTAAAAGGGAAATTAATTTGTGTTGGTTAACACACTTAGCGTAGGAAACTATTAATCTTTCTAAGAAGCTATGTCAGTTTTCCTAAGGGCCAAATTGATTATTATCAGTTTTGATAATAAGGATAAAGTGCACAAATTTGTTTTGTTTTCACAAACTGAATCTTTTTTCTTTTATTTTTTAATTTTTCAGAAATGGTAGGAGGTTCTTTTAGTCCATTGGCCATTATTCTCTGAGAGAATAAGCTAATGGGACCATACTATGTGGACTGAAAAAGGAACCTGGACATAATACTCACAGCAGAAGAGTATAAGTATGTCCTTTATGAAACCTGCCCTGTTATCGGGGAGGGTTCCCCCACCAAGTAGCATGAAGCTGAGAAGGCATAGAAGAAGGTCGATGAGATGGCTTGTTGTTACATGTTGGCCTCCATGTCTAATGTGATCCAATTCAAACATGAGCACATGACCACTGCGTATGACATAACCTAATCATTAGCCACGATGTTTGCGGATAAGAGCCGGCTCGCAAGGCAGGAGGCTCTTCGAACCATCATTAACACTAAGATGGCTGAGAGAGTATCAGTCAGAGAGTATATGCTTAAGATGATTGCTGCTTTCGAGGAGGCAGAAATCTTAGGGGCTGTCATTGACCCCGAGAGCCAAGTAGACATGGTTCTTGAATCTCTACCAGGTTTCTTTACTCAGTTCAAGTTGAACTATAACATGAACAAGTTGAACATGGGTTTGACTGAGTTGATGAAGGAGCTCTAGATGGCGGAGAAGGTCATGAAGCCACAACCTATGGCTATGATTGCTAAGGCTTCATCTTCTAGAACTGGGCTTAAGCCCAGAAAGTTCAAGAAGAAGAAGGGGAACACAGCGGTCTAGCCTAAGACCCAGTCCAAAGATAATCCCAAGGGCAAGTGCTTCAAGTGTGGACTGAAGGGACACTGGAAAAAAGAGTGTCCAGATCTTCAAGCCAAGAAAAACCCCACAGGTAATGTTTTCTATCTAGAGTAAATATCAATTGTTGGATCAACTTCCACTTGGAATGTTGATTCGGGAGCTACTGATCACATCTGTAACTCCTTATAGGGGTTTAGAAAAATTAGAAGACTCCAGAAGGGCGAATATGAACTGGAGCACAAGTTTGGGCTCTTGTAGTGGGAGAGCTGGATCTTGCATTTGATTGTAATAGAATAGTGGTTCTGAAAGATATTTTATATGTACCTGGGTTTAGACAGAATTTGATTTCGGTTGGAAAACTAATAAATCAAGGATATTCTGTATCTTTCCATTCTGGTATTTCTATCAGTAGAGATGGAGAAATTTTATGTACTGGGCACATGTATGGGAATCTATTTTTCTTTAACCTTATTAACAATCAATTAAATAATACTCGATCTGAACTTTTAACAAGGAAGAGAAAGACCAATGTCAATGACTCTTATCTTTGGCATCTAAGGTTGGGGCATATCAACTCAATCAGGATTCAGAGGTTGATCCATGATGGGCCCTTGGGCTCATTGAGATTGGAAAATTGGCCTTAGTGTGAGTCCTGTCTAATGGGAAAGATGACCAAAAGGTCATTTGCCCTTAAGGTGGATAGAGCAAAAGAGGTATTGAGTTTTGTTCACACTCATGTGTATGGTCCTCTGTCTATACCAGTTAGAGGAGGTTTTGAGTACTTCATCACTTTCACAGATAATTGTATAAGGTTTGGTTATGTTTACTTGATGAGACGCAAGTCTGACTCTTTTGATAAGTTCAAAGAGTTTAAGGCTAAAGTGGAGCGTCGGACAGGTAAATTGATTAAGACCTTACGATCGAATCATGATGAAGAGTACCTCCTTGGTGAATTCAAGGACTACATGGGATAGTATCCCAACTCTCTGCACCGGGGATGCCCCAGCAGAACAAAGTAGCTGAGAGAAGGAACAGGACATTGATGGAAATGGTCCAAAGTATGATGTCTCATGTTACTTTTCCAGTGTCTTTTTAGGAATATACCCTAGAAATAGCGGCATATATTCTGAACTTGGTGCCTTCCAAGTCAATATCTAGGACTCCCTATGAGATGTGGACTAGGCGTAAGCCAAGTTTGAATTATCTTAGGATATGGGGTTGTCCAGCTTGTGTACTGGTCAATGGAGATAAGTTAGAACCAAGATTAGAATTATGCTATTTTGTTGGGTATCCAAAAGGGACAAAGGGTGGTTACTTTTATCATCCTAAGGAGTAGAAGGTACTGGTTAGTACCAATGTTAGATACTTAGAAGATGATCAAAGTATTTCCACGAAAGGTTCAACTAGGTTTGAACTGGAGGAGAAGTTATCTTCGGAAGTAACTTCTTCTGACCCGATTGTGGAACAAGAAGAGGCACAACCTCAAGAGCCTATACAAATGGAGCCTCGTCGTAGTGGGAGGGTATTTAGGGTTCTAGAGAGATGGACGGGAGAAGCTTTCGAGCTGTCTCTGACCATCAGGAACAAGACCCAACTAAATACGAGGAGGCTATTACTGATGCCGATATAAATCTGTGGTATGAAGCAATGAAAGCCGAGATTGAGTCTATGCATTTTAATCAGGTTTGGGATCTTACAACTTCACCTGAAGGGATAAAACCCATAAGGTGTAAATGGGTATACAAGAGAGAGAGGGGAATAGATGGGAAGATGGAAATCTTCAAAGCTAGGTTTGTGGTGAAAGGGTATACTCAGAAAGAGAGAATCGACTATGAAAAAACCTTTTCCCCGGTAGCCATGCTTAAGTCCATCCATATTTTTCTTACCATCGCATGTCATAATGACTACGAGATATGGCAAAGAGATGTCAAGACGGCATTTCTAAACGGCCATCTTAGTAAAGACATCTATATGTCTCAATCGGAAGGCTTTATTGCCAAAGGCCAAGAGCATATGGTTTGCAAGTTTAAGAAGTCCATTTATGGATTTAAGCAGGCACCGAGAGCATGGAACATTCGTTTTGATAAGACTGTAAAGTCTTATGGTTTTGTTCAAAATGAGGATGAACCATACGTGTACAGGAAACTTGAAGGTATTAATGTGATTTTTCTTGTCTTATATATGGATGACATTCTACTCATTGGAAATGATGTAGGGTCATTGTCATCTACAAAGGTTTGGTTATCTAGTCAATTCAGTATGAAGGACTTGAGAGAAGCCAACTATATTCTTGGGATTGGGATTAGACTTCTTAGACATAAGAAGTAGAGGGTGTTAGGATTATCCCAAGCGGCATACATTGACAAGATATTGGCCAAGTATAGCATGGACTCATGTAATGGAGCTCTAATTCCTTACAGACATGGGTTGTTACTTTCTTCAAGGGACTATCCTAAGTCTCAAGAAGAAAAGGACAGAATGAGTAGGATTCCCTACGCTTTGGCTGTGGGAAGTCTCATGAAAGAACCTTGAAACCACAAAAAGGGGAAGCACATCGAGAGGTAGTACCACTCGATCCGGGATTTCATCCAGAGACGAGAAGTCGTGGTGGAACAGATTGTCTTCGAGAACAATCTAGCAAATCCATTCACTAAGCCTTTAGCTGAGAGAGTCTTCAAGAGACACTTACACGCCATAGGGGTGAGCACCTACGGACTTAACTTAGTCTTAGAGTGCAAGTGGGAGATTGTTGGGATATATGCCCTTTTAGACTAGGTTTCTGACGTAAAAATCGAATGTTTTAATAAAAGAATTCATTTTCAAAAATTATTTGTGAATTTAAAATTTTATTTGTGCACAATTACGTTTGGAAAAGACTCATTGTGTTTAAGTAAATGGTCCGTGTGAATGGAGATCTTTCACAGTAAGGTAGGGATCATGAGTTACTTAACACATAAACTTTTGTTCTTAACTAATTGATAAGAATGGGAATCTTATCATATCTAGGTTATTATGTTATGAATTCTAAATGGGGAACGGCTTACCTTTAGCCAGTGAGTAGTCCATTCACTTCATGACATAAGCGTATTTCGAATACGTAGAACATGACCTATAGTAGTGGTTTCTAAGAGTACTATATGGTAGAAACCTAGACTACTACCGCTGCAGCGTGGACTAGTACTCTACGACTTGAGTATGAGTTGGTGGTCTTACGAAGCTGGAAGCATAACTTTGATATGCTATAGTTGAGGTTCTATCGTAGGGCCAATATACTTACATGTTGGGTATGTGTGACTAGTTAGTTAAGATAGACGTGTACAAGATAGTTTCTATACTATATCGCCCCTTGTGGTTGTCTGAATGATCTAAATATCTAGGGCCCTGGGAAACATGACTTGAATGTTTGCTTTAGGGTAGCTCTCTTGGAAAGCGGAAACAATCCATGAAATCGTGGATCATTGGACTAGAGGCCTAAGGATGGTAGATGTCATTTAGAGAGGTGTTAGTGCACTTTTTTCTCTCTGAATGTACGGTGATGTATAGAGGGGTATTTTAGTCATTACAGCTATAGGTCGGAGATTTTGCTAACGCAGTACTATCCTTAGGGTTAATATTTCCTTATGGTGGTATTAGAAAATATTTAAAATGTAAAATACAACTATTTATATGGCAAGGGTATTTTGGTCATTTTAGTAGCCAAGGTGGTGTGTCTTTTGGTCTCCAGTATAGACCGTGAGTCCTAATTAAATACGGTCTAAGGAATTGATCTTAAATTAAATAGAATTTATTTTATTTAAATAGCCCGATTTAATCATTGGGCTAGAATAAAATAAAGGTCCATGGAGAGAGAATTAATTAAATTAGTTTGGTGGGTTAATTAATTATTCAGGGTTTTGGCCCAGTTTGAATAATTAGGGATTAACCTGAGACTAAATAGATTTAAGCTTATTTAATTGGACTGGTTTATTTAGGCTGAAAAATTAATTATTTGTTGGGCCGTTGAGTTGGTTGTAACTAAAATAATTAATTAAGCCCAATAGGTTAAACCAAGAGTCCAATGGCCCAGTTCAGTTTAACCAAGGATTTTTTATTTAGGTTAAATAGGAGGATTGAAAACAACATTGTTGTAAATCAGACACACAAAATAGACGATTTCTTCTCTATGGAAAAGAGCCAGATGTCTTGTAACACCCCGGAAAACCTAGGCCCGCCAGGGCCGGGGATGTCGCCCCGTCCAAAGGACAAGGGGTCTTTATAACTAGGTCACAAATAAAAATTGCTGGAATAAATAATACTCAAGCTAAAATAATTTATTACAACCCAAAAATACTTCAAAAGTACATCCATGAAATTCCAAAACAAAACCCATAATTAAAATCATCCACACTCATCTCCCAAAGCAGTACATAAAATCAAAAAAAAAAAAAAAACACATTCTCTTCCAAGGTAGCTACTCACCCACAACAAGATCAACCTGAAATCATGATAAAATGTGGTGAGACAAAAATCTTAGTAAGTCCGTGTGTGCTTTGGGTATTTAGCAGAAACAGTCCGTGGATGCAAAGTGTGAAATCTTTATAAGAGAAACATTGGCAAGCAATAAACATCAGTCAAAAGCAAGAGTAGTGTTTTGGCTCTTCTAGCCATACATAAGTAATGAAATCAACCACTCGAAAGAAAAGGATATGGGTTACCACACTTTGGGCCCCATAACCGGTCAGAATGCCTAACACGTTGTGCAGACTGACAAAAGTAGGTGATCGGCCTACTGGGCAAGATACTTCTCCTTCTCTATACCCAAACAACCACCGGGTGTCCATTCCGGCAAAAACACAGTCACTTGACTGAAACAAAATAAACTTCTAGCTCGGACCGGCACGACACACTGGAACTGGCATCTTATTCGGGGAGGACTCACCCCTCAGAGGTGGCCACCTACTGAGAGACTCACCCTAACCCTTCAAAGACTAGTCCTAGTAATCCACCCTTATTGAGTACTCAACGACATTTCCCACTTGGGATAAAATGAACAAAGCATTGTGCTTCATGAAAATAACAATGTGAGGGTTTCCAAAGCTTTGCGAGAAATTAGTTTTAGAAAGAGTTTCGAGTTTGGAAAAATCTGCTCATTAACTTTGGAATAATTCCAACGTTGGAAATAAAGATGAGTTCAACCCTCAATTGCCTTCAAATAAACGAGTGTCCATACACTCCATATTTAGCTTGCCATAAGAAAACATTTCATATCGATAGGTTTTATGCAGGAGCTTACCTGATTCTTACTCACAATAACAAGGTCTTGGACAGATGACTTAACCCCACATGGACAAATACAAATCTTAATCAGATTCAAGCCATAATCCACTTCCTCAATTTTAAATCAACTCAATTCACTACTACCATGATCCTAGTGTCCCAAGCTTTAAGGCAAAACAATAATTGAATAGGTTTATAAGCTCAGTTTAATTTGTTATTTAAAATAATTAATGGATTAGGAAATAAATTCTAATAAGTTGAAAGTTTAAATCTTGTTAAGGAAAATTTAGAGTTTATTTGATCAAGAGCCATATGTGGTACTAGGTAAAATAGTAATTTAATGGTAGCTTAGTTGTTAGAAAGTAATTGAGAGCTAAAACTAGTTAAGATAAAATTTAATAAGTCTTCCTTGGAAAATAATAAGTAAATCCTTAAGGGTTTTGATCTAGTAAATATTTTATTAAGTATAAGTCTTTTTCATAAGGGCTTTAATCAATTTGCTTTATTTTAAATAATATTTATTTATTTTATTTTCTAGAAAAGTTATTATTTATTTGACAAAAATATCCTTTACATATATTATAATTCCAAATCTACCCTTCTTAGGGTTTTCGAAATTCTCTAGCAAAAATCATTAGTAAATATTTTATTCATGAAATAAAATTTGCTTAGGGACAACTAGATCATGATCACGATTCCATGGTCATAATCAATAACATACTCAATCCTTCAATTCATCAAATCATCCAAATCTTGCACATAGGCATAGATCTAAATTTATTAAGACATACTTTAACCTCTACTAGCATAAACATGATCATGGCTTCAAAATCTAATCATGCATACAAATCCTATTCACCAATGGTGACATAATCTCTAGCATGCTTCATCACTAGTACTACCTATGACATGAATCAAATCTCAACTCATCATTAAATCCACCAATATAATCCTTCCATGCTTAAATCCCATCTTCATCTCAATCATACATATACTCATGCTTCAATCAATAACATCACATACACAACCCCATCGCCATTCATCAACCTAGAGACATGATTCTAAATTTTAAAAAGAGGATTGAAGGTACTTACTTGATTGATGAATGACTTGAAGGAGTTTAGAGAAGATCTCAACTCCTAGATGGCTAATCTTGTTCAAGAAGGGTGGCGAAAGCATGGTCATGGAACAAGAGACCATTCGGCCAAGGGAGGAATTTCGGTCCATGAGAGAGAGAGAGAGAGAGATAGAGAGAGAGAGAGAGAGAGAGAGAGAGAGAGAGAGAGAGAAAGAAGTCATTAGTGTGATTATTCATATAGGTTTTCATTAGAGATTAAGTTTGAAGAGGATGAAGTTGTTAGAATAAGTTTACCTTGAAGATGTTCTTGTTCTTCATAGAAATTTCTACTTTTTGATCCAAAGTAGCAAGATGATTTGAGGAGTTTGATGTTAATAAGGGTGTTGATGAATGCACAGCAAGGAGTAGATCAAATCTGGAGGTTTTCGTGAGGGTTTGAAGTGGTTTGGAGGGGTATTAGGTGTGGAGAAGGAGTAGGTGTTCTTGGTGTAGTGTGTGTGTGTGTTCTTGTTGCTTGAAGAAAATCGAGAGAGAGAGAAGAAGAGCTGCCAATTTTCTGAGGGTTTGGACTGCCGAAATTCTGGTAGGGTTTAGGGAGTTGATTCTCTGATTTGGAAGGGAAAAGGAAAGGTTAGTTGTTACAATCCTTGAAGAATATTGTTAGGAAGTGAATTTGGAAAGTAGATATCCTAAGAATATCTTGATTTGTTTGGACAGCTTTAAAGTCTGTCATGGCTGATTGTTTGGACAGAATTTCGTAGGATTAATGCTGACTTATGGAGGCTTATGGTGGCTGAAAGTAGGGTGTTCAATGATGAATAAGAAGTCTGGTCCATTGAGCAAAATATTATGGAAGGTTGCTAAATAAGATGACCGAAATTTTAGAAACCAATCAAGCTTAATTGCAGGAATTTTGTAGAGAGATTTTCAGACAGCCATTGATGGAATTTCGTGCAGAAGTTCAAGGGGGCCAATGGAGCTCTGTTGGGGGAGGTTTAAGGAAGGTTTTTGCAGAAGTAGCTTGGTGTTTCAGTTGGAAGAAGAAGAGAAAACGAGCTGGACAAAAATCTGCACAGGAATTTTCGCTATACAGTGAATTTTCTGGCAGATTTTCGTCTGCTACTTCCAGCTGTTTTGCAACCAGTTTTGAAGGGAATTTCAGGGGTATTCAAGGCTAGTTTCCAGCCTTCTTTATGGAGGAAAAACATGGCTAATGTTCTGTACAAATTCTGGAAGAAAATAGCTTGGTTTTGAGCTCTCAAAACCGATTTTCGTATAGGAATTTTTCCTGCTTTGCTCCAGTTTGAGCAGTCCGAATTTGGTCAAGAACTTTCAGGTTTCCAACTGATCCTAAAGACCATTTTTCTGGCAGCATTTGGGAGGGAATGTTAGCTAAAAATTTCGCCCTTTTAAAGGTACAACAATGCTGGAAAAATTCCAGCTCATTCATGAGGAAAGATGAACTAAGCTAGAGGAAGAATTTCAGCAAGCTTTCAAGAGGGTTTTTCCCCTTGGATTTTTCCCCCAAATCATTTACATTTTCCAAACCATGAGAAGCCTTTTACTAGGACATTTTGATCCTAAAAGACCTTAGTCCTCTACTGAATTTTCTGGAAAGGAAAAGGATAGAACACCTTGCTCAAGCTAAGGAGTTGGAATTTAAGAAAAGCTAAAGATCAAGGGAGAATGAATTCCCTTTTGGCATTTTGCGAAGAACAAAAGAGTGAAGTGAGAATTCTCCTAACATGTCTCTCCTAGGACATCATCACCACATTGATCTAGGCCCTCATGGCCGAAACCATCCTTTTCCAAGCAAAATAAAATTTACTCAAGCTAAAGCCTCTATGATGGATTTTGAACCTTAGACTTCAAGAATTAATTCCAAGGCTCTAACCACTAAACCACAACAACCCTTGTTGCTATTTCTACTAGAAAAATTATTCCCTATTCAATCCACAAGCTATCTCCTTATTTTCACCTCGGGCAAAAATTACCATTTTGCCCCTCTCACACATCACTCACCAACAAGACTTCAAGATAGTAAAAATCAAATTCAAAGCACATAGAAATCATATGAAAATATATTTAATCATAAAATAAAGCATGATATGCATCCCAACCCCCTTACTCTAAGGTTGGTCTTGACTGGGGTTTCACACGTCTCTCTCTCTCTCTCCTTCCAAAAAAAATTCCCTAGCCTATTAGTTGTTCACCAAACGGTAGTTTGGCAGGCCATATACTGGAAGACCGAGACTTTGGCATTCACATACATACAAAGGTAGAGTAGGAGGCTTGCAAGAATCGCACCAGAGGCTTCCACCACCTACTCCGATTGCGCACGTTCCGGTCCAACCAGCTTTGAGAACTAGAAGGGGAGGTTTTTAAAGCCTCGGGATTGGGACAGGGTGCAACCGGCGCCAGCTAGGGCAGCCAGAGTCGGCCCCAGCCTTGTCTTGGATTGCCTGTTCTTGTTTTTTTAGTTTTTTTTATGTTCACTTCCACTGCGTGCCCTGTGTTTTCCCGCTTTCCGTGCCTTCACTTCCAATCTCTATTTGTTTACAATTATACTTTTAAGAAATCTTGCATATTTTGGCATGTGTATCAAAGCCTCATTGTGTGGGATATTGATGTGCAATTTTTTAAAGATTTTCAAGAATTTACCAAATTGCTCATCTTTTGTAGCTTTGTATGTCCTAGTAGGGTAAAGGACTGGTATTTTAAAAACTGGGAATTTTTTCTGTGTACTGAGTTGAGCTAGCACCGAGTTGACATCTTGGAATGGCATTAGTTCGTCTCTGTTTTCTCCAGTTTTTTGTTTAGGTGAAAGCTAGCACCGGGTTTCTTGTTCTAACCAGTGCTTGGTCTTATTTGTTGTGTTCATCCATTCTTTTCCACTTCTCAATAAAATGGCTGATGATTTTGCCTGTGCATCTAGCCTGTAGGGACCAAAAGCAATTTTCCTTGTGGATCTATCACCAAATCAGCTAGATACCAAATTTATCTTTCCATATTTTGAATCATGGCCTCAAAAACCTGAAAAGTTTCACCTATCTATTGGAATTGTGCAGTGACAGTATGTCAAACTTTTTCAGCACATTCTCTAAAGTGGTAATCATTTACGGGTTCTGCTTGTTATCCATTTGGCGCAAGCTCTAGTAGGCTATGGTACCAACATATGCTATTCTTGTTAGATTTGTGATAGAGCTTTGAAATCAAGATCTAGAATATAAATTTATGCAAAGAAAAACAGAGAGTATAATACCTCTGTGTCTTGTTATTCTTTTCACTTATGAAGAAGTCGATGGAACCACTGGAACAAATTCTTCTCTTGATGATGTTTCGGGAACTATCAATGCTTCTAGTGGAAAACTTGCGATTCGCCTACTCCTCCGTGGCATGAATGTAGTAGCCTTTGCTTCTCAGAATATTCCACCGCTCAATATATTTTGGTGAAAAAACTTAGGCGAAGAAGGTTAAGTCTTATTGATCCTTTACTATTAATTAGCAAAATCAAGAAGACAAAAAGAAGAGGAAATGAACGAGAGAGAGAAAAGCAAGAACAAGGCTTCTGTGAGTTTTTTTTTTTTATGTTTTTCTTCTTCACAGACATAAGTCTTTTTGATGATTGAAAAACACATGGTCTCTTATCCTAATAACATAACACCGGTGTTTTGATATTTTAAAACACCCCGAAGTTATTAACATAAGATTTTTTTTTTATTAAACTCTTTTGTTCCGTGAATTTTAAAAAACCCTTTTGGTCTAAGCTATTGGGCCACTAATATTATTTATTATTTTCCTTGGACCTATTGAGCCCAAAATAATAAACATTAATTATTTATTTCTTGAGCCTATAAAAATAACCCAATAAATAATTAATGAGCCCAAATGAACTAAAATAATTATTTAAGCCTTTTATCTAGTTTAGGCCCAGGTTAATTTTCTAATTATTCAATCTGGGTTTAGGTTCTGAATAATTAATTAACCAATTAAACTAGTTAATAAATTTGATTTAATTTCTCTCATTCTTTTATTTTATTCCAATCCAAAAATAAATTAGACTTTTTGAATAAAATAAAATCCTTTTAATCGAGATCATTTCATTGACCTAAAATTAATTAGGACTTACGGGCTATTCTGAGGATAAAAAAAACGCATCACATTGGTTGCTAAAATGATCAAAATACCCCTACTATATAGATAGTTGTATTTTACATTCTAAATATTTTCTAATATCATCAAAAGCAAATATTGAACCCAAGAACAATGCTGCATTAGCTATGTCTTCGACCTATAGGTGAAATGACTAAAATACCCCTTTACACATCACTGTGCATTTACAGAGGAAAAAGTATACTACCACCTCTCTAAAAGACATTTACCATCCTTAGGCTTTTAGTTCAATGTGTTAGGATTCGTGGACTCCTAAACGCGAAAAACATTCACGAATCCCTTTCGAGGACCCAAGTAAACGATTAAGAATATCTAAAATTTACAGAATTACCTCTATTTGGCGTAATCGAGATCCTTCGATTCTGATCATGCTGTTGTTTGTGCAATCCGAATGATCACCAGACGCTACAGTGTGCGAATGTCCTCTATCGATACACATGACGAACTGACTCGTTACCTCGAGAGTGCTAGCGCCTAGGGTTTGAGAGATTTTTTTCTTGTGAATGGAGGCACGAATATTCACAAGAGTGTTAGCGGCTAAGGTTTGAGAAGACGGCTAAAGTTTTCTTAAAAACCCCCGAACCTCTTAGCTTCTCAGAGTCCAACTCTGATAATATCTAATCATATTTTAATTTAAATTCAAATTAAATTAAAACTGATATGATAAGATTCTGTCATTATCTCGGTAATTTAACTAATTAATTTATCGAGTCAGATTCTTATAATCTGGACATCACCCAGATACATCGAATATGGATATATTTCCAGATTCATTGTATTTGGTAAATTTTCTAAGATCGATTAGCTTAGACATATTTCCAGATTCATCGAATTTGGTTACCAAAAAAATAACCTAGCTAGTTCGCTTATTGTGTGACCTTATAGGTTCATTTAACACTGGCAGTGTGCCTAAATCATATTTAAATGGTTCATAAGTTATAAGTGGTTTCTAGCAAAACATTATAACTATCCAGGTTAAATGAAGATCATGATCTCTTTGAACCAAACCACAATTTTATATTTAGTCCTTTTGTCACACGATATCATGATTAAGCATAAGGTATGGAGCATGTCATCCTTATTAAACTTAATTAATTATTTCTTGATTTCATAGTAGACTGTTCAAACAAATGATATCAATATCTTAGATTGATATATTCGAGCATGGCCATGCCTTTTAACAATCTAACTTATCAAGGGGCCCATGAATATCTCTCCCATAATTGAAAGTGACAAATTCCTTCACTATCAATTATATTCCTCTCCTTGATTTATTCTATATCCAACAGTAGTCTAATTTATTATTTGGTTAAAGACAACTTTAGACAACGTCAAAATATAGAATTTATCAAGTAGGAAACTATAATGAATTTAGGTCGAAGGACTTTTAATATCATTATGACTAGAAAGTACTTATGACATATTCCATGAAGTACTCTCACAGTGGGTCATATCCAATACAGTGTTCTCTAACATTTATTTATGTTTTGACTTAATATCACAAATATCCATGACCAGTAAAATGTAGACATCAAGTCATATACATACTAATCTTAATTTATTATTGTTCCAATAATAATAATCGATTAGGGACAGTTTTAGAATAGTCATTATATTCATTGTTGGGTTTTACTATCAAGTCGCATACTTGATGACCACAAAACAAATGCACTATTCATGGAAAGGAAAACCTTATATTATTAAATAAAACATAACGACAATAGTATAAGTACAAATTGACTCTAGGGTATTCTCTAACAATCTCCCACTTACACTAAGACCAATTTGGCATAAGCCGTAATCCCATTGATCTAGTATGACTATCATGTTTAGATAATGGGAGAGGCTTTGTCAGTGGATCTGTAACATTGTCATCAGTTGATACCTTGTATACTTTGACATCTCCTCTATCAACAATTTCTCGAATGAGATGAAAACGTCTAAGTATATGTTTGGATCACTGATGTGATCTTAGTTCCTTAGCTTGTGCAATGGCTCCATTGTTGTCACAATAGAGATCCATTGGGTTCACAATACTAGGAACTACATTTAGTTCTGTAATAAACTTTTTAATCCAAACTGCTTCTTTAGCTACAGATGAGGCAGCTACCTATTCAGCTTTTGTAGCAGAATCGGCCACGGTGTCTTGCTTTGAACTTTTCCAGCTTACAGCACCTCCATTCAAACAAAATAGAAAACCTAATTGCGATTTGTAATCATCTATGTCGGACTGAAAACTAGCATCAATGTAACCATTTACAACTAGCTCGCCTTCTTGTCCTCCATAAACTAAGAACATATCTTTAGTTCTTCTTAAGTACTTCAGTATGTTCTTGACAGCAGTCTAGTGTGTGCTCCAGGATTTGACTGGAACTTACTCGTCATGCTCAATGCATATGATACATCGAGTCGAGTACATAACATGGCATACATGATAGACCCTATAGCAGAAGCGTTTGGTATCTTGTTCATGCGCTCTTCTTCATCCTTCGTAGAAGGACTTTGAGTTTTGCTAAGCTTAATGCCATGTGACAGTGGCAAGAATCCTCTCTTAGAATCTTGCATACTGAACCTTTTCAGTACCTTGTTAACGTATGCACTTTGACTTAGTCCAATTAGCTTTCTAGATCTATCTCTATAGATCCTTATACCTAGAATATAGGCAGCTTCACCTAAGTCTTTCATTGAGAAACAAATTTTCAACCATGTCTTTATACTTTGTAGAGTTGGGATGTCGTTTCCAATGAGTAAGATGTCATCAACATAAAGTACCAAAAAGACTATTGCATTCCTACTTATTTTCTTATAGACACAAGGCTCATCTTCATTTTTGATAAAGTTAAATTCTTTAATTGCTTCATCAAAATGAAGATTCCAACTTTGAGATGCTTGCTTCAATCCATAAATGGATCTTTGAAGCTTGCACACTTTATTAGAATTCAAAGGATCATAAAAAACCTTCAGGTTATGTCATATACACATCCTCAAGTTTCCATTGAGAAACGCGGTTTTGACATCCATTTGTCAAATATCATAATTATAATATACTACTATGGCAAGAAGAATTCTAATAGATTTAAGCATTACAACTGGTGAAAATATTTCATCATAGTTTATACCATGGGTTTGTCTATAACCTTTTGCTACCAGTCGTGCTTTGTAAGTATGCACATTTCCCTCTATGTCTGTTTTTTTTTTTAAAACCCATTTACACCCAATGGTTTTTGAACCTTTAGGTGGATTAACCAAAGTCCATACTTGGTTATCATACATGGATTGCATCTCAGATTTTATAGCCTCTAACCATTTTCCAGAGTCAAAACTCTTAATGGCTTCTAGATAGAAAGTATGCTCATCATTAACCATAAGCTCCACAGTGTGATCATCAGTGATGAGGAATCCATATCTCTCAAGTTGTTGGCGAACCTTATCAGATCTTCGAGGTTCTTGTTCTATAGTAGTAGCTCGTCTTGGACTTGTGAGCCATCTAATTGAAATTCATTATTTGGTTCAGGTACTAATTATGGCTCTTGAATCTCATCAAGATGTATTTTACTCCCACTGATTCTTTTGGAAATAAATTTCCTTTAAAGAAAGAATCCATTTTGAGCAACAATTACTCTATTTTCTTTTAGAAGATAAAATTGATATCCTTTAATTTTTTTAGGATACCCCACAAATATGCATTTATCCAATTTAGGCATAAGTTTATCAAATAATAAATGCTTTACATAAACTTTACAACCCCAAGTCTTGAGAAATGGCAAATTAGATTGTCTCCCAGTCTATATCTCATATGGCGTTTTCTGAACCGATTTAGATGGAACTCGATTTAGTATGAATGTAGTAGTCTCTAGGGCATAACCCCAAAAGGAGATTGGAAGATCAATTTGACTCATCATTGATCGAACCATATCTAATAAAGTCCGATTTCACCGTTCAAATACACTTTTCCATTGAGGTGTTCCAGGTGGAGTTAATTGGGAGATAATTCCATAATTTTTAAGATGCTCGTCAAACTCGTGACTCAAGTATTCACCACCTTGATCTGATCGAAGTGTTTTGATACTTTTGCCAAGTTGATTTTGTACTTCATTTTAAAATTCTTTGAATTTCTGGAATGATTCAGATTTGTGTTTCAACAGATACAGGTAGCCATATCTGTTGAAATCATCCGTAAATGTAATGAAGTACTGAAATCCTCCTCTAGCATGTGAATTTATTGGTCCACATATATCACTCAGTATGTAATAGGCCCAATAAATTAGTTGCCTTTTCATTTTGTCTCTTAAAATGCGCTTTAGTCATTTTACCTAATAAACAAGAATCATATGTTTCGAAAGATTCTAAATCAAACGATTTTAGGAGCCCATCATTATGAAGCCTTATTATGCGTTTCTCATTTATATGGCACAGACGACAATGCCAGAAGTAAGTCTGATTTAAATCATTAGATTTCAATCTCTTAGTATTAATATTATAGACAGACTTGTTTGAAGATCCATGAAGATTGAGAATATAGAGCCCATTTGATAATGAGGTATCTCCATAAAAAAATGCCGTTTTTATTAATAGAGCAAACGTTATTCCTAATAACAAATTCAAAACCTTCTAAATCCAAACAAGAATCTGAAATAATATTCCTACTCATAGCAGGAACATAAAAACAATCATTTAGTTCTAAAACAAGCCCACTGAGCAAAATTAATTCAAAAGTTCCTACAGCTACTGCAGCAACTTTTACTTCATTTGCAACTCGTAGGTCCACCTCGCCTTTTGCCAAGGCTCTACTCATTTTTAAACCCTGCACATTTACACAAATGTGAGATCCACAATCGGTATCCAATACCCATGAATCAGAGTAGATCAATTAATTTCTATAACATAAATACCTGAAGCGGCAGTCTCACTATTCTTCTTTTTCTTTGCTTCCAAATATAGCTTGCAATTTCTTAACCAATGTCCTTGTTCTCCACAATGGTGGCAAGCTCCCTCCTTTGGTGTCTTAGCTTTAGGTTTGGGCTTGAACTTGGACTTGGACTTTGCCTTGTCCTTGCCCTTACTAGCTATGACTTTGCCCTTTTGGTTGTTTTTTTTTCCCTTTCCCTTTTGAACCATCAGAACACTAGGAGTATTCTTCTTAATATTCAGTTCAGCTTATTTTAGCATCCCATGCAATTTTGTAATGGATTTCTCCATATTATGCATGTTAAAATGTTAGTGTTGTGCCCTAGAGGCAATCACTTGTACATTTTATATGACACATTTTATTTTAATAAAAGACATTATTTATCTTATAGTTTCTTTTGTTTACTTTAAGTAATATAAATGTTTGATAAAGTCTCTAGTACAACACTATGTTAAGAAAATTATGATAGAGATCATGATATGAGATTCCTACTACACTGTATGGTGTTAGTACTTAAATAGTCCATAGTCATAGTATTAATGAGACAGGACATCATTAATGCGTTAAGATTAGCATGTGTTAGACTTCCTGATTTGATCAGGCGGTGGTTCTCATATCAGTGAGTATTGTTAACACATGGATGCTTGTTAATGGAACAAGTTCATTAGATGACGTAGCTTTGAGATAATCACATGGATAACTATTTAGTACCAGTGATATAATCTCAATATAGCAAACGTGCAAGTATCCTTAGACTTGAGATCTCTAAGGTACTTTCTTTGCTGAGCTTTGTACTTTGATTCCAATTTTCGGAGCTCGATCGAGGGCCACCTATGGGATGGATATTGGGAACATTGTGAGGTAAATGAAAGTAGTTGAGATGGTCAATAAAGGATTCACCACTCCAAATAGTATGGGCGAATATCTCACGGCCACTTGTAGGAATTACTACTCGAAAGTCCTTGGCCAAGGCAATTGTGTATTGAAAATAGTTCTAATTGATACACATCTAGAGTAATGGGTTCCTGGTACAAGTACTATTGTATTCGAGCCAGAATTATTTATGGAGGGAGTTGGTACTAATTCTATACTTTAAACTGAATGAGATATTGTATGTTGAAAGGAGTTAATTGCAGTGAAGTTTGTTATTGAAGGGTTCATGTCAAACCCCTTGACTTCCTGGATTCTTGGGTGGTCATGATGTGTTGCTAGATACCGCTCATGATCTGAGAATATGGATTTATTAATTGATGAATTAATAAACCAATCCTGATTAGAATTAATATGATTAATTCTAATTAATTATAGATTATTAATCTAAAAAAAGTTTAGATTAATTCATGTTCTCTACCAAGTGACTGGAAAACCTAATAGGTTACACACAATAGAGGATTATATACTCAAGATGTTACTTGATAACATAGTGGGGTTGATTGAGAGAAAGAGAAGTTGTTGTTGACAAATTATAATTAGTTATAATTTGTGGTCAAAGTTGTAATTATGAGAACTTTATGTTTCCAATTACAATTAGGGAATTCTAATAGGATTAGAATTCTTAGTTTTGGGGGGAAATTTTGTGTAATATAGTAGATATAAAACACGAAAACCCTAGCTGAAATACACACGAAGAACCAAGAGCCACGAAACAACAACTTTCTCTCTTCTCTCTCTCGATTTGATCTTGATCAAAGAACCCTAGCCGCCATCTTTTTCTGCTAGCACAGGAAATTTTGGTGCTTGAGTGTATACTTTTTATGTGGATTACTGTTAGAGATAATCACACACTGTGATTATAGTGGTTAGACGTTCAACTCACGTGGAGGTTGATCACGAGGATTGCTGGATTGCTCCTCAACTTGAAGAAGAAAATTTTGTTCTTCAGACGATCACCTAAAGGTAAAAATCTGCTACCTTTATTATCTTTATTTCTTATTTTCCACACATAGACGGGTCCTGAGATGGTATCTCGTTTTATTTTTCACTACACCGTATACGATACGAGCTTGAGATACTCAACCGTGGTATCAGAGCCATGCTATGTGTGGTCTACGGACATTGTTTTGGCATGAAAAACTATTTTCATGTATTTGTGTTTGTTTTTGTTCGCTGTGAAAATCGTTTTCACTCGAGTCGAAATCGTTTCAAGCTTTGTGGGTAGGGTCCGTAGCACAATATGATTGTGTAAAAGTTATAGCTTATTTCGAAAGGTGCTTTCTTTATGTGCTAAAGATTTTTTGCAGAAAAATGTTTTCTTAAACATGGAAGTTGCCCTTCGTTTCATCATGTGAATTTGATTTTGTGTTTTTTTTTTTGGTCTAAACTAACAAATTGATTGTTGTTTTGAGCTTCAAAAACGAAAATTCTGTTGAGAATTGTTCTCACTAAAATTCTGCAGAAGATTAGGGCACTAGAAATTGTTTCTGGAAATTTTTTTTGAAAATCGCCGCCACTTCCCGACTACAGCCGGCGCCAGCTTTGGCCTCCAAATCGGCGCTGGTTCCATTCTGTTTCACGAATGTCCAAAAATTATTTTTGGAAGAATTTTTTTTAAAAAAACCAGACCTGAGCCAGCGCAGACTCTGGCCTTCCAAACTGGCGCCGGTTATGCTCTGTTTTGCACGATCCAGCTGTTTAAAAAAAAAAAAAAATCTGGAATAGTATTTTGAAAGGGAAAAATCTCATTTGATGAGAAACGGGACCCAAAAGCATTTTCTCAAAATTAGTTTTGAGACAAACAATTTTGTTTTTCAAAATAATGATTTTGAAAATCTAAAATTAGTGTATCTTTCTAAAATATTGATTTTAGAATTTGTTTTATTTTTCCAAAATAGTGATTTTGAAATAATAAAAGTATATGTTTATTTTGTTTAAGCATAGTTAATGGTATGGTGGATGGTTATGGACTAAAACCGATTATATCTGTTCATGCATTTTACAGTTTTGGTTTTTTATGAAATAGGGCCTGCGTGTCTTGCCTTTTCTAGAATTCTTGTGTAATTATGTAACTCTCCTCGAATGTAGCTTGAGGTTTTCTCTCTTTAGAAAATTATGTAATTAGTTTACATAGGTTAGATAGGAGTAGAATTATTTTAATTTTGGAGATGGCAACCAAAACAAGGCGAGAAGGTAAGACCTTCTACTTAAATCATGCATGAACACATAGCGTTAACTATATTAATTTCTCTTATGGCTCAAAGAAATTTATTTAGGAAAAGTCCATAACCATACCACGTAATCGCTTTATTACCATGATTATTAATTATGTAATTTATTGATTGTTATGCATGTCATTTAACGAAATCACTAAAAGGAACAAATCGCTCAATTAATATTAAACCTAATTCCTTCTGTTAATATAGTAAGAACGAGAGTCCTTTTTTGAGACCAGGTTATTGGGCAAACCCAAGCCTACTTGACATTGGGCATGTTCAAGATATGGAATTAAATTCCTTTGGAATTAAATTCCTGATTAATGGGTCGGGTTTAACTAAATTTTTTATCCTAGTTAGGAAAACTGAAGCATAAAGAAATTTAGAGGAAAAGTTGGGATAGAAGTCTTTAAGATTAAAAGCTATTAATCACCCAATGATCCGGTAGTTACATACGATGTAATTGGTATTGAATACCTACTAATGAACTTAAGGGTGGCTTGTTGGGCAAGCCCAAGGTTATTCTTGAGGAATTTGGATACCGGTCCACTAGAAAAGCTTTCAATGGGTTTTCGTGAATCAGTAGTGGGGGCTATTGGTTTGAGTAAAATAGTGGAGTAAAAATGCGCTTAATTAAAGTCTTAATTATTTGCATATCATGTGCATATACAAGTAGCTAATGCTCTCTATCTTTATATCTAGGTCACTTGCATCATGTTAACAAACCTAAACTTACGTAGCATCTTGGAAACCAACAAGTTAACCAAATCAAACTATCTCAACTGGTATAGAAATTTGAGAATCATTCTCAAATCAAAAAATTTGCTCCATGTGCTAGATGCTCCTATTCCACCACCACCAGTCCAAGATGCTCATGCTGATGAGCATGCTGTCTACAAGAGGTACAAGGAGGATAGTGATACAGCATCATGTATTATGCTGCCATCCATGACTCCTGAGTTGCAAAAACAGCACGAGCATATGGATGCTCAATCAATTATACTACATCTTTGAGAGCGGTTTGATGCTCAAGCTAGAACTGAGAGATATGAGATCTCGAAGCAACTATTTCGTTGTAAAATGGCAGAGGGTTCTTCTGTGGCCACTCATGGGCTGAATATGACGAGCTTAATAGAGAAGCTTAGATCTCTCGGGTTTACAATGGATCATGACTTAAGTGTTGACTTAATTCTACAGTCTTTGCCTAATAGTTTCTCACAATTTGTGATTAACTATCAGATGAACATGATTAAGTCCACCATTCCTGAGTTGATCAATCTTCTCAAAACTGCGGAGTCCTTCATGAAGAAGGATTCCAATGCGGTTTTAATGGTAGAATCTTCCTCTTCTAAGAAGAAAGTTCAAAAGAAGAAGAAGAAGAAGGCTCCTATGAAGCCCAAAGGTGGTGTGAACAAGAAGGATGCAGCTACTAAGGGCCCATGCCATCGTTGTGGTAAGATGGGCCATTGGAGGCGCAACTACAAAGCCTACTTGGAGACCATTAAGGACAAGAAGCAGAAGGAGAAGCTTACAAGCACTTCTACTTCTACTCCAGGTATGTTTATGATTGAGATAAATACTGCCTTTAGAAATGAGATATGGGTATTGGATACCGGATGTGGATCTCATTTGTGCAATAACTTGCAGGGACTAAAGAGCAGTAGAAGGCTAGAGAAAGGCGATGTGGACCTACATACTGCATATGGGGCAAAGGTTGCTGCACTTGCTGTGGGGACATACGAGCTGAACCTGCCTTCGAGAATAAGTCTAAAACTACAAAACTGTTATTTTGTACCAGTTTTAATGAAAAATATTATCTCAATTGTATGTTTAGACTTGTATGGATTTCATTTAATATTTATGAATAAATGTTGTTCTTTTTAATTGAATGATATTCATTATGGTTCAGCAACTTTGGTTAATGGTTTATATGTTCTAGACTTGGATAATACAGTTCTCAATATAAACAATAAGAAACCTAAAATGGATAACTCTAACACCTCTTACTTATGGCATTATCGTTTGGGCCATGTAAACGAAAATCGTGTTGCTAAGTTACATAAGCTTGGTGACTTAGGGTCATTTGATTATGAATCATATGGCACATGCGAGTCTTGTTTACTAGGTAAAATGACTAAAACTCCTTTTCTAGGAAAAGGAGAACGGGCCAAGGAGTTATTAGAACTCATACATTCTGATGTATGTGGCTCAATGTTAATACAAGCAAGAGGAGGTTACAACTATTTCATAACCTTTATCTATGACTTCTCACGATACGAGTATTTATATTTAATGAAATACAAATCTAAGGCTTTTGAAAGGTTCAAAGTCATCAAGAATGAAATAGATAAACAACTTGGCAAAAGTATAAAGATTTTAAGATCCGATCGAGGAGGAGAATACTTGAGCTAAGAGTTTCTGAGTTATCTTAGAGATAATGGGATATTATCTCAATGGACTCCACCACATATATCTCAACATAACGGTGTATCTGAAAGAAGGAATCGAACTCTTCTAGACATAGTACGGACCATGATGGCTTCTGCAGACCTACTAAAATCATTTTGAGGGTATGCACTAGAGACTTCTGTTTATATATTGAACAGAGTTCCGACAAATACGGTTGATTCTACCCCATTTGAGATATTGTTTGGTAAGAGACCAAAGTTATCTCACATTCGAGTATGGGGTTGTCCTGCCTTTGTTAAAAGGCCACAGTCAGACAAACTTGATAGTAAGTCTGACAAGTGTTTGTTTGTGGAATATCCAAAAGAATCTTTTGGATATTACTTCTATCTACCCTCCAAAAATAAATTGTTTATTTCGAAGCATGCCGTCTTCTTAGAGAAGGAGCACTTGTTCAAGGGGGACAGTGGGAGTAAGATTGAACTTAGTGAAGTTCATGAAGATCAAACAAACGAGGATCAACCGTCTAACCCTACATCTATTGAGAGAATAGATGAACCTTCTAATATACAAGAACCTCATGGATCTAGCAGGATACGTATAGCACCTGAGAGATATGGATTTCTCATCAGTGACCACAATGACGTATTGTTCATAGATGAAAATGAGCCTACTACCTACAAAGATGTTCTGAATAGTTCAGAATCTGGCAAATGGCTTGAGGCCATGAAGTCAGAGATGGATTTCATGTACGACAACCAAGTATGGACTTTGGTTGATCCACCCAAAGGAATTAAACCTATTGGGTGCAAGTGGATTTTCAAGAAGAAAACAGACATGGATGGTAACTTAGTTACCTATAAAGCACGACTAGTGGCAAAGGGTTATCGATAACAACATGGTATTGACTATAATGAAACCTTCTCGCCGATAGCCATGTTAAAATCCATCAGGATACTTCTAGCCATTGCTGCTCATTATGATTATGAGATTTGACAAATAGATATGAAAACAGCTTTCCTAAATGAAAATCTGACTGAGGAAGTGTATATGACACAACCTCAGGGTTTCACATCCAATGATGGCATAAAGGTGTGTAAGCTACAAAAGTCTATTTATGGATTTAAGCTAGCTTCTAGGAGTTGGAATATCCGTTTTAATGAAACAATCAATAAGTTTGGTTTCATTCAAAACATGGATGAGCCTTGTGTATACAAAAAGGTTGGTAGGAGTGCAATCGTTTTCTTACTACTTTATATAGATGACATATTGCTGATAGGAAATAATATACCTGTCTTGCAAATGGTTAAATTTTGGTTGTCTAAACAATTCTCCATGAAAGACCTTGGAAAAGTAACCTATATTCTTGGAATAAGGATCTATAGAGATAGATCCAAAAGGTTCCTTGGTCTTTTACAGTTTACATACATAGATAAAGTACTAAAGAGGTTTAGTATGGATCAATCCAAAAAGGGATTCTTACCCATATCACATGGTGTAAGCCTTTCAAAGTCGATGTCTCCTAAGACACAAGTTGAAAGGGATCACATGAGTAAGATTCCATATACTTCGGCAGTTGGATCTATCACGTATGCTATGATATGTACTAGGCCTGATATATCTTGTGCTTTCAGTTAAACAAGCAGATACCAATCTGACCCTGGTGAGGGTCATTGGGCGGCTGTAAAGAACGTTCTAAAGTATTTACGAAGGACTAATGATATGTTATTGGTATATGGAGAAGGTAATTTGAAAATAAACGGGTATACTGATCCCAGTTTTTAATTTGACAAAGATGATTTCAAATCACAATCCAACTACGTGTTTACGTTGTGTGAAGGGGCAATAAGTTGGAAAAGCTCCAAACAAGAAACTACTGCCAACTCTACGACAGAAGCTGAGTACATAGCCGCTTCTGAAGCAGCAAAGGAAATAAAGATAGAGAGAGTTCCCACGGATGAGAACATAGCTGACCCGCTTATAAAAACATTATCCCAAAAGAAACATGATTGTCATGTTGAGTCATTCAGCATTAGAAACATGAATGATTGGCTCTAGTGCAAGTGGGAGTTTGTTAGTGTTGTTCCCTAGAGGCAATCACTTGTACATTGTATATGACACATTTTATTTTAATAAAAGGCATTATTTATCTTACAATTTCTTTTGTTTACTTTATGTAATATAACTATTCGATAAAGTCCCTAGTACAACACTGTGTTAAGGAAATCATGATAGAGATCATGATATGAGATTCCTACTACACTGTATGGTGTTAGTACTTAAATAGTCCATAGTCATAGTATTAATGAGACAGGACATTATTAATGCATTAAGACTAGCATGTGTTAGACTTCCTGATTAGATTAGGTGGTGGTTCTCATATCCGTGAGTATTGAGATACTCAAAGTTAACACGTAGATGCTTGTTAATGGAACAAGTTCATTGGATAACGTAGCTTTGAGATAATCACATGGATAACTATTTAGTGCCAGTGATATAATATCAATGTAGCAAACGTGCAAGTATCCTTAGATTTGAGATCTCCAAGGTACTTTTTTGGCTGAGCTTTGTACTTTGATTCCAATTTCCGGAGCTCGATCGAGGGTCACCTATGGGATGGATATTGGGAACATTGTGAGGTAAATGAAAGTAGTTGAGATGGTCAATAAAGGATTCACCACTCCTAATAATAGGGGCGAATATCTCACGGCCACTTGTAGGAATTACTACTCGAAAGTCCTTGGCCAAGGCAATTGTGTATTGAAAATAGTTCTAATTGATACACATCTAGAGTAGTGGGTTCTTGGTACAAGTACTATTGTATTCAGGCCAGAATTATTTCTGGAGGGAGTTGGCACTAATTCCATACTTTAAACCGAATGAGATATTGTATAGTGAAAGGAGTTAATTGCACTGAAGTTTGTTATTGAAGGGTTCATGTCAAGTCACTTGACTTTCTGGACTTTTGGGTGGTCGTGATGTGTTGCTAGATACCGCTCATGATCTAGGAATATGAGTTTATTAATTGATGAATTAATAAACCAATCCTGATTAGAATTAATATGATTAATTCTAATTAATTATGGATTATTAATCTCAAAGACGTTTAGATTAATTCATGTTTTCTACCAAGTGACTGGAAAACCTAATAGGTTACACACAATAGATGATTATATACTCAAGATGTTATTTGATAACATAATGGGATTGATTGAGAGAAAGAGAAGTTGTTGTGGATAAATTATAATTAGTTATAATTTGTGGTCTAAGTTGTAATTGTGAGAACTTTATGTTTCCAATTACAATTAGGGAATTCTAATAGGATTAGAATTCTTAGTTTTGGGGGGGAATTTTGTGTAATATAGTAGATATAAAACACGAAAACCCTAGCTGAAATACACACGAAGAACCAAGAGCCACGAAACAACAACTTCCTCTCTTCTCTCTCTCGATTTGATCTTGATCAAAGAACCCTAGCTGCCATCTTTTTCTGCTAGCACAGGAAATTTTGGTGCTTGAGTGTATCCTCAGTGTGGATTACTGTTAGAGATAATCACACACTGTGATTATAGTGGTTAGACGTTTAACTCACGTGGAGGTTGATCACGAGAATTGCTGGATCGCTCCTCAACTTGAAGAAGAAATTTTTGTTCTTCAGACAATCACCCAAAGGTAAAAAACTACTACCTTTATTGTCTTTATATCTTGTTTTCTACATATAGACAGGTCCTGGGATGGTATCTCATTTTATTTTTCGCTCCACTGTTTAAGATACGAGCCTAAGATACTCAACATAAAATTCATGACAAACTGGTCATACTCAGGAGGTAATGAGCCCACGATCAAATCTGTGGCCATGTCATGATTAACAGGAGCACAAAACTTATCAAGATGATCAAGATAGCCTTTTATTTTAAGGATATGAGCACTTACCGAGGTGCCAGAAACCATCTTACGTGCATTTAACGCCTTGTGAGTTTCAAATCTCCCTTGTCGTGCTTGCTCTTGGAACATTTCCTTGAGATGCACAATCATGTCATATGCCTTTGCTTCTTCAAACTGTTTTTTAAGTTCAGAGTTCATGGTTGCTGGCATGAGGTAAGTAACATCGTTGGAGTCATCTTTGTGCTTACTATAAGCATCTTTTTAAGCTTTTGAGGCATTATTTGCTGGAGTAGGGGAAATAGGATTTTCAAGAACATAGAAGCTTTTTTCTTGCTTAAGAACGATTGTTAAGTTTCGTGCCCAATCATAAAAGTTAGTCCCATTAAGCTTATCTTTCTCGAGCACAGATCGCAATGAGTTATTTCAACTGTTTATTGCCATTATCTACATACAAAATATGCAAAGTAATTAATTTTGAGGCTTTAATGAAAAACTCCCACTAAAAGTATTGAAACATTTGAAACTTCAATATTTTGATGTTTCGTAGTGGGTAAATTTTTTTTTCCTAAATATTTTATTTTAATCATAAGTAAACTTTGGCTTTAATCTTATAATTAATTAAAATTCAAATTTTAAATGAGATAGACATCAAATGTCCCGGCTAAAATATCTCATATAATGCCCTAGGCCCAAAACCATTTTGATAGCCTAGTTAAGTCAAACCACATCAAACATATGAAAAACTATTTTTCATCTTGTCTCACTTAGATAATCAACTTAGATAATCAAAAGCATCTTACTTTGGTAGGAATGACCATATGATGATCTAAGTAAAAACAAGTGTTTGATTTTGGAAGGCATTTAACACTTAATTTTTTTTCATTTTAAATAAAAATTTGATTGTAGTAAGCATGAAATATCAAATATGCATGCAAGACATAAATAAAAGTGACATAGCATGGCCCATAACCTATGTTGATCATCACGAGCAAAATGAAGATCAAGGTGGTCAATCTAGGTATATGAACTCCTTAAGCATTCTCTAATGCCTTGAGCATACTCCTCCTTAGTTGTAAATGTAGGCCGTTGTCTTCTTTTACATTTGATAGTAAAATTAAAGTAATTCTTATTCTAGGAAAGCAATATAATTTTACAACAATGAAAAATGACACGTAGGCCATATTTAAAAATTACAACTTAAAACAACCAGAATGTAACTTGCCAATCACATTGGGATAAAACAGGCCATGTTATGCACGATTCAAAATGATCCACAACTACAATCAGAAACATTAATGAATAACACACAACGAATAGTTAGTCGGGGTTCCAAGGGACAGCGCCCCCTTGCGGGGGTCTCTGGGGGCAACGCCCTCGGAAGGAAAAATGATTTTTCCTTCTCTCATTGAATGAGATTTCGCCTTTCAATTTCCGAATATTAATCAGATTAATGTTCGGACCCCTTAATAACCATCGCCGTGAAATTTTCACATTACAGACAATCTGCGTTCTCTTTTAATCATATTCATACAGATAACATATTATCATGGCCGATTAATACAAATAATTCACAAATATAGAACCACGGATAGCATGCTTACAATACCATATCATATTAAAATAGACCAGTTTACAGACATTCTGCAAATAATCTAGTCTGATCAAACAACTAAGACGCACAGATTAAACCTAATTTAGGCAGTCTGTATGCTAAGTATTCTAAAATCATAATCATGTGAACATGCTGATATACACCGTTTAAATTCACACACACACACACACACACACACACATACCATACGTATATTCAACAATATGATTAATATAGATGAATCAACCTAATCGTTTAGCAAGTTGCTCTGATACCACTATTAGGATTCGTGGACTCCTAAATGCAGAAAACATCCACGAATCCCTTCTGAGGACCTAAGTAAATGATTAAGAAGATCTAAGGTTTATAGAATTACCTCTATTCGGTGTAATTGAGATCCTTCGATTCTGATCATGCTGTCGTATGTGTAACTCGAACAAGCACCAGACACTGTAGTGTGTGAACGTCCTCTATCGGATACACATGGTAAACTAACTCGTTACCCCGATAGTACTTACGCATAGGGTTTGAGAGGTTTTTTTCTGGTAAATGGAGGCACGAATATTCTCAACAGAACGGAGCATTTGAGAAAACAGCTAGGATTTTCTAAAAAAACCCCCGAACCTCTTAGCCACTCAGAGTCCAACTCTGATAATATTTTATCATATTTTAATTTAAATTCAAATTAAATTAAAATTGATATGATAAGATTCTACCATTATCTCGGTAATTTAACTAATTAATTTACCGAGTCAGATTCTTATAAGTTGGACATCACCCAAATACATCAAATATGGACATATTTCCAGATTCATTGTATCTGGTAAATTTTTTAAGTTCAATTAACTTAGATATATATTTCCAGATTCATCGAATCTAGTTACCAGAAAAATAACCTAACTAGTTCGCTTATTGTGTGACCCTATAGGTTCATTTAATACTGGCAGTGTGCCTAAATTATATTTAAATGACTCATAAGTTATAAGCGGTTTCTATCAAAACATTATAACTATCCAGGTTAAGTGAAGATCAGTGATCTCTTTGAACCAAACCAGAATTTTATATTTAGTCCTTTTGTCACACGATATCCAGATTAAGCATAAGGCACGGAGCATGTCATCCTTATTAAGCTTAATTAATTATTTCTTGATTTTATAGTAGACTATTCAAACAAATGATGTCAATATCTTAGATTGATATATTCGAGTACGGCCATGCATTTTAATAGTCTAACTTATCAAGGGGCCCATGGATATCTCTCCCATAATTGAGATGGACAAATTCCTTCACTATCATTTATATTCCTTTCCTTTATTTATTCTATATACAACAGTAGTCTAATTTATTATTTGGTTAAACACAACTTTAGACAACGTCAAAATATAGAATTTATTAAGTAGGAAACTATGATGAATTTAGGTCGAAGGACTTTTAATATCATTATGGCTAGAAAGTACTTATGACATGTTCCATGAAGTACTCTCATAGTGGGTCATGTCCAATACAATGTTCTCTAACATTTATTTATGTTTTGACTTGATATCACAAATATCCATGACTAGTAAAACATAACCATCAAGTCACAAACATACTAATCTTAATTTATTATTATTCCAATAATAATAATCGATCAGGGACAGTTTTAGAATAGTCATTGTATTCATTATTGGGTTTTACTATCAAGTCATATACTTGATGACCACAAAACAAAATGCACTATTTATGGAAAGGAAAACCTTATATTATTAAATAAAACATAACGACAATAGTATAAGTACAAATTAACTCTAGGGCATATCCCTAATACAATGATCCACGACTTCTTAGAATATTTTAGCTCTTCAAGGAAGCTACCCTAAAGCAAATATCCAAGTTATGTTCTCCAAGGCCCTAGATAATTAGACCATTCGGACAACTACAATAGGCGATATAGTGTAGAAACATCTTATACAAGTTTGTCTTAATTAACTAGTCGCATATATCCAACATACAAGTATATTAGTCCTACTAAAGAATCTCAAATATAGTATATCAAAGCATACGCTTCTAGCCTTGCCAGACCATCAACTCATACTCAAGCTGTAGAGTACTAGTCCACGCTGTATCAGTAGTAGTCTAGGTTTCTACCACATAGTGCTTTTAGAAACCACTACTACATGCCTAGTTCTACGTATTTGAAATACGCTTGTATTATGAAATGAGAAGACTACTTATTGGTTAACAGTAAGTCACTCTCTATCTAGAATTTATAACACCATAACTTTACCATGATGAGATTTCCATTCTCATCATTCGGTTAAGAACAATAGTTTATGTGCTAAGTAACTCATGGTCCATACCTTACTATAAAAGACTTCCATTCACATGAACTATTTACTTAAACACAATGAGTCTTTTTCAATGAAAATTGTGTACAAAAGTAAAGAAGTATTCACAAATAATTTCTGAGAATAATACTTTTATTAATACATGTCAAAATTACATCAGAAACCTAGTCTAAGAGGGCATACATTCCAATAATAGAATCAAAAGTATCATATAATAACCTCAAATAACTAGAAAATATAGACAAATCTAGGCCCTATCAATATACCTATTTTAGATTTAGATACACACTATATTGTCCAAAGATGAAGAGCCAGTCATCAATAAGAAGTAATTATAGTTGAGCATCACTATTTTCATAAATTATTGAACATATCAAATGTAGTTTAGTTTGTTAATGTCCCCTAATAATCCAATCCTACGTTTACCCTTGGATATTAGGAGTGGACATAAAATGTTTTAAGTTATTATGAAAGACATTTGAGATCTGCAAAGATTTACGAAGCTGTCTATGTATAATTTTTTACGTATGATTGCAATTGCAATATATATACTCAAAGCCATTTGCAAAGCTTGTGCTTTCTTACTAATACACTCTTAACAATGGGCGGTGATGTGTCTATTTCGCTTTGGGACTTGTACAAACTTGGAGGTATACAAATACATGGATTCACTACGACAATGTTATCCCCCACGCCATAGCTCTTTTCGTTGTAAATCATGATAATAAGCGATTCCTTTCAAGGAGTTGTAAATATCTCTTCTACGTGTACAATTTGATAAAAAAAAAAAGACAACAACTACTTTGACGTCTCCATCAACAAGTAGCTCAACTTCTGGCTCAAAAGAATAATAAAATATACGACAACTCTTCTAAGGAAAGAAAAGCGATCATGCCCCAAATTCATCGATAACCCATACAAAATCATCCCACCATATGTTGCATAGACATTTGAAGAAGAGGCTTTGTTTTCAAAGTTGGACATCAAAATCGACAACGAAGATAAAATCTTCCTTGTGGCTTTCTTGTCATATTGGCATTGTACATTCGTCTTGCCTAATAAGGTAGACATCATCCGTTTTACTACCTTCAAAATGGCAAGTTTGATGGCATGTATAAAACGAGTTAGTTTGGCAATTTTGTCTTGACAAACATTTATAGAAGGTTAAATTATATCTCCAACTCCCAATATCTAAGTAAGGAAAAATCTTTCATCCCAACTTATTATGTATATAGATGGCTTGTGAACTACTTTAAAACTTATTATAAAGTCTCTTAAAGTATAAATAGTCGACCAATGGCAAGTTATTTTGGTAAAGGTAGTGGAAAGTGCTTTGGTGAAGATGAAGCTCACAAGTAGATTCATAGAGATGAGACTATTATTTGGACTGTACATATCCTCACCAAGTATAAAAAACGTGACTTTGTTGATAATGAAACATCTCTCACAGCTTTTTGAGGATTCATTTAAGTCTTCTTAGTTTGCGGAAGGATGATCACTTTATTATTAAGCATTACAGTCTACATCACTTTAGTCGCTAATTTGGATTCTTGCAAGACATCCTTGGCCATTTTGAGAGTTCAACCCATAAGCCCACATTAGCAAATGGTTTGTGCCTTTAAGTGAGATGTACACTTCATGAAACAATGCCTAAGATAACATCTCCTGCCACTCCTTATTGTATAAAAAAGCACTATACGTTAGAGTATAAAACCTGGTGAGAACAAGTTCATGGAACTTATCTTGAAGATCACATCTCAACATTCTCCTAGAAATATGAATCTAAGAAGGTAGAAAGCTTACCTTTCCTTAAGAAGAAGCTTTATCAAGATGTTAGTACTTCTAACACTCCAAAGGAATTTGAAAATTCTTCAAAACAAAATGGACATTCTTCTTCAAATCAAGATTTGGCTACAAAGATACTTTTAGCATCTTTAAAATGAAAGGAGTTGCATCAAATTGAAGGAGCTAATTCCAATAGTAAAGATTGTTGTTGGAAGTAGACCAAGGTAACAACCATAGCTTTTAGCCGAAAGCCCAAGGATCAAGACACCTTCAGAGATCTAGTAAAACTATAGTTCCTTCCATTTATTTATTTATTTATTATTTTTGTTTAATAAAATTCTTCACCTTGCATTTTCATTTAGGAACATAATATTATAATTCTTGATGCGTAAGCTTATTCTCAAAGCTCGGTTATTGATTCTTACTTCTCTAAGTAAGATGGTTGTAAGGACATCTCTTACACCTAACATGAGGATCCAAGTTCTAAGATAAGTGTATTAGCTTATTAGTATCCTTTAGGCATCTCTACCTTCCCAAAGGTCAAACTGTAGAAAAAAGTTTATTACGGATGTATGGAATCAACTTTATCAAAGAATCAAACAAATTGAGCAAGTGATGAGTGTTGATTTTTTCTATATTTTCTAGGTCATTTGTGTTATATTTTTTTAAAAATTCATGTATATATTGAAGGTGGATCGCAGCCAAAAAGTATACAGAAAGCAACACAGATATGCAGAAAATAACAAAGGAAGCTTTTGGAAAATAATACCTCTATGTTTATTAATCTGTTTATGCTTGGTTTGTGGTTGTTGAACTAGTGGAACCATCTAAACTACTTTTGGCAAATTGCTTACAGCTTCTGGTTCTACTCTCCTCGCCTCAGGTTGTTATCCCGCGAGTTGCCGGCATCTTCTCATTCACGCTGAACTCTCAGCTTTCAAAATATAATCGTTACCTGAAGGTTTGGTGAAAGCCAATTGAGAGAAAGAAAATTGCCCCTTTATGTTCCCTGGACAGTCTGCTAAAAAGTAGCACTAAGAGACATATATCTCTAATTCTATGTCTTCTAAAACTTGACACACAGAGAAGGAAAAATTAGAGACAAAGTGACAGACGTCTGAAAAGCTCTACACCATAGTTTTGGGAATCATAGTATGTTCAAAATGTCTAAGAACCTTGATAGCCTTAAAGAGTTTTTGATTAATCCAAACTCTATCACCTGATATCTAGATATCATCCAGGAGTTCAAAAATTGAACCACACTTGTATTCCTTAACTATTTGCAAAATCGGTTAGCCCTAAGCTAAACAAGCTCGAGCTTAGTCTACTAGACCCTTGGTCTAGGCTATTGGGTCAAATTAATTATTTAAACTAAGATAAATTAAACAGTCCAATAAATAATTAACTATACAACCTAAATAAACCAATCCAGCACTATAGTCTATTATAGTTTAGGCTCAGGTTAATTCTAATTATTCAATCCAGACTCAAGTCCTGAATAATTAATTAACTTACTAAACTAATTAATTAATTCTCTCTTTAGACCTTTTTATTTTATTCTAACCCAATAAATAAATCAGGCTACTTGAATAAAATAAAATCTATTTTATTTCAAGACCAATTTTTGTACCCAAATCCATCATGATTTATGGGCTATTCCAAGGACCAAAAGACGCATCGCTTTGGCTACTAAAATAATCAAAATACCCTACTATATAAATAACTATATTTTACATTTTAAATATTTTCTAATATCACCATAAGGAAATATTGACCCCAAGGACAATGCTGCATGTAGCAAAGTCTTCGACCTATAGGTGTTATGACAAATATACCATCTACGTAATGCCGTACATTTAAAGAGAAAAAGTGTACTAACACATTTCTAAATAAAATCTATCATCCTTAAACCCCTAGGTTAATAATCCACGACTTCCTAGAATATTTTCGAGTCATGTTTCCTAGGGCCCTGGTTATTAGATCATTCGAATAGTCTCAATGGGCGATATATTATAGAAGCTATCTTGTACGAGTCTATCTTAACTAACTAGTCATATATGTAACACCCTACTACCTAGGCCCAATAGGGCTGGGGATGTCGCCCCGTTCAAAGGATAAGGGGTCTTTATAACTAGGTTACACAAATGGAAATAAATAATACTTTAAAATTTAAACTTATTACAACCCAAAAATTCAAGAACAAATCTAAAATAAATTGTTCACTATCATCTCTCAAAGAAATGTATAAAATAAATGGCAAAGAGTCTTCAAGCAGGCAACAATCTAGTTACTCATCCTCACAGCAGGATCAATCTAAAAATATGGCATAAAAGGTAATGAGATAAAAATCTCAGTAAGCCCATGTGTGCTTTGAGTGTTTCAGGTAAAACAATTCATGTATGCAAGTTGTAAAAGTTGCATAAGAGAATATGCTGGCAAGCATTCAATAATGTTAAAAATAAATAGTGGCGTTTTGCTTTTTCAATCATACATGTGCACAATAAATACAACCACTGAAATGGGCGGCCATGGGTTACCACACGTTGGGCCCCATGACCATATAACGGTCAGAATGCCATACTTTGTGCAGACTAACAAAAGGTAGGTGTACGGCCTATCGGGTAAGATACTCCTTCTTCTCTACACCCAAACATACCGGTTGTCCACTCCAGAAACACACAGTCCTCATGACTGAAACTTGCTAGCTCGGACCGGGATGAGTAAGTAGTGCTGTCGCTTCTCCAAGTTGAGTTCATCTTCTAGAGGTGGCCTCCTACCAGGAAACTCACTCTTACTCTTCAAAACTAGTACTACTAGCCTACCCTTATTGAGTACTCAACGTTGATTATCCCACTCGGAAGAAAACTGATAAAACATTGCTTTATTTGGAAATAGCAATTAAGGGTTTCTAAAATTCGTGTCAAAGTTGGTTTTAGAAAGAGTTTAGTATTTGAGCAAAACTGCTTGTTGATTTTCAAATGATTTGTTTGATTGAAACAAAAAAGGAAACAGTCCTTAATTGCCTTTACAAAATGAGTGTCCATACACTTCGCGTTTGGCTTGCCATAGTAACCTTTTGTCATCAAATAAGTTTTATGCAGGAGCTTATCTGATCATTTGCTTGCAAATTCACAAGTCTTTCAAAGCTGACCTAACCCCGCCTGGGGTAAACACAAGACATATAGTTATCCTCAAGCTATATTTGTTTCCATAAATAATCCTAGGTCAACTTATTACAATCATGATCCTAATGTCCTAAGCTTTAAGGCTAGATGATAAAAGTTTTTATAAAATAAGTCTAGCTTGATAAATGAAAATAACTAGGGGTTGTAAAATAATTACTAATAAGTTATGGGTTCAAATACATATCTTTAGTGTTGTTATAAATAAACTAGGGTTTAATTGATGAAGAATTCTAAGTCCTAGATGATAATATTAAAATAAATAATAACTTATTACTAATCTCTTAATTAATAATTAATAGTTAGAAAATAATTAATAAATAAATTAATAATAAATAAATTTTATTAAATTTTGATCAATAGATAATAAATAAATTTCAATAGTACATATGAATATATAGCCTACAAGAGTAATATTTTACCTACTATTATTATTATAATTATATATATATATATATATATATATATTATATCCTTTAATAAAAGGTATCATTTATTTAGCTAAAATATTGTTATCCCATTTAATATTCCAAATCCAACTTCCTATGGTTTTCGAAATTTTTGAAGGAAATCATAATATTAATTTTAATTAACGTAATAAAATTGGTCAATTAAAATGGCTTAGGATCAACAAGGTCATGATCATTATTTTCCTATTGCTAACAAGAATCATGAACATAAAATCCAATATCAATCAACAAACTATTCTATTCATGAATAAAGGCTTAAATCCAAACCTACTATTACATGGTCAAATCTCTACTAAGTATAATTGTATTTATGGCTTCAATGAAAACAAGAGCATAATACCATATTCACCAAAGGTGACATAATATATAGCATGCTTAACCATCCATACTCACTCACGACATGAAAAGCATGCATCGATCTACAAGAAATATCATAAAACTTAACCATGGCTAAACATCCTCATGCTCCAATCTCAACTCCTTCATACAAACATATACTCAACCCCAATCATATTCCAACTTTTTCTAACAACATCTAAGAGAAATGTTTTAGAGTTAAAGAGAAATACTTGGTTGATGACTATCTTGATGAAGATTCAAGGAGATCCACACGCTTGGAAGGCTTGAATCGTCCAAGAAGGAAGAAGAAAAACAACCATAGTTGTGGCAACCATTTCGAGAGAGAGAGAGAGAGAGAGAGAGAGTATTAGTATATTATGTTAAAGATTGAAGGGAAAGAAGATTAACAAAATCGTTCTTGATTACCTTGAAAGTGTTCTTGAGACTTCAAGAAAATTCTGATTTTTGATCCGTTAGCAGAATTTTGTTTTCAATATTTAATGTTATAAAATCCAGAAATGGACTCTAGGGAGTGAGTAGGCATGATCTGAAGTTAATGGAAGGGTTTGGAGGTGTTTTGAGTGGTCTTAGACTTGAAGGAAGGTAGTGTGTGTTCTTGGTGTTCTTGGAGAAATGGAGAGAATTGGAGAGAGAGCTGGACGAAGGGCTGAAAGTGTTGGCCGAATGATTAAGGAATTCTTGTGATTTGATTTTTATATTAGGGAGAAGAGGGAAAGCTGATTGTTTGAAATTCAAATGGAGTAATTCATAGAGTGTTTCAAGGTAGAAGATATGGTAATGTTGTTTGATTGATGGAAGCTCTTGGAAGCTACAATGGCCGACTGGTTTTGCTGTGATTTTACTGAAATGTATGAGGGTTGAAGGAGCTATAGGTTGGCCAAAATTGGGAGTGCAATGGTAGGAGGATTTCTGGTTGTTTGAAGCTTAATCCAAGGGAGTTTTCATGGAGAAATTGTTGGAATTTTTAAACTTTAATTGGAAGCTTGATTGCAGAAATTGAAGAAGGAATTCAAGGGGTGGCTATAGAGTCCAATCGTGTTGGTTAGTGGAGGAGGGTGATGGAGTTTAGTTCATGGCTGACTAAGGTTAATTTCATAGAAGTTTGAAGTGATTTTCGGACAAGGCTTGAAAGGAGAGCAAGGCTGGAATTTTTCTGGTTGGTCCTTCGAATGGTTTGTTGGAATTTTTGTGCAGTTTTTTCTGCAATGATCTAACCGATTTGTAGAGAGTTTGGAGAGGTATTGGAGGGTCCTTTAAGGCTGGTTTTCAGCCTTCAGCCTTCTTTATGGAGGAAATCCAGAGTTGAATTACTGGTTTGAAGGCTAAAGAAACAGCTTTGATTGCTGGTCCGCCATGCTGCGAAACTGTCCAGAAATTTTTCCTAGTTTGCACAGCTTTGTGCAGTCCGGTTTTGGCAAAGAAAGTCTAGTCTTCAAGTTGAGTAAGTTGGTCATTTTTCTGGAAGCATTTGAGTAAGAAAAATGGCTGAAGTTTTCGAAAGTTGGACTGTCCAAGAATCTGGAAAATTTTCAGTTTGGAGTGGAGTTTGAAGGTTCAACCATGGAGATTAATTCTCTTGGGAACCTTCCTTAACTCCTTCCCTATTTTCAGCCAAAACTCTATCCTCTAAGAGCCATTTTCAAAATTCCAAGGTCAATAAACCTTGCTAAATTTTCTGGAATTAAGATATGGATTTGGATAAATTGAACAAGCTTAATTGGTGAAGAATTTAAGGTAAGCTAAAGAACAAAAGGGTATGAATCCCTTAAGAATTCTTGTAGGACGTAAGAATAGGATTAAGACATCCCCTTCATATCTCCCCTAGGACAACACTCCTACTTCTTCTTATGGCATGCAAGGGCCGAAAATATTCTACCTTATATAAAATAAAATTTAATCATGATAAAACTTAATTGGTGGGATTTGAACTCAAGACATTAGAGATTAATTCCAAAGCTCTAACCACTAAACCACAACAACTCTTATTCTTATTTTCTCTCCTAAATATTCTTCCTATTTAATCCTCAAGCTATCTCCCTATTTGACCTCAAGCAAAATTACCATTTTACCCTTCCTACTCAATAAGCACAACTAAGTCTTCTGTACTATAAATTATAATTCTAAAGTACATAAAATCATTCAAAAATATATTTATGTATGCAATAAAATATGATATGCATTCCGACCCCCTTACTCTAGGGTTGGCTTTAGGTGGGGTTTCACAATATATACCCAACATACAAGTATATTGGTCATACGATAGAACCTCAATTATAGTATATTAAAGCATACACTTTCAGTTTTGCCAGACTACCAACTTATACTCAAGCCGTAAAGTATAAGTCCACACTGTAACAGTGGTAGTCTAGTTTTCTACTATTGTAATACTTTTAGAAATCACTACTACAGGTCATATTCTACGTATTCAAAATATGCTTATCTTATGAAGTGAGAGGGCTGCTCACTAGCTAAATGTAAGCCATTCCCCACCTGAAATTCATAACATAATAACCTTATCATGATGAGATTCCCATTCTCATCATCCAGTTAAGAACAACAGTTTATTTTTTAAGTAATCCATTATCCATACCTTACTGTGAAAGACCTCCATTCACATAGATCACTACTTAAACACAACGGGTCATTTCTAGCAAAATCATACACAAATTAAAATGAAAAAAAATATAAAAATTTATGAGAATAAATCTTTTATTAATTTAACCAAAAATATATTAGAAATACAGTCTTAGTGGGCATACATTATAACATATATGACTACTCACCCTTACCTTTTTACCTTATTTTGTGTAAAGTTTAAGAAATGAAAAAATATGAAGAAATAAGATGAAAATGAGCTAAAAATAGAGGAAAACAAAGGCTAAATGGTGGCTCATAGATTAGGGCTAGCAGTGCCACCTTACTTGCTAGAAGAAAATAGCCGGAGTACAGTTAACTCCGAGCGGCGCTACTTAGAATATTCTAGGTGGTGCCACCTGGTGTCGGGGGAGATATATTTTTCATACTAAGTAGGGCCATTTGATGTATGCTAAGCAAGGCAGGCGCTTCGCAGAATTGTCCTCTATTTTGATTTCTTATGTGATTTTTGAAAAGTAAAAACTTATAAATAGAGGATAAATAGAAACCTTAATGTGGTTGGATTTGAAGGCTATAACCCAATATCTAACAAGTGGAAGAGAACATCAAGAGGTGGCCATAAGGAGATTCTTGGTGGAAGAAAGGAGCATCGTTCAAGAGAGAATTGGAGAAGAGGAAACACCCAAACTTGTCGGTGAGTTTCTTCTTTCTTTCTTTCGTATTTTCATTTGTTGATATGTATTAATTATTTTAGTTGTATTTTGAGGATTTATCCCAATAACTTGGATCTTCAATTAAATTGCCTTTAGATTGATTGATTACTATTCTTGATATTTGATTACTTTATTTTAATGTATAGAATTGATTATTTCGGACTAATTGATTCAATGTCTATTATCTTTTAATTGACTTGAGAGATGATATTAGAGGATAAAACTGGTAATGAGAGAGGATGTCACCTAGTGATAAGGGCATTACTTTCTTCCATACTGTTTTAATACATTCTAGGGTTAAATTAATGAGATAGAGATATTCATTAGTAGAACTAAAGAGTAAGAAGTCCATAACTTGAGAAAGAGTGAAATTTATTGTTATTACCTGTACTAGTATCGAATTAATAATTTAATTGTCTAAGGTCTTAATTCACTACTTCTCTAGTTCCTGGGGTCTTTCATCTGATTGCATGTCTTTTACTCTTTCTTTTTACTCGATATTCTTGTTGACACTCTCGTGTTGGTTAGATTGTAAATGTATTTTACAACTTTAGTAATCGTAAATATATCTCCTTTGTGCGTATTGATCTACTAGATAATAAGAAATTAGCGGGTAATGGTACTTACCCTATCCCTTGGGTTTGACATTTATCATTAGAACTCTATACTATACATGATAGGTGTACTTACCTAAAGTGGGTTGTGTGAGTAATTCTGACATTTTATTATTTAAAACTTATGTTGAGTATTATATTTTCTTATATCACATGCACATAACAAGTTTTTAGTGCCATTGTCAAAAACCTTGTGGTAATATTAGGAAAGCTTGAATCCTGTTGATCTAGTCATTTGTATTTTTTATGTATATTATTTTCGTTGTAAATATTTCTACTATGTATATATACCTACTTTGTGAATATAGTTGTAGTCTTTGTTAGTTTATGTTGGTTTATTTTGTTTATTTGTAAATATTATTACTTTTTGTATTTGAGTACTTTGTGTATATTTGTATTGTTACTAGTGTATATTGTTTCTTTGTGTTGTACTTACGAATATTTTTACTGTTTGTATTCTTTATAATGTTTATAACTTGCTATAGTTTTATTGGGTTATGTTTTCATGTTGTTCGTATTTTTTTGTCTTGTTTGCATTTGACTTTTCTTTTTATTTTGAGCAGATAACAATTTAATTGTTGTTGTATTCTTATTTCCTTTTCATATTTAAAAAATTTAGTAGGATATGAAGCTAAGAGGTGCTATTTGGCTCATTCTGAGCAGCACCACTCCATTGTTGCAAGTAGATGAGGACCATGGAATCCTAGATTTCCAGGGCTATTTTTGTTCTTTGCATTTTTTTTTTGTTTCTTTAATTTTTGTATGTTTATTTAGTTTCTTCTTTGTTAATTATTTGTATTTGTTGTAGGTTGGGTCTATTCCTCTTGAATCATATCCTTTACATGATGACTTTGGAAGCTTCTCCAACTGTAACACTTCTATATCGAGTATCAAAGAATTGGGGAGTATCGTTTTCTTTTTTACTACTATATTTTCAGCCCTCTTTCTTGTGTTTAACTATCATTATTTTGTTCTTTGAGGATGAAGCATGTTTTAAGTATAGGGGAAGAGAACTCAATAGTACTCTTTCAAAATTTTTCTTGAGGGTTTTTCATGATAAATATACATCTTGCTAGTCTATTTGTCCATAAACTATTCGGAAAGGTTTTCTTTTCCTTTTTCCCTCTTCTATTATTGTAGTCCCTTTAGATGTTCTTGATTGTGCTTCTTTTGGCCATTGAAAATTGTTAGTGTTGTGCTCTAGAGGCAATCACTTGTACTATGTATATTACATATTAAATTAATAAAAGGCATTCTTTATCTTTCAATTTGATTGTTATATCTAAATATGTGTACAAACCGTTAGATAAAGTCCCTAGTACAACACAGTGTTAAGGAAATCATGATAGCGATCATGATGTGAGATTCCCACTACACTATGCAGTGTTTGTACTTAAATAATCCCCAATCATAGTACTAATATGATGGGACATTATTAATACGCCAAGACTGGCACATGTTATATCTCTTGATTGGATCAAGAGGTGGTTCTCATATCCGTGAGTATTGGGATACTCAGGATTAACGTGTGGATGCTTGTTTTGGAACAAATTCATTGGATGACCTAGCTACGAGATAATCACTTGGATAACTATTTAGTGCCAGTGATAGAATCTCATTATAGCAAGTGTGCAAGTATCCTTAGACTTGAGATCTCCAAGGTACTTTGTTTAACGAGAGTTGTACTTTAATTCTAATCTTTGGAGTCTTATCTAGGACTACCTATGGGATGGATATTGGGTACAACGTAAAGTAAACGAAAGTAGTTGAGAAAGTCAATAAAGGATTCACCACTCCTAATAGTAGGAGAGTATATCTCAAGGCCACTTGTAGAAATCATTACTCATGAAGTCCTTGGCCAAGGCGACTATGTGATGGAAATGGTTCCAATTGATACACATACCGAGTAATGGATTTCTTGAATAAGTACTAAAATATTCGGGCCAGAATTAATAATATTCTGGAGGGAGTTGGCACTAATTCCATGCTCTAGACCGAATGAGATATTGCATGGTGAAAGGAGTTTATTGCATTGATAATTTGCTATTGAAAGGTTCATGTCAAACCACTTGACTTTCTGGACTTTTGGGTAGTCAAGAGTCATTGCTAGATGTCGCTCTTGATATACTAAATATGGATTTATTAATTAGAGAATTAATAAATTTAATCCTTTATTTTATTAAGGATTATTAATTCTAATATTGTTAGAATTAATTCATATTATGCTACCAATAAGACCAGGAAACCTAATGGGTCACACACAATAAAGGTTTGAATGCTCAAATATATTATTTGATAATATTGTGGGGTTAATTAAGAGAAGGGAATATATTTATAGGTGAATTATAAGTTTGTTATAATTCATGGGATCTAATTGTAATTAAGTAAACTTCAAGGACCAATTTGTTGACAATTGGACGTTAAATGACTAAGTTACAATTTATGGTAATTATAAATCTATAAATATAAGGAAACGGTTTCCTTAGGGTAAGAGATACAGACTATTCACGCAATAACAGAGAAACTGTTTCTCTGCCTCTCTCTTGATCAAACCCTAGCCGTCTCTCTCTTATTAATCAAACCATAGCCTCCTAAATTCTACTAGCATAGAATTGTGAGAATGTGAGCGTTTGACCTTGTGTGGATTATCATTAGAGGGAGTTCTTTCTTGGACTTCAGTTGAGCTGCTGTGAACCGGTTTTGTGATTTGGATCGCGCCTGCGTTCTCGAAACAAGAAAAATTCAAAAATTCCGACTTCAAGAGGTAATAAGCGTGATCTTCTCTTTTTTCCGTTTCTACTGCAAACCCGTGATCCATGGCTTGGATTTCTTGCTATTTTCCACTGCGTTTAATCTGATTAATTAATTTAGAAATGCAATAGTGGTATCAGAGACTACGGGTTTGCGTTTTAATGGGATGTTTTATTGCTTTGAATTGTTCAAGCATGTAAATTGCATGATTATAGCATGTTAATTATATGATCATGTCTGCTAGTTTGTATGTAATCGTCTGGGTTTTGTTTTGAATAATCTGGGTTGCAGAAATCGTTTCTGCGTTGTGGGTTTTAAGCTTTCGAAAATATTTCTGAATGGTTCTGCGTCTGTGTTTAGGTTTTGGCTTCAGTTGATGTTCATCCTGTAATGAAGCCTTCTGTTTAACAATTTGGATTGTTAAATTGATTGTGAGAATGATCACAATGGTTTGTTAATAAAGATTAACAAAGATCAACGTCAAAAACTGGTTTTGCTTGATCTAGGAACGGCCTCGAACTGAACAAAAATTTGTAGAAAATCCAAGCCGCACGCGGTGGTTACTGTTCGGTGTTTTTTAAAAAGAAAAAAAGAAAAAGGTTCTGAAATAGAATTTTGAAAGGGAAAATCTCATTTGATGAGAGGTGGTAAAATAAAAGGTTTTCCATGGGCAACCCCCGCAAGGGGCGTTGCCCCCTTGACCCCCGCCCGCTGACCGGCCAGTAGGACCGCCGTTATCGTTGCGTGACGGGACCCAGAAGCATTTTCTCAAAATTAGTTTTGAGAAAATTAATTTTATTTTTCAAAATAGTGATTTTGAAAATTTAAAATTAATGTATTTTTCTAAAATGTTGATTTTATAATTTGTTTTATTTTCCCAAAATAATGATTTTAGAATAATAAAAGTATATGTTTATTTTGTTTAAGTATAGTTAATGGCATGGTGGATGGTTATGGACTAAAACCAATTATATCTGTTCATGCATTTTTTACCGCTTTGTTTTAATGAAATAGGGCCAGCGTGTCCTGCCTTCTCTCAAATTCTGATGTAATTCTCTTCTCATCTAACTCCCCTCGAATGTAACTCGAGGTTTCTCATTTTAGGAAATTATGTAATTAGATTATATAGGTTAGATTGAGGTAGAATTTTACTTTCAAGATTTTGAAGATGGCGTTCAAAATAAGGCGAGATGGTAAGACCCTCTACTTATATCATGCAAGAACACATAGGGTTGACCATATTAATTTCTTTGGTGGCTTGAGGAAATTAATTTAGAAAGTCCATAACCATGCCACGTAATTGTTTGTTACCATGTTTATCAATTTATGCTGCTTATTGATAAATTGTATACATGCCTAACGATGAGACCACTAAAAGGAACAAATCCCTCAAATAATATTAAACCTAATTCCTTCCATTAATATAGTAAGAACGAGAGTCCTTTTTCAAGACCAGGTTGTTGGGCAAACCCAAGCCTACTTGACATCGGGCATGTTCAAGCTATGGAGTTAAATTCCTTTGAAATTAAATTCCTGATTAATGGGTCGGGTTTTACTAAATTCTTTATCCTGGTTGGGCAAACTCAAGTATAAAGAAATTTAGAGGAAAAGTTGGGGTAGCCCAAAAGGCTTTAAGATTAAAAGCTGCTAATCACCCAATGATCCGGTAGTTACATACGATGTAATTGGTATTGGATACCTACCAATGAACTTAAGGATGGCTTGTTAGGCAAACCCAAGGTTATTCTTAAGGAATTTGGATACCGATCCACTAGGAAAGCTTCCAACGGGTTTTCCCGAATCAATAGTGGGGGCTATCGGTTTGAGTAAAAATAGTGGAATAATTATGTGCTTAATTAAAGACCTAATTAATTGCATTGCATTTTCATATACATGTTCTAATAATTCTATCATTACATCTAGGTCATTTGCATCATGTCGACAAACCCAAACTTGCGTAGCATCTTGGAAACAAATAAGCTCACTGAATCAAACTATTTGGACTGGTATAGAAACTTGAGAATCATTCTCAAGTCGAAAAAGTTGCTTTACGTGCTAGAAGCTCCTATTCCACCACGTCAAGCTCAAGATGCTCCAGCTGAAGAGCATGTTGTCCACAAGAAGCACAGAGAAGATAGCGACACAGCATCTTGTATCATGCTGGCGTCAATGTCTCCTGAGCTGCAAAAACAGCATGAGCATATAGATTCTCAGTCGATGATCCTCCATCTTAAAGAGCTGTTTGATAAACAAGCTAGAATAGAGAGATATGAGATCTCTAAACAACTGTTCCGTGCTAAGATGGTTGAGGGTGATTCAGTGGCCACTCATGGGTTGCAGATGTTGGGCTACATGGAAAAGCTTGGGTCTCTTGGATTCGTAATGGATCATGAGTTAACTATTGATTTAATTCTACAATCATTACCAAGTAGTTTTTCGCAGTTTGTGATCAACTACCACATGAATAATATTGAGACCACCATACCTGAGCTAATCAATCTGCTTAAGACTGTTGAGTCCTCTATGAAAAAGGATGATAAGACAATCTTGTTAGTAGGTTCTTCATCTTCTAAGAAAAAGGTTTCTAAGAAGAAGAAGAAGAACACTCCTACTAAGCCCAAAAGAGGAGTCAAGAAGAAGGAGGTTGCCCCTAAAGGCCCATGTCATCATTGTGGTAAAATGGGCCATTAGAGGCATAACTGCAAGGCCTACTTGGAGACTGTGAAGGAAAATGAGGAGAAGGAGAAGCTTGCAAGCACTTCTACTTCTAATCCTGGTATATTTATGATTGAAATTAATACTGCCTTTAATAATGAGATATAGGTATTGGATACCGGTTGTAGATCTCATTTATGCAATAATTTGCAGGGACTAAAGGACAGTAAAAGGTTAGAGAAAGGTGGCGTGGACCTACGAGCTGCAAATGGAGCAAAGGTTGCTGCACTAGCTGTGGGGACTTATCATCTCAATCTACCTTCTGGATTAGTTTTAGAACTACAAAACTGTTATTTTGTACCAGTTTTGTTGAAAAACATTATCTCAGTTGCTTGTTTAGACTTATTCGGATTTTATTTAAGTTTTAAGAATAAATGTTGTTCTTTTTCATTAAATGATATTCATTATGGTTCTGTAACTTTGATCAATGGTTTATATGTTCTAGACATGTATAATCTAATTCTCAATATAAGTAAAAAAAAACATAAAAATGATAACTTAATCTCATCTTACTTATGGCATTGTCGTTTAGGCCATGTAAATGAAAAACGTGTGTCTAAGTTATACAAATTGGGTGACTTAGGGTCATTTGATTACGAATCATATGACACATGTGAATCTTGTTTACTTGGAAAAATGACTAAAACTTCTTTTTCAAGAAAAGGAGAAAGGGCAAAAGAGTTATTAGAACTCGTACATTCAGATGTATGTGGCCTAATGTCAATACAAGCAAGAGGAGGTTATCAATACTTCATTACCTTTATTGATGATTATTCTCGATATGGGTATTTGTATTTGATGAAATATAAATCTGAAGCCTTTGACCGTTTCAAAGACTTCAAGAATAAAGTAGAGAAACAACATGACAAAAGTATTAAAGCTCTTAGATCCGATCGAGGAGGTGAATACTTAAGTCAAGAGTTTCTAAGTTATCTAAGAGATAACGAAATATTATCTCAATGGACTCCACCATATACACCTCAACATAACGGTGTATCTAAGAGAAGGAATCGAACCCTTCTAGACATGGTAAGGACCATGATGGATTTTGCAGACTTACCAAAATCGTTTTGGGGGTACGCACTGGAGACTGCTGTTTACATTTTAAACAGAGTTCTGTCAAAAACGGTTGATACCACTCCTTATGAGTTATTCTTTGGTAAGAGGCCAAAGTTATCTCATTTAAGGATTTGGTGTTGCCCTGCTTTTGTTAAAAAGGTAATTTCGGACAAACTTGAAAGTAAGTCTGACAAATGTTTGTTTGTTGGATATCCAAAAGAATCGTTTGGATATTACTTCTATCTTCCTTCTGAAAATAAAGTTTTTATTTCAAAACATGTTGTCTTCTTAGAGAAAGAGCACATGTTCAAAGAAGATAGTGGGAGTAAGCTTGAACTTAGTGAAGTTCAAGAAGAGCAAACAAATATTGATCAACCATCTGAACCTGTATTTATTCAAATAGATGAACCTTCTAACACACAAGAGCTTCATAGGTCAAGTAGGATACGAGTGGCACCTGAGAGATATGAATTTCTCATAAGTGACCATAATGATGTATTGCTCATAGATGACGATGAGCCTACTACTTATGAGGATATTCTGAATAGTTCAGAATCTGACAAATGGCTCGTAGCTATGAAGTCAGAGATGGATTCCATGTATGACAACCAAGTATGGACTTTGGTTGATCCACCTAAAGGAATTAAGCCTATAGGATGTAAATGGGTTTTCAAAAAGAAAATTGACATGGATGGTAATGTGGTTACCTATAAGGCTCGCTTGGTAGCAAAAGGTTATCGGCAACGACAAGGTATTGACTATGACGAAACTTTTTCACCAGTCGCGATGTTGAAATCCATAAGAATACTCCTAGCCATTGCCGCTCATTACGATTATGAGGTCTGGCAAATGAATGTAAAAATAGCTTTCCTTAATGGAAAGCTGATTGAGGAAGTGTATATGACACAACCTGAAGGTTTCATATCCAAAGATAGCACAAAGGTGTGCAAGTTGCAAATGTCCATTTATGGACTTAAGCAAGCATCTAGGAGTTGGAATATCTGTTTTGATGAGACAATTAAAGATTTTGGTTTCATTCAAAACATGGATGAATCTTGTGTGTACAAGAAGGTTAGTGGGAGTAAAGTTGTTTTCCTATTGCTTTATGTAGATGACATATTGCTTATAGGAAATGATGTTTCCACTCTTCAATCAGTGAAGATTTGGTTGTCCAAGATGTTCTCCATGAAAGACCTTGGAGAAGCAACCTATATTCTGGGAATAAAGATCTATAGAGATAGATCTAGAAGGTTGCTAGGTCTTTCACAGTCTACATACATAGACAAAGTGTTGAAAAGGTTCAGCATGGATCAATCCAAAAGAGGATTCTTACCTATGACACATGGTGTAAGCCTTTCAAAGTCGATGTCTCCAAAGACACACGTTGAAAGGGATCACATGAGTAGAATTCCATATGCTTCGGCAATTGGGTCTATCATGTATGCTATGATATGTACTAGGCCCGATATATCGTGTGGTCTTAGTTTGACGAGCAGACACCAATCTAATCCTGGAGAGGGTCACTTGGCGGCTGTAAAGAATATCCTTAAGTACTTACGAATGACTAAGGATGCATTCTTGATATATGGAGATGGTGATTTACAAGTAAGAGGGTATACTGATGCCAGCTTTCAGTCCAATAAGGACGACTTCAAATCACAATCTGGCTACGTATTTACATTAGGTGGTGGGGCAGTTAGTTGGAAGAGCTCCAAACAAGAGACTACTACCAATTCGACTACTGAAGTAGAGTACATAGCAGCTTCTGAAGCAGCTAAAGAAGCAGTATGGATCAAGAAGTTCATCACTGAACTTGGAGTGGTGCCCAGCATTGTTGATTTGATACCTTTGTATTGTGACAACAATGGAGCCATTGCACAGGCAAAGGAACTACGTTCTCATCAACGATCCAAGCATGTACTTAGACGCTATCATCTGATTAGAGAAATCATAGATAGAGGAGATGTAAAGATAGAGAGGATTCCCATGGATCAGAACATAGCTGATCCACTCACTAAAGCGCTTTCCCAGAAGAAACATGATAAACATGTTGAGTCATTTGGTATTCGATACATGAATGATTGGCTCTAGTGCAAGTGGGAGTTTGTTAGTTTTGTGCTCTAGAGGCAATCACTTGTACCATGTATATTGCATATTAAATTAATAAGAGGCATTTTTTATCTTTCAGTTTAATTGTTATATCTAAATATGTGTACAAACTGTTAGATAAAGTCCCTAGTACAACACAGTGTTAAGGAAATCATGATAGAAATCATGATGTGAGATTCCTACTATACTATGCAGTGTTTGTACTTAAATAATCCCCAATCATAGTATTAATATGATGGGACATTATTAATACGCCAAGACTGGCACATGTTATATCTCTTGATTGGATCAAGAGGTGGTACTCATATCCGTGGGTATTGGGATACTCAGGATTAACGTGTGGATGCTTGTTTTGAAACAAGTTCATTGGATGACCTAGCTACGAGATAATCACTTGGATAAATATTTAGTGCCAGTGATAGAATCTCATTATAGCAAGTGTGCAAGTATCCTTAGACTTGAAATCTCCAAGGTACTTTGTTTATCGAGCGTTGTACTTTGATTCTAATCTTTGGAGTCTTATCTAGGACCGCCTATAGGATGGATATTGGGTACAATGTAAAGTAAACGAAAGTAGTTGAGAGGGTCAATAAAGGATTCACCACTCCTAATAGTAGGAGAGTATATCTCAAGGCCACTTGTAGAAATCATTACTCATGAAGTCCTTGGCCAAGGCGACTATGTGATGGAAATGGTTCCAATTGATACACATATTGAGTAATGGATTTCTTGAATAAGTACTAAAATATTCGGGCCAGAATTAATAATATTCTGGGGGGAGTTGGCACTAATTCCATGCTCTAGACCGAATGAGATATTGCATGGTGAAAGGAGTTTATTGCACTGATAATTTGCTATTGAAAGGTTCATGTCAAGCCACTTGACTTTCTGGACTTTTGGATGGTCAAGAGTCATTGCTAGATGTCGCTCTTGATATGCTAAATATAGATTTATTAATTAGAGAATTAATAAATTTAATCCTTTATTTTATTAAGGATTATTAATTTTAATATTGTTAGGATTAATTCATATTATGCTACCAATAAGACCAGGAAACCTAATGGGTCACACACAATAAAGGTTTGAATGCTCAAATATATTATTTGATAATATTGTGGGGTTAATTAAGAGAAGGGAATATATTTATAGGTGAATTATAAGTTTGTTATAATTTTGGGACCTAATTGTAATTAAGTAAACTTCAAGGACCAATTTGTTGACAATTGGACGTTGAATGACTAAGTTGCAATTTACGGTAATTATAAATTTATAAATATAAGGAAACGGTTTTCGTACGGTAAGAGATACAGACTATTCACGTAATAACAGAGAAACCGTTTTTCTGCCTCTCTCTTGATCAAACCTTAGCCGTCTCTCTTTTATTAATCAAACCCTAGCTTCCTAAATTCTACTAGCATAGAATTGTGAGATTGTGAGCGTTTGACCTTGTGTGGATTATCATTAGAGGGAGTTCTTTCTTGGACTTCAGTTGAGCTGCCTTAAACCGATTTTGTGATCCGAATCGCACCTGAGTTCTTAGAACAAGAAAATTTCAAAAATTCCGGCTTTAAGAGGTAATAAGCGTGATCTTCTCTTTTCCCCATTTCTACTGCAAACCCGTGATCCATGGCTTGGATTTCTTACTATTTTCCACTGCGTTTAATCTGATTATTTAATTTAGAAATCCAACAAGAATAATGTCTAGTTTAAATGTGAGGAAGAGGTGCAATACTTTGCCAAGATTTTTGGATTTTTGAGTGTTTTCAAATTTTGGCTAAATTTTTCTTATGTTTGTGCTTATTTTTATCAAATATGGTGGAGCTATTATTTTTCTTTTGATTTAGAATTTAGCTTAAGACTTATTTGGTTGAATGTGGGCTTATTTAAGCTTGTATATTAGGTTGGATATGGGCTAAGTTTTGAGTTAACCTTATTTATGCTCTAGTGGATGATGTGAAACTTTGTTCTTTAAGAATTGATGTAAGTGATGTGATGATGTATAAGTGGATATTGTTGATTGGTTCTTGTTATGTGTTATTATCTACTTCGGGGTAAAAGCAAATAGAGTAAAACGTAGGATGTAATGCTACAATATACCTATCGAAGTAAGAAGAAAAAATGACAAAGAATGCAAGTGCCTTTGTCTGGTTACATTACGTTGACCCAAAAAAAAGTGTGGAAGAGAAAAAAATAGTAAAGAATGCAAGTGCCCTTCTGGTTGAATTGGCTTGAGGGAAAAAAAGAGAAAACAATGAGAGATAAAAGAGATGAGAGATGAAAAGAAAGAAGAAAGAAAAAGAATGAGAGCAAGAACAAGAGAAAAAATTTGGAAAAAGAAATATTTAAAAAAAGAGATGCTCCTATTTTGCTATCTCAAATACCTTATACTACAATATCTCCAAGCCATGGAATTTGAATTGGTTAGATAGTCTTAGCTTATATCAATCATATTGTTTCATATTCTTGACTTAAGGAATGGAGTAAATCTCATTGAATGAGTATAAACGTGATTAACTCAACTTCAATGACTTTGGTTATGTCTAGCTTAATATGTGAGTGTAAATGGAATTAGCTTGGCTGGATATGTATTAAGTTGGATTTTGAAGTTAAAGGGAGGATAATATTTCTACCATCTTTGCCAAATTATTGTATTAGTTTGCTACTTTACTTGAAGTATTTTTATTGGTTAACGTAAGGACAAGGTAACATTTAAGTACAGAGGAGTGATGAGTGTTGATTTTGTCTATATTTTCTAGGTCATTTGTGTTACATTTGTTAAGAATTCATGTATATATGACTATTTAAAGCTACTTTTTTTTACCATCTTTGGTATAGAGTTTGAGAAATGAAGAGATGGAGTTAAAAGACAGAGGAAAGTAGAGGTTGAGCGGTTCCTTCTGCATGTTGGAAGAAAACTGTAGGAGTAGAGCAGACTCTGAGTGGTACCACTGGGAGTGCTCTAGGCAGTGTCGTTTAGTGTCGGGAGAACTAGATTTTTCATATCGAACAGGGCCATTTGGTGCATGCTAAGTAGGGTACTCTCTTCATAGAATCCTTTTCTGCATTGATTTCTTGTGCAATTTTTAGAAATTAAAAACATTTAAATAGAGGATTAACAGAAACCCTAAGGTGGCTGGAGTTGGAGGCTCTAACTTGACATCTAACAAGTGGAGGATAAGGTCGAGAGGTAACAATAAGAAGGTTCTTGGTTGAAGAAATGAGTGTTGTTCAAGAGAGAATTAGAGAAGACGAAGAACCCAAACTTATCTATGAGTTTTCTTCTTTCTCTCTTTTGTATTTTCGTTTGTTGATATGTATTGATTTTTTTAATTATATATAGATGGTTTAACCCAATAACTCGAATCTTGTATTGAAGTGCCTTTAGATTGATTGATTGTTATTCATGATATTTGATTACTCGATTTCAATGTATTGAATTGATTATTCCAAACTAATTGATTCAGTGTCTATTCTCCTTTAATTGACTCGAGAGATGATATTGGAGGATAGAACTAGTAATCAAGGAGCGATGAGGCACCTAGAGATAAAGGTATTACTTTCTTCCAGAATGTTTTAAGGGCTTTAGATTTAATACATCCAATAAAATAGAGATATCTATTAATTAAACTAAAGAGTAGGAAGTCCATAACTTGTGAAACAGTGGAATTGTTATTGTAACTCATGTTGGTATTAGATAAGTAATTTGATCGTCCAATATTACTTGTCTAGTTCTTGGGATCTTCCACCTAATTACATATCTTTTACTATTTCTCTTCACTTCTTGATATTCTTATTGCCTCTTATGTGTTGGTAAGATTGTAAATGTATTTTACAGCTTTAGTATTTGTAAATATATCTTCTCTATGTGCATTGATTGACTAGACAATAGGAAACGAGGGAGTAATAGTACTTACCTTGTCTCTTGGGTTCGATACTTGCTATTAGAACTCTATATTATGCATGATAGGTGCACTTGTCTAAAGTGTATTGTGTGAGTAATTTTGACATTTTATTATTTCAAACGTATGTTGAGTATTGTATTTTCTTATATCACATGTATAACACACAACAATAAGTCTCTTCACTTGAAGAACAAGCTTACTATATCTTTAAAGAAATTAACAAGGACCACGTTATGGAATTGTCGTCATTAGATAATCTCTTGAAGTCTTTCTTTACTAAGACATATGAATTTGATAATACCAGATCCACTTCTTCAAGAAAAGTCTCAAAGGAGTCCTATGCATAATTGCTTTCTGTACTAGCCAATATTTAGATGATGCCGAAGCTCAAAATGGTGACCTCATAAATCAAGTTGAGGCAGATAAAGCCAACTTACAAAGAGTTTAGGATGCTATTTTTTGATTTCGTGACAACGTTGTTGCTCTCAAAAGGAAGCTCAAGCAATCAAAAAGAGATGAGACAAGCTTTCAACTACTCCTGAGGAAAAGAATGGGCAATTTTTAGAAATGGAGTCCGCTTGTTCTATTAGTGTTATATCCTAGAGGCAATCATTTGTACATTGTATATGACACATTTTATTTTAATAAAAGACATTATTTATCTTACAGTATCTTTTGTTTACTTTTGTGTGAAATAACTGTTAGATGAAGTCCCTAGTACAACACCGTGTTAAGAAAATCATGATAAAGATTATGATATGATATTCCTACTACATTGTATAGTGGTAGTACTTAAATAGTCCCTAGTCGTAGTATTAATGAGATAGGACATCATTAATGCGTTAAGACTAGCATGTGTTAAACTTCCTGATTGATCAGGCGGTATTTTTCATATCCATGAGTATTGAGATACTCAAAGTTAATACGTGAATGCTTGTTAACAGAATAAATACATTGGATTACCTAGCTATGAGATAATCACGGGGATAACTATTTAGTGTCAGTGATATAATCTCAATATAGCAAACGTGCAAGTATCCTTAGACTTGAGATCTCCAAGGTACTTTGTTTTCTGAGCATTGTGCTTTGATTCCAATCTCTGGAGCCAGATTGAGGGCCGCCAATGGGATGATATTGGGTACATTGTAAGTTAAATGAAAGTAGTTGAGAGGGTTAATAAAGGATTCGCCACTCCTAATAGTAGGGGCGAATATCTCACGGTCATTTGTAGAAATTACTACTCGAGAAGTCCTTGGCCAAGGCAACTGTGTATTGGAAACAGTTCCAATTGATACACATCTAGAGTAGTGGGTTTTTTGTACAAGTACTATTATATTCAAACCAAAATTAATACATACATACATACATACATACATACATATATATATATATATATATATTCTGGAGGGAGTTGGCACTAATTCTGTACTCCAGACCGAATACGATATTGTATAGTGAAAGGAGTTAATTGCACTATAGTTTGTTATTGAAGGGTTCATGTCAAGCCACTTAACTTCCTGGACTCTTTGGTTGTTATGATGTGTTGCTAGATATTGCTCATAATCTGTGAAATATGAGTTTATTAATTGATGAATTAATAAACCAATCCTGATAAGAATTAACATGTTAATTCTAATTAATTATGGATTATTAATCTCAAAGATGTTTGAATTAATTCATGTTCGCTACCAAATGATTGGGAAACCTAATAGGTCACACACAACAGAGGATTATATATTTAAGATGTTATTTGATAACATAGTGGGGTTAATTGTGAGAAAAAGTTGTTGTGGCCAAATTATAATTAGTTATAATTTATGGACCAAATTATAATTGTAAGAACTTAATGGTTCCAATCACAATTAGAGAATTCTAATTGTTTTAGAATTCTCAAATGGAGTGTTTTCAGTAAAGTTTTGTGATATATGTGATATATACACGATTCCTATTGGGGAGAGCTATTCACGGCAAACAACATCCTCAAAATCCTTCTCTTCTTTTCTCTTTCTCTCGTTGTTCTTCTGCAAATAAGAAAACAAAAACCCTAGCTACCTTTTTAGTTTTCTACTAGCACAGAAACATCTTGGTGCTTGGGAGTGACCCTCGTGTGGACTACTGTTAGAGGTGATTGCGTACTGTGATCACAGAGGCACGACAATCAACCTGTATGTGATCTATTAGCGTCAAGGGGATTACTGGATTGCACTACAATCGTCAGACAGGAAGGAAAATTTTTGTTTTCAGACGCTCAAATATAAGGTAAAGCCATTACCTTTGTTACTTGTTAAACTTGTTTTAAGTCATATGCTTGTGATCTTGGGACTTGGATTTCTTAGTTTCCGCCACAGTAATCGTTATTGTGATATAGAAATCCCATCATGTTCTACTATCAAAGAAGAGCTTGTTTCACTTAAAAACACTATTACATTAAGTGAAAAGGATGAAGTATTGAAGAAGGTAAGATAGTACTTGGTGGCAACTCAATAAGATGTAGAAAATTTTAAGTTCTTTTCTTGTTGTATTTGAGGACTTCATATTGCCCTTAAGCAATTTTTTCCCTTTGGTCTTGTAAAACAAGATTACTTTCTTGTCAGCATCAACAATATATTTCTTTAATTTTCTCTCAACTTTATGTATGTATGTATGTATGTATGTATGTATGTATGTATGTATGTATGTATGTATGTATGTATGTATGTATGTATGTATTTCGATTTATTACAAATAAGATTCTAAAATCACAACCTGCAATAAATCATAACTTTATTACAACAAAAGAAAAAATAGGAAATGGTAAAAGGATATAAATGAACTTAGAAGTTTCCTTCTAAGTTACTTATGTATCTAAAGAATAACTTAAGAATCAAGTCAAATGTAGTTTACAATAGATAGGTATGGTTTGACGGGTGCATTATTTATAGTTTTAACTCATGCGGGCCAGGAGTATACGTTTATTTACCAACTTGGACTTGATAGAGTGTTTCAGCAGTTTAACCATGTATTGCACTATTGGCGGTTATCTTTACATAGTTTAAACTCATACAGGCCATGAGTAATGATAAGTGCTAATTTTGTCTATATTTTCTAGGTTCTTCGTACTATATTTGTGTTGAAATCATACTTAGATAAATACTCACCCACTCTTTTTACCTTATTTTGTGTAGAACTTGTTGGATGATTATATGATGAAGAATCAAGATGAAAAGAGCTGAAAAAGCCCAAAAAATAAGCTAAAAAGGACCTAAGTGGTGCCATTTAAATTTAGAGAAATTAGATTGCCGAACTTCAGAGAGTAAGCGGTACTATTCAAGTTGATGTAGGCGGTACCGCCTAAAAAGAAAAACTCCAAGTAGCACCGCTCGGGTTGAGAAAAACTATAAGAGAAGTAGCGTCACTTGGGGACTTAAATGGCACAACTAAACTTCGCAAAAAGCCATACTTCACAAAACTTACACTTTAAATAGTCAACTTTTAGTCCTAAAAGTAGTTTTTGGGCTTGAAAAACCTCAGAGAACCCCTAGAGATCTCAAGGAAATATCAAGAGAAGAGGGATTAAGGAGAATCTTGGAGAGGAGGAGAAGAGTTACTCAGGAAGAACTCAAGGAAGAAGAAGAAAGAAGCTTGCTTAGTTATAGGTGTCTTCTTTCCTTTTCTTTGTAATCTATTGACAATTTTAAGTTTAATTATTTTAATTATAATTAAGAGACGAACCCTAAATTTGTGTTCTTGAAATGAATTTCTTTTAGATCTATTGATTTCAATTACTAGTATTTGATTACTTGGGTATTATTGTATTGATTTGATTGATTGATTATGTTAATAGATTGGTTTGCTTCTAATGAATTTGAGAGTGGAGTTAGAAGTTAAACACCTAATTGATTGATTCAATATTTTTTCCCACCAATTAACTCGAGAGAGAGGTTATGGATTTGAACTTGGTAATCAAATTGTCTACAATATTGCCTAGAGATAGAGATATTGTAACTTCCAGATTTAATTGGGATTCTTATTTTTAATACTTTCTAGATTAAATGTGTGAAGTAGATATGCCCATTAATTTGATAGAAATTGGGATTTTATAACCCAAGAGTAAGTGAAATTCATAATTGGAGTCACACCGATGCTTGAATTGGGAATTGATAGTCTTAATTGTATTTTTTTTTATTTCACATAGAATTGGGAGAATTTCTTTTTTACATAGTTTTTCTCCTTATTCTAACTCCTTGATATACTTTGTGATTTTTCATATATGAACTTAGTACTGATAGGAATCTATCCAGGATACAAGACACATCTAAAGAAAGGGAATGGAAAGTCAAGACTTGTTTTAAATCTCCATGGAAACATTCAACATGCAAGAAGTTTCGGGAGCATTTTCAAACCATCCAAGCATATAAGCCAAAAGCCAAAAAGATTGTCAAGAGATGGGTAGTGAAAGGAGCTGTAAAGGAAATACAAAAGGAACAACTATCCAAGTGGAGAATCAAGCCAATATTGAAACAAGGATTGAAGACCAGAGAACTAACAAGAAGAGCTCGAGATGACCAATATTTCATTTGAAAAATCAAGAGAACACATGACAAGGGAATGGAGGTCAAATGTGCAAGAATTGGAGTGCCCAAAGTTGACACGGCGCCATCCCAAATCGACCCACCATATGCCAGCTGTGATCTGCAAATTTTCTCAACTTTTTGACACACGCACTGTTCCAGTAGAATGGACCTGACACTGGCCCTACTAGCCTGACCTGGCACTGGCTGTGGACTGGTAAATTTGCGAAGTTTGTTCGGTCTTTTTGCATATGAGTATTGTTTCTCCAGAGTAGACCTAGCGCCACCCTTAGAAGGCCAACCCGGCACCACCCCTATTCTGGATTCTGAACCCCTGACATTTTATAGCTATTTTGGGGTTATTTTATAATATTTTCTAAGTAGTTAGGGCAAGACATCTATATATATATATATATATATATATATATATATATATATATATACCATTATAACATTGTAAACTAAGAACCTTGGGAGGCATATGAAATTATGAGTTCAAGAACTCTTTGAGAGTTTTGGAAAGGGTGATCCTCTTGGGCGATGTTCATTAAAATCAAGACTAAATCAAAAGATTTAGTCCCACTTTTAATCTTATCTCTAAATCTTAAGGGATAATATAAACTTCATCTCTATTCTTATGTGTTAGGTTACCTAGTGTGTTTGATAGGATTAGGTTAGGTGCCTTCAAATTCCTATCCTTAGTGTTCTAATCTCTAGTTAGATTAGGGTGTTAAGGTGTCTTTGAAGTATGATAGATTTGCATGATCTCAAGAGTGTTAATTGCTTTGCATTTTGGTGTTCTTGTGGGTGAGTTTGTTAGGATTCTTGTTTTGAGTTCAATCCACAATAATTGGTGCTTCCCAAGATTATATCAAGTACTCTCTAGTGTACTAACTTTATTTACTTTATCTTTTTAGTTTGTCGGCTACATAATAAGATTAAAGCAAAGTAAGGGTACTTATCACTTTTTCTAAGAATTCGATACTTGCTATTCCATGTACTACATAATAGATATACTTGTCTAATTGTGTAGTTTTGGAATTTAGTATTTTTAATTAAAACTTGATTGGTTGTGGATTTTGTTGATAATAATTCTAATGCTAAAGAACACACAATAAGTAACTTGCAGTTTATGCCTGTACAGTTGAGGAGCATCCAATTTTGCATAGTATCGCTTTAAAAATTTAGCCGTTGATTGGACCAATTCTCAATCCATCTTTGGTAATATATATATATATATATATATATATATATATATATTGTGTGTAAGGTCTTCGGGGATTGATTTTTAATGAATTTTGTGGCTAAAAATAGGAAAAAATTACAAGATCCAAGTGTGACTTAAATAGTGATTTTTAGTAAGAAAACATAAACCTAACTTAAAATGCTAGAACCCTAGGCCAAAATAAAGGCCCTAGAACTCAAGAATAATGAATCAAGTCTTTGAAATCACAACCAAAGACCTTTGATTCAACAAGAAATCAAGAACACTTTGAAGAAGAGATTTAAGAAACCAATTTGACCCCTAAAAAGAACCTTAGATTATCAAGAAACTAAGATCCACTTAGCAAGCAAATTGATCTATCCTAAAGGGGTTTATAGAGTAAATTCATGCGAAATGACTAGACCCTAAGAATAGTGTTAATGATTATGGGAAGTACCCAGGAGGAATTACCTCTCAAAGCTCTCTTAAAAGACTTCTTAAATTCTATTCAATATCCAAAAATTACAAATGAAGTGCTATAATGGCATATTTATAGCTAACTTAACCTAATTTAAGGGAAATTAAATCTTAGCAATTCAAACTAAAAACAAGTCTAAAATACGCCTATTACAAGATAAAAGTTGTAGGAATTGAAAACATGACAAAACAAAATAAAAATAGAATTTCAACAAAATGCAGAAGCCAACCCAAAGTGAGCTGACACCAGTTGTACTAGTGAGGCTGACACCATCAGTGTTCTAGACAGGGAATATTTTTGTTCCAGTGATGAGTCGGCACCGGTTGCTTGGGTTGAGCCAGTGTCGGTTCTATTCTGGTCTTCCACAGTTGGCTTTCCTTTTCTCTTCAGCCTCCTCTTGTGCTCATTTGGCCTTCCACATGAATTGTTGTTCAAGCTTTGATCTTCTTGGCCTTTCTTTGATCCTCTATTACTTGACAACTTTCTTGATTTTGATTCTTGGTTTATCTTCTTGAGGTTTTTCAATCATCCTTTAAGTAGCCACCTTTTTACAATCTCCATATCCCTTGATTTGGTAGCTTTTGTTACTTGAATCCTCTATTGAAAGCCTTCTTAATTTGAACTTTTTCTTGGCACCATGAAATGTGGTTTGAATCTCTATCACCCTTCTTTGAATAAGCCATAGTTCTTGGACAAATTCCTATCAATTCCCCCTTCTTTGCATGGATTTGTCTACAAATTAACTTCTGCATAAGATTTCAAACAAGAATTTTTGTGGTGAAGATAAAATGGTAGCTAATGTTCTTCCACATTGATATGGGCTAAATTCATCACTATTTTCCTAGGTATCTAAGATTATTTTGAGATACTTTTGTTGTAATAGCTAAGAATATTCCTTCATATTTGACATTTTACTTGTAAAAAGTATTTTTGACAAATTTTTACAGATTTAAGTAGATTTCGAGCAAAAAGTGAAAGATTCCAAATTGTACCCGACGCCAAGTCCAGTTAAGGCACCCGACGCCCAGTTTGTTCTGAAAAAAGAATAATTTCAAGCAAAACTAGATTGGACCTGGCGCTAGGTTGGTTGAACGGACCCAGCGCTAGGTCCATTCTGATCAATGTCGGTGGGTTTTCCTTTTTAGAGCAAATTTTGGCAATTTTAGTTTGATTTTTTTGGGAACTCTTTCAACTACGGAAAAGGACTCTTGCAGACACTTTTTGGCAATTAGAACTCCTATAAATATAAGAAAATAACATTGTACAAGAGAGTTTTCATTGTTTCAATTCTTTAGTGTAATATCTTTAGAAAATTCCTAGAGAAACACCAAGATTTAGGAGGATCAAGGAGAATACTTGGAGAAGAAGAGGAGGTTGCTCGAAAAGGTTTCAACAAAGAAGAAGAATGCTTACTTATCTATAAGTGGTTTCTTTTTTCCCTTCTTTGAAATTTATTGACAATTTGAGATTGATATTTTAATTATCTTTAGAGGATATTCTTTTAGATTCATGATTTTATATTAATTTTAGTTCTTTGATCAATTTATTGCTATTTTTGGTAGTTGATTACTTGAGCATAATATCTTGTTGGATTAATTAGTTCTCTTCTAATTAACTTGAAAAACAATGTTAGGAGAGAATGTCCAACTAATTAATTTAATACTAGTTATTCTTAACATGCTTGAAAAAGAGGTTAAGGGTAAAGACTAAGTAATCAAAGATTTATTGGTGATTGTTAGAATGTAGATTCATTGACTAATTTTATACTTAGATCACCTAGAATATAGGGATTTGTGTAAGGATTGATTTTAATGCATCTTTTGGGTAAATTGGTCGAGATAGAATATGTTCACTAATTTAATTAGAAGATAATGATTCCGTGGATTGCAAACGAAATGGGTTTATCTTAATCCTTCATGATGCCAAGATAATAATGAATTGAGAGAATTACTAGACAATCATTATTTTGTATTCAAGAATTTCTTTCTATTTACATGTATTTTCTCCTTATTCTCACTCCTTAATTATCCTTGTGACTTTTCTTGTGTGACCTATTTTTCTCTAGTATATTAGGTTAGTAGGTTATTTATTTCTATTCTTTTATTTTGTTGGCTAAACAATAAAGATTTGGGTAAAGTAAAGTAAGAGTCTAAGTTCTCGTGGATTCGATACTTGCTATTTCCTATATTATACGATGGGTATACTTGTTCATATGTGTGGTTTTAGTGGTTGGAATTTTAATTAAAACTTGATTAATTGTGAAATTTGTTGGTAATATTTTCTACACTAAAAAACACACATCAAGTTTTTGGCACCGTTACTGGGAAATGGCCACTATCAAAAACACTTGAGTCTCGTTAATTTGGCTTTGTTATATTTGTAAATATAATTTTTATGTCTAGGTAGTTTATTAATATTTCTAATTTGTGTATTTTTCTTTCCTTTATTTTTCTGTTATTTTTGTTTTTTTATTTTTATTTTCGATTTGATTTTTTTTTCTTTGAGTGCAAGATTCAAAACATCCTCATGAACAATTATTCATGGGCACAATGTCAAATGAGCTATAATGATAATATGTTGGTAAGGTTGCAAGCTCGGATTAACGCTTTTAGCGATACGTCACTTGAAGCTTTAATCAAATCCTTTGTTGCCAATACAAACACGTCTATTAGGTGCCATTAAGAAGCTTCCCAACAATTGAGCTATCAAAGAACACAACTAGTCAAATTGGTTGAAGATGCCATAAAAGCCTATACACTTGCACAAGGGGACCCTCCTAGGAGAGGAGAGAGGATATGAGGAACCATTGTCCAGTGTGATGGGAAAAATTTTCTATTCTAATCTATGCTCTAATATTTCTAATTTTTCTTTGTCACATGAGTTTATAGGTTTAATGCATATTTATTTGGATATAAAAATCATATAAAAATAATCACATTTTCAATCAATTTTAAATTAAAACGTTTACCACAAATTACACATATGAGCAAGCGTATTCATCATTAACATAGCATAGGGTTCAAACGAGTGTCGATCCTCTAGGAACAAGTATGCATTAATCCCTTTTCTTTCATTGTCTAACCGACTCGACAAAGAAAAAAAGAAATGAAATAAAATAAAATAAAATAAAATAAAAATATATACATGTCAAAGATGGAGAAGTATGTAACTCAAACCATTATTTTAACAAACATGATCTTAAAGTACTTAACCATTATCATAACTAATGATTTTCTTGGCATTATAAAGGATAAAGGTAAATTCACTTCTTTGGCCAATCCATGAAATCGCTATCTTCTAGATATGTAACACCCCGCTACCTAGGCCCTCCCGGGGCCGGGGATGTCTTCTCGTCCAAAGGATAAGGCGTCTTTATAACTAGGTCACACGAATAAAATAGTGGAATAAAATAATACTTTAACTTAAAATTTATTACATCCCAAGAATAAATCCATAAACAAAATTATCCACTCTCAACTCCCCAAAGCAATACATAAAAAAAAAAATAAATGACAACATTCTCTTCCAAAGCAGATAACACTAGCCACTCATCCCCACAACAAGATCGACCTGAAATCATAGTAAAAAAGTGATGAGACAGAAATCTCAGTAAGTTCGTGTGTGCTTTAGGTGTTCAGTGAAAACAGTTCGTGGATGCAAAGTGTGAAATCTTTATAAGAGAAATATTGCCAAGCAATAAACATTAGTCAAAAGCAAGACTGGTGTTTTCCTCTTTTTGAAACCATACAAGTGCACAATAAAATCAACTACTCAAAAAGGGTGGTCATGGGTTACCACACGTTGGGCCCCATGTCCACATGGTCAGTATGCCACACTTTGTGCATACTGCCGGTCAGAATGCCACACTTTGTGCAGACTGACAAAAGGTAGGTGATCAGCTAACCGGGCAAGATACTCCTCATTCTCTATACTCAAATAATAACTGGGTGTCCATTCCGGCATAACACAGTTACTTGACTGAAATAAAACTGCTAACTCGGACCAACATGACTAAGTAGTACTGACGTTTCTCTAAGTTGAGCTTATCTTCTGGAGGTGGCCTCCTGCCAGAAGACTCACTCTTGCTCTTCAAAACTAGTACTACTAGCTTTCCCTTATTGAGTACTTAACGTAACGAATCCCACTTGGAAAAAATGAACAAAATATAGTTCCACTTGAAAATGGCAATTAAGGTTTTCCAAAGTTTGAGGCAAAACTGGTTTTAGAAAGAGTCTTAGGTTTTTAGTAAAACCGCCACTTGATTTGCAAATAATTTATTTGTCTAAAATGAGAATGGAAATAATCCTCAATTACCTTTACAAAAATGAGTGACCATGCACTCTACATTTGGCTTGCTATAAAAAAAAAATCATTTTTCATCAAACAGGTTTTATGTAGGAGCTTACCTGATTCTTGCTCACAACAAAAGGTCTCCAATAGCTGACCTAACCCCGCATGGAGTAAATACAAACCACAATCAAACTCAAGCCTAAAATCCACTTTCACAAATAAACTAACTCAACTCACTACTTACAACCATAATCCTAGTGTCCCAAGCTTTAAGGCCAAAAAATAAATAAAAATGTTTATAAGCAAGGCTAATTTTGATATTTAAAATAATTAGAGTTTTGGGAAATAGGTACTAATAAGTTGAAGGTTTAAATCTTGCTAAAATAATTTAGAGTTTATTTGATGAAAAATCCTAGGTGGTACTAGGTAAAATAATAATTTATTAATAATTAATTGCTAAAAAATAATTGATAATTAAAATTAGTTGAAAATAAATTTTAACGAGTCTTGATTGAAAAATACTAAATAAATTTTAGTAGGTTTTGGTTAAAAGATAATAATTAAATTTTAATAGTAAATATTTTTACTTATTATGATTATTTTCATAAAAGGCTTTATTTGATATTATCATTTTATATATAATATCTATATATTTTATTTTTCTAGCAAAAGCTATTATTTATTTGACTAAAATATCCTTATTATATATAATAATCCAAATCTACCATTTCTAGGGTTTTTCAAAAGTACTAGCCAAAAATCATAATATTAAATATTTTATTGAAGAAATAAAATTTAGCTTAGGGACAACTAGGTCATGATCACAATTCTATTGCTAACCACAATCATGAACATTTACAACCCTTCAATTAATCAAATCATCCAAATCATGCATATAAGCATAGATCTAACGATATCAAGACATGATCTAACCTTTTCTAGCATAAATATAACCATAGCTTTAATAATCACACAAGAATATAAATCCTATTCACCAAAGGTGACATAATCTCTAGCATACTTGATCATGAAGACATGCATCAAACCCTAGAACACCAAACATTCAACCAAGATAATCAACTCATGCATAAATCCCACCTCCTTCATATTCATACATATATTCATGCTTCAATCTCAACAACACATACTCAAATCCTATTCATAATCCATCTTCTACTAATAACGTCCTAGAGATATGAATCTAGAACTTACAAGGAGGGTTGAAAAGGCTTACTTGATTGGTGAGTACCTTGAAGGAGTTTCGAATGGATCTCAACTCCTAGATGCCTAGATTTGTCCAAGAGAGATGAAGAAAGCATGGCCATTGGTGAAGAAGTCATTCGGCCAAGAGGGAGAGGGTGTTCGGCCAAGAGAGAGAGAGAGAGAGAGAGAGTCCATTAGTATGTTTATTCATATATATATTCATTAGAGATCAAGATTGGAGAAGATGAAGTTGTTAGAACAAACCGACCTTGAAGGTGTTCTTGAGTCTTCACAAAATTTCTGGTTTTTGATCCAAAAGTGCAAGTTGAATTTTGTAGTTTGATGTTAAAAATGGTACAGATACACTCACAGCAATGAATATATGAAATCTGGAATTTTTAGAGGTAGTTTAAAGTGATTTGGAGAGGTATTAGGTGAAAGAAAGGAGTAGGTGTTCTTGGTGTACTATGTGTTCTTGAAGGTTGAAGAGAGTAGAGAGCTTTTGGATGGGAGGCTGCCAAAATTCTGAAGAGAGTAGGGCTGCCGAATTGTTTGTAGGGTTTAGGAAGATGATTTTTTAGTTTGGAAAGAAAAAGGAAAGGCTAGTTGTTGAAATCCTTAAAGAATATTTTTGGGAAGCAAATTTAGAAACTAGATATAACAAGAATATCTTTGATTATGGGAATCTGCCATGGACGAATTTTGGAGCAGTATTTCGGCTGAATGAAAGCTGATTTAAGGAGGCTAAGGGTGGCCAAAATTAAGGAGTATAATGGTGAAAGGAAGGTATGGTTGTTTGAGGGATATTTTATGGAAGGTTGCTAAATCATGGTGGCTGAAATTTTTGGTATCCAAATCTAGGCATGATTGCAGAATTTTTTTGGAAATCTTTTAGGCAGGCATGACTGGATTTTTCGTGCAGAACTTAGGGAGGATAATGGAGTTCAGTTAATGGAGGTTTAAGGGTGCTTTGTGCAGAAAAATGATGGAGTTTTGGCTAGGAGAGAATTAGGAAACAAAGCTGGAAAAACTACTGCACAGATTCGCTACTTGCTAGAATTTTCTGGGCAATTTTCGGCTGCCCTTTTCCAGATGGTTTGCAAGGAGTTTGAAGGGGAATTTCAGGGTCTTTCAAGGCTGGTTTCTAGCCTTCTTCATGGAGGAAAAACATGGCTAAGGTTCTGAACAAAAATTGGAAGAAAACAATTTGGTTTTGGACCTCCAAAGCTGCGATTTGCCCAGGGATTTTTCTGGTTTTGCACCACCTTTGTGCAGTCTGAAAATAGCCAGAAAAATCCAGATTCTAAGCTGATCAAAAGGGCCATTTTCTGGCAGCATTTGGGAGGGAATAATGGTTAAGAATTTTGACACCTTGAAGGCACACAAAGCTGGAAAATTTTCAGTTCTATGCAGGAAGAGAAATGAACCTAGTTAAAGTGAATTTTTATAAAGTTCACTAAGGAATTTAATTCACTTGAAATCTTTCCCCCTCTTCCATTGTTTTGGTCCATATGATGTCCTTTACTAAGACATTTCTAACCTTCAAAGCCATAGCACATTGCTGAAATTTTTCTTGAATAAAATTGGCTTGAACAAAATGAACAAACTAATGAATTGAGAAATAGGAAAAATTAAGGATCAAGAGGAAATGAATTCCCCTTAGGAATTTTGTGTAGAGCAAAAGAGTAGGATTTGAATACTCCTATCATGTCTCTCTTAGGACAACATTTCTACCCTACTCAAAGCTCATAAGGCCGAAAATATTACTTCCCAAGCAAAAATAAAATTTAACCAAGCTAAAGCTCCTATGATGGAATTTGAACCCAAGACCTCAAGAATTAATTCTAAGGCTCTAACCACTAAACACAACCACTCTTATTCTTATTTCCTCTCCAAAATGCTTTTCCTATTTAATTCCCAAGTTATCTCCATATTTTCACCTCAAGAAAAAATTACCATTTTGCCCTTCTCACTCAATACTCACAATCAAGCCTTCGAGACAATAAAACTCAAATCCAAAGCACATAAAATCATATAAAAATATATTTAAACATGAAATAAAATATTATATGCATCCCAACCCCCTTACTCTAAGGTTGGTTTTGACCGGGGATTCACAAGATAAATTAGCATCACTTGGTCTGTCTCAACTAACTATCCAAAAGACGCATTAAACACAATCCTTGATTAAATTTCCTTGGTCTGAAAAATTTAAAGCATGAAATTAATCAATGAATCCTTGGTCTGGTAAACATTAATTAATCTTTAATTACTCAATCCTCAGCAATTAACCCCCTTGGTCTAGAAAGTTAACAGCCAATAAATATGGAATTAATAAATTGCAACCACCATTAACCCCTTTGGTCTAGCAAGTTAATAGAAAGAAACAACCAATTAATCCCGTAATAAGCACAAGTAATTAAATACCAAGAAAAACAGTCAATTAATCAAAAGATCAAATAACTCTAAAAACCATGAATATCTAAAACAATGTCAAATTATAATAAAACAATTAACATATCATTGTTCAAGAAAAAAGAAAAAGAAAGTAAAAGAAAGCACTCATAGACAATCCTCCTTCTTCTTCCTTTGAAAACCTTCTTGAATAACCCTCCTTGAATTGAAGAATTCCTCATTTGATTTGAGTGATTTTCTATGATGATCTATGAATCCTCCTGTTTTTCTCTTGTGTTTTTCATCTATTTATAAGTTTAGAAAGTGCCTAAACTCGTTGGTGTAAGGTTATTGGCCGAGTAGAAGTAGGAAGATACTAAAATTTCACAGATTACTAGAAACAGCGTAGAAAAATCAAAATTTCATCTTATCCTCAGAGCACAGCCGGCGCCGCCTTGGTTGCTGGAGCCAGCGCCGGTTGTGTTCTGTTTCTTCAATCGTTCACTGATTTTTTTTTTTTATTATTTTCATGCAATGTTATCCAGAGTGCAGTCGGCACCGCTTTGGGTCTGTTCTGGTCTTGTTTCATAATTTTTTGTTACCTCGAAGTTCGTGTTAGCAGCTCATGGCTGGCGCCGGTTCCTCTGCCCTGTCCGGCGCCGCCATGGTTCTGTTTGCAACATTTTTGCTTTGGTTTACTTCTAAAATCTGATATAATGAACAAAATACCTTTCCAATGGTAAAATCTCAAATATGAAGGAATATGACTAGTTATTGAATAGAATGTATCACAAAAGAACCTCAAATAACTAGGAAAAATATGACTAATTTAGGCCCTATCATATTCCCCCACACTTAGCTCTTTGCTTGTCCTCAAGCAAAGTATCAAAGACAAGTAGGAAAAACACAAGGTTTGATACATCACTCAATCAATTTCAAAATAATATCTTCAATGCTTCCTTTATTCAAGAACATAAAACACATGCTACTACATCTTTCACAACAAATGCAATACTTATGTAAGTGAATAATGACTCAGTAGAACCATCTTAATATTTAACAATATTCTCAAAGCATTGGAAAGAATTTAGTTCAAAAAGAATATGCATTCCATAAACTTAATCTTCATACATTCTCTCCACTAATCCAAGACATATCATGATTCTACACAGGTCAAGTAAGACTTTCAAGTTTGTAATGTAAGGCTAGAGGCTTGTAATATAGCTTGTCAAATGAAGGATATAGGAGAATCAAATATCAAAAACTCCGAGAGTTCGCAAGAAAATGATAAACAAAATGTATCAATAATTTCCAACTCTTCTAGCTCTCTTATTCCAAAATCAATCAAAACCCATAACCTTGTGTAGCAATTACAATTCAACTCAAGCAAATCTTGCATTTTCTCTTCCTTCATCAACTCTTCTCTATTTTTCACAAGATCACTCGACTTTTCAACAATGGTGTGACGGACTTGATATGAACTCAACTTTTACAGCTTAATCACCATTCCTCTTCTGATCATTCTTTTCTTTTTTCTTTCAAATTTTTTCTCTTTTCTTTCTTTTCTCTCTTCTTTTTTCTTTCACTGCTGCTGTTCTTTTCTTTCTCAGTTTCTTTCTTTCCATCTTTTTATTTTTTAGCAGCTTTTTGGTTTTCTCTTCTTGTTTTCAATCTTTCTTCTCTTTCTTCTCTTTCTTCTTCCAACTCAACACAACTATTGATACATGACTAAAAGTAACAAGTCGTGATCTTTCTTCAAGTATTCTCCCTCAACATTCTCCTTTATGTACTTTTATCCATCAAGAGCAATCAAAGATTTGGAAGAATTATTCAAACTCTAAAAAATAAGTAATGGACAAAGTATGTGATAACGGGTTTTTAAGAAAGAAATTCACCAATTTAGGCTCAAAATAGGTATTAGGGATAATATTAAAATAGATAGGCTTGACAAACTCAAACTATCCAAAGAATGCCTATTACCGTCATCCCTAAGTTAAATCATGAATGTCTTTCTTATTTCACCTCAAGAGGTATTAAAGTAAGTTCTAGAATGCTCAATGAATTTTAGTAGAAAAACAGGTTTAAGAACAATGTAAAGCATATGATCAAGAACTACTTTGTCCAAGTGCATACAAAAAGTCATGCATAAGCCATAAACGATATAGAACATATGCTCTATAATCCATCATAAAGACATGCATTAAAAATACAGTTTGAAATCTCAAAGAAAATTAGAAAAAATTTTGAAAATTTTGCTCACAAGAAGGATAAAGTTTAAAAGAATTATGTATAGAAGAATTTTCAGTCGAATCACTCCCCCACACTTAAACTGGACATTGTCCTCAATGGCCAAATAAAAAGAACAAGGAAAAAGCAATGCCATGGGACTAAAAATATAAAGGAGAAAAGATAAGAAAGACAATACTTCCATAGATTGTGCAATGTGCTATACAAGAGTTGAATTCCTAAAGAACGAGGCATTGGCAAAGTACCTAAAAAGAAAAATATAAAAGACACACCAAAGCATAAAACTAGAAAAGAAAAATAAATCGAAAACAAAAGAAAGAAAATAGTACAACAAACAACCGCCTCATGATAAACTAAAAAGTTCTATGCTGTAGTGTCAAAGAGCATCTCCACCTACTTGGGGTTAGGAAGACCTTCACCCACATAGTGTTTCACACGATTGCCATTGACTTTGAATGTGCCCCTAGTAGGGTGAGTGATTTCAATGGTGCCAAAGGGGAATATCTTACTTACCGTCTAGGGTCCCCACCATCTTGATTTCAATTTCCCTAAAAAAATTCTTAAACGAGAATTGAAAAGCAACACTTGATCGCCTTTCTTAAATTTGTGTTGTTGAGTGATATGCTTATCATGCCATCTTTTGACTCGCTCTTTATATCACATCGAATTATCATAAGCATCTGCTCGCAATTCTTCCAAGGCAGTTAGTTGAATCAACCTGGACTTTCCAACGGACTCAAGATCAAGGTTAACAAGTTTAATAGCTTAATAAGCTTTATGCTCAATTTCAACAGGTAAATGACATGCTTTGCCATAAACTAACCGAAACGAAGTCATGCCAATTGGTGTCTTAAAGGCTGTCCTGTATGCCCAAAGAGTGTCATATAATTTTAGGCTCCATTCCTTCCAAGTGTGGTTAACAGTTTTTTCCAATATTCTTTTGAGTTCTCTATTAACCACTTCAACTTGTCCACTTGTTTGGGGGGTGATAGGGGGTAGCAAACCAATGGTTCACACCTAGATGTTGGAGAACTTTTTCCAATTGAGTATTACAAAAATGAGTCCCCCTATCACTAATAAGCACCTTAGGCACACCAAAACGGGTGAAAAAAATTTTCAAAAATTTTACCACACCCTGTGCATTATTAGTTGGTAATGCTTGTGCTTCTACCCATTCAGAAACGTAATCCACTGCTACCAAAATATACTTGTTACCCAAAGAACTAGGAAAAGGTCCCATGAAGTCGATCCCCCAACAATCAAATATTTCACAAGCTTGAAAAATTTGTAATGGCATCTCATTAGATTTGGATATGTTACCTGTGCGTTGACACATATCACAACTTCGGACAAACCTGTGGGCATCTTTGAACAACGTGGGCCAATAGAATCCGAACTCAAGCACTTTTCATGCAGTGTTGTTGGCTTGGTAGTGGCGTCCAGCAAGTCCGTCATGATAATGTCTTAGAATATCCTCTCATTCCTTAGAGTCCACACATCTTCGAATGATTTGGTCTGCACAATACTTAAATAAATACGAATCTTCCCAAAAGTAATGCCTTACTTCGAAAAGGAATTTCTTCTTTTGTTGCATTGTAAGAACTTTTGGAACAATTCCTGCAACCAAGTAATTAGCAAAATCAACGAACCAAGGGGTGTTTGGCATCTCACCTTCTATGAGCAAGAGTTGTTCATTCAGAAAGGCATCATTGATGTCCTCTTCGATCAACGATTCTAAATTCGGATTATCCAATCTTGACAAGTGATCTAAAGCCAAGTTTTCTGCACCCTTTTTGTCCCTAATCTCCAAATTAAATTCCTGCAATAATAGAACCCATCTTATCAATCTTGGTTTGGAATCATGTTTGGTTAGTAGGTACTTCAGGGCCGAATGGTCCGTATACACAATAACTTTGGACAAAATATATAAGATAAGAATGGAATTTATCAAAGGCAAACACTATGGCAAGCAATTCTTTCTCCGTTGTTGTGTAGTTTTCTTGTGCATCCGTTAAAGTCTTGCTTGCACAATATATAGATTGGAAGTGCTTATTTCGCCTTTGTCCCAATACTACACCAACTGCAAAATCACTTACATCACACATTAGGGAAGAGACCAATCAGGTGCAATTAAAATGGGTAAATTAATCAACTTTTCTTTAATCATGATAAAAGTGTTGAGACATGGCTTATCAAAATTAATCAAAACATCATTTTCAAGTAAAGAGGTAAGAGGCTTTAAAATTTTTGAGAAGTCTAAGATGAACCTTCTGTAAAAACCTGCATGACCAAGAAAGCTCCTTATAGCTTTTACCGAAGTAGGGGGAGGCAGCTTCTCAATTGCTTCAATTTTGGTTCTATCGACATCTGTACATTTTCTTGAAATTTTATACCCCAACACAATACCTTATTTTACCATAAAGTAGCATTTTTCCCAGTTAGGCATGAGATTAGTTTCTTCACATCTTGCGAATACCTTTTCAAGATTAGATAAACACAAGTCAAACAAATCACCAAAAACTGAAAAATCATCCATAAATACCTCCATGATGTCTCCCAAGAGTCCTTCAAATATAGCTGTCGTGCACCTTTGGAATGTCCCGGGACTATTGCAAAGACCAAACGGCATCCGATGATATGCAAATGTACCATATGGACATGTAAAAGTGGTTTTTTTTTTTTTTTTTGTCCTCCAGAGCTATGGGGATTTGTAGGTAGCCAGAAAATTCATCCAAGAAACAATAATACTCATGTTCGGCTAACCTTTCCAGCATTTGGTCAATAAAAAGGAGAGGGAAGTGATCTTTTCTAGTAGCTTTGTTTAGCATCCTATAATCGATGCAAAACCTCCAACCCGTGACCAATCTTATAGGAACTAGCTCGTTTTTATCATTGGGACTCACTATCATTCCTCCCTTTTTTGGTACCACTTGAGTAGGACTCACCCAAATACTATCAAAAATAGAGTAAATGATGCCTGAATCTAAAAGCTTAACCACCTCACCTTTTACCACTTCACTCATATGTGGGTTCAACTTACGTTAGGGTTGCACTATGGGCTTTGCACCTTCTTCCATCAAGATCTTGTGAGTGCAAAAGGATGAACTAATTCCCTTTGTATCGGTGATTTTCCAAGTTATGACTCCCTTATATTTTCCCAACATACTTACCAATTTGGTCTTTTGTTCTGTATTGAGATCTTTGGCAAAGATCACAGACAATTTACTTCCTTTAGACAAGAACACATATTCTAAGTGCTCGGACAGGTCTTTTAAGTCCAATTTCAGAGGATCTTCTACGGATGATTTCATTCTCCCTAAACCGTTTTTCTCAATTTCCACCTTTTTCACCCCATCCTCATTATTAAAATCCTCCGAATACGCCATTGATGTTTCCATCAACTCCTTCTCAATAGATTCCTGCATCAAGTTAAAAATAGGTTCGTCAAGAATATCAACTCTTAAACATGAATCATCAGAAGACACAGGGTGTTGCATGCTCTTGTGGATTTGAATGACTACTTCCTCATCCCCAACTCTAAGTGTCAACCTCCCTTTATGAACATCAATTAATGCTTTTGCTGTAGTTAGGAAGGGTCTACCTAAGATTAAAGGGACTTTGGAATCTTCACCCATGTCAAGAATAACAAAATCTACTGGAAATATGAATTTATCAACTTTTACCAACACATCTTCTATTATACCTCTAGTATATTTGATAGATCTATCTGCGAGTTGAATACTTATCCTAGTGGGCTGCGATTCTCTTAGGCCTAGCTTCTTAAATATTTTATATGGTAATAAATTAATGCTAGCACCTAGGTCAGCTAGTGCATTACAGAAATTAATAGTGCCAATTAAACATGGGATAGAGAAACTCCCTAGATCATTTTCTTTATGTGGCAAATTTAGTTTGTCCTGCAATATGGCTGAGTATTCTTCATTTAGGACCACTGTGGACAACTCTTCCAATCTCTTTTTGTTGACAAGCATGCTTTTAAGAAATTTGGCATATTTGGGCATATAGATTAAAGCTTCACTGAGTGGGATGTTTATGTGCAGTTGTTTGAATATCTCGAGGAATTTGTCGAATTGAGCATCTTTTCAGGCTTTGTGTAGATGAGTAGGATACGGTATTTTAGGCTGCAAAGTAGGATTTTTGGGAGATGGACAGGGGGTAGTCGGCGTCAGTTTCAGTGTTTCGGCCGGCGCCAGTTCAAGTCTGGGCTGCTTGGTTTCACGGTTACCTGGTAGCCGGCACAGGTTCTCTTCCTCCAACTGGCACTGGTTGCCATCTATAACGTTTGGCAACTCTTTCCTACTCCACAATGTAACAGCAGCTGTTTCCTCAATAGTTATTGGTGTTAGTTCATGAGATTTTATCACTATATCTGTCAACAACCGGATTTGTTGTTCCATATTGCGGATCATTGCTTCAAACTTCTCAAATGTGGAATCTTTTTCTTGGAAATGTCTCGTGACATGAACCGCAAATTTTCCAATTACGGCTTCGAGCTCTGTTGATTCCAGTGCTGTGAGCGTTATCTTAGGAGTGAAATGGAGGTACTGCCCCTCATTAAACTTCCTCAAATTCCAATTTGCCATTTTCTCCTGAACATTAAAGCTAGTTAACTAATGGAATTCATGATTAAAACACAATTAAAAGAATACAAAGTTAGTCAATAGAACATAGTTAAAATTAGTAGGTTAGATTACAAAGGTATACACAATATACAAAAGATAGCACCTTTTTGCGAAAAGAACAATTGTACATATTTACATATTTACCTATTTACATATTTGCATGGTTAAATCAACAAAATTCAAGCTTTCATGCTATTTTTCCCTGGCAACGGCGCCAAAAACTTCAAAAACACCTCTATGATGAAATAGAAAAATATCCTAATCCCCGACAACGGCATCAAAAACATGATACGTATTTATATAGGTATAAAAATCATATAAAAATAAGCACATTTCCAATCAAGTGTAAATTAAAACGTCAACCCCAAATTACACATATGAGCAAGCATACTCATCATTAACATAGCATACAGTTCAAACGAGTGTCGATCCTCCAGGAACAAGTATGCATTAATCCCTTTTCTTTCATTGTCTAACTGACTCGATAAAGTGACAAATAAATAAAATAAAACAAAACAAAATAAAAATATATACATGTCAAGGATGGAGAAGTATGTAACTTAAACCATTATTTTGACAAACATGATCTTAAAGTATTTAATCATTATCATAACTAATAATTCTCTTGGCATCATGAAGGATTAAGGTAGATTCACTTCTTTGGTCAATCCATGAAATCACTATCTTCTAGATAAATTAGCATCACTTGGTCTGTCTCAACTAATTCATCCAAAGGACACGTTAAACACAATCCTTGATTAAATTTTCTTGGTCTGGCAAATTTAAAGCATGAAATTAATCAATGAATCCTTGGTCTGGCAAACATTAATTAATCTTTAATTACTCAATCCTCAACAATTAATCCCCTTGGTCTAGCAAGTTAATAGCCAATAAATATGAAATTAATAAATTGCAACCACCATCAACCCCTTTGGTCTAGCAAGTTCATAGAAAGAAATAACCAATTAATCCCGTAATAAGCACAAGTAATTAAATACTAAGAAGAACAATCAATTAATTAAAAGATTAAATAACTCTAAAAACCACGAATATCTAAAACAATGTCAAGTTATAATAAAAAAATTAACATATCATTGTTCAAGAAAAAGAAAGCACTCATAGACAAGCCTCCTTCTTTTTCCTTTGAAAACCTTCTTTTACAACCCTCCTTGAATTGAAAAATTCCTTCTTTGATTTGAGTGATTTTCTATGATGATCTATGAATCCTCCTCTTTTTCTCTTGTGTTTTCCATCTATTTATAGGCTTAAGAAGTACCTAAACTCATTGGTATAAGGTTCTTGGCCGAGTAGAAGTAGGAAGATACTAAAATTTCACAGATTACCAAAAACCACGTAGAAAAATCAAGATTCCATCTTATCCTCAGGGTAGAACCGGCGCTACCTTCGCTATTGGAGTCGGTGCCGGTTGTGTTCTGTTTCTTCAATCGTTCGCCAATTTTTTCTTGATTTTCACGCAACGTTGTCCAGAGTGTACCAACGCCGCCTTGGCTACTGGAGCTGGTGCTGCCTTGGGTCTGTTCCGGTCTTTTTTCACAATTTTTTGTCACCTTAAAGTTCGTGTCAGCAGCTCATGGCCGGCGCTGGTTCCTCTGCCCTATCCGACGCCACCTTGGTTCTGTTTTGCGACGTTTTTGCTTTATTTTACCCCTAAAATCTGAAAAAATGAACAAAATACCTTTCCAAGGATAAAATCTCAAATATGAAGGAATATGACTAGTTATTGAACAGAATGTATCACAAAAGAACCTCAAATGACTAGAAAAAATATGACTAATTTAGGCCCTATCAAGGTTCCTCTCGAATCACGAAGTCTAATAATGACACGGATAATGTGTTGAATTTACCATGCTTCAAGAAGTTGGATCTTTCAACGCTACATCATTTGAAGTCCTTGTAAGATGGTAGTAATTTCTACCCTTCACCCCATTCAAATTTAGGTAACTTAGTTTTTGTGGACCTTAATTTGAAAAGTAAGAATTTCTTGATCCCATATTTAAAAACTTTAATACTAAGTTTTAAGGAGAATTTCAATTGTGACAAATATTTTGAAGGGATAAGTGGTGATTCTAAGATTTATACACTTTTTAGACATAATTTATATCTTTATGTTGGAAATTTGATTTGCATGTCTAAAAGAGTGTTATGGAAGGAAGGTCATACATTTACATTCATTGTACCTAATATTTTCCATGAACACTCTATTTTTCAAAAACCTTTCTTATTTCTACTTTCATCATCCTTACCTTTTTCAATGAGCATTAATATCTTTTTCAAATGTTTGATGAGGAAGCATGATGAGCAGAAAGAGTTTATATATTTGTTTTGATGTTAGGAGTTGTTAGGTGTTATTTCCCCCAAATAAGGAAAATAGTTTCCATCTTAAGTGTAGGAGTGATGTGTAAGAATTTGGGTATAAAAATCATATAAAAATAAGCACATTCCCAATCAAGTTTAAATTAAAATGTTAACCCCGAATTACACATATGAGCAAGCGTACTCATCATTAAGTATAGCATAGGGTTTAAAACGAGTATCAATCATCAAGGAATAAGTATGCAGTAATCACTTTTCTTTTATTATTTAATCGACTCCATAAAGTGAAAAAGAATAAAAAGGAAAATAAAATAAAATAATATAATATATAAATGGCAAGGATGGAAAATTATGTAACTCAAACTATTATTATGACAAACATGATCTTAAAGTACCTAATCATTATCATAACTAATCATTTTATTGGCATCATGAAGGATTAAGATAGATTCACTTCTTTTCTCATCTATGAAATCACTATCTTCTAGAAAAATTAGCATCACACGTCCTATCTCAACTAATTCACACAAAAGATGCATTAAACAAAATCCTTGATTAAATTTTCATGCCCTGGCAAACTTAAAATATGAAACTAACCAATGAATCAATGTCTTGGCAGACATCGATTAATATTTAATTACCCAGTTCTTAGCAATTAATCCCTTGTCCAAGCAAGTTAAGAGACAACAAATATGAAATTAACGAATTGAGACCACCATCAACCCATTTGTCCAAGCAAGTTAATGGAAAGAAACAATCAACTAATCTCATAATTAGCACAAGTAATTAAATAAAAAGAATAACAATCAATTAATCAAAAGATCAAAGTAACTCTAAAAATCATGAATACTGAAAACAATGTCAAATTACAATAAAACAATTAATACATCATTGTTCAAGAAAAGAAAACAAAGTTAAAAGAAAGCACTCATAGACAAGCCTCCTTCTTCTTCCTTCGTGGACCCTCTTGTACAATCCTCCTTAATTTGAAGAATTCTTCCTTTAATTTAAGTGATTTTCTATTTTGATATGTGAATCCTCCCTTTTCCTTGTGTTTTTCCTCTATTTAAAAGCTTTAGAAGTGCCTAAATTTGTCCTGCTAGGGTTTTTGACTGAATAGAAGTATGAAAAATGAGTGGAAAAATCGAGGCACTGCCTTAGTACCAATGCACAGCCAACGCCCTCTGTCCTGCCTAGGGTCGGTGCCGGTTGTGGTCTATTTCTCCATTCGTTCGATGATTTTGCTTGATTTTTGTGCCAACCCTTCTAGACTGCACCCGGAGCCACCTCTAGCCTCCTAGCCGGCACTGGTTTAGTTCTATTTCGCTCTATTTCACTGATTTTTTATCGCCTCAAAGTGTGTGCCAGTAGCACGTGGCCGGTGCCGGTTCTCTTGTCCTGGCCGGCGCCGCCTCAATTCTGTTTAGCGACGTTTTTACCCTATTTTACCCCTAAAATCTAAAATAATACATAAAATATCTTTTCAAGGGTAAAATCTCAAATATGAAGGAATATGACCAGTTATTAAACAAAATGTATCACAAAATAGCCTCAAATAACTTGGAAATATATAACTAATTTTGGCCCTATCACATTCTCCCACACTTAGCTCTTTGCTTGTCTTCAAGCAAAGTATCAAAGAAAATTAGAAAAACACAAGTTTTCATACAATTACTCAATCAATTTCAAAATAATATTTCCAATGCTTTCTTTATTCAAAACAACAAAACATATACTACTATACCTTTCATAATAAATGCAAGACTTGTGTAAATGAAGAATGACTAGTAGAACCATCTCAACAGTAAACATCATTCTCAAACCATTGGAAAGAAGTTAGTTCAAAAGAAATATGCATTCCTTAAGTTTACTTTTCATGCACTCTCTCCACTAATCCAAGACATATCATGATTCTACTTAGGTCAAGTAGGACTTTCAAGCTTATAATGTAAGGCTAAAGGGTTTGTAATGTAGTTGTCAAACGAAGGATATAGGCAAATCAAATATCAAAGACGATGAGAGTTTGCCCAACAAGGATAAACAAAATATACCAATAGATTCCAACTTTTCTTGCTTTCCTATCACAAAATCAATCAAAAACCCATAACCTTATATAGCAATCATATTATAATTCAAGCAAATCTTGCCTTCTTTTCATCAATAGTTCTTCACTTCATCAATTATCTTGCACAAGATTATCAAAATTTTAGTAATTCTTATTCCAAGTCAACCAATATTCTTCTTGTGCTCTTTTTTTTTCTTTTTCTTTCCTTCCAAATGCTACTTTTGTTTGTTTTGTCAGTTTTTTTTTCAACATTTTCTAGCAGCTTTTTGTTTTTCTCAATCTTTCTTCCTCTTTTCTTCCTCCTTTCTCCTTTTACACTCCAACTCAACAATGATGCATGACTGAAAGTAATAAGTCATGACATTTACACTAGTATTTTCCTCATACTTCTTCTACTTGTACTTTTATCCATTAAGAGCAATCAAAGATTTGGAAGAATTATCAAACTCTCATAAAGAAGTAATGGACAAAGTATGATAACGGGTTTTAAGAAAGAAATTAACAATTTAGGCTCAAAATAGGCACTAGGAATAATATAAAATAGGTAGGCTTGAAAAGTTCAAACTACTCAAAGAATGCCTATTACCGTCATCCCTAAATTAAATCATGAATGTCTCTCTTATTTCACCTCGAGAGGTATTCAAGTAAGATTAGAATACTCCATGAATTTTAGCAGAAAAACAGGTTTAAGAACAATGTAAAGTATTTGATCAAGAACTACTTAATCCAAGTACGTGCAAAAAGTCATGCATAAGCCACAAATGATATAGAACATATGCTCTATGATCTAGCACAACGACATGCATTAAAAATACATCTTGAAAGTTCACAAAATCAGGAAAAAAAAATTCAAAATTTCAAGAAGAATAAAGTATAGAAGAATTCTCATTCTAACCTGATGAAGCGGAGGTCAAGATTAAGGAGGAAGAGGCGTGGCCATGCAAAGGTAAGAACCAATGACAAGATCTAGGGCCAAAAAGCTTCAAGATGAGTTCCAATTGCTCATAAAATCATGTTTAAGGATAGAAGAGGGTTGAAAGGTTGAGAAAGCTAGCCAAAAGTTTATTTTGATGACTATCCAAAAAGGACCCCAATAAGAACTCAAGCCGGCAACAAGGACGGACAAAATTTGACCAAAGTTGGCCTTCCAGCGGACATCTGGCGTCGGCCCAAGCATCAGAACCAGCACCGGCTTCATTCTAGCATTCGACTAGCCCAAAGACAGTATGCAACTGGCACCGGCTTGAGAGTCCTAATCGGTGCCGGCTGTAGCCTGGGCAGTTGTCGTTTTTTATGTTTTCTTCGATTTTCTCCATATTAAATATTTTGTAAAGACCTCTTAAGGTTCTAAATTGTATTAGAACCTCAGGGATTACTTAGCTAGGGTTAGGATAGTATAAATACAACCTTTAGTAACTTAACAATACAATTCACACTTTTTATTCAAATTTGAAGAGAGAGTCTTGAGAGGCCTTAGCCTTCTTGTTCATCTTGTTCAAAACCATGCTTAAGGGTTAGTCCTCCTTATGAATGAGTCTATAAAATCTTTTGGATAATCCAATGTGGTTTCTTGAATGGATCTTAGTTGCTTTGCTCTTCTAAAGTATGTTTGAATTTTATTATTGGGTGTCTATTTTCTCTATTCTATTTGTTCTTATTTGCCTTTGTTACTTCAAGGATATTGGGGTGAGATTATAGTAGAACTATCTACCATTCTTGAGGGTCTTTGAAGCATAGTTCTTCAAGTGTTTGATAGAAGGTAGATTGTTAGTTTCATTTTCTCCTTTTTTGTCTCAAAAAAATCTCTATTTTGGCCCCATGGGTTGAATGGAACTTATAACCAATTAAACCACCCACAACACCAAGAAAAAGCCCACTCAAGATCATATCAAAGAGTTTGGTATCAAAGCAAAAAAAGCTTTGATTCCAATTAAAGCTTGAAAGTAAGAAAAGAAGCCCTACAAAGTTGAAGAAAAAGAAAATAGAGAAATCCTGTAACTCAAAAACATGCTCCAAAAAGGTCATGAAATCTTTTTATACCTTGATTTTTCTTTGGGAAAATTGCTTCTTGATATCAATATAATCCTTGGGGAAAAAAATTCTTGTGTTTGTGTTGAAAATTGGTTTGAATATGGGTGAAAATGTTGGTTGTTCTTAAATGATGGGATTGCAGCCAAGGTGTTTGATAAATGTTCCATGAGAATACTTTTGGCTATAGTTGGGAATTTTGATTCTTGATTTTTATTCCTTGAGATTTTGGGACTTAGTATATCACTTTATTGTTGAATTCCATGCTCATTGAACTCAACTTTACTAGTGCACACTTGTGATCATCTTGTCCTTCATAATTCTAGTTCTAGTTTTTCTTGTTTCTTTATTCTTGATAACTCTTATTTGTTTCTTGTTCAGAAGTGTTACTTTGTGCATCAAGTGTTTGTTCATGTATTGATTGAGTCCACATTTTTTGAAATTCTTGATTAAAATTTGATTGCTTGAGGTGCCCAACAAGTGTTTGTTGAAATTCTCCTAAAACCCCATAATTGGAAAAATTTATTGATTTGTGTGATTCACTAAATTGGACTAAGTCTTTAGCTATTCGGGAGAATTGTGATTGAACAAGAAGGCTTAAGTATTGAGAAAAAGGCAAGAGGGTGACACTATTACTAAAAGAGCCTAAGAGAGCAAACACAAAAGTGGAATGACCAACCTTTGAGAGCCAACACGCAAAGAAACGAAGTGAGGATCTATTTTTCTCTCTAATCTCTTTTGTTTTGCAGGTATAAATAAGTAATTATTCCACCACCATGGCCCATGATCAAGAGATCTCTAGGCCTAACCCAAGTGGACCTAATAGACCTCAAGAAGAACAAATTGATGCTAGGATTTTGTGTAATGACTTGCAAGCTATAATGAGGACTATGAAAAGTGAGTTTCAAAACATGACAAGGGAATTGATAAATCATCTTGGACAATCTTCTATCGTCGCACAAAAGAGAGGCCAAGAGAGATTTGAAGTACCTAGCTCTAGGATGAGGGATGGTGATGCCCATAGACCTCCATTAAATGCCTAACAAGGGGAAGGGTAGAATGAACACTCTATCGGGGGATTCCAACAAGCTCCTATGAGAGGGGGAAGTCATGGTATGAAAGGAGGATGAGGTAGAGGTCAAGGAAGGAATGGTGGGAACAACCTAAGGGGGTTAGAAAGAAAGTTTGAAGAGTTGATGAATGGTATGAGGGGGAACAAGTTGAAGTCTTTGGAGAACACAATAAAGGATGGGGCAATAGAGGAGGTAGGAGAGAAGGAAACGATAAAGAGAATGAGTTGAACCACATCAAATTAAAAGTGCTCACATTCTATGGCAAGAGTGACCCCAAAGGATATTTTGAATGGGAAAGTAAGATGGAGATCTTCCTAAAAAGTCATACTTATAGTGAGAGGTCAAATGTAAGGTTGGCTATTTTGAGATTTTCGAAGTATGCTTTGGTTCGGTGGGAGCAAGTTAGTGCACAAAGGAGACAAATGGGAGTGAAAATCATGGCTAGTTGGAATTTATTGAAAGATACAATGAGAGCAAGGTTTATACCATATCATTACTACAATGATCTTTACCAAAGGCTCTAATCACTCAAGCAAGGGAACAAGAGTGTGGAAGATTACCATAAAGAGATGGAAGTAATGTTGATGAGAACTCAAATCAATGAGAATCCTAGAGCAACGAGAGCAAGGTTCTTAGGAGGATTAAATAGGGAATTTGCCAATTTGGTAGAATTGCACCCCTATGAACGATTGGAAGATATGGTACATGCCGCTATGAAAATTGAGAGGCAATTAAAGAGGAGGGCATTTACTAGACCACCACTTCTAAATTCCAACACTACTAGCAAGGTGTCAATTAAAAAGGATAAATCCCCTAAGCCATTCTAAAGGGACTTCAACAAACCAAGAGAGGTTTGGAAATCTAGAGAGGATTGGAAGCCTAGGGAGGATTGGAAACCTAGGGAAGGTTGGAATAAAGACAAGGGAAAAGCCATAGAGAGTCCATAAAGGAATAGGGACATCAAGTGTTTTAAGTGCCTTGGATATGGATATACTTCCCATAAGTGTCCAAGCAAGAGAAAGATGTATACTAATCCTTATGGTGAGGTTTCTACCGACGAAGAAGAAAATGGAGAAATGTACTAACGAGACTAAGAGGGAAATGGGGATGAGGAAAGTGATGAAGGGGAAGTTGTTGGTCAAGAATACTCTTTAGTGGGAGTCATAAGAAGGTCATTGAATTTACAAGTCATTGAAGATCAAGATCACCAACAAAGAGAGAATATTTTCTACACTAGGTATCTAATCAACAAGACTCTTTGTAGTGTCATTGTGAATAGTGGGAGTTGCACTAACATAATTAGTGCAAACTTAGTTGAGGAATTGGACATAAGTTGGATTAAACACCCCAAGCCCTACAAATTGCAATGGTTGAACAATAGCGGGGAAATGAGAGTAAACAAATAAGTTTTGGTGTCTTTTGAGATGGGAAAGTAGATGATGTGCTATGTGATGTGGTACCCATGCAAGTGGGTCACTTGCTCCTAGGGAGGCCTTGGCAATACGATAGGCATGTAAAACATGATGGGAGGAAGAATACTTATTCCCTACTCAATGAGGGAACTAAGTTTACCCTCACTCCCATGGCCCCTAGTGAGGTGAACAAAGATCAAAGAATCATGATGGAGAAAGAAAAGAAAAAGGGAGCGCAAGATATCAAACAAAAATAAGAAATTGAGAGGAAAGAACAAGAGAGAAGAGAAAAAAAGTTGAGAGAGAGGATGGACAAACAAGTAACTTTAACGATCAAGGATAGGAGCGAGCAAGGATAAGAAAGGGGAGGTAAAAGAAGAGTGAATTTTTTTGCAAAAGAAAGTGAGGTCATAGAGGCTATAGAAGCTAAGAAACTGGTTATTCTTCTTTTATGCAAAGGTTCTTATGTTTCTACTAATAAATCTACATTGTCTTTGCCTAATGAAATTGCAGCTATTCTACAAGAATTTGAAGACGTTTTTCCAAAGGAGGTGCCCGGAGAACTACCACCTATAAGAGGGATTGAGCATCAAATCGACTTTGTGCCTGGAGCTGTCATCCCCAACCGACCAACTTATAAAAGCAACCAGGAGGAGTCCAAAAAATTGCAAAAGCAAGTAGAGGCATTACTTGAGAAATGACATATGAGAGAGAAGAGACATTACTTGAGAAGGGACATATGAGAGAGAGCCTAAGCCCATGTGCATTTTCGATTCTCTTGGTGCCCAAAAAAGATAGGACATGGCGTATCTGCGTGGATTGTTGCGTTATTTACAACATCACGGTAAAATACCGCTATCCCATTCCAAGGCTAGATGACTTGCTTGATGAGCTATTTGGTGTGTGCATTTTTTCTAAAATTTATTTGAAATCTGGTTATCACCAAATTAGAATAAGAGAAGGGGATGAATGGAAAACAACTTTTAAAACCAAATAATGGTTATATGAATGGCTTGTCATCCCCTTTGGATTGTTTAATGCTCCTAGTACTTTCATGCGATTAGTGCACCATGTTTTGAGAGAATTCATAGGAAAATTTGTTGTTGTATACTTCGATGATATATTAATCTATAGCAAATCATATGTGGATCATTTGAATCATGTTCAAAGTGTGCTTGTTGCTCTCCAAAGGGAGAGATTGTATACTAACTTTGAGAAGTGCTCTTTTTGTTTGGAGAGGATTACATTTCTTGGGTATGTTATGAGTGCCAAATGGATTATGATTGATGAGGGAAAAGTAAAAGCCATCCAAGATTGGCTTACCCCTACCACCATTACCTAAGTCCGTAGTTTCCATGGGCTAGCTAGCTTCTATAGAAGGTTCATCCAAAATTTTAACACCATAGCAGCCCCTCTAACCAAAGTGGTAAAGAAAAATGGGGGATTTAAGTGGGAGGAAGCTCAACAACAAGCCTTTCAAACCCTCAAAGACAAATTGAGCCAAGCTCCAATTCTTATTCTTCCTAACTTTGAGAAGGCATTTGAGATAGAGTATGATGCAAGTAGGGTGGGAATAGGTGCGGTCTTGACCCAAGATAGAAAACCCATTGCATATTTTAGTGAGAAATTATCCGAGGCGGCCCTCAAGTACTCTACCTATGACAAAGAGCTTTTTGCCTTGGTGAGGACCCTAGAATATTGGCAACACTATCTTTTACCAAGAGAGTTTGTCATTCATACCGATCATGAGACCCTTAAACACTTCAAAAGCTAACAAAATTTGAACAAGAGGTATGCAAGGTGGATGGAGTTTATTGGGACATTTCCTTATGTCATTCAATACAAGAAGGGTAAGGAAAATGTGGTAGTGGATGCACTATCTCGAAGGTATGCACTACTAAACTTTTTGGATGCTAAACTTCTTGGTTTTAAACTTGTGAAGGATTTGTATGTTGATGATGAGGAGTTTGGGGATATTTTCTATGCTTGTGAGAAAAGTGCATTTTCTAAATATTATAGGTATGATGGTTTCTTATTTAGGGAGGCAAGGCTTTGTGTGCCAAAAGGTTCTATTAGGGTGTTGCTAGTTAGGGAGGCCCATAATGGGGGACTAATGAAGCATTTTGGTGTTGCAAAGACCTTAATTAAACATCTTTAAGGAATATTTCTTTTGGTAAAAAATGAGAAGGGGTGTGGAGAAACATTGTTCTCAATATATTATTTATAGGCGAGCTAAGTCTAAATCTTTTCCACATGGTTTTTATACTCCTTTGCCCATACCTAATATGCCTTGGGTTGATATTTGAATGGACTTTATTTTAGGATTGCCTAGGTCCAAGGGGGGTAAGGACTCCATATTTGTGATTGTTGATTGATTCTCTAAAATAGCTCATTTTATAGCTTGTTCCAAAACTAATGATGCGTCCTATATTGCAGATTTATTCTTTAAGGAAGTGATGAGAATGCACGGGATTCCAAGAACTATTGTCTCGGATAGGGATACTAAATTCCTTAGCCACTTTTGGAGAGTTTTATGGAACAAGCTTGGTACTAATCGCTTGTTTTCCACAGCTTGTCATCCTCGAACGGAGGTGGTCAACCGAACACTCACCCAACTCTTGCGGACCATAATCAAGAATAACTTGAAAAATTGGGAAGAGTACTTGCCGCACATTGAGTTTGCTTACAATAGGGCTATTCACTCTACCACTTCTTATTCTCCTTTTGAAATTGTATATGATTTTAATCCTCTAACTCCTTTAGATTTGGTTCCTTTACCTATAGGTGAACGATGGAACCTTGATGGAGCTAAGAAGGCAGAAACGGTAAAGGCACTCCATGAGAAGGTGAAAGTAACCATTGCAAAATGAAATGAAGAGATTGCCAATAAGCGCAATCAATGAAGGATATATGTGTCATTTGAGCCGGGCAATTGGGTATGGGTGCACCTTTGCAAGGAGAGATTTCTCACTCAACGATGGAGCAAACTAGATCTAATGGGGGATGGTCCATTTCAAGTTCTCGCCAAAGTTGGAGATAACGCTTATAAGATAGATTTACTCGGTGAGTATCATATTAGCGCTACATTCAATGTTAGTGATCTATCTCCCTTTGATGTAGATTATGACAGTGATTCAGAGATGAATCCTTTTCAAGGAGGGAGAGATGATGAGACTCCGCTTTATCATGGAGATCAAGATCAAGGAGGGGGAGGTGTGGCAATGCAAAGGCAAGGACCAATGACAAGATTTAGGGCCAATAAGCTTCAAAATGAATTCTAATTGCTCATAAAACCATGTTTAATGATAGAAGAGGGTTAGAAGGTTGAGGAAGTTAGCCAAGAGTTCATTTTGATGACTATCCAAGAAGGACCCCAACAAGAATTCAAGTCGACAACGAAGACGGACGAAATTTGACCAAAGTTGGCCTTCCAGCGGACTTCTGGCTCCGGCCCAAGCATCATAATCGGCGCCAACTTCATTCTGGCATTCGACCGACCTATAGACAGTGTGCAACCGGCGCCGGCTTGAAAGTCCTAACCGACGCCGGCTGCCCCGCGTTTTTTATATTTTCTCTATTTTAAATATTTTGTAAAGACCTATTAAGGCTATAAATTGTATTAAAACCTCAGGGATTACTTAGCTAGGGTTAGGGTAGTATAAATACAACCTTTAGTGATTTGACAACACAATTCACACTTTTTATTCAAATTTGAAGAGAGAGACTTGAAAGGCCTTAGCCTCCTTGTTCATCTTGTTCAAGACCATACTTAAGGGTTAGTCCTCCTTATGCATGAGTCTATAAAATCTTTTGGATAATCTAATGTGGTTTCTTGAATGGGTCTTAGTTGCTTTATTCTTCTAAGGTTTGTTTGAATTCCATTACTTGGGTGCCTATTTGCTCTATTCTATTTGTTCTTGTTTGCCTTTGTTGCTTCAAGGATATTGGGGTGAGATTATAGTAGAACTATCTACTATTCTTGAGGGTCTTTGAAGCTTAGTTCTTCAAGGGTTTGATAGAAGGTAGATTGTTAGTTTCATTTTCTCCTTTTTTGTCTTAAGAAATTCTCTATTTTGGCGCCTTGAGTTAAGTGGAACTCATAACCAATTAAACCACCCATAACACCAAGAAAAAGCCTACTCAAGACCATATCATAACCCCTCCCCCACGCTTAAACTAGACATTGTCCTCAATGGCCAAGCAAATAGAGTAGGAAAATATTGCAATAGGACCAAAAATAAAGGAGAAAATAGAAGAATTCTATTCATTGAGCATTCTCTTACAAAAGAGTGGAATTCTAGCAGAAAGGAGCATTGTCGAAGTACCTAAAAAGAAAAATACACAAAAGAAACACACCAAATCATAAAAATTAGAAAATAAAAATAAACAAAAAGTACAAAAAAGACAAGTACAAGACATTACTAGAAAAGGTCATGAAAATATAAAGGAAAAAAAAGTGACAAGTAAGAACAAGTGCAAAACAAACATCTCAATCCTCTCTATCATTATCATCATCATGTGCTGAAGTGCCATCCCTACCATGCGGTCCTGGAAAATGCTGCATCCACACAGCCCATTACTGCTCCATAGTAGTCTGTCGCCCAGCAATGTCATCAATAGAGTCCCGCATGTGTAGCAACATCTCCGTCTGCTGGGCTAACTGTCCCAACACCGTGGTCTCAAAGTCAGTCCTTGATTGGGACTGTGAACTACTGGCTCGTGCTCTCGATGGTGGTTGTGGGTGCTCCTCTTCCACAGGTGGTGGCTGAACTTAGCCAGGATACTTGACCTTATAGGGAGTTAGATATTTCTTCATCTCCTAGCTATACTTGTACCCATAGCTCATCAATGTTTGCTCTGTAACCATGTCATACTCAGTGGTAGTCTCCATCAATTCCCCCTCAGTACTAATACCAAAGTCTCTCAAAATTTTCATGATGACTAGAGGAAAGACGAAGGCTTTAATCGAGAGACGATGATAAACCACATCTCTAATAGATTGTATTATCAATGGAGTAAGAGGGATAGGCTAAGTGATCATCATCCTATGCAAGATGTACATATCAATAAGGCGTGTCTCATTGAACCCACTGGCCCGAGGTACGACATTAAAACCAAACATGTATACTAGAGCCCGAAAATTGGCATCAAGATCATTGCTAGAATAGAAGCTATTGGCTTAGAAAGCATTGTGCTTGTGCAACCCTAGAGTAGCTCTAGTTCTACTGGTATCCCAATTAGGGTTAGAAAGAATCTTTTGATTATTAGTATCTATCCTTTGCCAAGAATCATTATCATATACATGGAGAAGAGTAACTAAATGGTTTTATGTGATGATAATGGGGGTTCCCTTCACTCTTGTCACAATGTGTGGAAAGTGTTTATTACCCTTCTCAACCATGTTGGCATAAAATTCTTTTACGAGCACAGGACAATAATCCCCCTTAAGCTGTACTATGGGTCCCTACCCTAGCCTCCTAAACATCATTCCTAGTTTAAGGGTACGATCTAGGGTAGGTGCAAAGGTACGCTCCACAATAATCTTATTTGAAGCCCTCCTATTGTACCGCTCCTCACATGATGGATCAATAAACTCTGTTGGCCTAAGGAACAGAAGGTCTATAGATGAAGGGGCTGAGGAAGAAGAAACTCTAGCCCTTTTGGATGATTAACCTTGTGCTCTAGACATATTGGCCAGTAGGTAGCAGTGAAGATAGGAGGTTAAGGACTAGGAAGCTCAAATATTTCCAAAGAATAGACTCTCCCCTGTTTCAAACACAATGCACAACACCCACTCAACTCTCAACCAGCTCACACCTCAATCCCAAACTCCTTAAAGTATACCTTACACCAAACAACAACCAATTCACTCTCCTCCAATTAATCCACCACAATTTACAACACAACCTGCAAGAATAAGCATAAAAGCTCACTGTAAAGCATAAATGTGTTAAACAAACTCAATGTATCTGGATGCTCATAACATGATCATGTGAATTATGGAATCATCATGGCATTATAGTAATCAAGTGTAAGATAAGTCAAGGCTAATGTGTAACTAGTTACTCAATCATCATAATAGCTATAATCATACCCTTAAGCCAATACATAAACTCCCTCATGATCATGTGAAAGAATAAAGTACTCAAGAATCATCAACTCATAATATATTCAATGTCATGAAGCTCACAAGTTGATTCACAATGTAAGAGAACATTAAACATCCTAAATTTCGGCAAAAAATATACCCAAAATTTTAAAAAAATTTACCTACAACATTTTAACCGTGGGAATTCAAGAAAAATTATACCTTTATGTTCTTCTATGCATGGGCAAGCACAATATGCATCCTTTTTCAGAAATCAAAGCTCTTTAAAGGAAGATTGAATATTGGGTTTTTGTGAAAAACAAAAGATTTAGAGAATTTTGATCCGTTGAATCAACAAAAGAATGATAGATTGATACTCTAGAAGTGTTTGGGAGGTGGAAAATCAAATCTTGAAGAGTTTGGAAGGTGAAGCCGGTGCAGATTAGAAACGATTTGAAAGGGAGTTGGAGAGTTTGAAAGAAAAAATGGCTAAATTAGCCTGTTTTAAAGCCTCCCCCGATAGGAGTCGGCGCGGGTTGCATTCTATCCAGGCTCTGAGATTTTTTTTTTTTTTTTTGAAAAATAAAATAAAAATGATGAACATGCAACAATGATGAATAATGCAATTTAATTCATAAAGAAATAAATAAAAATGAAATAAAACGAAAAAATAAAAATTGTTCCAAATCACAAAAACTTAAAGCAAAAACGAATTTAATGCTTTCCACGGCCTTGATCTTGTGGATTTTCTTCAATGTTCCCTGGTAATGTCCCTACCTGACGATCCCCAAGTAATTTAGCTAGTTGGCCAATTTGGCTTTCCAAGTTGTGCATGGAGGCCTCTAAGTTCCTTGTTGTTGCATCAACCCTTTGGAACTTAGTTTCCGTTGTGCTTACCAATTGGCCAATCAATTCCTCCAATAGTGGCTTGGAAGGTGCTGAATTGTTGTTCAAAAGAGATTGGTTTCTTTGATTTCCCCCAAAGTTGAAAGAACCTTGCCTAGGTTGGTTTCCATTGTTCCAAGAGAAGTTAGGGTGATTTCTCCAACCAGGATTGTCAGTAGAGCTATAAGGATTGTTACTTGGACGGACATTACCTGCAAAGGCTGCTTGTTTTATGGTTTCTTGGAGTGAACCCATATTTTGGCACTCATGATTTGGGTGCCCTTCTCCACAAAAATCATAACTTATATTTAACATTTGGCCTTGAGGCCTCACCATTTGTTCCATCTTTTGAGTCAAAGCTTCCACCTTAGCCTCCAAAGCTACCACAGCATCTAATTTGTGCACTCTTTGCACGTGAGCTTTAGACCTCATACTTCCCTAAGAATAGTTATTAGAAGCCAAATATTCAATGAGATCGAATACCTGTTCCAGGGTCTTATGATTGATGGAACCCCCTACAGAAGAGTCCACCATTTGTCGTGTTTCAAATGTAAGGCCATTAAGAAAGATAAGTATCTGCATTCCTAGCTCAAATCCGTGGTGTGGGCACTTTCTCAACATTTCCTTGAACCTCTCCCAACTTTCATACAAAGGTTTAGAATCCAATTGTTGGAAGGCAAAAATTTCGTTTCTAAGTTTGGATGTCCTAGTTGGAGGAAAATATTTGGCAAGGAATTTTTCAGCTAGGGCATTCCAAGTAGTGATGGAACCTGTGGGTAAAGACTTTAACCAAGATTTGGCTCTATCTTTAAAAGAAAAAGTAAAAAGTCTTAACATTATAGCATCTTCAGAAACACCATTCATCTTAAAGGTATCACAAATTTCAAGAAAACTAGCTAGATGGGCATTGGAATCTTCTTCGGGTAGCCCATCAAATTGGACCATATTTTAGACCATTTGGATGATATTAGGCTTTATTTCAAAATTATTTGCATCCACCCTAGGTCTAGTGATACTCGAGCCCATGCCCGAGATTGCAGGTTTTACAAAGTCATCCATGACCCTCCTATTGTTTCCAGCATTGTTGTTTTAAGCACCGTCCATGTCTGCGATTAAGTTCCTTTTGATTGTCCAGCGGATTTTTGATAATGTCCTTTCAATTTCAAGATCAAAATCTACTATATCGCCTTCAGATTGTCGGGTCATGTACCAAACCTAGCACATAGAAAAGAAGAAAGTTAGATAACGGAATTCACAATTCAAACAAAATTACAAGAACAATTTAGTCAATTAAACATTAGTCAAGGTTAGTAAATTAGATTACAAAGATACACAAGATACAAAATATGGCACATTTCTGCAAAAAGAACAATTGTACAAATTTACATATTTACATACTTGCATATTTACATATTTACATAGTTAAATCAACAAAATTCAAGCTTTCATAATATTGTTCCCTGGCAGCGGCGCAAAACACTTTATGTGTATGAATTTGGGTATAAAAATCATATAAAAATATGTACATTCCCAATGAAGTTTAAATTTAAATGTTAACCCCAAATTACATATATAAGCAAGTGTACTCATCATTAAGCATATCATAGGGTTTAAAACGAGTATCGATCCTCAAGGAACAAGTATGCAGTAATCACTTTTCTTTTATTGTTTAACCGACTCCATAAAGTGAAAAAGAATAAAAAATAAAATAAAACAAAAGAATAGATATATGGCAATGATGGAAAATTATGTAACTCAAACCATTATTTTGACAAACATGATCTTAAAGTACCTAATCATTATAATAACTAATCATTTTCTTGGCATCATGAAGGATTAAGATAGATTCACTTCTTTTCTAATCTATGAAATCACTATCTTCTAGACAAATTAGCATCGCATGTCCTATCTCAACTAATTCACCCAAAAGATGCATTAAACACAATCCTTGATTAAATTTCCATGTCCTGGCAAACTTAAAATATGAAACTAATCAATGAATCCATGTCCTGACAGACATCAATAAATCTTTAATTACTCAATTCTTAGAAATTAACCCCTTGTCCAAGCAAGGTAAGAGACAACAAATATGAAATTAACGAATTGAGACCCCCATCAATCCCTTTGTCCAAGCAAGTTAATGAAAAGAAACAATCAACTAATCTCGTAATTAGCACAAGTAATTAAATACCAAAAATAATAATCACTTAATCAAAAGATCAAAGTAACTCTAAAAATCATGAATATCGAAAACAATGTCAAATTACAATAAAATAATTAATACATCATTCTTCAAGAAAAGAAAACAAAGTTAAAAGAAAGCACTTATAGACAAGCCTCATTCTTCTTCCTTCGTGGACCCTCTTGTACAATCCTCCTTGATTTAAAGAATTCCTCCTTTAATTTGAGTGATTTTCTATTTTGATCAGCAAATCCTCCCTTTTCCTTGTGTTTTCTCTCTTTTTATAGGCTTTAGAAGTGCCTAAATTCGTCCCTCTAGGGTTTCTGGACGAATAAAAATAGGAAAATACTAAAACTCTGCAAATTGCCAAAAAAAAATATGAGTGCAAAAATTGAGGCACCGCCTCAGTACCAGTGCACAGCCAGCACTGCCTGTCCTGCCTAGGGCCGGCGCCAGTTGTGGTATGTTTCTCTATTCGTTCGTTGATTTTTCTTGATTTTTGTGCCAACCCTTCCAGACTGCAACCAGCGTAGCCTCTACCTCCTAGTCGGCAGCGGTTCGGTTCTATTCTGCTCTGTTTCACCAATTTTTCATCACCTCGAAGTGCATGCCAGCAGCATGTGGCTGGCACCGATTCTCCTATCCTGGCCGGCATCGCCTCTATTTTGTTTAGCAATGTTTTTACCTTATTTTACCCCTAAAATCTGAAATAATATAAAAAATACCTTTCCAAGGGTAAAATCTCAAATATGAAGAAATATGACCAGTTATTGAACAAAATATATCACAAAATAGCCTAAAATAACTAGAAAATATATGACTAATTTAGGTCATATCAAGGAATGAGTCTTGTCTTTACTTGCTTTGTTAGGATTTTTACTAGTATTTTTCTTTAGTTTGTTTTCTTTTGTTTAGGTGTGTCATTCTTTTATTATTATTATTCTTCTGCTTTTATTTATGTTTTGTTTTGTAGGTCAGAATAAAGTCCTTTTGGACAAGCACTTCCCTATATTCCATGTTTAATATTTATTGAAGCATTATTTCACTTAGGGAGTATTGCTTAACTCTATCCCTCTGTTATCATTTTTTGGTCCCTTTGGAGATGTTTTAATATGTTAATTTTTTTACCAATGAGGACATTGTCCACTTTAAGTGTGGGGGAGTGGTTTAGTAATAATCTTTGTCCAAGTTTTTATCAATGATTTTGGCATTTTCTTGGTATGATCTTGGTGTTTTCTTGGTATCAAATAATTTTGATGAAAATTTGAAAAATTTGAAAAATTTGAAAAATTTGAAAATTTGAAAGTTTAGAGATTTGGAGCTAAATTGAGCTTATTTGTCTATAATGGAGTTGTGATTTTCTTTTTAATTTTGGATATGGATTTGCTATTCATTATGGTTTGATTTTTATTAAAAAGTAAACTTATGTATTAAGTTGGATTTTGCTTAGTCTTGAGAACTTAAGTTAACCTTGGTTATATTTGGTATTTAGATTTCATTTTATTTTTTGAGTTTGAATGTGGATGATATGATAAAATATAGGAAGAGTTATTGATTAATTCTTGTATTATAGATTTAAAGTTTGCTTGACTTTGAGTTGTGAATAAGAAATGTGAGGAATTGAAATAAAAAAAAAAAATCTTTGAGTGAAAAAAAAATGGTGAGTTGAAAAAAATTACTTTTATCTGTAGAGGAAAGAGAGAGAGAGAGAGAGAGAGAGAGAGAGAGAGAGACCTTTTGCTGAAAGGGGGGCTAATACGGTGAGTGGAAGAGAAGAAATAAAAAAGCATCACACTCTCTTGAGGCTATCCTGAAGGCAAGAAGGTAAGGAAAGAAAGAAGAAAGAAAAATAGAAAATTACTGAAAAAAATGATAAATGATGACTATAAGGGGGCCAATACAGTGTGTGAAGAGAAATTCATTTACTTGAGACTATCAATTCCCTAAGTTATTGAAAAAAAATTTGAGAGGAAAAAAAAAAGAGTGGAATATTTCCTTATTTCACTAACTTAAGTTGTGTAAAGTTGAGTTTATAATACTTGAATTAGTTAAATAGCTTGACTTGTATGATTTATGTTATATATGTTTTTGCTTGAGGAGTAGGATGATTCTCTTGTACTAGATATAAACTTATTTAACTTAACTTTGATGGTCATGGAATTATTTGATTTAATATAAGACTTTATCAGGTTTTGAAATGGTTAAGTAAATGACAAGTTTATATTTAAGGTTGGAAGAATGTTATGTCTTCATTATGAATGATTTTTCTATGGGAAAATTTGCTAAATTATTTTGCCTTGTTCTAAATGCTTAGTGTTTTAAATCTTGTTTGCTTGAGGACAAGCAAAAGTTCAAGTGTAAGGGTATGTGATAGGGGCTAAATTTATCATTATTTTTCTAGTTATTTTAGATTGTTTTGAGATACTTTTGTTAACAAGGCATATTCTTTCCTATTTAACATTTTACTTGTAAAAAGTGTTTTTGACAAAGTTATACATATTTAAGTTAGGGGTGGCAATCGTGTCGTGTTCAGGTTGGCGAGTCGTGTCAACTTGAGATAATTACACTTGACAGGCCAACCCGAACATGACCCGATTAATAAACGTGTCGTGTCGTGTCAACCCATTTATTTTCGTGTCGTGTTCGTGTTATAAAACGGGTTGACACGACATGACACAATTAGACACAAAAATTAAATAGATAATTACTAAATTCGTCAACCCGAATACCTACTAAACCCACCAATCTGTGCACCATTACACAAAAAAATTGAAAAAATCAAATCAAATTATATAAAATTAAAAAACTAATAAAATAGTCAGTAAATTCATAAATAACCAATAAAATAACAAACTATCCCGCTAAATATTTAGAGATCTTAATAAATTCATGAGATTTAATATTAAAAATCTAAACAAATGTAATTTTGCAATAAAATTGGATTATTCAAGAAATTATTTTCTCTAAATATTTAGAACAACAATTTTGTCGTAGCATGCCAGGAATTTTAAAGAGCAAATGGAGAGCAAAAAACAAGCACGAAAGGAAGGCTTGTCCTTGTAGGGTGTAATTCAAATTGTCTTTGTCCCAATGTCAGAAATAGTATAGTATACGAACTGGTCAATCGATGCTGAGTGAACCTTACCCTCTGGTAAATGCACCACACGAACTTCTTTTCATTCTATATTCGATTCGGCCTGTAGGCATATTACATATGTTATTTCCTAAAGGTCTAACCTTCCCCTTTAGACTCGCGTAAGGTCGTTGCTTACCAACTCGTACTAATATTATTATTATTATAGACACTAAATAATAATTAATTAAGAATGATTCATTTACTATATATCAAGCAAATAACCACATTAATATCATTTATTTTCTTTAAGATGTCTCATATAATTAAACAAAATAGACACACAAACAAATTAATTAATTCATATAATAAAATTTAATTCAATTAATTCATGTAAAAAATTAAATTATCTAATTTTCTATAGTAAAATTTGTAGGGTATTACAAAAAGTATTAAATATAAATATTAAAAAAATTTAAACGGGTTCGCGGGTTGAAACGGGTTAAAACAGGTTAAACCCGTTTATGACCTGTACACGTTTAAAATTAAACGGGTCGACCTGTTTCGACCCAAACCTGCGAAACCCCAACCTTAACCCGCTATAACCGTGTCGTGTTCAATATTGCTGCCCCTAATTTAAGTAGATTTCGAGTAAAAATTGAAAGATTCCAGATTGGGCCTGGCGCCAGGTGGGTCGAATGGACCCGGTGCCAGGTCCATTCTGATTAATGTCGGCAGGTTTTTCTTTTCAAAGCAGATTTTGACAATTTTAGTTTAATTCTTTTGGGAACTTTTTCAACCACAGAAAATGACTCTTGTAGACATTTTTTGGCAATTAGAACTCCTATAAATATAAGAGAATAATATTATACAAGAGAGTTTTCATTGTTTTCAATTCTTCATTGTAATATATTTAGAAAACTCCTAGAGAAACACCAAGATTTAGGAGGATCAAGGAGAATTTTTGGAGAAGAATGGGAGGTTGCTCAAGAAGGTTTCAACGAAGAAGAAGAAGGCTTACTTGTCTATGAATGATTTTTTTTCTCTCTTCTTTGAAATTTATTGACATTTTGAGATTGATGTTTTAATTATCTTTAGAGGATATTCTTTTGGATTCATGATTTTGTATTGATTTTAGCTCTTTGATCAATTTATTACTATTCTTGGTATTTGATTACTTGAGTATAATATCTTGTTTGATTAATTAGTTCTCTTCTAATTAACTTGAAAAACGATGTTAGGATAGAATGGACAACTAATTAATTCAATACTAGTTATTCTTAACATGCTTGAAAAAGAGATTAAAGGTAAAGACTAAGTAATCAAAGATTGGTTGGTAATTTCCAGAGTATAGATTCATTGACTAATTGCATGCTTAGATCACCTAGAATATAAGGATTTGTGTAAGGATTGATTTTAATGCATCTTTTAGGTAAATTGGTCAAGACAGAATATGTTCACTAATTTAACTAAAAGATAGTGATTTCATGAATTGCAAATGAAATGGGTCTACCTTAATCCTTCATGATGCTAAGATAATAATGAATTGAGAGAATTGCTAGTCAATCATTATTTTGCATACAAAGATTTCTTTCTATGTACATGTCTTTTCTCCTTATTCTCACTCCTTGATTATCCTTGTGACTTTTTTTGTGTGACTTGATTTTCTCTAGTATATTAGGTTAATAGGTTATTTATTTTTATTCTTTTATTTTGTTGGCTAAACAATAAAAATTTGGGTAAAATAGAGTGGGAACCTAAGTTTTCATGAATTCGATACTTGCTATTCCCTATACTATATGATGGATATATTTGCCCATATGTGTGGTTTTAGAGGTTGTCATTTTAATTAAAACTTGATTAATTGTGTAATTTTTTGGTAATATTTTCTACACTAAAAAACAAGCATCACACATAAAGCTCAATCTTCTCTTTATCTTCACTATCTTTCTTTGTTGTTTCTATCTTATTGCTCTCATCTTTCAAGCACAAGAAGGTTTCCCTTATTTTATCTCTATTCTCATTCTTTTGCACATTTTCTTTGTTTTCATTTTTCTACTTCTCTCATTTTTCCTCTATCATCTTCTTTCATTTTTGTACTCTCTTTAAGCTCTCCTTCTTTTCTTTCTTGTTTTTGCTCCTTTCTCAACTCTTTTCTTTTGTTGTCTCATTCCCTCACGATGTTTTGATCATTAAACACATCATTAGGGGACAATGGGAGTAGTGTAATCTTATTTCCATTCTTCTTTAAAGTATATTTATTTTTTCTTCCTTTGGGCACTACATCTCTCTCAAACATCTAAGGTTTTCCTAACAAAATATAGCCCACTTATATTGGGAACACATCACATAGCACTACATCTTTACTAGCCCTCATATTAAACTCAATCTTAACTTGCTTGTTTACCTTCACTTTACCACAATCACTCAACCATTGGAGTTTGCGTTGTTTAAAATATCTTATGGTTTCTAATCCCAAGTCTTCCACTAAGGTAGTACTTATCATAATGTAACTTCTTCCGCCTATGATTACACTACAAGGCTTTTGTTGAACTGGACACCTTGTGTAAAAGACATTACAATTTTGGGAATTCTTCTCCTTCTCAACATCATATGCACTCACAATCTTTCTAGCAATATCAAGTAATGGAAAAACCTTCCCAATCTCAAGCCTTTCTTCACTACCCTCTTCCTCTCTAGGCTTTAGGGTTGTCTTTGATGATTGTTTTGGTGTCCTATTTTTCTTGCTTGGTGAGTGATGAAATATAAGATTTGAGTATATATTCTCCCTAAGATAGGTTCTTTTTCTTACACCTCTAAAGTTTTTGCTCTTATATCTTCTTTTACCTAACCCAAAACCTTTTCTTCCTCTTTCTCTCATTGAAATTTTTAGATAACCTCCCATAGAATATTTTTCATATCCCTTCATTAGTTTCTCATACAATAGAGGTGGAGCTTTGTAGTCATTTCTCACTCTAGGACTATCTCTCCTTTTTACATTCGTTAAGGTTTGGCCTTGGTTAAATTTCAACAACATAATGTCCCTCCTCATATCATCCATTTTTGCTTTAAAAGTTTTAAAGGCAACACTAATATCAAAAGAGTCTTGAGACATTATGTTAGGAATTTCAAAGGGTTCTCACTTGAAAATTTTGGATAGAGTAGAAAGTAATTCCTCACAATCATTCCCTCGCATGTATATACTCAAATAATGTTGCTCAACCCTCGTGTTTAACTCTCCTTGGCTTTTAACACGAATAAGCTCATCCTCTTGTCTTTTCCAAGCACTTAGTTTCCTCAATGAGTTTTTTTCACAAAAACCTTCCCAATTGCTTAGAAGCTAGTCCAACATTTGACAGATCTACTAACCTTCTAAGGACAACCAACTCAACTTAGATGGGTGCTTAATCAACAACAAGCCACAAGGAGTTTATATCAAGAATCAATGAATTTAAAAAGTTTAAAACTTTCAAATAACTAAGGCATGGGTGACAAGACTTAACATTTCCAATGAAGCATAAGAAGTTTAAGAAATATAGCATTCAAGAACAAGAGCAAGAATTCTACGACTAAGATGATCTCAATTGGACAAGTAATGTCCCAGAGATACTTGAAATCAATAGATAAACTACTATAGAAAGTGTTCACAAAAGTTTTAGCCACAATCTCAAGTTAAAAGTTCACTCAAGCAAAATATCAAAAACTTTGCAAGAAATTTTTGTAACTCAAAATCCTGTAGATGTTTGAAGCATTTTTAACCCTAATAATCAACAAAACACATAAAATCTTGAATCCCAATGATTATACTATTAACAAGACACAAGTTTAGCACATAAATCATAAGAAAACTCAAAATATACTTGATCGTTTTTAAGCACAAAATTGAGTGATGGGATTAGCTATTTTTTTAAGCTTTCTTTGATGCCTTCAAGCTTTGATAAGAATCAAAACACTCCTTACTTTGATACCAACTTTGGTTTGAGCTTCTTGGGGTTGATTTTTGATGAATTTCATGGCTAAAAATGGGGAAAAAATTCAAGACCCAAGTATGAATCAAACAAAGATTTTTAGTAAGAAAAGACAAATTTAACCTAAATCACAATCAAAGACCCTTGATTCAACAAGAAACTAAAAACACTTTGAAGAAGAGATTTAAGCAACCAATTTGACCCCTAACATGAACCTTAGATTATCAAGAATCTAAGACGCTAATTAATCTATCATAAAGGGGTTTATAGATTAGATTCATAGGGAAAGACTAGACCCTAAGAATGATCTTGATGATCATGGAAAGTACCCCAAGAGGAATCACCTCTCAAAGCTCTCTTAAGAGACTTCTTGAATTCTATTCAATATCTATTAATTACAAATGAAGTGTTATAATAGCATATTTATAGCCAACTTAACCTAGCCAATGAGAGATGAAATCTCAGCCATTCAAACTACAAAAAAAGTTTAAAATTTTCCTATTACAAGATAAAAGTCGTAGGAATTGAAAACATGATAAAACAAAACAAAAATAGAATCAGCAAAACAAGATAGCCAGTCTGAAGTGAGCCGGGGCCAGTGTACTAGTGAGGCCAGGGCCGTTTGTGTTCTGGACATGGAACGTTTTTCCTCCAGTGATCAGCTGGCATCAGTTGCTTAGGTTAAGCCAGCACTGGTTATGTTCTGTTCTTCCCACATCCAATTTTCTTCTTCTCTTCAGCATTCTCTTGTGCTCCTTTAGCCTTCCATATGAATTCTTATTCAAGCTTTGATCTTTTTAGCCCCTCTTTAATCTTCTATTGCTTGAAGACTTTCTTGATCTTGATCCTTAGTTTATCTTCTTGAAGATCTTTCAATCCTCATTTTAGCACCCACCGCTTTACAATCTTTATATCCTTTGGCTTTGTAGCTTGTGTAGCTTGAATCCTCTATCAAAAGCCTTCATAATTTGAACTTTTCCTTGGCATTATGGAATGTGATTTGAATATCTATCCCCCATATTTGAATGAGCCATAGTGTTTGGATGGGTTCCTATCAATTTTACAAGATTTATTTGAGTAAACTTTTTGAATAACATATAGGTCATCCTATTTTAATGTCAACTTCTTTAGTTTGTGTCCGACAATGATTAGTCTCTTTACAGTAAGCACTAAATCACCTACTTGAAAAGAACGAGAATGCACTTTCTTATTAAATGCCTTGGAAATATGAGTTTGGTAGCATTTTAATCTTTGTTATGCCTCTAATCTCTTTTCATCAAGTACTTCTAATTTTTTAAGATTTAGCTGGATATTGTCTTCTTTGGTGAGCCCTTCTTGAATAGCAGTTCTCAAATAAAGAATTTGTTGCTCTAGTGAAAGGACTACCTCTACGCCATATACCAATGCAAACGGGATAGTTTAAATTGGAATGTAGCAAGTGGTTCCATACGTCCAAAGTGCTTTTCTAATAAGAATGAGCTAATTCCTTATTTAGTCACCTCTTTTTGCCATAAAAAAAATTACAAAGTCTTATTAAAAGCTTCGATGAGTGATAGAGGCTAAATTCATCACTAATTTCCTAGTTATTTGACGTAATTTGAGATACTTTTGATGTAATAACTAGGAATATTCCTTCCTATTTGATATTTTGCTTGTGAAAAGTATTTTGGATGAATTTGTGCAGGATTTAAGAGATTTCGAGCAAAAGGTCATAAATTCTAGTCTTGACCTAGTGCCAGGTCAAGCTAATGCACCAGGCGCTAGGTTTGTTCTGAAAAAACAGAGCAAAAATGGAGGAACGTTGAGGAGTAAACTAGAATGTACGTAGTGCCAGGTGGGACGAAGTGACCCGGCGCCAGGTCCAACTTGTTCAATGGAGATTTTGTGCACGAATTTGGTATCTTCCAAAAGATTTTAGTATTTTTCAAATTCTACTCGATCAAGACTTCTCAAGCCACGAATTTTGGTTCCAAGAGAAGAAGGAGGGCTTGTCTATGAGTTCTTTCTTTTATCTTTGTTTTATTTTTTTAGAATAATAATGTAATTAATGTTATCATTGTAATTTGACATTATTTTAGGATTTATGATTTTATGATTAATATAGCTATTTGATCAATTTTCTAGCACTCCTGGTGTTTTATTACTTGTAATTATGGAAGAGTTGATGAAGTTAGATTTACTTCTAATTGACTTGGGAAACGATGTTAGGAGTTTATTTAATTTTATTAATTCCATATTTATTATTTCTTAACGAACTTAGGAAATCAAAGTTAAGATAAAGAACTGAACTATTCAAAGATTGGTTAATTTCACTTAGAGTTTGGGGTTATTGGCTAATTTCATATTTATTATCACCTAGAGTATAGGGATAATTATTGAAGGATAAGTTTAATGCATCTTTTTGGTTATGATGGTTTGATTGGAAAATCTGCTAATTTAATCATGAGATAATGAGTTTACGACTTGGGAAACGATTGAACTCTATTTTAATTCCTTCATGATGCCAAGACGATGATTAATTGAAATAGTTGCTAAATGATTCATTCTCATGATTTCTAGGATAGTTCTCTAAATTGCATATTCCTACATCATTGAGTTGTACATATTTTTTTATTTTTCTTTTTATCATCTTATCACTTTATTAGGTTGGTTAAACAATGAATGAGAAGCGATTAGTGCGTACTTGTTCCTTTGAAGATTGATACTCGTTAATTTTCTATACAATGCTTGCGATAAGTATACTTGCTCGTATGTGTAATTTAGGATTAATGCTTTAATTAAAACTTAGCTAAGGGATGGATTTAAATTTAATAATTTTTATACACCCAAAATTTATGTATCAAGTTTTTTGGTGCCATTGTCAGGGAAAAATATCACGAAAGCTTGGAATTTGTTGATTTAACCATGTTTATATGTAAATATGTGAATATGTATCTATATTTCTTGTATGAATAGGTGTCATATTTTGTTGTTTGTACAATTGTAATTTTCTATTTTCACTATATGTATTAATTTTCCTATCTTCATTCGTGAGTATATAGGAATTGATTAACTTGTAAATTTTATAATCTCACTATCTTCATTTTTCTGTAGATCTAACCTTAGTGTATGACTCAACGATCTAAAGATGACATACTAAATCTTAATCATGAGATCAATAGAATATTAACAAAGATTCAAAGGGTAGTTAGACAAAAGGAAAGAGATGATATAGAGGTTAACCAACTAAACAATGAAAATAATAGTAGAAATAACAGGAGGACTATGGATGATTTTGTGCAGCTTGCAATCTCAAGTACAGGCTCGAACATTATAAGACCTAGAATAGAAGCCAATAACTTTGAGATAAAGCCCAATTTATCTAGATGATTTAAAATCTGGTGTAATTTGATAGGCTACCTGAGGAAGATCCTAATACCCACCTAGGAATTTCTTAGAAATCTATGACACATTTAAAATGAATGATGTTTTCGAAGATACTATCAAACTAAGGCTTTTTCCCTTTTCTTTGAGAGATAGAGTGAAATCTTGGTTACAGTCTTTGTCGGCCGGATCATTTACCACTTGGAATGTTTTTGCTAAAAATTTTCAAGCAAAATATTTTTTCCCAACTAGAACATCCAAGTTTAGGACTGATATTTTCACCTTCCAACAATTAGAATAAAAAAATCTCTATGAGTGTTGGTGTTAGTATTGTGCCCTAGAGGCAATCACTTGTACCATGTATATTGCATATTAAGTTAATAAGAGGTATTCTTTATCTTTTAGTTTGATTGTTATATCTAAATATGTGTACAAACCGTTAGATAAAGTCCCTAGTACAACACAGTGTTAAGGAAATCATGATAGAGATCATGATGTGAAATTCCTACTACACTATGCAGTGTTTGTACTTAAATAATCCCCAGTCATAGTATTAATAAGATGGGACATTATTGATACGCCAAGACTGGCACATGTTATATCTCTTGATTGGATCAAGCGGTGGTTCGCATATCCGTGGGTATTGGGATACTCAGGATTAACGTGTGGATGCTTGTTTTGAAACAAGTTCATTGGATGACCTAGCTACGAGATAATCACTTGGATAACTATTTAGTGCCAGTGATAGAATCTCATTATAGCAAGTGTGCAAGTATCCTTAGACTTGAGATCTCCAAGGTACTTTGTTTATCGAGCGTTGTACTTTGATTCTAATCTTTGGAGTCTTATCTAGGACCACCTATGGGATGGATATTGGGTACAACGTAAAGTAAACGAAAGTAGTTGAGAGGGTCAATAAAGGATTCACCACTCCTAATAGTAGGAGAGTATATCTCAAGGCCACTTGTAGAAATCATTACTCATGAAGTCATTGGCCAAGGCGACTATGTGATGGAAATGGTTCCAATTGATACACATATCGAGTAATGAATTTCTTGAACAAGTACTAAAATATTCAGGCCAGAATTAATAATATTCTGGAGGGATTTGGCACTAATTCCATGCTCTAGACCGAATGAGATATTGTATGTTGAAAGGAGTTTATTGCACTGATAATTTGCTATTGAAAGGTTCATGTCAAGCCACTTGACTTTCTGGACTTTTGGGTGGTCAAGAGTCATTGCTAGATGTCGCTCTTGATATGCTAAATATGAATTTATTAATTAGAGAATTAATAAATTTAATCCTTTATTTTATTAAGGATTATTAATTCTAATATTGTTAGAATTAATTCATATTATGCTACCAATAAGACCAGGAAACCTAATGGGTCACACACAATAAAGGTTTGAATGCTCAAATATATTATTTGATAATATTGTGGGGTTAATTAAGAGAAGGGAATATATTTATAGGTGAATTATAAGTTTGTTATAATTCATGGGACCTAATTGTAATTAAATAAACTTCAAGGACCAATTGTTAATAATTGGACGTTGAATGATTAAGTTGCAATTTATCGTAATTATAAATCTATAAATATAAGGAAACGGTTTCCTTAGGGTTAGAGACAGACTATTCACGCAATAACAGAGAAACTGTTTCTCTGCCTCTCTCTTGATCAAACCCTAGCCGTCTCTCTTCTTGATCAAAACCCTAGCCTCCCGAATTCTACTAGCATAGAATTGTGAGATTGTGAGCATTCAACCTTGTGTGGATTATCATTAGAGGGAGTTCTTTCTTGGACTTCAGTTGAGCTACAGTGAACGGTTTTGGATAATCTGGATCGCGCCTGCGTTCTTGTTTCTAAAATTTTTGAATTCCGGCTTCACAAGGTAATAGACGCAATCTTCTCCTTTTCCCCGTTTCTATTGCAAACCCGTGATCCATGGCTTGGATTTCTTGTTATTTTTCGCTGCACTTAATCTGATTATGCATTATAGAAATCCTACAGTTGGGAGAGGTTCAAGGAGATGCTTAGAAAGTGTCCTCATCATGGATTCAAGCTAGGTATGCAAATGCAAATCTTTCATAGTGGTTGAAGTTTTATTACAAGGCAATTGGTTGATGCATCTGCAGGAGGTTTCATTAATTCTAAGACCTCAGAGGAGGTGTTTGATTTGATTGAAAATCTTGCAACAAACAACTATACTTGGGGTAGTGCAAGATCAAAAGCTCGTGTTCATAGAGTGCACAAGGAGGATGCAATGGTAGCTTTGGAGGCTAAGGTGGAGGCACTTACACAAAAGATGGACCAAATGGTGATGTCTCTTTCCCAGTGACAGTAATGAATGTGAGTTGTGATTTTTGTAGGGAAGGGCATCCAAATCATAAGTGCCAAAGTTTGGGGCCATCACATGAGTCATTAGAACAAGCTGCGTTTGTGGGCAATAGAAGACAAGGTAACAATCTTTATAGTGCTACTTACAACCCTAATTGGAGGAACCATCCCAATTTTTCATGGAACAATCAAAACCAACCTAGGCAGACTTCTAATTTTGGAGAAAACCAAATGACTCAACCCCCCCTTACCTTACAATGCACCACCGCCTAAACCATCATTGGAAGACTTGGTTAACCAAATGTTAAATAGTACAAAAATACGGTTTCAATTAGTGGATGCAACCACGAGGAATTGGATGCTTCCATGTACAATCTAAAAAATCAAATTGGACAATTGGCCAAACTCCTTAGAGATCATCAAATGGGATCTCTTCCGGGGAACATTGAGAAAAATTCATGTGACCAAGACCGTGGAAAAAGATTATTTTTACTGTTTTTGGTTTTTGGGACATCTCTTTAATTTTTGTGTGCTTTCATTTATTTTTCTATTCTTTTAATTTTTAGAATGAATTTTTCAAAACCTTAGAGGTGGGTGAATAAGGTTTTTAGCAAATTTAAAAAGCTCAAGAAAAATTCTGTTTTGAGAAAAGATCTCTTTTGAGTTTCAAACTAAGGAACTTTCAACAATGAAAGCTTCTCGAAATGACATAGTAATTTCCTATGCTCTCAATAAAGCAAAATGCTCAAAGTAATTAATGCTAGAGTAAGAATGAGTTGGTGCAAGCAATAAAGATATCATTTGAGGAACAAAAATTTGCTCAAGGACGATTGCAGCTGAATGAAAATAAATGCAGAGAGATAACATAAGATTTATAGTGGTTCGATCTACCAAGATCTACATCCACTACGTTAAGCTCACACTTAAGGATTTTTAATCAGATTTCATTCATCCAACATAATGGTATCAATCTGTACCAAATACAAAAGAGGATCAACACACTTGGTTTTACTCAAAAACCTCTCAATCACCCAACAAATCAAGGTTTACCTCAAATAAGTTTTACACCACAACCTTAATACACTAAGACGATTGAAGAAATGAAATGAAAATAGCTCACTCTTTTGAGCAAATATACAAGACAAATGAGCTCAAACAATCTTTACCTTTTTTACACAATTTAATTTCACTTTGAAGCACTATAAAAAGGAGATCTTTATTTTCTATAAAGCAAATGTGTTTCTTAGAAGGATAGGATAAAAATCTACTTTCAAATCGAGTTTTGAAGCCTTTTATAAAGGTATAAAGTGGAGTTTCAACAGCTAGAAAACGGCTAATTTTCGCTGTCAGATTTGCCAGAGTTTTGGACTCAAGTTTCGGATGATGAAGCATCCAAAAGGTAAGTCCAAAATAGCACTTTTTCAGACAGAATCGATTTGTTACTATTCACAAGATTTGGACGAGGCTTTTGGATGCAGGTTTACCCAAATTACTCAATCCAAAATTCTGAGGATTTTAAAGATTTGAAATCTTTTTGTTTCAGTGCTTCAAGGTAGAAATAAAACTGAATCAAAGAGGTAAGGAAGACATAGGACTTTACACAAAGAAATACCTTAACAAAGATTCCTAGTCTAAGATTCTTCCATAACGGATTTTTGGTATGCAATCTCTTAAGTTTGATCTTCTTCTTGATTTCTCATTCTCGAATTCTATTGCGTCAAGAATTGCTTAGCAATTCTATTTGTACGTCTTGGAAGAACTAAGGTCAAACATATCCTATAACTTATAAATCACACAATTTAGTCATCATCAATGTTTGTCATAAATGAAAAATACAAGAGAATGCCCTTAGGGTTAACACATTTTCTTCATGATTTCGTGGTCTTAATTGTTGTTTTTTCATTAATTACTTAGTTAAAAAACTATTTTTCCCAAACTTTTGCCCAAGCACCAGGCCAACGCTACTAAAGAAATGGATGCCAAACAGCCATAGCTTGGCGCCAGGCCCAACACTCAGACCTGGCACCAGGTCTTGTCAACCATATGGCTTTTAACGACTAAATTTGGCCATTTGTCAAACACTCTCTTCATCTCCCTCGTTTTTTCTCTCAACCCATCGCCGGGTCGGACTTCAAAACACTGTCGGGTCGTTTTCTATCCCTCCAAAACACCTTCCAAACACAAAATCATTGCTTTGTTCTTGAAGTTTTGGATTAAAATCAAGAAAATTCCAATCTTTCTTCACAAATCCCATTTTTCAATCTATCCACTTGTTGCACAATTTCTTCAATCTTTTTGCATAAGATCATTGCCTATACATTGGAGATCATTATGGTATGATTTTTCTACATTTTTTACGGTTCAATTTTTCATATTGATGATTGGATATTTTTGTTATATTTTGGACCAAAAATTCTCATTTTTTCTTGGTTTGATGGATTGGATGAAAATTTTACTTTCTTTGAGGCTTAGTTAACATGAGTATGTAATTGACAATAATATTTGATTGATGCAATTTATGTCTTACATCTTTGTGGTAGCTATTGAGAATGACTAGCAATGGCTAGTGGGCCGGTTCGGCCCGTCGGGCCAACGTGTCGGGCCCGGCCCGCACAGCCGAACCGCCCACTGTGCATCAGTCTGGGCTGGCCCGCCTGGAGAGAGTCGTTTCCAACGGCTCTCCAATTTTTATTTATTGCATTTCAGCCCCCCTAACGGTTGATTTTTTTTTTTTTTTTGCATTTTGGTCCCTAACGGTTATATTCTCTTTTTTAACCCCCAAAACTCTATAAATACCCCCCAATCTAACTCAAAACTCATCAAACATGCTCCAATTCTCTCAAACTCTCTCTACAAAAAGTATTAGAATAGAATTTATTTTTTTGTAATATTTTTTCAATTCTTCAAGAATGTCTTCATATTTTGGAAGATTGTTGAGTAGCGGAATAATGGATATAAGAAGTAAAAAGCTCCACAAAGTATTGTTATTCTTGAATCTTGGTCATCAACGAGTTAGTATTTCTTAATCTTACATTCTTATATTTTGGCTTTATTAATTGTTTGTTTGTTTTAGTTATTTGTTTAATTTTTAAGTTAATTTAGTTTTTATATTTTTCAATTCTCTTGTTTCATTATTTGTTAATACTTTATTTTTTTGAACTTTTATTTGAATTTTGATTGCTTTTTTTTTTTAAAGAAATAATGGATCCAAATCAATATCATCATTTTTCTTCATCCCAATCATCTGCACATTTTGATTTTAACATATATCCAACTTTGAATTTAATAAATAATGAAATAGGTAATGAAGATAAATGTCCTAGTAGGCCTAGTGTTAGTGTTTCACAATTACAACCAACTCCAACAATTAATCCTAACGAATCTAATTAGGTAAGGATGATGTTGAAACAATGGATTTTACAACTAAAGTAAAAACATTTATGGTTTGGAATCTTTTTGAAAAAGATAATGATAATGATAGGGCAATATGTGAAATTTGTAGGGTGGTATATACACATAAGAAGGGAGGAGGGACAGGAACATTAGTTAGACATATGAAAAGGTCACATAATTATTGGTTAGAAAACCTACTTAAACAACAACAAATACGTACTACAGGAGGTCAAATTGTTGGTAATTTTCAATATGATCATAAAAAAAAATAGAAGTGTATTTTCTAAAATGATTGTTCAAACTAAATTACCTTTTAATTTTGCAGAAAATCCACATTATGAACAATATATGCAAAATAATTGTCAACCAGTATAAAAAAGAATTCCTAGAACAATATTAAAAAATGATAAAATAAAGATATATAAAGAAATGAAAGAGTATCTAATTGTTATATTTGATTCTTGTAATTGAAAATTTGCTCTTACTTGTAATGGTTGGACTGCAATTACTAATGAATCTTATTTGTGCATTACATGTCATTTGATAGATTATGATTAGTTAGTACAAAAAAGAACTATTTGTTTTAAATTATTTGAATATCCTCATGTAGGTAGTAGTATAGCTAGAATGATTACTCAAACATGTCGTGAATATAGGATTTTAAATAAAATTATTTCTATTTCTTTAGATAATGCTTCAAATAATGATTCTGTCATAACAATTTTAAAAAACACTATGAATCCTATGTTAGATGGTATTTTATTTCGTACTAGGTATGCTTGTCATATACTTAATTTGTGTGTTAAAGAAGGATATAAATATATTGATGATATTGTTCATATAATTAGATATGTTGTTTTATTTATTAAAACCTCTCCAACTAGGCAACAAAATTTTAAGGCATTATGCCGAGAACAAGGTGTATCTTTTAAAAAATTTAGATTAGATTGTCAAACTAGATGGAACTCAACTTTAGATATGTTTGAAAGTGTTATACCTTTTCAAAACCCACTTATTGAATTTTGTAATAGTAATAATTTTCAACCTCCACTAACTGAAACTCATTTTGAAAATTGTACTGCACTTTCAACATTTTTATTTATTTTCAAAGAAGCTACTGAACTTTTATCGGGATCCTATTATCCCACTACTCATCATATTCTTCCAACACTTGCTAAGGTAGCACATATTTTGGGTGAATATATGTATTATCCCCAAAATGATGTTTTTATGAGAAGTATGTTTGAAAAATATAAAAAATATTATGAAGATATTCCTATTTTATATTGTATGGCATTATGTATGGATCCTAGAGTAAAGACGCTTGGTTTTCGTAGTATTATTGAATATTTATATGAACATTAGATTTTGATGAATCACAAACACTTAAATAATGTATAATAAAAGAAATAAAAGATAAAACAGCTAAAGCTTTATCTGACATGTATAATTTGTATGAGTTTGAGTCTTCTTGTTCTAGTTCTCCTAGTTTAAGTAGGTAAGCTTCAACATATAGTAGTCACTTTCAACCTCCGTGAAAATCTACCTCTTCAATTTCATCAGTATTTAATCCATGAAGTATTATGAAACGTCAAAAAAGATCGACTACCACCTACAATGAGATGGCAATTTATGAGATGCAGCCCTTGATAGAAAATGAAGATCAACATTTTGATATTTGTGGTTGGTGGAAGGCTCATGTAAGTCAATACCCCATTTTATCTAAAATAGCATGTGATCTTTTGACACCACCAGTCTCTACAGTACCATCGGAAAGCGTCTTCAGTGAGAGTGCTTGAACAATCGATGAAAGAAGATCTCGATTGGCTCCTCATACTTTGGAGATGTTAATGTGTTGTAGTAGCTGGTTTGCAGCCGAAGATATGACAGATAATTCGTGGATTATTGATGATGACTCAGATGATGAATGGGGTGAATCAAGTAGTTAGTTTAGTATTTTTGTAATTAGGAATTTAGGATAAGTAATATTATGTATTTAATTTTATTTTTAGAATATTTATTATATTTTTAAATTTTAATCATTGTAATATTTTTAAGAGGTTTAGGCATCAAGTCCCCCTCTTATGTAATCTTTATTTTATTAATTAATAAATTAGGTAGGGGTCCAAGCCAAACCTCCCACCACTTCAAAGTAGCTTTTTTATAATTTTAAAAATTGTGTTAAGTAGGAGAAAAAAAAATAAGCCCACGGGCCTCATGGGCCAAGGGCCCCGGCCGTGCCGGTCCCAGGGCCAGAGGCCCTGGGATCGGCCTGCATTCCAAGCGGGCCGATCCTTGAGCCTGGCCCGACACGGCCCGAAACCGTGCGAGTCGGCCCATTAGCCATTGCTTATTATAATTATGAGAGATACTTTTTCATGTTTAACTTGACATTGTGATTATGAGCTTTACATTATGGCATGAATGACATTGCTAATTTGATCATGGTTATTGATATTGTGTTTGGGATTGGACAATGGCTATCTTTTTGCAAGTATTTTTGAGGAAGTTGGTGTTGTGTTTTGTGGTATATTGAGATGGTGGTTGCGTTCAGTAGGAAGGTTGAAGGTTGTGTTTAATTGTGTATTGAGAAGTAACCTTGAAGGTGTTCTATCTTCCTTCCTTTATCCTACCTTTGTCTATTATCACATTTTCATCATGTCTAGGAGACCCAAGGGAATGGCACCTGGGGCCAAGAGAGCTAGAGCTTCATTTTCTTCTACACCATTTTTTGAGTTTCTACCTACCCAGCCTACCCAATTCTTTGATCTTACATGTCAAATATGGTACCAAAGTCACTAGCACAACTAAATCATAGTGAAAAAGATATACAAGCCTTTCTTCGATAATTCATTGTAGCTTTCCACTATGTTTAGGAGATTGGGTTGGAAGCATATCATCAGACTTAGGAGAGCTTATTATCCTATGAGTATGATAGAGTTTTATGCTAACATACAGGACAAGAAGAAACCCAATCTCTAGGTCATTTCTACTATGCTTAAGGGGGTGTCTATTGAGTTTGATGGGGCTAGACTGGTAAGGATCTTGGGTGTACCTAATGATGGTCCAGGGATAGCTATGGACCAAAATAATCAAAAAATTCTTTCTGATCTTACTTGGGATGTGAATATTGTTATGACTAGTTTGCAGATGTAAAGGAATGTACAGGTAGACCAGTATCGCTATTATTCCAATTATGATCTTAAGGCTCAACTTCGTGCCCTAGTCTACATCTCTTTCAATGTTTATCCTAAGGCTAGTGGCTTCAATGAGTCTAGGGTCCTCGATGGTTACATTCTTGATAAGATGATGTAGAGTGTGCCTATCCCTTTTACTCCTATTATTATTCAGTCCACGATAGAGGTTGTTTACTATCGTATCTCAGCCAAAACCCTAAAATTTCCCTTAGTAATTATGCATATCTTACAGGACTTTAGAGTGAGTTTAGATAGAGAGATCAGTGAGCCGACCACTGACTGGGACTTGGTAACCGAGCATACTTTTGTCCAGTGCAGCTATAGATATGATGAGAAATAGAGAAGGTGGAAGAAGCCTTATGAGGTTCAACATCTGGAGATGGTGGAACTTCCCCCTAATGAGGATAAGCCGGAGGAATAGTCTACCCGACCTTGCACCTGTGCCAGTAGTTCTTATTCTAGTGCTAATTCTGAGGTACGAGCAGAGGCCCGACTAGAGCAACTGAGCTTTAGACTTGAGACCCAAACGACCATCCTCCTCCAACTACGAGACTGCATTTCTGACCTCTATAGATGTCAGGATGTCCAAGAGCAGAAATTGGCAACCTTGATACAGCAATCCACTAGTGCATCCACTAGTAGAGCCCTCAAAGATCCTACTGATGATGATGATGATGAGTCTGAGGACTCTTGATTTACTCCTTACGCACTTGTATTTTATTTTATGTTTTATCGCTTTTATTTTATTTCTTTTCCTTTGAATTTTAATGACATTTCTTAGTTTTTTGTTGTCTTTTCCTTTATTTTGCTTCTCTTTTTCTTTTTCTAGATTTATGTTTTCTATTTTTGTTTCTTTTGAGTTTGGTACCCTTTTCCAATAACTTCTTGTGGTGGATTCCCACGTGTTGGAACTAATTCACAATAAAAGTATTTTCTTTTCTCTATTCTTTCCCTTTATTTATTTTGGTCCCTTAGCTTTGCTTTCATTATTATATTTCTTTTCCATTGAGGACAATGTCTTGTTTAAGTGTGAGAGGAGAGTTTAGGTATTAAAGATATTTTCCGTGTTGTGATTTTTGTGAAAATTTTCAAATCTTTTTGTGGTTTTCATTGCTTTAGCAAGGTTGTAATTATCTTTCTTGCTTGGATATGAGTTTTGTCATTCATTTGGTAAATTTTAAATGAATTAGTTTATTCGATGGGATATTTTAAGACTTGTAAATTTGGGTTAACCTTATTTTTGCATTAGTGTTTGGGTATTATTTGACTTATCTAGTTTGAATGTGGAAGATATGATGACTGTGGGGAAAGTTTTAACTAACTCTTGTATTATGGGTTTAAACTTTGCTTGACTTTAAGTTGTGATAAGGAATATAAGGAGATAAAATCTTTGAATGGAAAGATTGTGAAAAAAAAAACTGATTATGAGTGGAAAAATGAAAAACAGTGAGTTGGAAAAAGCTTGTTTCATCTTTGAGAAAGTATTTTTGCTTGATTATAGGGGCCAATACGAATAGTGAAGAGAAATACACTTTCTTGAGACTATTAATTCCCGAAAGCAAAAGGAAGAAAAGATGTTTAAAAAATAATGAGTGATGACTATAAAGGGGCCAATATGGTGTGTGAAAAGAAATCAATTTGCTTGAGGCTATTAATTTCCTAAGTCATTGAAAAAATTGAGAGGAAAAAAATGGAGTGTTTTCCTTAAATCATGACTTGAGTTGTGTAATTTTTAGATTTGTAATACTTGAGTTGGTAAATAGCTTAACTTGTATGATTCATGTTATCTATGTTTTTGCTTGAAGTGTAAAATGATTTTCTTAGACTAAGATATAAACTTGCTTAATTCGACTTCAAGAGTTTTGTTATGTCTTATCAAATGCTTCAAGTTGCAATTGTTTTCAAAGGGTTGAATGAATGGCAAAGGTTCTATCTAAAATTTGAAGGAAAGTTATAATACTTGTTATGATTCAAATTTTTGTAATGATAAAAATATTGTGTTTTATTAATTATTTTCTTAACTTAAGTGCTTTTGCTTGAGGACAAGCAAAGGTTCAAGTGGGGGGGAATGTGATAGGGAGCTAAATTTATCACTAATTTCCTAGTGATTTGAAGCTAATTTGTGATACTTTTGATGTAACAATTAGGAATATTCCTTCCTATTTGATATATTTGCTTGTGGAAAGTGTTTTGGATGAATTTCTGTAGGATTTAAGAGATTTCAAGCAAGAAGTCATAAATTCCAGCCTTGACTTGGTGCCAGGTCAAGCTAATGCACCAAGCGCCAGGTCTATTCTGGAAAAATAGAGCAAAAGCAAAGGAATGTTGAGGAACAAACTAGAATGTACCTGGTGCCAAGTGGGTTGAAGTGATCCGACGCTAGGTCCAAGCTGTTCAGTGGTAATTTTGTGCACGAATTTGGTATCTTTCAAATAATTTTGGTATTTTTCAAATTTTACTCGACCAAGACTTCTCAAGCCACGAATTCTGGTATCAAGGAAGCTTATAAAGACAAGAAAAACACAAGAGAAAAGTGGCGAATCCAAGGATTAAAACTTCCAATCTCTCACAAGAAGAAGAGATTCATCATTCAATGAGCATTATTCAATAAGGTTTTTAAAGAGAAGAATGAGGGCTTGTCTATGAATTCTTTCTTTTACCTTTGTTTTCTTTTTCTAGAATAATAATGTAATTAATATTTTTATTGTAATTTGACATTATTTTGGGATTCATGGTTTTTGGATTAATTTAGCTATTTGATTAATTTTCTATCATTCTTAGTGTTTGATTACTTGTAATTATGGAAGAGTTGATGAAGTTAGATTTGCTTCTAATTGACTTGGAAAATAATGTTAGGAGTTGATATAATTTTATTAATTTCATATTTGTTATTTCTTAACAGACTTGAAAAAATAAAGTTAAGATAAAGAACCAAAATAATCAAAGATTAGTTAATTTCGCCTAGAGTATAGGGTTATTGGCTAATTTTATGTTTTTTATCACCTAGAGTATAAAGATAATTGTTGAATGATAAGTTTAATGCATCTTTTTTGTTATGATGGTTTGATTGAGAAATCTGCTAATTTAGTCATGAGATAGTGAGTTTATGACTTGGAAAATGATTGAACTCTATTTTAATTCCTTCATGATGCCAAGACGATGATTAATTGAAATAGTTGCTAAATGATTCATTGTCATGTTGTCTAGGATAGTTGTCGAAATTGCATATTTCTACATCATTGAGTTGTACATATTTCTTTATTTTTCCTTTTATCATTTTATCACTTTATTAGGTTAGTTAAACAATGAATGAGAAGCGACTAGTGTGTACTTGTTCATTTGAGGATCGATACTCGTGAATTCTTTATACTATACTTGCGATGAGTATACTTGTTTGTATGTGTAATTTGGGATTAATATTTTAATTAAAACTTGGCTAAGGGATGGATTTAAATTTAATGATTTTTATACATCCAAAATTTATGTATCAATGCGTCTATTAGTCAGGGTATAGTATATGGAAGATTTATGCTACTTGAACTGAATTTCCATATCGATAAATAATGTTTACACATATAAAATCAATAATATTTTTCTTCTTCACTTCTTTTAATGCTATTACTTTTGTCCACTTAGAGAAGTAATTGGTTGTAGCCAAAATGTAGAGATGACCGGCCAAAGACTTTGGCAATGGTCCAATGATATCTAAACCTCATGCATCAAATGGCCATGCAACAGTTCTTGGGTGCAATGACTTAGGTGGTTGATGTATATAATTTGCATTAAATTGGCATACCTGATACCTTCGAGCATAATCCAAACAAACTTTCATTATAGTTGACTAATAGGTATCCTATCGTCTTGATGTGAAAATGAAGCTTTGGACTAGATTGGTGGGCTTCACAGATGCCAGAATAAGCTTCCTTTATTACTTGAATAACTTCTTCTTGACCTAAATATCTCGGGAAAACACTTAAAAAGAACATTAAAAGAGTGTATCCTTACAATAAAAAAAGTAATGTACGTGTCGATGAATATCAGTCCACCTTCGTGGATCATCAAAAAGCATTCCACTTTTGAGATAATCCACAAAAAAGTTGTTGCCAATCTTCTTCATCAATCTCATAGATGAAAAGAGAGTGAATTTCATGCTTTTCATCATCCTCATATTCAAACACAGGAGGTGTGATTCATGTTTGACATATAGGAAATTGAGCTTATTGTTCATGTAAAGATAAATTTGAAGCTAGGTTGGCCAATGTATCAGCTTGCTTATTTTTTTCTTAATACATGTTCAACTGTTACATCACCCAAATATCCCATATGCTATCTTTCATAGGAATCCATATACACTTTAAGATGCAGTCGCTTCATATCAATAGTTAATTCCAACCTAACTATAAGGCTTGGTATTTGGCCACGTTATTGTAGCACCTTTTAGGTAAAATAATATGGCAATATATCTCCCTCAAGGGTAATGAATATCATGCCAGCTCTAGCACCCCTCATAATGTGCCGGACTATCAAAGTACACGTTCCATGGTGGGAGAGTATCAATTAAAAATACATCTTTATCACGTAGTTCATCACTAAATTCCCACTTAGTGAAAATGGAGTGATCAACTAAGAAATTAACCAACACTTGCCCTTTAACAACTTTTTGTCAAACAAAGACAATAACAAATTGTTGCAGTTGAAGGTGCTGCCTTGCTAGATGATCAAATAGTATATGCTTTGTTATTGTTGGGATGTATACTCTCTTAGACTAGATTTCTGATGTAATTTTGACTTATATTAATAAAAGTATTTTTCTCAAGTAATTGTTTGTCAAATATTCTTTACTTTTGTGCACAATTTTCATTGAAAAAACCCAATTGTATTTAAGTAAATGGTTCATATGAATAGAGGTCTTTCACAGTAACGTATGGACCATGGGCTATATAACACATAAACTATTGTTCTTAACCAAATAATGATAATGGTAATCTCATCATGGTAAGGTTGTTGTGTTATGAATTCTAAATAGGGAATAGCTTACTTTTAGCCAATGAGTAGTCTTCTCATTTCATAACACAAGCATATTTCAAATATGTAGAATTGGACCTATAGTAGTGGTTTCTAAAAATATTATGTGGTAAAAATCTAGACTACTACTGCTATAGTGTGGACTTATACTCTACAGCTTGAATATAAGTTTGTGGTTTGACAAAGCTAGAAGCGTATGCTTTAACATACTATAATTGAGGTTCTTTAGAAGGACCAATATACTTTTATGTTGGGTATATGTAACTAGTTGGTTAAGATATACTTGTACAAGATAGTTTTTACACTATATCACCCCTTGTAGTTGTCCGAATAATCTAATTATCCAGAGCCCTAGGAAACATGACTTGGATATTTGCTTTAGGATAGTTCCCTTGGAAAGCGAAAATATTCCAAGAAGTCATGGATCATTGGACTAGAAGCCTAAGGATGGTAGATGTCTTTTAAAAATGTGTTAATACACTCTTTCCTCTCTAAACATATGGCGGTGTGTAGAGGGGTATTTTAGTTATTTTATCTATAGGTCGAAGACATAGCTAACGCAACATTATCCTAGGGGTCAACATTTTCTTATAGTGATATTAAGAAATATTTAAATTACAAAATACAGCTATTTATATAGCAATAGTATTTTTTTTCATTTTAGTAGCCAAGGCGATGAATCTTTTTGGTCCTCGGAATAGCTCGTAAGTCCTAATTAATTTTAGGTGAGGAATTAGTCTCAATAAAAAGGATTTTATTTTATTCAAAAAATCTAATTTATTTTTAGACTGGAATAAAATAAAAGAACAAGAGAAATTAAATTTATTATCTAATTTAATTGGTTAATTAATTATTCAGAACCTAAGCCTAAATTGAATAATTAAAAAATTAACCTGGGCCTAAACTAAATAAAAAGGCTTAAATAATTATTTTGATTCATTTGGGCTCATTAATTATTTATTGAGTTATTTTAATAGGCCCAAAAAATAAATAATTCATGGTTATTATTTTGGGCTCATTGCGTCCAAGAAAAATAATAAAATAATTAATGGCCCAATAGCTTGAACTAGAAGGGTTTTTTTATTCACAGAACGGAAGAGTTCAGGCAAAGCAAAACCTTTTCTGTTGATAGCTTTCGAGAGTTTTGAAATATCAAAACCCCGGTGATAAGTTATCAAGTGAGGTGGGAAAAAAACTGTGGTTCCATTCTCTTGGAAAAACATACAGAGAAAGAAAAAAACACAAAAAGCCTTTGGACTTCTTCTTCTTTGCTCCCGTTCTTTTTCCTTCTACTTTTTGTTCTTGTTAATAAATAACAAGAAATCAAGAAGTGTTTGAGACAGTGGATTTCCTCACCTAAGTTATTTCACCAACAAGTGTTTAGGCGGTGGAATATTCTAAGCTCTCAAAAACCTTGGCGTTCATGCCCCAGAGAAGTGCATGCATCACCGATTTTGACCCAGAGACATCTTCCAATTGAGAAGAAAGAGCCCCGATGATTTCATCATTCACTCCGGCATCGAAAATAGCGTTATAATGTAGGGGTATAATTTTTAAAAGCTTCTCCGTTGTGTACTCTAAGTTTTCATTGGTTTTCTGGTTTTTATTTTCTATGCGTGCATGGCTTCTGTGAGTTTCATTCATTTCAAGTGGTATCAGAGCCTGAAGCTTTGAATGGCTTAGGAATGATGTATGTTAGTTAATTAAAATTTGCCAGATAATTGCTTGATTATTCTTGAGATCCTTCGTTGTTTTGGTATGTGTAGAATTCTCTATACACCTCGCAGTTGAGGTTTAGGAAGCTCTGTAAAAAATCTTTTAATGCTTTGATTAGCAATCGTGTAATCCCGATTTGAAAGAGTATAGGTGGATATGTTTTTTGTTTTGATGAAAAACTAGATCAAGAGAGCCGTTTGTGATGATCGCGAAGTTGCAGAAGCTTTGTGGAGATATTCGCAGAAGAAAAAAAAAACTAGAAAAGACGACCAGCCGAGCTAAGGTAGGCTCGGACTGCCTAGAGTCAAGACAGGCACCCAAGCCAATCGTGGCTTGCTAGCCGCAACCGAGGCCCAAGCGCCCCTCGGTTCTCAGCGCGACTTGCATCCTAGGCAGGATGCAAATCATCCTCCCTAAGATGCGGTCATTGTTGTGACTGAATCCTAGGGCACCCATAGGTTGCGGGCACCCGCCCGTAGTTCATGGCCTATGGGTCTTCCCATGGGCTATGATCTAGTGTGGCGGGTGCACAAGACTAATGGGAAAAAAAATTTCCTTGTATTTTTTGGGTTATTTCTTTTTTATTTTTTGTCTCATAGCAGACGAAGTTATTATTTTTACAATAGTTAATATTCTTTGAATATTTTGTATAAAAAATAATAGTAAAGGATTATTAGGATTAAACAAGACCACTAATTAATTTAATTAATGTGTTTAATGCTATTATTTGGGCACTTAGGTTTAAAAATAGAAATCTATGAAAATATTTACAGTTTTCTAGCATGCTATTTATTTTAATTCCTAGGTGCATGTTTTCTCAAAGTCCAAGTCTTTGGAAAATTTTATTTGGCAAGGAAAAATATTTTTCTTTAATTAAATGATTATTTTTAACTTAAACAAAAATTAATCCTTGATTATTTTCTTAAAGGTTTTTATCATTAACATAGAAAATATTTTGGATTTAGAAATTTCTGTAAATTAAAATGGAAAACCATTTTAATTCATTTTAGCAAAGAAAAATTATTTTTTGTCAAATAAAAACTTGAGACCAAAATATCTAGAAAGTTTTAAATGGAAAATTTTTTTAAATTATTAAATTCTTAACTTAAATAAAATTAATCCATGTGAAAAAAAATTTCAAAGAATATAAACCTTGACATAAAAGCCATGCATGCATGGAAATTGAATAGAAAAAAACACGATACTATGCAGCGGAAGCAAGAAAAAAATACCTTTGTGTGTCTTTAGTTTGTTTGGCTGGGAAGAAAACAATGGAATAACAGTGACGGCTTCTTCACTTGTTAAAGCTTTCAGTTGAAAACTAGCAATCCACCTACTCCTCCGGGGCATGAACGCAGAAGCCTTTGCTTCTCAAAATATTCCACCACCCAATGTATGTTAGTGAAACAACTTAGGCGAGCAAAATCAAGAACTCACAAGGAAAAAACCAAATGAGAGAGAAGAAGGGAAATAACTTCTCTTCGTGTGTCTTCTATGTATTCAAAATAAAAACACACAACTTCATATATCCTGATAACTAAGCCCCGGTATTTTAATAGTTCAAAGCATCCAGAGGCTATCAATAGAAGAGATTTAGATTAACATAAACTCTTTTGTTCCGTGAATTAAAAAAAAAAAAAACCTTTAGTCTAGGCTATTGGGTCAAAAATAATTTATTATTTTTCTTGGACCCAATGAGCCCAAACTAATAACCATTAATTATTTATTTTTTAGACCTATTAAAATAACTCAATAAATAGTTAATGAGCCCAAATGAACTAAAATAATTATTTAAATATTTTATTAACTAGTTTAGGCCCATGTTAATTTTCTAATTATTCAATTTAGGCTTAGGCCCTGAATAATTAATTAAACAATTAAACTACATAATAAATTCAATTTCTCTCGTTCCTTTATTTTAATTCAGTCAAAAAATAAATTAGACTTCCTGAATAAAATAAAATCCTTTTTATTAAGACCATTTCCTTGAGTTAAAATTAATTAGGACTTACGAGCTATTCCGAGGAGCAAAAAGACACATCGCTTTAGCTACTAAAATGATCAAAATACCCCTACTATATAAATAGATATATTTTACATTTTAAATATTTTCTAATATCATCATAAGGAAATATTAACTTCAAAGACAATACTGCATTAGCTATGTCTTAGACCTACAGGTGAAATAACTAAAATACCCCTCTACACACCGCCGTGCATTTAGAGAGAAAATAGTGTACTAATACTTCTCTAAAAGACATTTACCATCATTAGGCTTCTATTCCAATAATCCACAACTTCTTGAAATATTTTCGCTTTCCAAGAGAGCTACTCTAAAGCTAATATTTAAGTTATGTTCCCCAGGGCCTTGGATAATTAGATCATTCGGACAACCACAAGGGGAGATATAGTGTAGACACTATCTTGTACAAATCTTTCTTGACTAACTAGTTACATATACCCAACATATAAGTATATTGGTCCTTCTAAAGAACCTCAACTATAGTATATCAAAGCATACACTTCTAGTTTCGTCAGATCATCAACTCATACTCAAGCTGTAGAGTACAAGTCCACACTCTAACAATAGTAGTCTAGGTTTCTATCACATAATACTTTTAGAAACCACTACTACAAGTCCTGTCTACGTATCTGAAATACGCTTGTGTTATGAAATAGGAAGATTACTCATTGGTTAAAGGTAAGTCATTCCCTACTTAGAATTCATAAAACAAAAACCTTGCCATATGAGATTTCCATTCTCATCATTCGGTTAAGAACAGTAGTTTATGTGTTAAGTATCCTATGGTCCATGTAATATCCCTCCCTTTTGGTACTTTAACTAGCTATTACTTTATACAGAATAAGAATTTGTATGAATGACCAGACCAAAAGATGATCAGTATGATGAAATGAACATCTTGGTGTAATAAAATTATCTAGGGGCATTATTGGGATTTTAGAATTTATAAGAACCCAAATGGATTTTTGGGAATTGTTCCACCCGTACCTTTGAACTTCATCTAGCTACTACGTGTGATAGAGTGGGAATTTATATCAGTAGCCAGCATAAGAAATAATCAGTGTAATGTGAGGAATATTTTGGTGTGATAAAAATATATTGGGACCTGAATGTAATTATTGGATTTGTTCTACTTGTACCCTAAATCTTTGGAAGGCTACTATTATTAACAAATTAAGAATTTGAGGGTACACTGAGAAGAGAAATTGAGCAGTGCGATGAAACGCACGTTTTGGTGTGAAATATGCTATCCAGGATATTTTCATAATTTTGACCGCAAATGGGATTTTGATCGCGAATTTTACAAAATTGGTAAAGAATTGAAGAATTTGAATATTACCATTGAATTCAGTGAAATTTATAGGGTTTTATTACTGAAATAAAATATTTTTCCGTTGCGGACTCAATTTTGGTCATTTCTGAGAAAAATTAGAAGTGCGAGTAAAACATAGACGTGTGGCATTGTGTGAATGGTGGATGAAAACAAGTGTTAAAATACCATTGGGGGAGTAAAATATTTGTGGGATTATTAAATTGCAAAAGCTTATTGAATAAGCTTAAGAATTATCCGTTTAAATTAAATCCACCAATAAGAGTTTAGCTTTAAAATGGATAGCCCACAATGTAATTAATGTTGGTTGACTTTGGGCACTAGAATGGCGGTGGAAAGGCTGTAAAACAGCCAGAAATTTGTCCAAGAGAAGAACAGAAGAAAGAAGAGGAAGAAAAAGAAAGGAAAAGGAAAAGGAAAGAAAAGTCAGAAAAAAAATAGAGAAAAATGGGAGAAGTGAGAAAAGAAGAGTTCTTGGAAAGAAAAAGGGAAACTTGAAGCATTTTTCAGCCAAATCAAGCTACAAATAAGGTAAACATTCAAGCTTCAAGAATTAAAGTTGTAGATTAAAGCATGAGGATTACTGTCATATAAATTTTGTTGGTAAATTCATACTATTTATGATTTTTTTTCTCAAGAATTCAAGTTTGTTTACGAGTTTTTGTGTGTTGTGTGTGTGTCGATTGGTAAGGAGGATTTTATGCTATGTTTTATATGGTGATTAAAGATGTTTTCATGATGGTTTTGTTGGTGGATCATGGCTGCAAAAGAATCATGTGAAATAAGAAGGAAAGCTAGACTAATTGTTAAAGGAAAATGAATGCTTATTGTTGTTGTTTGAGAATATTAAATTTGGTATTGGAAAATATGCTTTTACTGAGCTAAATATGTCTGAAAATCAGAGGTATGAAGGCTGTGTTAGTAACATTTGAGGAGAATTAAGTGATATATAAGTGTTTGGATTGAAGGAGAATGAATTGGTGATGTTATTTGATGAAGGAAAAGAAGAAACATGAAAAGCTGAAAGCTGTTTTGCCTCAGCAGTGTGCCACGGCTCAGATGCTGTCTGAATGAAGTTCATAATCATAAAGTTGGAGATCTTACAAGAGTTTTGATATAAAATAGACCTTAATCGGAATTGTGGGTCGAAAGTTACGATGTAAACAAAATCGGGAGTTAAAGCTGAAAATTTCCAGCTTTTCTATGAATGAATGAAATTCAAGGAATTGGCTTTGTATGCATTATTGGAAGAATGAAAGGATGATAGATCATATAAATACCTTAAATTATGTGTTGAAAATGATGGAGAAGTGGATAATGGATTTTGGTTATTTTGGAAAGACTATTCCATTATATTTAGAAATAAGGAAAATGAGAAATAAATTATTCTCATTTTACTCTGGTAATTCATTATCCTAGATTTAATTACTAAGTTGAGAATGAAATGACTTTAATGTAGGTTTCTACGTTAAAAAACTCGAGGAAAAGCTAGGAACGTTACACTTACGGCTATTTTATATAGGGCACGAGGTGAGTCCCACTTGTTTTATAAACCCTGTTTTATGCTAGTGAAATTATGTTTTATTGAGAAAGGTTCTATGAATCCTTTTGGTTTCTCTGAACAAACAAATGGTTTCTCTAAGGAAGAAATGGTATCATGCCATGATTGGATTTGAATGGAAGATATGAATTTTCATAAATGGGATTATTCATAATTAGTGACTAATTTTCCTAAAACCTCTTTGCAACAAGGTTAACAGACCTTTGTATTTTACTGATGAAAATATAGTTTCTCTGAAAGAGAAATTATTGAGGTTTTTAGGAAATGGTGCTTTGGATCCTTTAAATTATGAATAATTCCTAGGTATAAATGTATACCTGAAAGGTTTTCTTCTTATTAATTATGAGATGAAATAATGTTTTATTTTGGGAAACCATTAATGTTCCTTTTTATGGAAAGGATTTTTTGAAAAATGTGAGATATGAATATTTGGAATTATGATTGGGATTTCTTGAATTAAATTCTTCCTTTTTGAATTAAAACTCTAAAATTCCTAAATAATGCTCTTTTTGAAATTGGGTATTCTTCAAATGATGAAAGTACCCTTGGAAACTTATTTTAACATACGAAAAGGACTTTTATCCTTTTTCGCTATGGTTTTGGAAAATGATCTCTTGGTATGAGATAAACTGTTGGAAAACAGTATTTTGATCCCGAAAATTATTTTATTGATATTCTTTTGGGAATAAGATAATTAAATTGGCTTTGTGAACTAATGGGATTAATTAACTGGTCTTGTGAGCTAGTGGGATCAATTTTTGGAAAATTATATTTTGGCCCAAGAAAATGTTTTATTGGTATTCCTTCGGGAATGGATATTTATTTGGCCTTATAAGCCAGTAAAATTGGACTAGTCTTGTGAATTAGTGGAAATTTTGAGTATTCAACAAGAGCCGACCTTTGTACTAACTTACGTTAGAGGTAGACGACCCCAAGTAACCTGATTAGTTATTGAGATTATCTTAATCTAAACAGGGCAGTGGGACATTGGAAATGGCTAAGGACTTACCGAATGAGTTGGTAAATGCCTGGATGACCCCTTGCTCCCTCTCGTGTAAGGAACGATACGGGAATGGGTCCCCGTACGTAAGCAAGTAATGAATGATAACCCATGCCCCTTCTCATGTGAGGAACAGATAGTGATTCGAAGGCATATGAATTAAATGATTGGGTAGAGTGTGATGACATTTCTACCTCTCCGGTAATGCACAGTTGAGTACTATGGGCTTATGTCCTTAGTGCAACAAGACTGTGATGCCGAAGGCGAAGCCTTGTAAGCTTTGCACACAGGCCGGCCCTCTACTGAGAGAAGTGTCTGCATTTCTAAAATTGGGACAATGACTCTGAAACGAAACATGATTTTTCAAAAATGACTGAATTTCGGATAAACTCTTTCCTAGAGAGTTTAAGAATTATTTTCGGTAGAAAATGAAATGTTTTCCTATAATGGTTTTATGAAGCTATAACTATTAACATGTTTATCTATTTGTTAATAAATCACTAGCATGCGGGATTCACTGGGTAATTTTTCACTCACACATATATTATTTCTCTTAAAATTTTAGGGATCAGAGGCGCAGCAAAAACATGATGGACTCCCAGAGGCTCATACTACAACTTAAATGATACTCTTAAGTATATGTATCAGAAGTTAGAGTCTATGTACTTTCTTATATTAAATAAAAGTAAATTTTGAAAAATTTTCACTGCCTATTAAGTAAAGTTTGTTATAAAGACCCCTTGTCTAGGCAACTGGACCGGGCGACATCCCATAAAGTTACAACTTATTACACTATGGAAATATGGGGTGTTACAGTTCATACCTTACTGTGAAAAACCTCCATTCACATGAACCATTTACTTAAATATAATGGGTCTTTTCTAATGAAAATTGTGCATAAATATAAGGAAGATTTCATAAATAATTTCTGAGAAAAATCCTTTTATTAATACAAATCAAAATTACATCAAAAACCTAATCTCAGAAAGCATACATCCCAACAGGAAAAAGAAATGTCCAGATCTTCAAGCCAAGAAAAACCCTACAGGTAATGTTTTCTATCTAGAGTCTATATTAATGGTTGGATCAGCTTTCATTTAGATTGTTGATTCAAGAACCACTGATCATATCTATAACTCCTTACAGGGGTTTAGAAAGATTAGAAAATTCCAAAAGGGCAAACATGGACTACCGTGGGAAATAGAGCACAAGTTTGGGCCCTTGCAGTAGGAGAATTGGAACATACTTTTGATTGTAATAGAAAAGTTATATTAAAGGATGTTCTATTTGTTCCTGATTTTAGACAGAATTTGGTTTCAGTTGCAAAACTAATAAATCAAGGATATTCTATTTCTTTCCATTATAGTATAACTATTAGCAAAAATGGAGAAGTTATACATATTGGGCACATATATGAAAATCTATTTTTTCATTAATCCTATTAACAATCAATTAAATATCGCTCAATCTAAACCTTTAAAAATGAAAAGAAAGACTAATGTTAATGACTTATATTTTTGGCATCTAAGGTTGGGTCACATTAATTCAACCTGGATTCAGAGGTTAATCTAATATGGGCTTTTGGACTCATTGAGCTTGGAAAGTTAGCCTCAATATGAATCCTATCTTATGGAAAAAATGACCAAAAGGTCTTTTACCCAAAAAGCGGATAAAGCAAACGAGGCATTGAATTTTGTTCACACTGATGTGTGTAGTTCTTTGTCTACACTAGCAAGAGGGGGTTTTAGTACTTCATCACTTTCACAGATGATTGTACTAGGTATAGTTATGTTTACCTGATGAGACGCAAGTCTGATTCTTTTGATAAGTTCAAAGAGGTTAAGGTTGAAGTGGAGCGTTAGATAGGTAAACTGATCAAAACTTTACGATCAAATCGTGGAGGAGAGTACGTCTTTGGTAAATTCAAGGACTACATGGTACATCATGAGATAGTATCCTAACTCTCTACTCTCGGAACACTCTAGCAGAATGGAGTAGCTAAGAGAAGGAATAGGTTATTGATAGAAATAGTCCGAAGTATGATGTCTCATACTACTCTTCCAGTGTCTTTTTGAGATATACCATAAAAATAACAGCATATATTCTGAACTTCATACCTTCCAAGTTAGTACCTAGGACACCCTATAAGATGTGGATTGGGCATAAGCCAAGTCTAAATCATCTCAAGATATGGAGTTGTTCAGCTAATATACTGATCAAGAGAGACAAGTTAGAACCAAGGTCAAAATTATGCTATTTTGTTGGGTATCCGAAAGGTACAAAGGGTGGTTACTTTTATCATCCCAAAGAATAAAAGGTACTTATGAGTACTAATGCTAGTTACTTGGAGGATGATCAAAGTACATCCACTAAAGGTTCAACAAAGATGGAACTCAAGGAGAAGTTGTCTTCTGAATCAACTTCCTCCAATCCGATTATAGAACAAGAACAGGCACAACCTCAAGAATTTGTACAAATAGAGCCTCGATGTAGTGAGAGGATATCTAGGGTGAAAGATCAAAATGGAAAACATCAAAGAAAACGCAGCAGAAAATTTTTCAATTTTTTGAGCCACATTTAGGAGAAGGTACTTACTTTTCCTTATTAGTCACAGATTAACCAATGAAGGGACGGGTTGCAGTGGAACTTGCACTGCAAGAGAAAAAGGAGGAGCCAGCAGTTTGATCGATATTTCCACCAATTGTCTATTCTTATGCATCAAACGTCTTCAAGCTTCTTCTCTTCGTCTTTTGGAGTATGACTCTACCTTATTCTTGGGTTAACTTGGTGAAAGCTCCTTCTTTGGATAATCAAAATATCTCCAAGAGAGAAAAAAGAGAATGATGAGAAAATAAGAGGAAGAGATAGCACACTTGGAGAGAAAGCTCAGGAAAAACTACCATTTTTTTCCTCCCTCTCTTGCACCTTAATTTTTTGCCAGCCTTAGGGCTTGATGAAGCCCTAATGGGTTTGGTGTTTTGCTCATAAATCAATCTAGGATTGGCTAAATCCTCTTAATTAATTAATTACCTTTCTGAACTTCATTAAACACCCAATGCCAATTAGTTAATTCTAATTAGACTCTTAATATATATCAACATATATCAATCCAATTGATTAATTTATTCTAGCCCAATTCTCTTAATTAATTAATTATTTTTTCTAGGCCTTATCAAAAATTTAAGACTAATTAATTAATTTTAATTGGACTCTTAGAATAAATATTATTCTCTTCCAAATAATTATCCATTAAACCCAGATTGTGTCTAAATAACACCAAGGTAACTTGAGCTACTCTGGGAACCAAGAGACATATTATCCATGGCTACTAAAATGATCAAAATGCCCTTATTATTAAATAGATGCATTTTACCATTTTAAATATTCTTATTTATCACCATATGAAAATATTGACTCTAAGAATAATATTGCTAAAGTAATGTCTCCGACCTACAAGTGAAATAACAGAAATACCCCTCTATGTAGCACCCATCAATAAGACAGAATAAATGTACTAATACCCATCTCAAAGACATCTACCATCCTTAAATCTCTAGTCTGATAATCCATGACTCACTTACATATACTTGTTTATTATTAGAAGTTATCCAAAAGCACACATTCTAGAGTCACGTTCCCAGGGCTCTAGATTATTAGATTATCCTGGACAATTACAAGAGTGTGATTTAACTTCACAAAGTGCAACATAGAAACTCTGTTGTTTGAGTCCATCTTAACTAACTAGAGTAATACACCCAATGTACATGGTTATTAATCTCACAAGAGAAATCTCACCCAACATACATCAAAGTACAAGACCATAGCTTCGACAGACCATCAACTCATACTTAAGTATGAAGGTATTCATCCACGCTATAACAGTAATAGTCTGGTCTCTATAATTATAATATTTTATAAGTGGCCACTACTACAGGTCCAGTTATACGTATTCAGAATATGCTTATACTCATGATGTGAGCGAACTACTCACTGATTTAAGGTAAACTATTCCTCATTAGAACTCATGATATAATTGTCTTACCTTGATGAAATGCCCAATTCCATCAAACGACTAAGAATTGAATTTTACTTGTATGATAAGTACATATAGTCTATACCTTATTGTGAAGAACGACCCAACACGTAGACCATTACTTGTCATAATTAGACCCTAAATGTGCAATAATATAAGAAATAAATTAAATTGAATGAATAAATATTTTATTACAGTATATTTACACAGAATACATAGTCATTGAGGACATACTTTCTAATAATCTCCCACTTGCACTATAAAGACTAAGAAAGTCCATAAGTACCTACCCCTATGATATCTAAGTGTCTACGAGATACCTTTTCTGCCAAAGGCTTAATAAAGGGATCTGCCAGATTGTTGACAGAGGAAATCTAATTAACCACAATCTCTCATTTCTGAATGAACTCCCAGGTAAGGTGATACTTCCTCTCTATATACTTGCCCTTCCTATGGTTTCGAGATTCCTTACATTGTGACACCCCTCCAGTGTTGTCACAATAAATTGTGATAAGCCAATCCACATGCGGTACTACTCCAAATTCTATGAGGAACTTTCGAAGCCACACAGCTTCTTTAGAAGCTTTTGAAGCGGCAATGTACTCAACTTCCATGGCAGAATCAGCAATACAAGATTACTTTATACTTCTCCATGAAATAGCTCCTCCAGATAAAGTGAAGACATATCCACTAGTGGATTTTCTTTTATCTTTATCTGCTTAGAAGTCTGAATCTGTGTAACCGATAGGAACCAAATTATCAGGATGATATACAAGCATATAATCTCTCGTTTCCTTGAGATATTTTAGTAAATGCTTGACGGCTTACTAGTGAGCTTTCCTTGGGTTTAACGGATATCTACTAACCATGCCTTCTGCAAAGTAGATATCTGGCCTAGTATAAAGCATAGCATACATAAGACTTCCCACAGCTGAAGTATAAGGGATCCTGCCCATTTTCTGCTTGTCTTCCTGTGTCTGAGGACACTGCTTGAAAAATAAGGATAATCTATGTCTAAAGGGTATAATAGCCCCTTTACATTGATCCATGCTGTACTTAACTAATATCTTGTCAATATAAGCAAATTGGGATAAGCCTAACATTCTCTACTTTCTATCTCTAAGAAGCTTAATACCTAGAATGTAGCTAACTTTTCCCATGTCTTTCATGCTAAATTGACTAGATAGCCAAACCTTAATGAATAATAATGTCCCTACATCATTTTCAATGAGTAGAATGTTATCTACATAAAGTACTAAGAAAGTCTCTTTATTACTATCTGATTTTCTACACACACATAGTTTGTCCACATTTTGAATGAAATCATAAGCCCTCATAGTTTCATCAAAACGTATATCTAGTTAATTTATTACGAAAGACTTGGGTGAAGTTAGTTATATTCTCGGAATAAAACTTCTTAGAAATAGGAAGCAGAGAATATTAGGATTATCCCAAACTACGTACATTAACAAGATACTAACCAAGTTTAGCATGGACTCATGCAAGAAAACATTGATCCCTTGCAGACATAGGTTGTCTTTTTCCTTAAAGGATTGTCTAAAGTCTCAAGAAGAAAAATATAGAATAACTAGGATTCCTTATACTTCAACTGTGGGAAGTCTCATGTACACCATGATGTGTACTAGGTCAGATATTTACTTTGTCATAGGCTTAGTTAACAGATATCAATTAAACCCCGGGGAGGTTCATTGGCAAACTGTAAAGTATATTCTCAAGTATCTTAATGGTACGAGAGATTATATGCTGGTTTACAGGGCTAATGACTTGGTTCCTACAGGATACATGGACTCAGACTTTCAAGCAGATAAGGATGAGAGAAAATCTACTAGTAGATATGTCTTTATCTTGTCTAGAGGAGCCATTTCATAGAGGAGTATCAAACAATCCTGCATTGCTTACTCGACAATGGAAGCTGAATATGTGGCAGTTTCGGAGGCATCTAAGAAAGCAGTTTAGTTTCGGAAGTTCATGTTAGAATTTGGAGTCGTGCCACAAATGGACAAACCGGTTATGATGTATTTCGATAACACTGGCACAGTCTTACAATCTAAAAAACCCAGGAATCATAAAAAGGGGAAGCACATTGAGAGGAAGTACCACTTAATTCGGAATTTTATCCAAATAGTAGAACAGATTACCTCCGAGAACAATCTAGCAGATCCCTTCACTAAGCCTTTGGTAGAGAGAGTCTTTATAAGACACTTAGACATCATATGGGTGGGTACCTATGGACTCACTTAATCTTAGAGTGCAAGTGGGAGATTGTTGGGATATATGCCCCTTAGACTAGGTTTCTGATGCAATTTTGACTTGTATTAATACAAGTATTTTTCTCAAGTATTGTTTGTCAAATCTTCTTTACTTTTGTGCACAATTTTCATTGGAAAGACCCATTATGTTTAAATAAATAGTTCATGTGAATGGAAGTCTTTCACAATAAGGTGTAGACCATAGGTTACTTAACACATAAACTATTGTTCTTAATCGAATGATGAGAATGGGAATCTCAGCATGGTAAGGTTATTGTATTATGATTCTAAATAAAGAATATCTTACATGTAGCTAATGAGTAGTCTTCTCATTTCATAACACAAGCGTATTTCGAATACGTAAAACTGGACCTGTAATAGTGGTTTCTAAAAGTACTATGTGGTAGAAACCTAGACTACTACTGCTACAGTGTGGACTTGTACTCTACAACTTGAGTATAAGTTGGTGGTCTGACGAAACGGGAAGCGTATGCTTTGATATACTATAGTTGAGGTTCTCTAGAAGGACTAATATACTTGTATGTTGGGTGTATGTAACTAGTTAGTTAAAACGACTTGTACAAGATAGTTTGTACACTATATCGCTCTTTATGGTTGTCCGAATGATCTAATTATTCAGAGCCCTAAGAAACATGACTTGGATATTTGCTTTATAGTTGCTCCCTTGGAAAGCAGAAATATTTCAAGAAATCGTGGATCATTGAATTAGAAGTCTAAAGATAGTAGATGTCTTTTAGAGAAGTGTTAGTACACCATTTCCTCTCAAAATGCACAGCGATATGTAGAGGGGTATTTTAGTCATTTCACGTGTAGGTCGAAAACATAGCTAATGCAGCATTGTCCTTAGGGTTAATATTTCCTTATGATGATATTAAAAAATATTTAAAATGCAAAATGTAGCTACTTATATAGTAAGGGTATTTTGGTCATTTTAGTAATTAAGGCGATGTGTCTTTTTGGTCATCAAAATAGCCTATCAGTCTTAATTAATTTTAGGCCGAGAAAATGGTCTCAATTAAAAGGATTTTATTTTATTCAGAAAATCTAATTTATTTTTGAACTAGAATAAAATAAAAGAATGAGAGAAATTAAATTTATTATCCAGTTTAATTGGTTAATTAATTATTCAGGGCCTAAGCCCACATTGAATAATTAGAAAATTAACCTGAGCCTAAACTAAATAAAAAAGGCTTAAATAATTATTTTGATTCATTTGAGCTCATTAATTATTTATTGAGTTATTTTAATAAGTCCAGAAAATAAATAATTAATGGTTATTATTTTGGGCTCATTGGGTCTAAGAAAAATAATAAAATAATTAATGACCCAATAGCTTGAACCAAAAGGATTTTTTTTTTATTCACAGAATAGACGAGTTCAGGCGAAGCAAAACCTCTTCTGTTGATAGCTTTCGGGAATTTTTAAATATCAAAACCCCAATGATAAGTTATTAGGTGAGGTGAAAAAAAAAACCGTGGTTCCATTCTCTTGGAAAAACATACAAAGAAAGAAAAAACACAAAAAGCCTTTATATTTCTTCTTATTTGCTCTCATTCTTTGTCTTTCTACTTCTTGTTCTTGTTAATTAATAACAAGAAATCAAGAAGTGTCTGAGACAGTGGATTTCCTTGCCTAAGTTGTTTCACCAACAAGTGTTTAGGCGGTAGAATATTCTGAGCTCTCAAAAGTCTTGGCGTTCATGGCCCGGAGAAGTAGACGCATCGCCAGTTTTAATCCAAAGACATCTTCCAGTTGAGAAGAAGAAGCCTTAGTGGTTTCATCGTCCACTTTGGTATCGAAAATAGCGTTAAAATGCAGAGGTATAATTGTTTGTGTACTCTGAGTTTTTGTTTGTTTTCTGGTTTTTATTTTCTATGCATGCATGGCTTCTATGAGTTTCATTCGCTTCAGTTATGACATACTTTATAGGATTCGCATTGTAGAAAAGGTATACAGTATGCGCTTGAAAATAGTGTTTAATTTTTGAATTGCAAATATAAAAGTTAGATGAAGCTTTTCAATTGTCAAGTAGTTTAACTCATTAGCTATCATCATTCAATTTATGTTGTAAAGAGCATTTTTCTTTGCCCTTCTTATTCTCTTAGGCAAGCAATGTACCCACTGAGTGTTGTTGTGTTGCAATAAATAAAAATCAATGGCTTATCAAGAATGGGTGCAACAAGCACAAGAGGCTTTATCAAATAAAATTTGATACATTTGAAAGTATTTTAACATACGTTATCATACTCAAATAGTACACCCTTCTTTATTAACCGACTAAATGGTATTTGAGATGAATCTTCGAAGGTAGGCTAATTTTCCTTGTAAACTTTTTAGATCATGGAATTTTTTTGGCTTAGGCATATTCATAATTATATTGATCTTTGACTAGTCTATTTTTATACCTCGATAATGGACAATAAAGCCAAAGAATTTTCTAAAGGTGACGCTAAAAGCACATTTGAGAAGATTCATCCTCAATTGATATTTTTGGACTCGCTCAAAAATCTTTTTCAAATCTTGGATATGATCATCTCGTTTACGCAACTTAACTACCAAAGCATCTATGTATCATTCCACAATCTTGTATAGCATATTATCAAAGATCTTTTAAATTACCCTTTAATGTATAGCTCCAACATTTTGTAGGCCAAAAGACATCACTGTGCAGCAATAATCCTTTTGAGGTATGAAATGTGGGGAGCTCGTGATCTTCTTGTGCATTCTCAATTGATTATAACCAGAAAATCCATCTATAAAAAATAGAGCTTCATGACTAGTAGTTGCATCTACCATTAGTTTAGGTAGAGGTAGTGAAAAATCATCTTTTGGACGTGCATCGTTTAAATTCCTGAAATCAATACAAAAATGAATTTACTCATTTTTCTTTCTCACAGGGTTAATATTTGCAACTAAATTTAGATACTTGATTTTTCAGATAAATTTGGCCGAAGACACCATTAGGCTTGCTTTATTAGTACCATTCCATCTTTTACTACTAAATGGTGAACAACAATTTTTGCATCTAAATCAGACATTTTTGTGTATATCCAAGGGACGATGTCCCTGAACTCCTTTAAAGGGCTAATGTAGGTCCTTTTCTTTTTTAGGCAATAAAAGTGCACTTATGTAAATTGGACAAGAATATTCAAACTTCCTTTAGATCATCAATTGTGACTTTTACATTTTTTCAAGTTCTGCTGAAACATACTCAGCATCTTACTCCTTAGAATATCTTTCATCGTAAATGGTGATATGGTTACACAAATCTACACTTTCTCCATCACAAGGTATTGGATGTGTTATTTGTATTCTTACATTTAGGTTTTCATCACAATTCACCACTGTTCCCGCCTTAGAAGAAACCTTGCCATGATTCATTGCCTTTAAATTAGATGCGACCCCAAGCCACTTGAAAACAAACTTCCTTTTTCCTTTTAGGCCTAATCTTGTAAAGACAGATGGACACAAATTTGTATCTCCTAACCTATCAAAAACTAGGATGATATTTCGATGTCACTTTGTCTTCCATAATAATATATTGAATATTTATCTTTTAATCTTGAGTCGAATGGAAGATGCCTATTTATAACCTAATCCAGCATGCCCTTTCTCTGTTAGCATGCTTAAGGTGAATCTTGAATCATGCACTTTTTCTTTGTTGATATCTAAAAGAAGGTTTCCCAGTAAGTGTTGATTTTATGAGTTATATCCATTCTTTACTAGGAGTCTATAAGCATTTGGATAAAATCTTTCCTTCATATGCAAAGTTGGTAATCAACCATGCTTTATTTTTCCTTTTTTTCTTTGGCTAGACAAATCCTTTTAGAGGAGCATTTAGTATTTAATAGAGTCAACCTTTGTGAGAGGCAAGATGAGGCCTTCCAATGGCTTATCATGTGCAGGTTGCTTATTGAAGCCTTCCGTACATGTTGTAGTTTTAACATTTTTAGAGAATGTAACCTTTTTATCTACCTTTCCCATTGATGAATCAATCTTAGTTGATTTATCATCTTTTTGAAGATAGTATTTAGCATCAATAATATGTGCTCTAGCTTTAGTGAAAGGTTTGTCATTAACATATGTTTTTTCACCATGCTATTTCGATAGTATTTGAAATATTAACGTAGGGATAGTGGTACCACATTATTATCATGGAGCAATGGTCTTCTTAGTAGATTGTTGTAGGAAGTTTTGATATCAATGACATAAAAAAGAGTATTTGAGGGCATATCTTCAATTAATATATCAAGTAGGAGAGTACTACTTGCTCGTTGCTTCTCTTAATTAAATTTTTGTATCATAAGGCGGCTTTGGGATCATTCATCCATAAAAATACCCAACTGTCTCAATATCTGCAGAGGTAAGATATTCACCGCTAATCATCCATCTAGTAGTGTTCTATTCACTTTATGCATTTGCACGTAGCCAATCACAAATAGTGGTCTATTATAAAGTATTGAACCAAGCAGCAAGTCATCATTAATGAATGTAATTTTAGCCAAGCAACTATTAAGATTTGCTAAAGAATTAATTTTCTCCATATCTCCTACTTTTATGGACTCATTATTGTCTTCTTCACTTTCCTCGTCATGTATGGCATATCATGAGATAATACTAAGTCTTTCAGCAAGTTTCCTTACTATAAAATCTTTTAACGTGATAGGTGTTAGAAATTTCTTTAACAAGAAAACATTTACTATTGTTGCAAGCTTAGCCTTTTTGCTTTTGACCTTTCTTACACTTTTCTTGGTGAATTTACTTCTCACCAATAAAGCTCCACCTCTTGAGACTTTCGTACAATTTCTTCTTCTCGTCACAGGTGTCTAGCTTTCATCCTCTAGTTGAATGTTTGAAGAAGTAACGCCATTTGCAAAGGATTCTTCAACTTCCTATTAATACTATTCAGTAAAAAAAAAAAAATTCTCTAAACTTAATTTCAAAAACAACATGTTCAATAGAAGAAAACAAAATAGTTGTCAAGTTAGCGGATGCCTTGTCCTCTTCAAGGACTACGTGTCCTTCACGGACCAACTGTATAATTTTGTATTTGAATACAAAGCACTTATCAATTGGGTGACTAATCAAATAATGGTACTTGTAGTAGTTGAAATGATTTATTCGTCTAATTTCATTTGGACATTTTGTTTTTGGTAACTCTATGCTTTTAGCAGCTATCAACTTATTAAACATTGAGGAAACATCAAAGTCAAAGAAAGGATATTCTTTAAACTGTCTTTCTTCTAAGGTTATCTTCTTCTTTTCTTGTGGAGGATCTACTTTCTTAGTCATCTTCTGAGCTACCTTCAAAGACATTTTTATTGGAGTCACAATTGTTGTTATAGACTCATTTGGTTCATTTTTAGAAAATGTTTTATTTTCTTTTCTAAAATCTTATTTATCTTTGCTTTTGTTGGGGTCTTGAAAAGGCATTTTGGCCCCATGCGCAGTAATATTCAATTCTATATCATGAGCACGAGTAGCTAATATCTTAAAGGTCCTCAACGCATTATCCTTTTGAGAATATATTAGAGTCCTTAATGCATGCCTTGAATGCACATTTAATTGCAGACATTTCATTTAAATGATCTCTACAATTGAGATTCAAATTTCTCTATCTATTAATGTAGTCTATCACTGGCTTGTCTTCCTATTGATGGGAGTTGGTGAGTTTTACCATACTAACAATGCTACAAGTGCTATAGAATCTATTGAGAAATTCTTGTTCAAGTTGTTCTCAACTGTTTGTGGAACTAAGTGTAAAATCAGTGTACCAATCAAATGCATTTCCTTTGAGAGATTGCACGGACTACTTCACTAATAGATCCCTATAAGTCCCAGCATTATTGCATGTCTTAATGAAATGTGTTGCTTAGGATTTTTTTTGCCATCAAACTATTAAACTTTTGGTTGTGGTATCTGGTCAGCATGCTCCTGTCATTGATTGTCTGCGAATAAGATTTGGCATATGTGAAAGTAGACTTACCACCTCCTTTATACTTATCCTTAATCATGTCTACAATAAAGTCTTTGAGTTGACCAACAAGAATCAACCTTTTGGAAGGTATCTAGATATCTTGTGTTTACTTAGAAGTTTCCACTTCCTCTTGCACTTTAGATCCCTTTGGAGGAGTTTGATTTGTTTCCTTAGTCTTCTCAAAGTGATTGATAAGATGTGTGATGGTGAGATTTTGCTCCTAGGAGAGTTTGGCAAGTCCTTCCACTAATTTTGTGAGGTGTATAAGTTGCTCCTCTATATTTTGTGCATTAGTCATCATAATCGGCACCTCAAAAGAAGTAGTTGAATCTTAATTAAAAAAAAAAAAACTTTGATTTGAGATCCCCATGGGGAGATTGAGGTACATGGCCAATACTTGAACTCTGGGTATGGTCATCTTGCATGGAGTTGTAGTCTTTCTCTAATGAAGACAATATCTTTTGCATTATAGACATGATATTGAAGTCCTGAGCCTCTCTTTGTGAAAGAGTGTGAGCCTTACTTCTCGTTAATATGCCTTGATTTGAGACTTGTGAAGCATTACCAACAGCAGCAGTGACAACATCTATGACATTATTAGCCTTTGAACGAACAGATATAGACTTGCTATTCTTTGGAGCCATTGAGTTGATTTGTTCTTGTGCTTGAATTTAGAATTAATTTGAAGTTTGAATAGAATATATGGGAATTAGAAATGATCTCATTGGGCATGCCAGAAAATTGTAGTGAGATGAAAGTCTGCAAATTAAAATAAGAAAAATATCGACAAATATAAAATATTTAATACATATTTAAAGTAGTTACAAATCTCTAAGGAAATACTAAATTGTAAGATGAGTCTTCCAATTCTTCTTTTTTTAAAATTCACTAATTCGAGGGTTGAAGAGCTTGATCACTAAACCTTTGAGACAAACAAAATTTGATAACAAACATTTGATCACTAAGCCTTTGAGACTCGTTGAACCAAAAGCAAGATGAAAGCCCTTAAAACTTGAAGAAGATTTAGAATGTCATGTGCTGTAGGAACTTGAATGTTGAAGCTTGAATACTAAAGCTTTGTTAAAGCTCAAAATTCCTCTTGTTGTTGGAGTTTCGGGATGGCTTGAACTTTTGAGAGAAAATCCTATTTATAATTTAAAAATCTCTTAACTTTAGTATAATTAGTTGATGTGGGATATTGATAGTTAAGAAACTTTAAGCAGCCTCCCAAGAAACCCCCACGGACTTGGGTTTAAGGTAATTTTGGACTTAATTTAAGTTTTGCCCAATTACATTTAATCCACACGATATTGTGTCTATTTAACTCTTAACAAAAACCCCAATTGCTAATAGCCCAATTCCATTAAATCCATAATATATTAGAGTCAACTCACAATGGACTCTTGATAATAGTCCAACTCCATATCATATTGATTTTAAGGAACTTTTAATTATGACCCAAATATGATAAATCAAATAATAATTAGTTTTATTCATGAATTTATTTTAATTAATCAAAAAAGTATTTAATTTTCTTATAATCTTGTTCAAAATATTTATATTTTCTTCCAAATTTCCTTGTCTACAACAACTATATTACTTAATTGTAAATATGATTTCCATCATCTACTTCCTTATCCACATTACTAAGGGTGTAAGTGAATTGGTATTTTTTAAAAAAATTTAAAATAATTATAATTTAAATAATTTATATTTTTAAAAAAATTATAATATATTCACAATATATCATATTCTTTCTCTTTGTTTTTTTGTTACTTAAATCTTACCTTAATCTCATATATTTAAATTTTTACTAGGTCGATGTCCCGTATGTTGCACAAGTTATTATATTATTAAGATTTAATATATTAATATTAAATATATATTATTAATTAACTTAATTAATAATTTAATTAGTTAAGATTTTAAAATAAATTTAGATAGTATTTAAAGAATCACTTTCAATGTATTAATATTAAATATATATATATATAATATTTAAAAAATCACACATTTTAATGTATTACTTTAGATAGTATTCAAAGAATAATATATTTTAATGTATTAATATTAGATAAATATATATTTTATTAATTAATTAAGATTTTAAATGAATTTAAATATAATTTTTTTTAAAAAAATTATCTAGCCACGTGTCATCTTATGATGTTACACGTGTCGCAATGATATGCTTCATTTTTGGCTTATATATATATACATATATATACATATATATATATATATACATATATAATTTGAGTAAGTGGGCCGCGTAGAAAACGATGATAAATCCAAGATCCAAGGGGCAAACTCAAGAAGTTCTCCAAGTATCAATGAGCCCAGGAGAATAAATATGTCATCCCCAGGAGCAGGAGACTGGGCAAGACCCACACGAGACGTCAGTATTTCTCCACCGGAATGCGACCGACTCCACCGCGCGTTAACGGAGTGTCACCGGAGAATCCCTGCTGGACCACCGCGGGAGGCTGCGTGTCGACACCTGAACCGCTCTCTTGCTGAGTGTCTAGTGGCAGTGGCCTGCCCAGAAGAATCAGAGGCCGTTCGTAGCCTCTGCTCCAGCGGCGGCACCGCCCTTAAGCGCCACCAGTGTCGTCAAGCCCAGCTATCTCTCTCAGTTTGCCTCTCTTCACATCAGTCCCAATCCTAGATTTCTAAAACTTCTTACTCCCCTTCCTTTGCAGTTTGCCTTGCCATCAATCAAGAACTGGCCCATCTCTCCTCCATGTTTGTGAAACTGATGGAATGTTAATGATCAAAGGAGAGTTTCTGGGCTGGATCAGGTGGAATATTAGTGAAACCACACTGAGCTTAGTTGATCAAAGGGACTCCTTTCGCTTATCAAGACTGCAAATTAACATGAATTTGTTGATTAACATTTCCCCTGCGTAACAAAGGAACGCTTTTCACTGTCTCTGTGCATCCAGGACCACCATTTGTTCGTTTTGAATTTGGAGCCCTTGTTAAGGAAGATGAAAACTGACAAGGGCAAATGAATGGGAAAAAAAAGAAGGAATTTCCTTACCCCTTGTGAGAACCAGGCTGCTTCGCAGGATGAAACAGAGGAATGCAAGGCTGCTTTGCATTAGATGCCTTTCATTCCCCCATTGATGGCATTGTTGTCTTGGGAGTGCAAAAGCTTGCTACATCTCCAGACTTTTCTATGCCATGGATAAACCTGTCTTGAGTGCCTTCTATACACTGTTCAGCGTGAAATTTTTTTTGGCTTAGGCCATATGTGTTTGCTTGTATCGCAGTCTGATTAAGTTTCGCATGTTTATTGATCTTAGCATCAGTATAAATCCACCATGTTGAGAAGGGTATCTTGTGTTCCCTAGATCTGATCTATGGTCATTTTTCACTTTCCATTGACAACATGCCAGTTATCTCAAGTTGTTTTGGTTTCACTACCTCAGCTGTTGGGATACTTTATCTCAGCCTTTTTATGATTTCCTAGCCTGTTCAAAATTTTTTGGTTTCATTACATCAAAATCTTCTGCCAAATTAATGGTTCTTACCCCTGCAGGAGACCGTCTCCATTTTCTATGTCTCTATGGTGCTTTTTATTTGGATTTCATTCACTCTTCAGTTGGGCAGAAATACATTGTTTTTGAAATGTGAAAAAATGGTTGATTTCTAGTATCAGTATCCCTTTCTTGCTGTAGATGCTCAGTCCTATTATTGCAGAGCCATTAAAATTTGAGCAATGCATATGCTGTCTATGGGGCAATTCCTGTAAGTAGAGACTCAAAGAAGCTGATTCCATTAGTTTAGCTTGTTATTAGGTTGAGACATATTGTATATATGTCAAAACAAGAGTTGATGAGATTTTAGCACATCAAATTTTACGCGGAGTCATCTGTATAAGTTATCCCTTCATAAGAATCTGTAACAGAAGAATGAAATGCTATGGTGATTTTCTTTGAAGTCGTAGGACGGAAGGAAATCTTTATTCTTGTATTGTCCTGATGCAACATGCGGTTCCATTAGTTCTATTTAGTGAGGATTCTATGCCGCCTAAGTTTCGATTTCTTCTCTGAACATTGCTAATTACTGAAATTTGGATCACATGGGGCTTGCAGAGAAGAGACACCAAAACAAGTGTTTGTTTTTAATTTGGGATTGATAAGATGGTCATAAATTCCTGCGAGTAAAAACTACTCTCCACGTCAAGCATCCTGACCTACGGTACAGGTCGTAACTTTGCACGCCCATTACGGTACAAGTGCAGGAATTGAAAGTAAATTCTGTAGCAGGATCTTGTATTTCTGTTGACAAACCAAGAACAAGTACACAAATAAAAAGAAACAGAAGAAACGAACTTCATATGATAAATGACAATTTTAAAATGAATTCTGACACAACATGCTCAAAGCAAATGATTTCTTACCAGAAATCTGCCATTTGGAATGCAATATCCAACAAAATTCAATGCGATTTTAAGTTTTACAGATTCTCAAGATAAAACAAAGCATTTCTGTTTGTGAAAAACGGTGTACAAACGGATAACTGTGGAGCAGATTATAGTCAATTTTATTCCTCCTGTGGTGAGAAGTTTCCTGCTCTATTATATGAGGTCTATAGTAAAGGATACAAACTGCAATGCAGATAAAAGATAATTTACATGTATCCTAGTGAGAGAACCGCTCTCTATCACGTGGAGAGGAATAGTCGATGTTTGGACCTTGGGGAATGATTCCAAAGGGGTTGATACTAGGATGGCTTCCATAATAATGCTTCTTGATATGCTCCATGTTCACTGTACTACTCATCCCAGGCATCTGGAAAATGTCCTTGGTGTAATTGAACAGATTTGTGTACTCACGCAATAACTTCTTGTTGCACTTGAAGTGAACTGCATAAACCTGCAAAGGTGGAGATTCAGTTTAGGTAAACAAAACAATTAAGCATTTAGCCTCAAATCATTTGGTCAACTAAATATCATCAAACCAATAAAGAGTTCGGTTTGGCTAAACCATTCTAAACTGCTACCACCCCAAAGCCACATTTCTGTTCTAATAAACTCTGCTATTGGAGTTGGAAACATCATGATTTAATGTAGAGTTCTAAAACTCTGACAGTTGAGATAATAGTTCCACAGCCAAGTACTTGGCTTATATTTAAGAGAACATGGTTTGTCTACTTTCCACCCTCCCCAAAGATCAAAGGACAACATGGGGGTTCTGAACCTCTGATTGGTTAATGTGGGGAAAAGAAGTTGGTTAACTTATGAAGTTTCTCCACTTCCAGTTCGCAGGCACTGAAGCATCCAATGCATTGACAGAGATACAGAAAGAAATGATAACAACTGATTTAGTAAGTTTTCTCACTTGACAAAGATCATGAAGCTGAATAGACTTTGGTGCAATATAGCAAGTGATTTAGTAAAGCTTTAGGTTCAAGAATTGTCATAAAGCATAAAACAATAAGACTGCTATTATTTGATAACTAGAAAGAAATTGAAGTTATAATTAGTTTGAAGAAACAAGCGAATGGGAATTTTCAAGAGATATCCAACACAACAACACCCCCACCCCCACTCCCCCCCCCCCCAAAAAAAAAAAAAGAAAAAGAAAGCTCCTCAAAAAGATAAAACAGTGAAAGATGTTAAACAAAAGTGGCCACGTTATTGTTTTCATGGCTACTTTATCAACCATCATTGATCAAAAGTGCAAGAGGAAGTATGATCTACATTGATTGGTTATGGAATCCTACTTGTGCTAAACATTTCTCCTCACCAGCTTCTTAAAGTAACTAAGACAGAGAAAAGTATCTACCGCAGTAAAAGAATCAAATGGAAAATAACATGACCATAGTTCAATTAGTCATTGTGCTCTTAGAGGTATTTTGTTCCATAAAACTGAACTTTTTTTTTTTTTTGGGTAACTCATTAAATGCGGAAATTAATGGCTTCACTCACATCACAGGCCAAAAAATATATGGAATAAATCTTATTAATTCTACAGATGGAACCAAAAAGTGAAATAATTGGATTAAATGATATTAGGAGCTAAAACTATCCTACATCACCAATTTTTAGTTTATTTATAAGTTGCCAAATGAAAATGAATCTGTCTTATGTGTTTTAATGTGTGACCATTTCAGTACCTTCAACAATTACTGCTAAGAACGTTTACCTCCAAGGACACCATCCCATAATAAGTTTCTGACTACATCAGAAACTCAAATTTTTTTCTTGAATAGTAGCAAACTTCAAATCTTTAACATTAGCAGCATAACTTCCATGTAAAGAAAATCCATACCTCATCAAACCTTATTAGGGTCACGAACAGGCGAATATCTGCTTCTGTCACAGTCTCTCCACACAAGTATCGCTGTTTGCCGAGTATGTCCTCGCATTTGTCCAAAGCTTCGTATAGAGTTTTTGCTGCCTGCAAAGGATTAAGTAATAATGATTTGTCATGAGAAAATGCCAAGAATGAAGGATGAAAATAAATGGTTCAAGGAGAGCTAGAAGAAATGGACACTACAATATTTACCTCATCATAAGGTTCTTGCTTCTTTGCAAACCCACACTTATAAACTCCATTGTTTATGTCATTGTATATCCACTCATTTATCTCATTGATCTGAGCTTGCAAATCTGAAGGGTAAAGGTCCAAAGCTGGATTCTCAGCAAGATTGTTAAACTCCGTATTTAACATGCGGATGATTTCCGAACTCTCATTGTTCACAATAGTTTTAAGTTTCTTATCCCAAAGAACCTATACAGTAATCAACACTTTGTCAAACTGAGATATGCAAGCTGTAAAACCTAAGAAACTAAAAGGATAACAAATCATAGAAAACACATACAGGAACGGTATATTTTCCAGAGTAATTTGTGCTTGCAATCTCATACAGTTCTCTTATACTTTTTGCCCCATTCAAAGGATCAGGCTCAGCACCTGGTTCCTCTGTACTTGAAGCTGGAAAAACCCATCCCCTGTGCTCATCAATATCCTTTGTCCTCTCCCATATTGGTTTGACAGACTGCCATGACAAGGGAATTATGTTTAACAGCAAGTAAAATTGTAGATATAGCAGAGGATTCTAATATATCACTTACTGTAAAACTGATGATTTTGTCAAGTCCTTTGATCTTTAGGTATGCTAGACACCTTGATGCCCAGGGACATGCATATGATATGTACAGGTGATACCTCCCTGCTTCTGCAGGGAAAGGGGAGTTTGGATCTTGAGAAATGATGTCACGGAAAGTTGAAGGAGTTCTAATAAAAGCACCAGTTGCTGACATCTCATCTAGTGCAGAGCGAGCCATTTGAAGAGTGTGCTACAAAAAAGGCACTAATATCAGACATTAGTTTGAGTTTTATTGTGAACGCTATAAATTATGTCCTACAGAATGATTAATTTTTCATATATCAGTGTCATCTTCCTGCAATTGGATTGAAAAATAAAGAATCGAGTTTTGCAATCAGGAACAATACCATGTCATATTTAAGAAGATCATTGATTGATCAAACACCAATCGAAATATCGATTTCAACTGTGCTGAGTCTCATTTAATAGCTTGATTCAGAAGAAAAACAAACCGCAATAGAAAAGAATTAGTACTTCTTTTTCTTTCTATAGCTTTGAGAATGTTGAAAGGAGTTAAGACAGGCCAGCTTTTTACTTCTTTTTCTCCCCCAATCTATTTGATCAATTATATACAAGTTTTTGTGCTGTTAGGAGAACAGCTTGTGACTAACAAATTTCTTTCAAGGTATTAATCAAACATTAAAAATTAGATAGTAGGCCCACTTATAAGTCAGAGTATGATATTTGTTGAAGAAAAATAGGATTCTAAAACCGAACATTAGAAAGACTTCTACAATCCAATCTTCACCTACTGAAAAGCAAACCAAAACCTAAGACAAAAGTTTAGGACTAGGATAATGGCTTCCTTTTTAGATATTGATTCTTTGGACATCCCTGTTTATTGGATCAGATTTGTTAACAGGAAAACAATCTTTTCACATTTTGTCAAATTAACTTACAAACATTCACTAACAAACTAAGAGACTAAAATAAAAGAACAGCAGATTGTTGAAACCAGAAGCAGTAAGATATTCAGCCAAAATCGTTTCAAACAAATTTTATCATGGCCAACACTGGCATATAGTTTACAGTTGAGGTGGTGATAATACGACTCAAAACGGTTTTCAACTCATTGCTATTCCAGCAGAAACTTGTAGCCATAAGCTATCGTTCAAAAACTTTATGGTTTTTCTTATATGAAATTTGAGAACCTAAAAGTATTACAGATTTATTACATGAATTGTTAGCAACTAAAGGAAGTCATATTTCACAGGTTTAAAAACTGAGCTATTTAGCAAAGTATAAAGCTGATTCATTCATTACTATGTCTCTTTTCACCCATCTTCTTATATCTCAGTTACAGGGAAAGTAAATTAACGCTGCTGATTTCCAACCCATGATAGAGATCAAGTCTTTTTAACATGGCATCTCTTCATACACCACCAAAATAAGTTCAATACACAATCAAACTTAAGTAATCACAAATTCTGACAAAAGGGCATACACAGAAACTCAGAAAAAGAAATATATTTACCATTTCTCATCAACTTTACAATCAAATAACGGTTTTCATCTGAAATAACAGAAAACCAATTCAAAAGAAGTAACAATCCAGATAAACAAAAACAGTGACACGTCAACCTAAACCGACAAAGAATAAAGAATACCAGAGACCAAAACTGATATGGCAGTTTACCTTCTTGCACAATTGAAGAATACTCCAGGGAATGCTTTGTTTTGCGCTAAATGCTCCGTTCAAGACTGTAGTCTGCACTTTACAGATGGAAGGAGAGAGAATCAGATCACCGCTTGACTTCGGACAAAACCAGTCACTGGCGGTTAATTTGATTGCTAGTGAAATTGAATATACTTATAGTTAATTTGTTAAACGAATATTGTATTTTGTATTATATTATAGTGACTGCTGGGGTGTTTGAATAAAATGCACTCCATCAAAACTGGGTTCGGATTTAGAGGTATCCCCGTGCTGCAGGGTTCCTCGCATCGCCAGAGACGAGCTCTTCCTGTACCTGTCCGACTTCTTTTTGGACAGGATAGCGAATTTGGCGTCTGATAGGTTTTTTTTTTTTTTTTTTAATATATTTTTAAAAACGATTTAAATTTTTTAAATTTTTTTAAAAATATATTAAAATTTAAAAAGAAAATTGCATATCCCCCCGGCCTGGCATTCGCAAGGTTCGTTTTTCTGCCTAAAAGGGGACTGAGTAGCTACGGAAAGAGCTCGTTTTGCTTTTCTATCAAAAAAAAGGACGGAGTAAAGGAAATTTTTTATATAGATCGAATTTCCAGTGAATTATAATTTTAAAATATTATATTTTTTAAAATTATATAACACATAAAATACGTGATATAATATTCAAAACATGTAATTTATCGTAGACCCAATTTATATAAAAATTTTTCCCGTATAAATATAGGAAGAGTTGGTTTCGCTTTTGTCTAAAAAGGGGCCGAATAGTTACGAGAAAAACTCGTGTCTGGTAAACGTGAGAAACTCTTGAACGTGAGTAACTTCAAATCCGAACCCAATTTTCGGTGGATGGTTTCAAAAGAAACCCCTTTTCATTTAAAAAAAAAAAAAAATCCCTGCTGCTTCTTTCAGTCAATCATGACACCTGAGAAAATGGGGATGGGGATGTATCTCCGTAGTGCGTGTATTAATATTTAGTGGCGAAGGAAGGCAGCTAAATTAATATGATAAATTATCTTTTAGTACTTTATATTATGTTATATCTATCGTCTAGTATCTTAAAATTTTAAAATTTATTATTTATTTCCTTCAACTTTAAACTAAAAGAAAGTAATTAATTTATTCTAAAGTTATTTATATTAATATTTTTCATTTTTTTAATATAGCATGAACTACTATGTTATTTAAATTTTAATTTTGTTAGTTATAAACTAATTTTTTAAATATTAAATAAATATATTATATATTTCTAATTTTTTTAAGAAAATATGATAAGTGAATTTCATAATAATCTGTTAAGATAATATATTAAAATAAAAATAGTTAAAAATAAATTTAAATATTCATATTTTATTTTCTTTATCAGTATATCAACATAAAAGTTCCTTCTATTCTTTATCATTCCATAAATAATATTTTATTTTTATTTTTTCCTTATCAATGCGTATAAAAAAAACTCATATTATGATTTTTAAAAAAAATGCTAAATTATGTCTACATACGCACACACAAAATTTATCTTCAAAAAATTGAATAGTGAAATTGTTACTAACAAAATAATATTAAAATAAAATTTTGCATGATTAAATAAATATATTTTTATCAAATAAATATATTCTCATTTTTTATTATTAGAATCCATAAATGATTTATTTTTCATATACTTTTTCATAACTTATATTTAGAAAACATTTGTTTAAATAAAGTTTTTCTAAAGGATAGAAAAAAAAATAATTTTTTTACTAAAAAAGTAATAACACGGGAAGTCAGTATAAAATTTTAAAAGAGATGTAATGTTTCTAGTATACAAAAATCTTCAAGGGATGTCAATATAAGTAATTTTAGAATAAATTAGTGGTTTTATCATTTAGTCTAAAAGTTGAAGGGAGTAAAAAGTAGGTATTGAAACTTTGAGGTACTAAAAGGTAGATATATAATTATACAAGATACTAAAAGGTAATTTATTCAAATTAATGTAATACGATGTGAGTACGTAATAGTTCTCTAAAAATAAAAATATGTAAACTATAATTATTTCAAATTAAATTGAAAAGAAAAGCAATGCACTTATACCCTTAGTAAATTGGGAGAGTTAGTTTGCAAGTTTTGGGAAGGAAAGAAAAGAATTAAAACATTAATGAAGAGGAAGGAGAAAAGAAAAGTATTCATGGTATATGGTTTATTTTATTTGTCAGTTTGTTCACTTTGGATCCCCTTTTAAGGATCTTCTTCCTAATTTCCTCTTTGCTCTTTCCTCCACTCTCAAAAATTGCTAAGTGTCCTTTCACTCCACTCTTTTATTTTTCTCTCCCCCAATTTCCTCCCTCACTCTTCCCTGCCTCCCTACCCCTACCCATCCTCCACTCTCAACTCAAACAGTACCCAATTTTCTCCCCCTCTCTAACCTCTCTCGAGAAGTATCCCCTAACTCTTCTCTTTTATTTTTTTTCCCTTTTTATATTATTATTATTATTATTATTATTATTATTATTATTATTATTATTATTATTATTATTATTATTATTATTATTATTATTATTATGTTAACGAAAAACTCCATTTCAAATATAAACATAAGTGAAGAGTTTAAGTTTTCTTCATCCTATGCCCGATCTATTTCTGCCATATACAAATGATGACGTTTAAAGGCAACTGTTAAATTTCAAGAGTTGTTTTCTTTAACCTCCATGTGCCCAATTTCTTTCTGTTATATATAAATAAAAAGTTTGAATACAACTGTTGAATTTCTCCAACTCCCTGTATTTAAATTTCTCAAAAGATTTAAATTTTTTCTTGAGAATACAGAAACTTACACTTAAAAGAAGGGAATTCTGTATAATTTCAGTGCCTAAAAAGCATCATTGAAAATGGAGCAAAACTCAAAGAAGTATCATAGTTTTATGCATAAAATGGATAGTACAAAGTTGAAAGAGATCTAAACTTAAGATTTTTTGTAGGAGTAGGTTTTTTACATGGCAGAAAGAGATTGAACACAAAGAGTTTGAAGAAAACCTAAACTCTTCTCTTACATTTTGTATTTGAAACGGACTATTTAACGAGAGTCTATTAAGTTATTAATAATAATTAGAAAAAAAAATAAAAAGAGAAGAATGATAGGATACTTTGCGACTTTCTAAGAGTGGAAGAAAGGGCAAGGAAAAAAAATTAGAGGAAAGGATTCAAAACACTGCTTGAGAGAGAATATATATATATATATATATATATAAAGAGATATGATGCTTTTTAAATGTAATTTAACCCAAAAAAAAAGAAAAATTTGTTTTGAATTAAAAAAAAGAATATTTTATCATTTTTTTTTATTATTCACTAAAGTTAACCAAGGTTAATTGTGTCAATCCATCTCTTTCTCTCCAAATTTGGAGAGAGATTTGGAGGGAAATGAAGGGATATAAGCTCCTCCTCATCTTTCCTTCCATTTTCAACTTCCAATGAAGCAAGTCCATCCACTTTCTCTTTAAATCCTTTCTTTTCTTTTCAAATAGTAACTTTCAACGTGACCCTTTAAAGACTCTTGTAAATAGCTAGTGTAGAGATCTATATTTTTAAATTTCAACGGAGATCAAAATGAAAATTTATATTATTTTTGTCTTACTAAAATTAATCTATTTATTATTTTTAAAAAATCTCAAAATAATTAATACTTTCTTTGAAAATCAAACTTTTAATATGTTTGTTTGTTTTGGATTTGAAGATTTCATTTTTACCTTGCACAAAAATTTAAGAGAATATTGGAGTATAAATAAATTAATAAATTATCCTTTAGTGGGGGATTCATGAATTGGTGAAAGATGTTTGTTGTGAAAGTAGAAGAATAATAAATTTATTGTAAGATAGTTGACTTTCATTTTTAAGTATCCTAAAATAGAAATGTAAATGTTTAATTTTAAAAAAATAAGTATTATATATCATAAAATAGTTAAATTGTTCTACTATATATATTACATTATATTGTTCAAATTTAACATAAAATATTTTCTAACTGATATATTCTTTTATATTCTATTACTATTTTATCAGAATTTTAATTTTATATAAAATTTCATAAAATGTACGGTAAGAGATTATAATTCTTATTATTTTTTGTCTTATTTTACTTTTTATTTTTTGTAGAGCCACGAGGATGCAAATTTGTTCAAGGGCAAGCCATTTCCTTACTATGAAGAATTATCACGTGTTGTATTTGGAAAGGTTGGCGAAGATCAATTCTCCTCTGGCCAAAGCAATTTTTAATCAAATGACAAATCTATCCTTCGCTTGACAACACATATCCTCTCTATATTAACAACAAGCAATAAATTCTCTTAATCTCATTAATATCCTCTATAGAATCTTCCATAATAATAAATTCTCATCTCCCTTCTTCACTTTTTCCTCCCCTCTCGGGCCTCCTCCTCTGCATATGAGGCATTCATTTTTCTCCCCTTTTATTATCTTTCTTCCCTTCCCCCCTCTCTTTTTAATTCCTATTTATTTTGATGAATACTAATTTTTATGTGACATATTCATGTAGATTCAATTTGTTGGAATGGGCAACGGAAACAACACAAAAATATATAGAAAGAGGAAAGAAAAATAAATAAACAAAACAGAACAAAAAAAATTTAATGTAGTTCGGTCTCTTAATTAGACTTACATCCACGACCTTGAAAGAAAACACTCCACTATATAATTTTTAGATAGATAAAATTACAAACCCTCAAAAAAAATTTTAACGTGGTTCGATTTCTCAATTAGACCTACATCCACGACCATTTTTTAAGCTATCCCATGTGGGATTGAGAAAAAAACTCAACAAATCCTCCATTTTCTCAATTTCCTAAATTACAATAGAATATGAAAATCTAACTCTATTTCCAATCCTTGCAGTCTTCTTCTCTGTTGCTTCTTTCTTTTTTACTTCTTTTAAGTGCTTCTTCAATGAATGACCATCAAGATGGTAGATGTTTTTGCTCTTTTTTCTTCCTCTTACTCAGAATTGCTAATGAAGCACCTCCTGCTCATTTTCTCTTCTCCCTAGGCCTGAACCTTACTCTTTTCCCAACTCCTTTCTTGGCTCGAACCTTGCTCTTCTCCTAAGTTGGAACCGGAACCTTGCTCTTCTCCCAAGCCGGAACTAGGACTCTGATACCACTTGTTGGAATGGGCAATGGAAGCAACACACAAATATATAGAAAAAGGAAAGAAAAAATAAATAAAATAGAACACAAAAATTTTAACGTGGTTCGATCTCTCAATTAGACCTATATCCACGATTTCAAAGGGAAACACTCCACTATGTAATTTTTGGACGGACAAAATTACAAACCCTCAATTTTTTTAACGTGGTTCGGTTTCTTAATTAGACCTACACCTACGACCCTATTTGAAACTATCCCATGTGGGATTGAGAAAAAACTCAACACAATTCCTGTGAAGTCCTGAATTCTTGCTCTTCTTAAATCTATCCCTTAATTAACATCCAATTGGCTAAAAACTTGGCTTGCTTGTTGCTACAAATTGGTGGCTTCATGCTAGAATGGTTGAAAGGTTTGGGACTATGTCTGGAGTCTAATGCATGGAGAATGCACTACTCTATTAAAGGAAATTAGCATGCACATTCATGTCTAATTGTCATCACCATCATAGTCCTAGCCTTTAGATAATTGGTAGTGAATAAAAACCAATGTTAATTTTATTTCTAAAGTTCTTTGAAGTTTTAGTGGTTCTTGATTGAGTATTTGAAAACTCAGTAAGAGACAGTAAGAGAGAAGGATAAAAAAAGGAAATTAAGGTGAAGATGGAAAAAGGAGATCTATCTTCAAAAATGAGAGAGACGAGAGTGAGGAGAGATAATTCACATTTTATGAGAATAGAAGATTTGACCAAGAAAGGATAAAATTGTCATTTAATTAAATTTTGCTCTAGCAGGAGGAGAATTGCGTTGGTAATATCACCAACCATTTAGAAAGGATCATGTAACCAATAAAGATGCAAAAAGCTCAAACTAATATAACTAAAGCATTAGATATGAAAGAATAATAGAAGGCAAGAAATAACACTTTTTAAAAATAATATATTATCTATTAATAAAATATGACCAGGACAATACAATTATAGAAATCGCCAATTTCCTCCTCTAATACATGAAGGGAAATGAAGGGAATTCAGAAAGTGGCCAGTTCCTAAAATATGAAAAATAAAGTTTATATAAAGTAATAAAAATATATCATATCCCAAATAAACTAAGTGGATACTAAATAAAATTAAAAAAAAAAAAACTAAACAAACACATAATAGTTTTTTGTGCAATACCTCCCCAACACCATCATAGAACTATAATGAGAAACACAACTCTTGTAGGTTTTTTTGAAACACTGAGAAGGGACCCAAATTAAGTTCAAGTAGACAAGATCCTAGGAAGATCAAAAGCCAATATGAGAAGATCGACAAGAGAATTGGCTAGCGATTTACTACTTTGTTGAAAAGTGTCAAAGGAGATTGTTATAATTTGTGGGGAAAAAAGATAGAAAATTATAAAATAACCACAATGGTAACTGTAACACCCCGCTACCTAGGCCTGTCGGGGCCGGGGATGTTGCCCCATCCAAAGGACAAGGGGTCTTTATAACGAGATCACACAAATAAAATAGCGGAATAAAAATAATAAAAATAATACTTCAACTTAAGATTTATTACAACCAAGAATAAATCCACGAATTCCCAAAAGAGAAACAAATCCATAAATAAAATTATTCACTCTCGTCTCCCCAAAGCAATACATAAAATCAAAAGACACATTCTCTTCCAAGGGAGATAACACTAGCTACTCATCCCCACAGCAGGATCGGCCTGAAATCATAGTAAAAAGGTGATGAGACAGAAATCTTAGTAAGTCCGTGTGTACTTTGGGTGTTCAGTGAAAACAGTTCGTGGATGCAAAGTATGAAATCTTTATAAGAGAAATATTGGCAAGCAATAAACATTAGTCAAAAGCAAGAGTGGTGTTTTCCTCTTTTTGAAACCATACAAGTGCACAATAAAAACAACTACTCATAAAGGTGGTCATGGGTTATCACACGTTGGGCCCCATAACCATACAATGGTTAGAGTGCCACACTTTGGGCAGACTGACGAAAGAAATACTGGTAAACAATGAATTATGTTAAAAAATAAGAGTGGCGTTTTGGCTTCTCTAGCCGTACATAATTTATAAGATCAACCACTCGAAAGAAAAGATTATGGGTTACCACACGTTGGGCCCCATAACCGGTCAGAATGCCTAACACTTTGTGCAGATTGACAAAAGGTAGGTGATCGGCCTACCGGGCAAGATACTCCTCATTCTCTATACCCAAACAACAACCAGGTGTCCATTCCGACAAAACACAGTCACTTGACTGAAATAAAACAAACTGCTAGCTCGGACCGGCCTGACTAAGTAGTACTGGCGTTTCTCTAAGTTGAGCTTATCTTCTGGAGGCGGCCTCCTGCCAGAAGACTCACTCTTACTCTTCAAAACTAATACTACTAGCCTACTCCTGTTGAGTACTCAACGTAACATATCCCACTTGGGGAGAAAATGAACAAAACATAGTTCCACTTGAAAATGGCAATTAAGGTTTTCCAAAGTTTGGGGCAAAATTGGTTTTAGAAAGAGTTTTAGGTTTTGAGTAAAACCGCCCCTTGATTTGCAAATAATTTATTTGTCTGAAATGAGAATGGAAATAATCCTCAATTTCCTTTACAGAAATGAGTGACCATGCACCCTACATTTGGCTTGCCATAAAAAAAAATCATTTTTCATCAAACAGGTTTTATGCAGGAGCTTACTTGATCCTCGTCCACAACAAAGGTCTCCAACAGCTGACCAAACCCCGCATATGGTAAATACAAACCACAATCAAACTCAAGCCAAAGACTCACTTTCTCAAATAAAACTAACTCAACTTACTACAATTATGTCCCTAGTGTCCCAAGCTTTAAGGCTCGATAATAAATAAAAGGGTTTATAAAATAAATCTAGTTTGATATTAAAATAACTAGAGTTTGAGAAATAGGTACAAAAAGTTGAAGGTTTAAATTTTGCTAAAAATAAATTATGGTTTATTTGGAAAAGGGTCCAAGGTAGTATTAGGTAAAATAATGATAATTTAGTTGTTAGAAAATAATTGATAGCTAAAATTTGTTGAAAATAAATTTAATGAGTCTTGCTTGAAAAATAATAAGCAAATCCTTAATGGGTTTTGATTAAAAGATAATAGTTAAATTTTTAGTAATAAATATTTTATTAATTATAATTATTTCCATAAAATGCTTTAATTAATTTTATCATTTTAAATAATATATATATATATATATATATTTCCAGCAAAAACTATTATTTATTTGACTAGAATATCACTATTTTATATAAAAGACCAAATCCACATTTTCCCATGGTTTTCAAAATTTTACTAGAAAAATCATATTATTAAATATTTTATTAATGAAATAAAGATTAGCTTAGGGACAACTAGATCATGAATATATTTCTATGGCTAACCACAAACATGAACATATACAACCCTTCAATTCATCAAATCATCCAAATCATGCATACAAGTATAGATCTCAATTTATCAAAATATGATCTAACCCCTACTAGCATAAATAAGATCATGGCTTCAATAATCCAACATGAATATAAATCCTATTCACCAAAGGTGACATAATCTCTAGCATACTTCATCACAAATACTACCTATGACATGGAGACATGCATTAAATCTCAAATCATCATACAATCGACCAAGATAATCCATCCATGCATAAATCCCATCTCATTCATATTCATACATACATTCATGCTTCAATCTCAACAATATATATATATATATATATATATATACTTAAATCCTATCGCCATCCACCTACTATCATCATCATCCTAGAGACATGAATCTAGAGTTTAAAAGAAAGGTTGAAGGGACTTACTTGGTTGATGAATGACTTGAAGGAGTTTAGAGAAGATCTCAACTCCTAGATGGCTAATCTTGTTCAAGAAAGGTGGCAAAAGCATGGTCATGGAAGAAGAGTCCATTCGGCCAAGAGAGGGAATTTCGGTCCGTGAGAGAGAGAGAGAGAAGAAGAAGAAGAAGAAGAGGAAGTCATTAGTGTGATCATTCATATAGATTTTCATTAGAGATCAAGTTGATGAGGTTGATGTTGATAGAGTGATTTTACCTTGATGATGTTCTTGTCCAGAAATTTCTGCTTTGATACGAAGTAGCAAGATGTTTGGAGGAGTTTGATGTTAAAAATGGTACGGATGGACTCACAGCAATGAATAGATGAAATCTGGAATTTTTAGAGGTAGTTTGAAGTGATTTGGAGAGGTATTAGGTGAAAGGAAGTAGTAGGTGTTCTTGGTGTAGTGTGTGTTCTTGAATGTTGAAGAAAATCGAGAGATGGTAATGTGCAGCTGCTGAATTTTTGTGAGAGATAGGGGTGGACGAATTTTTGTAGGGTTTAGGAGGTTGATTCTCTGATTTGGAAGGGAAAATGAAAGGTTAGTTGTTACAATCTTTGAAGAATATTTTTAGGAAGTGAATTTGGAAAATAAATATCCTAAGAATATCTTGATTGCTTGAACAGCTTTGAAGTCTGCCATGGTTGATTGTTTGAGCAGAATTTCGTGGGATTAATGCTGACTTATGGAGGCTTATGGTGGCCGAAAGTAGGGTGTACAATGATGAATAAGAAGTATGGTCCATTGAGCATAATATTATGGAAGGTTACTAAATAAGATGGCTGAAATTTTGGAAACCAATCAAACTAAATTGCAGGGATTTGTTTGAGAGATTTTTGGACAGCCATTAATGGAATTTCGTGCAGAAGTTCAAGGGGATCAATGGAGCTCTATTGATGGAGGTTTAAGGAAGGTTTTGACAGATTAAGGTTGGTGTTTTGGCTGGAAGAGAGATAGGAAACAAGTTAGACGAAAATCTGCACAGAATTTTCGCTGCACAGTGATTTTTTCTGGCAGATTTTCGTCTGCTATTTAAAGCCATTTTGCAGCGAGTTTTGAAGGGGATTTCAGGGGTATTCAAGGCTGGTTTCCAGCATTCTTTATGGAGGAAAAACATGGCTAAGGTGTTGCATAAAATCTGAGAGAAAACAACTTGGTTTGGAGCTCTCAAAGTTGATTTTCGTACAGGAATTTTTCCTGTTTTGCTCCAGCTTGAGCAGTCCGAAATTGGACAAAAACTTTTAGGTTTCAAACTGATCCTAAAGACCATTTTTCTGGTAGCATTTGTGAGGGAATGTTAGCTAAAAATTTCGACCCTTTGAAGGTACAACAAGCTGGAAAATTCCAACTCATTCTATGAAGAAAGATGAACAAAGCTAGAGGAAAATTTCAGCAAGCTCACTAGAGGGATTTTTCCTCTTGAAATTCCTCACAACTCTTCCATATTTTTCAGACCATAAGAAGTCTTTTACCAAGACATTTTGATCCTAAAAGGCCTCAGCACTTTACTGAATTTTCTAGAAAGAAAAAGGCTAGAACATCTTGATCAAACTAATGAGTTGAAACTAAGGAAAACTAAAGATCAAGGAAGAATGATTTTCCCTATAAGAATTTCGAGAAGAGTAAAAGGAGTGGAATGAGGTTACTTCCATCAGGTCTCTCCTAGAACATCATCACCACATTAATCTAGGCCATCAAGGCCGAAACCATCCTTTCCCAAGCAAAATAAAATTTACTTAAGCTAAAGCTTCTATGATGGACTTTGAACCCAAGACCTCAAGAATTAATTCCAAAGTTCTAACCACTACACCACAACAACTCTTGTTGCTATTTCTACTAGAAAAATTATTTTCTATTCAATCCACAGGCTATCTCCCTATTTTCACCCCGGGCAAAAATTACCATTTTGCCCCTCTCACATCATACTCACCATCGAGACTTCAAGATAATAAAACTCGAATCCAGAACACATAAAAATTCATATGAGAATATATTTAACCATGAATTAAATTATGATATGCATCCCAACCCCCTTACTCTAAGGTTGGTTTCGACTGGGGTTTCACAGTAACGAAAGGAAACTAATCCAGCCAGATCTCTGGTAGAGTACTGGCTGGAAACAGGTAGCAAGGTTGGGGAAGATAGAGGAGAAGAGAAGAGAGAATAGGAGAAAAAAGGCTAGGGAGAGAAAAGCAAAGAGTTCTATGGCAAGAAAGTACGTCGATGAACAAGGACCAACATTAGAAGGTCATGACCTTATATTGCCATTCGTGTAATCAATTAGAATAGATACTTTAAAGACGAGACTCCTCAGCGTACCATTTGCAAAGCTATAAAAGAGTATGTAGCATTAATTAGTTCAAAACTAGAGGCAAGTAGTGAAGGACTTAGCTTAGCAATTGAAAATACTAATGTGAATGACTATGTAAATAGATAAAAATTAAATTGAAATGAGTTTATCTAAATGTAATAAAAAATTATTATATATGTAGGGTTAAGATAGTATTCAAGTAGGATCAAAGAGAGAAAATATGGTGTATTGTGAGTATCTAACAATTTTTTAGAAATAAGATTTATATAAATTAAAGTGAAATTTTGAATTAGAATGGATTGTGAAAATTTTCGTTCTACTTATATTCTTGTTGGCCGATTGAGATGTAGTTGTTTGGCAAGCTAAAGTCCTGACCTTTGAGTAGTCGGCTAATACAGAGTTGAATATGAGTGAATGAAACTCAAGAAGTATGGAAAAAGAGATTTTTTATGAACTTGGAATTCTAGTCTATACTTTCTAGAGCACAAGTAAGTTCCCACAATTGAGGAATTTGTTTTGCGATAGTGACAATACAAGAAAATTAGTAATAATGAAAATATACAATAAAAATATAAGCCTAAAGCTTTTGAAAACAATAAATAGAAGAAATTGTTGTAAACTCTTTGAATATTCGATTAGGTTCTCCTTTGATGCCTTGTTGGTGTTTTTAAAGGGATTTAGTACCCCATATTCACTACTTTTGCTATTTCTGGTTGTCTTGTTCCCCTTGATGACCATGGCAAACATTGTGGGAAAGTAGGTGTTTGAATTGGTCAAAACTCTAGCAAAATTCTCTAGATTTTAAGCTTAGTTTGGTTCGCGAATGGGAGGGGGAGAGGAAAGGGAAGAAAGAGTAGCACATTTTACTCCCACTAAGGGAAGTTAATGTATTTACTCTTATCTTATTTGGTTGGAGTGAAAATAGGAAGGGAAGGTGAGGGAAGAAGAGAGAGAATAGTTAATTTAATTTACTATTTTTTCCTTCGTTATCTATTTTATTAAAATTTTTAATGTTAAAAATATGGTCAATGTTGTCATTATTACTTCCACTTTAATTTCTCTCTTCCAATCCTTCCAAATTGGAAGGGGAGGAAATGCTGATGTGGAGGGGGAGTGTACTCCCTCTTGATTTATTTCCCCTTCACATCTATATCCAACCAAATGAGTTTACCTCCACATTTACTTTCCCTCCTCATTTACTTCTATAAAACAGTCAAAACAAACCAAGCCTTAGGTACTATCTCACTCAAACTCAATTCCCAGAAAATCCGACCATCTTTGGCAATTGATCCGCCAATTTAGTTGGCAAGTTCCATATTAGGTTTGCTGGTCCTAGCTTTTTGTTGTTCGAAGGGTCAGTTAATCGAGCTATTTAATAGTCTTAGGTGTCTACTGTCAAGTCGTCCAGTTGCTTAATCATTTTACTTGTTAACACTACTTAAGCTCAACTTCCTGAAAATTTGATAATGTCTGCCAATTAATCCGTCGATTTAGTTGACAAATTGCCTTTTAAGCCATCTACTATCTAGCTATCTATTGTTGGATTTCATTCTTGAAAATTAGATTCATAGCAGAAGAATTTAAACACAATATACAAAATCTAGCCTATGGTTCACACGTATGTCATTAAATGGGTAAAAGGAAGATATCAGATAAATACCTTTGGAGGCTTCAACAGATTTTAAGAATTTTCTCTAGCAAAACTCCTCTACAATTTGCTCAAGCCATGAACCACAAAATTCCAAATATAGGAATTTCTCTAATAGAAATCCACACGAGGATGTACTCAAGCCCAATGTTAAGAACCAGTGCTAGCAAGTTTTATTTCGGTGGTTGTAGGGTTACTGTCAGTTTTTAGAGAAGAACAAGAAAAAGCTACAGTATATATTTTCCAAAAGGTGGCTTTTCCTCATATATATATATATATATATATATATATATATATATATATATATAAAGTTCACCATATCAGAAAACCCATAAAAGCCTTTTCCTTTAATAATTTTTATAGGCTTTGGATTTTAAAATTGTAATTAGGCACATAAAGTTTTGACAATTATAATTTGACCAATCACTTTATAATTCACCTATATAATTATTTATTCTCACAAATTAATCTCATAATATTATTATATAATGTATTAAATATCAATTCATTTATTGTGTGTGATCTATTAGGTTTTCTGGTCAATTGGCAGCAAAATATGAACTAATCCTAATCAACTATAGAATTAGCAATATTTTAAGATTGATTTATTAATTCTCTAAATAATAAATTCATATTTAACATATCAAGAGCGGCATCTAGTAATGCATTATGACCATTAAAAGTCTAAAAACTCAAGTTGCTTGACATGAACCTTTCAATAACAAAATACCAGTATAATAAACTCATTTTATCATTCTATGTCTCATTCGATCTAGAGTATAGAATTAGTACTATCTCCCTCTAAAATATAATTTATTTTGGCTCGAATTTGTTAGTACTTACTCCTGGAATCCATTATTCATTATGCCTATCATTTGGAACTATTCCCAACAAATAGTTACCTTCCAAGAATTTTTTTGAGTAATGATTCCTTACAAGTGGCCGTGAGATATACTCTTCTACTATTAAGAGTTATAAATCCTTTTTTGACCCTCTCAACTACTTTCGTATACTTCCTTTTGTACCCAATATCCTTCTTATATAGGCAATCTCGATAAACATAGGAATCAAAGTACAACACTCAGCATACAAAGTATTTTGAAGATCTTAAACCTAAGAATACTTGCATATTTGCTATAATGAAATTCTATCACTGCCACGAAATAATTATCCATGTGATCTTGAGTATCTCATTATTCACGGATGTGAAAACCACTTCTTGTTCCAATCAGCATTAATGATGTCTCATCTCATTAATACTATGATTAGGGATAGTTTAAGTATAAGCCCTGTATAGTATAATAGGAATCTCACATCATGATCTCTATCAAGATGTCCTTAACACTATACATTGTACTTGAGACTTTATTTATCAGTTTTATACACATTAACATATGAAGTAATCAAATGAACTGAAAGATAAAGAATGTTTTTTATTTAATAAATATGTAAAATATATTATACAAATAATTGATTTTAGGGTATAATACCAGCAATCTCCCATTTGCGCTGATCCAATCATTCATGTATTAAATACCAAATGATTAAACATTACTATCATATTTCTTTTCTGGTAATGCCTTTGTGAGTGGATTAATTATGTTCTGATTAGTGGAAACTCTCTATTTTTATATCTTTCCTATAAATTATCTTTCGTATCAAGTGATAGCACCTAAGTATATACTTGGTCGTTAATGAGACCGTGGTTCCTTTGTTTATGTAATGGCTTTATTATTATTACAATACAAAGGTATTGGATCAACAATGTTAGGTACTACTCCTAATTCCATTATGAATTTCTTGATCCAAACTATTTCCTTAGCTACTTTAAAAGCTACTATGTACTCAGCTTCAGTGGTCAAATTAGCAGTTATGTCTTGTTTGAAACCTTTTCAACTAACTACCCCTCCACCCAAAATGAATATGTAGCCTGATTGGGATTTGTAATAATCCTTATCATATTCGAAATTGGCATCAGTATATCCTTTGATTTGTAAGTCACGTTCTTCATATACCAAGAACACATCATTTGTCCTTCTTAAGTACTTAAGGATGTTCTTAACAGCTATCTAATGATCTTCTTGTTAGTGTTATACCCTAGAGGCAATCACTTGTACGTTGTATATGACACATTTTATTTAATAAAAGGCGTTATTTGTCTTATAGTTTTTTTTTGTTTACTTTTGTATAATATAATTGTTAGATAAAGTCCCTAATACAACCCTGTGTTAATGAAATTATTATAGAGATCATGATATGAGATTCCTACTACACTGTATAGTGTTAGTATTTAAATAGTTCCTAGTCGTAGTATTAATGAGATAGGACATCATTAATGCATCAAGACTAGTATGTGTTAGACTTCCTGATTTGATCAGGCGGTGTTTCTTATATCCATGAGTATTGAGATACTTAAAGTTAACACGTGGATGCTTGTTCATAGAACAAGTACATTGGATGACCTATCTATGAGATAATCACATGGATAACTATTTAGTGCCAGTGATATAATCTCAATATAGCAAACGTGCAAGTATCCTTAGACTTGAGATCTCCAAGGTACTTTGTTTGTTGAGTATTGTGCTTTGATTTCAATATCTGGAGCCAGATCGAGGGCTGCCTATGGGATAGATATTGGGTACATTATGAGGTAAACAAAAGTAGTTGAGAGGGTCAATAAAGGATTTACCACTCCTAATAGTAGGGGCGAATATCTTACGGCCACTTGTGGGAATTACTACTCGAGAAGTCCTTGGCCAAGGCGACTATATATTGGAAACAGTTCCAATCGATACATATCTAGAGTAGTGGGTTCCTGATACAAGTACTATTATATTCGAGTTAGAATTAATATATTCTGGAGGGAGTTGGCACTAATTTTGTACTCCAGACCGAATGAGATATTTTATGTGAAAGGAGCTAATTGCACTGTAGTTTGTTATTGAAGGGTTCATGTCAAGCCACTTAACTTTCTAGACTCTTAGGTGGTCATGATGTGTTGCTAGATACTGCTCATGATCTGCGGAATATGGATTTATTATGAATTAATAAAGTAATCCTGATTAGAGTTATTATAATTAATTCTAATTAATTATGGATTATTAATCTTAAAGAAGTTTGAATTAATTCATGTTCGTTACCAATTGACTGGAAAACCTAATAGGTCACACACAATAGAAGATTATATACTTAAGATGTTATTTGATATCATAGTGGGGTTAATTGCGAGAAAGAGAAGTTGTTATAGCCAAATTATAATTAGTTATAATTTATGGGCTAAATTATAATTATAAGAACTTGATGATTCCAATTATAATTAGAGAATTCTAATTGTTTTGGAATTCTCAAATTTTCAGTGTTTTTTCATGACATATAGGAGATATGCACGAAACCTAATGTGAGAGGGATTCACGAAAATAATAGCTTCCAAAACCCTTCCTTTTTGTTCTCTCTTTCTCGTTGTTCTTCTGGAAAAAAAAATGAAACTCTAGCCGCCTTGTTGTTTTTCTGCTAGTACAGAAAAATCTTGGTGCTTAAGAGTGATCCTCCGTGTGGACTACTGTTAGAGATGATTGTGTACTGTAATCACAGAGACACGACAATCAACCTGTTTGTGAACCATTGGCATCAAGGGGATTGCTGGATCACTCCACAATCGTCAGATAAGAAGAAGAAAACTTTTGTTTTCAGATGTACAAAGAAAGGTAAAATTGTTACCTTTTGTTCATTGTTAAACCTATTTTAAATCACATGCTTGTGATCTTGGGGCTTGGATTTCTTAGTTTCCGCCATAGTAATCGTTAATGTGATATAGAAATCCCAACACTTCTCCCGGGTTAGATTAGTATCTGCTTGTTAAACTAAGATCGCATGATATATCGGGCCTATTACATATCATAACATATATGATAGACTCAATTGCCGAAGTATATGGTATTATACTCATACAATCCTTTTCATCTTGTGTTTAAGGATATATAGATTTTGAAAGGTTTACCCCATGAGTCATGGGTAAGAACCCTTTTTTGAATTGATTCATGCTAAACTTTTTTAGCACTTTGTCTATGTATATAGATTGTGAAAGATCAAGCCAACCTCTTTGATCTATCTTTATAGATCTTTATCTCCAGAATATAGGTTACATCCCCAAGATCTTTTATGGAGAATTTCTTAGATAACCAAATCTTGACTGATTGAAGAGTTGAGACATCGTTTCCTATTAACAATATGTCATCTACATATAGCAATAGGAAAGCAATTGTACTCCCACTAACCTCTTTATATATACAAGGTTTATTCAAGTTTTCTATGAAACTAAATTCCTTAGTTGTTTCATTAAAACGAATGTTCCAACTCTTAGAAGTTTGTTATAGTCCACAAATGGACCTTTGCGACTTACATATTTTAGTGCCATCATTGGATGTGAAATTCTTAGGTTATGTTATATACATTTTTTCAGTTAAATTCCTGTTTAGAAAAGCCATTTTCATATCCATTTGTTAAACCTCATAATTATAATGAGCAACAATTGCTAAGAGTATTATAATAGATTTCAACATTGCTACTGGTGAAAAAAATCTTATTATAGTCAATACCTTGTTGTTGAAGATAATTTTTTGCAACTAATTGTGCCTTATAGGTAATGACTTTACCATCCATGATGAGTTTTTTTTCTTGAAAACTCATTTTCATCTTATGGGTTTTATCTTTCCAGGTGGATCAACCAGAGTCCCAACTTGGTTGTTATATAGAATCCATTTCTGACTTCTTGGCCTTCAGCCATTTGTCAGATTCTAAACTTTTTAGAACTTCTTTGTAAGTGAAAGGCTCATCTTCTTTAATGAACAATATGTAACACCCCGCTACCTAGGCCTGCTAGGGCCGGGGATGTCGCCCCGTTCAAAAGACAAGGGGTCTTCATAACTAGGTCACACAAATAAAATTGGAATAAAAATGATACTTGAACTTAAAATTTATTACATCCGAAAAAAAAAAAAATAATAAATCCAAGAAATCAATCAAAGAATACCCAAAATAAATTCATAATAAAATTCATCCGCTCTCATCTCCCCCAAACATTACATAAAATAAATCATCAGAAAATTCTCCCAAAGCAGGCAATATCTAGCTACTCATCCCCACAGCAGGATCGACCTGAAATTATGGTAAAAATGGTGGTGAGATAGAAATCTCAGTAAGTCCGTGTGTGCTTAAGTGTCGGGAGAAAACAGTTCGTGAATGCAAAGTATAAAATTCTTTATAAGAGATCACTGGCAAGCAATAAACATTAGTCAAAAGTAAGAGTGGTGTTTTGGCTTTTTCAACCATAAATAATCAATAAAATCAACCACTCAAAAGAAATGGTCATGGGTTACCACATGTTGGGCCCTATAACCGCATGGTCAGCATGCCACACTTTGTACATACTGCCGGTCAGAATGCCACACTTTGTGCAGACTGACAAAAGTAGGTGATTGGCCTACTGGGCAAGATATTCCTCCTTCTCTATACCCAAACAACAACCGGGTGTCTATTCCGGCAAAATACAGTCACTTGACTGAAAAGAACACTGCTAGCTCGGATCGACACGACCTACTGGACTGACGTCTTATCCGGGAAGGACTCACCCCTCAGAGGTAGCCACCTACTGAGAGACTTACCTTAACCCCTCAAAGACTAGCCCTAGCAGTCCACCCTTATTAAGTACTCAACGACGTTTCCCACTTGGGATAAAATGAACAAAATACTGTTCCACATGAAAATGGCAATTTAAGGGTTTCCAAAGTCTTTGTCAAAATCAGTTTTAGAAAGAGTTTTGAGTTTTATTAAATCTGCTCATTGATCTTTAAATAATTCAATTGTTTGAAATAAGAAAGAATTCAACCCTTAATTGCCTTTACATAAATAAGTGTCCATACACTCTACATTTGGCTTGCCATAATAAATATTTCACATTAATCAGGTTTTATGCAGGAGTTTACCTGATTCTTGCTCACAATAAAAGGTTTTCAACAGCTGACCTAACCCTGCATGGGCAAATACAAATCACAATCAATTTCAAGTCACAATCCACTTCTTCAATTTTAAATCAACTCAACTTACTACTACCATGATCCTAGTATCCCAAGCTCTAAGGCCAAACAATAAATAAATAGGTTTATAAGTTGAGCCTAATTTGATATTTAAAATAATTAATGATTTGGGAAATAAATTCTAATAAGTTGAAAGTTTAAATCTTGCTAAGAAAAATTTAGAGTTTATTTGATCAAGAGTCCTAGGTAGTATTAAATAAAATAATGATTTATTAATAATTTAGTTGTTAGAAAATAATTGATAGCTAAAATTAGTTGAAAATAAATTTAATAAGTCTTACTTGAACAATAATAAATAAATTCTTAATGGGTTTTGATTAAAAGATAATAATTAAAATTTTAGTAATAAATATTTTACTAATTATAATTATTTCCATAAAAGGCTTTATTTGATTTCATTATTTTAAGTAATATATATATATATATATATATATATTATTTTTCTAGCAAAAGCTATTATTTATTTGACTAAAATATCCTTATTATATATAATAATCCAGATCTACCCTTCCTAGGGTTTTTCAAAACTACTAGTAAAATTATATTATTAAATATTTTATTCATGAAATAAAAATTAGCTTAGGGACAACTAGATTATGATCAAATTTCTATGGCTAACTACAACCAAGAACATATACAATCCTTCAATTCATCAAATCATCCAAATCATGCATATAAGCATAGATCTAAATTTATCAAGACATGATCTAACCTTTACTAGCATAAATATGATCATGGCTTCAATAATCCAACATGAATATAAATCATATTTACCAAAGGTAACATAATCTCTAGCATACTTCATCACAAATACTACCTATGACATGGAAACATGCATCAAACTCCAAATCATCATTCAATCAACCAAGATAATCCTTCCATGCATAAATCTCATCTTCTTCACAATCATACATATATTCATGCTTCAATCTCAACAATACATACTCAAATCCTATCACAATCCACATACTATCAACATCATCCTAGAGATATGAATCTAGAATTTAAAAGAAAGATTGAAGGGACTTACTTGGTTGAGGAATACCTTGAAGGAGTTTAGAATGGATCTCAACTCCTAGATGCCTAGCTTCGTCCAAGGAAGATGGAGAAAGCATGGCCATGGGAGAAGAAGCCATCCGGCCAAGAGAAGAGAGTTTCGGCCATGAGAGAGAGAGAGAGAGAGAGAGAGAGAGAGAGAGAGAGAGACCATTAGCATGTTTATTCATATATATTTTCACTAGAGATTAAGATTGGAGAAGATGAAGTTGTTAGAACAAACCTACCTTGAAGGTGTTCTTGAACCTTCACAGAATTTTCTGGTTTTTTATCCAAACTAGCAAGTTGGTTTGTGGAGTTTGATGTTAAGAATGGTGTTGATGGACTCATGGCAGTGAGTAGGTTAAATTTGGAAATTTTAGAGAAGGTTTGAAGTGGTTTGGAGGGGTATTAGGTGAAAGGAAGGAGTAGGTGTTCTTGGTGTGTTGTGTGTGTTCTTGAAGGTTGAAGGGATTTGAGAGATTTTGTTTTGTAGCTGCCGAAATTCTGTGAGAACTAGGGCTGCCGAATTTTCTGTAGGGTTTAGGAAGATGGCTCTCTGGTTTGGAAGGGAAAATGAAAGGCTAGTTGTTAAAATCCTTGAATAATATTTTTAGGAAGCAAATTTGAAAACTAAATATTCAAGAATATCTTGATTATTGGAGAGATTTGGAAGTCTGCCATGGCTGACTGTTTTGAGCAGTATTTCGGTTGATTGAAAGCTGGTTTAAGGAGGCTTATGGTGGCTGAAAACAAGGAGCATAATGGTGAAGAAAAAGTCTGGTTATTTGAGGGATACTTTATGGAAGGTTGCTAAACTAAGGTGGCTGAAATTTTGGTAATCAATCAAGCATGATTGCAGGGATTTGTTGGAGAGATTTTCGGGCAGCCATGTCTGAATTTCGTGCAGAAGCTTAAGGGAGATAATGGAGCTCAGTTACTGAAGGCTTAAGGGAAGTTTATGCAGAACAAGGATGGGGTTTCGGCTGGGAGAGAATTAGGAAACAAAGCTGGATAGTTAGACTGCACAGGATTTTCGCTAGGTTGGAATGCCTGGACAGTTTTTCGGCTGCCATTTTCCAGCCCGCATGCAGAGATTTTGAAGGGGAATTTCAGGGGCTTTCAAGGTTGGTTTTCAGCCTTCTTCATGGAGGAAAAACATGGCTAAGGTGCTGAACAAAATCTGGAAGAAAATAGCTTGGTTTTGGATCTCCAAAGCTGCGATTTGCACAGGAATTTTTCTGGTTTTGCACCACTTTTGTGTAGTCCAAAAATAGCCAGAAAAATCCAGATTCTAGGTTGAACAAAAGGGCCTTTTTCTGGCAGCATTTGGGAGGGAATAATGGTTAAGAATTTCAACACCTTGAAGGCACACAAAGCTGGAAAATTTCAGTTCTATGCATGAAGGGAAATGAACCTAGCTAGAGTGAATTTTTAGTAAGTTCACTAGAGGGATTTATCCTCTTGGAATCTCCCACAACTCTTCTACATTTTTAGACCATAAGATGCCTTTCACTAAGACATTTTGATCCTACAAAACCACAATACTTTACTGAAATTTCTGGAAAGGAAATGGCTAGAACAACTTGATCAAACTAATGAGTTGAGAAATAAGGAAAATCAAAGATCAAGGGGATATGAATTCCCCTTAGGAAATTCGTGTAGGGCAAAGGAGTAGAATGAGGATACTCTTAACATGTCTCTCTTAGGACAACATTTCTACCCTACTCCAAGCACATAAAGTCGAAATTATTACTTCCCCAGCAAAAATAAAATTTAACCAAGCTAAAGCTCCTATAATGGAATTTAAACACAAGACCTCAAGAACTAATTCTAAGGCTCTAACCACTACACCACAACAACTCTTATTCTTATTTCCCCTCTAAAAAAAATATTTTCTATTCAATCCTCAAGTTATCTCTCTTTTTCCACCTCAAGCAAAATTACCATTTTGTCCTTCTCAAGCAATACCCACAACCAAGCCTTCAAGACAATAAATCTCAAATCCAAAACACAGAAAATCATATAAAAATATATTTAAACAGGCAATAAAATATGATATACATCCCAACCCCCCTTACTCTAAGACTGGTTTTGACTGGGGTTTCACACAATATGTCATTATAGTCACTAATAAGGAATTCGTATCTCTCAGGTGTCATATATATCCTATTTGACCTATGAGATTTTACGTATATAAAGGTTTGTCTATTTTGTTAATAGACACGAGATCATTTAGTTGATCAATTCTTGTGTTGTTTTTCTTGAACTTTACTCAGTTTAATTTTACTCCCATTATCTCCTTTAAGTATGAATTCCTTCTATAAGAAAATAACATGCTTTGAAATAAACACTTTATTTCTTGAAAGGGAGATATAAATAATATCTATATGACTCTTTTGGATATCCAATAAATAAACACTTATCAAACTTATTTCTAGTTTGTCTGATTTTGTCCTCTTTAACATAAATAGGACATCCCCAAATTCTTAAGTGAGATAATTTTGGTCTCTTACTAAAGAACAACTTATAAGGGGTGGTATCAATCATTTTTTTTTTTATGGAACTCTATTTAAAATATAAACAGTAGTTTCTAGTGCATATGTCCAAAATGATTTGGCTAATTTTGCAAAAGTTATCATAGTTTGAATTATATCTAATAGAGTTCGATTTCTTCTTTCGGATACACTATTATGCTGGGTGTATGTGGACGAGTCCATTGAGATAATATTCTATTATCTCTAAGATAACTTTAAAACTCTTAGCTCAAGTATGCACTTCCTCAACCGGATCTTAGAGTTTTAATACTTTTACCAAGTTGTTTCTTCACTTCATTTTTGAATTCTTTGAACTTGTTAAAGGCTTTAGATTTGTATTTCATTAAATATAAATACCAAAATTGTGAATAATCATCGATAAAGTTTATAAAAGTATTGATAACTCCTTTTTACTTCCAATATTATTGGCTCACACACATCAGTATGTATTAGTTCCAACAATTGCTTAGCTCTTTCCCCTTTCTTAGAAAAAGAGGTTTTAGTTATTTTACTAAGTAAATAAGATTCACAAATATCATATGATGCATAATTAAATGATCCTAAGTCACCAAAATTGTACAACTTAGAAAAGCGATTTTCGTTTACATAGCCTAAATGATAATATCATAAGTAAGATGAGATTGTGTTATCTTTCTTTTATTTCTTTTCATTTATATTGAGAAGTTGATTATTCATGTCTAGAATATACAAACTATTCATTAAAGTTGCAGTACCATAATGAATATTATTTAATGAAAAAGAACAGCTTTTATTCTTAAAATTTAAATGAAAACCATGTCTGAACAAGCAATTGAGATAATATTGTTTAATAAAATTGGAACATAATCACATTGAGAGTTCTAGAATTAATCTAGAAGGCAAGTGTAAATGATAAGTTCCCACAACAAGTGCAACAACATTTGTTCCATTTGCAACAAGTAAGTTCACGTCACCTTTTTCTAGCTTCTTACTACTCTTTAGTCCCTACATATTATTACAAATGAGATCTAGAACTGATATCCAATATCCATATCTTATTATTAAAAGTATTATTGACTCAATCATAAACATGCTAGGAGTAGAAATAGAAGTGTCAGCAAGCTTCTCATTTTCTTCTTTTAGCGACTCCAGGTAGCTTTTGTAGTTGTGCTTCCAATGGCTCATTTTACCATAATGGTGACATGGTTGCTTAGTTACTATCTTCTTCTTCTTTACACCATATTTGGGCCTAGTTGGATTCTTCTTCTTTTTTTTAGGAACATTCTTTTCTTAGAAGAAGTTGAAGAATCAACCAACATGACACAGCACTATTCTCTTTCTTGATAGAGCTTTTTGTAGTCTTGAGAAGATTGATCGGCACAGGTAAAGTGGACTCAATCTTGTTCATCTGGTAATTCATCATGAATTGTGAAACACTTGTAGAATTAAGTCAACACTTAACTCGCGGTCCATCACAAACCCAAGTGATCCAAACTTCTTAATTCATTGTAGTATCTTAAGTCCATGCATAGCCACTAAAGCACACTCTTTCATCTTAGAATGGAATAATTGCTTTGGGATCTCCTATCTCTCTGTTTTAGCTTGTTATCAAACAACTCCTTTAGATAGAAATTGATAGTATAAGCATCCATATACTCATGCTATTTTTGAAGCTAGGAGTTCATTGACGCCAACATGATACAAGATGTTGTGTCACTATCTTCTTGTACTTTCTATGGACTTCATGCTCTTCAATAAGAGCATCAATAGCTAGAGGTGGTGGAATATGAGTATCTAACATGTACAACAACTTTTCAGATTTGAGAATGATTTCAAATTCCTATACTAGTCCATGAAGTTGGACTCGGTAAGCTTGTTCGTTTCCAAAATGTTACGTAGGTTCAAATTTGTAATCATGATGCAAATGGCCTAGATGAAAGATAGGAGCCATTGGATAATGTATATGCACATAAGATGCAATTAATTAAGTTTTTAATTAAATGCATATTTATTCCACTTTTTTATTCAAACCAAAAGCCTTCACTACTGATTCGGGAAAGCCTATTGAAGCTTTCCTAGTGGATCAGTATCTAAATTCCTTAAAAATGACCTTAGGTGTGCCTAACAAATCACTCATAAATTCAATGGTAGGTGTCAAATACCATTTACATCAAATGCAGCATTAAGTTATTAGGTGATTAATATCTTATAATTTTAAAGCATTTAATGCTAACCCAACCTTACCTATAATATTCTTTATATTTGGGTGTGTCTAACCGAGATAAAGATATTAGTTAAATCCAACTCATTAATTTGGAATCGAATTCTATTGCTTGAACATACTCAATATCTAATAGGCTTGGGTGTGCTCAACAACCTAATCTTGAAAAAGAGTTCTCGTTCGTACTATATTAATGGAAGGATTTTAGATTTAATATAGCTTGAGGGATTTTATTCTTTAATTAATGATCTTATCATATAGCATGCATAATTATCAAAAAATCATCACATATTGACAAAAATAGTAATAAACATAAATACATGGCCTAGTAATGGACTTTGATAGATTAATTTCCTTGAGCCAAGTAGGAAATTAAATTGGTCAAACCTATGTATTTATGCATGTTTAGAAGAATGTCTTACCATCCTCTGGTCTTGTTTTTAATCACCATCTCCATAAACTTGCAAATAATTTCTAGTTATATCTAACTTATGTAATCTAACGACATAAATTCCTAATGGAGAAATTGTTGGGATTCGTGGACTCCAAAACGCGAAAATCATATGCGAATCCCTTCTGAGGACTTAAGCTAAACGATTATGATGATCTAGTGGTTATAGAATTACATTTGATCGCTGTAATCAAGACCTCTGTTTTTTTATTTTTAGGCATGCGTGTAACTTAAATGATCACCAGACGCTGCAATGTGCGAACATCCTCTCTTGGATACACACAGCGAACCAGCTCGTTACCCGGGAGTGCTAGCGCTTAGGATTTGAGAGGCTTAATTTTTCTGGTGAATTGGAGGCATGAATGTTTTGATAGAGAGCTAACTTCAGAAGGAGGCTAGGGTTTTCTTTTAAAAATAACTTGAACCTCTTGGAGTCCAACTCTCATAATATCTTATCATATTTTATTTGAAATTCAAATTAAAACTGATATGATAAGATTCTGTCATTATTTTGGTAATTTAACTAATTAATTTACCAAGTCAGATTTTTATAATCTGTACATTCTCCAAATACATCGAATGTGGACTTATTGCCAGATGCATTGTATCTGGTCATTTTTCTTGGTTCAATTAACCTGGACATATTTCCAGATACATCGAACCTAGTTACTAGAAATATAACCTAAAGTTTTTGCTTAATGTGTGATTTTATAGGTTCATTTAACGCTGGTAGTGTGCCCAAATCACATTTGAATGGCCCATAAGTTATAAGTGGTTTCTAGCAAAACATTATAACTATCCAGGTTAAATGAAGATCAGTGATTTCTTTGAACCAAACCATAACTTTATATTTAGTCTTTTTGTCACATGATATCCAGATTAAGGATAAGGTATGGAGTATGCCATCCTTATTAAGTTAATTAATTATTTCTTGATCTCATAGTAGACTGTTCAAATAAATAATATTAATATCTCAAATTGATATATTTGAACACGACTATGCATTTTAACATTCTAACTTATCAAGAGGCCCATGGACATCTCTCCTAAAATTGAGTAGGACAAATTCCTTCACTATCAATCATACTCCTCTCCCTGGTTTATTCTATATCCAACCGTGGTCTAATTTATTATATGGCTAAAAACAACTTTAAACAATGTCAAAATATAGAATTTATCAGGTTAGGGGTGGCAATCGTGTCGTGTTCGGGTTGGCGGGTCGTGTCAACTTGAAATAATTACACATGACACGTCAACCCGAACACGACACGATTAATAAACGTGTCTAATTTTGTAACACGAACACGACACGAAAATAAACGGGTTGACACGACATGACACGATTAGACACGGACATAAATAGATTACTACTAAACCCGCTAACCCGCCAACCTGAATACCTGCGAAACCCACCAACCCACTAACCCGTCAACCTGAATACATGCGAAACCCGCCAACCCGCTAACCCGAATACCTACTAAATCTGTCCACTCATTACACTAAAAATTTGAAAAAATAAATCAAACCATATAAAATTAAAATAACCAATAGAATAGTCCATAAAGTCTTAAATGGCCAGTAAAATAATAAATTATCTAATTAAATATCTAAAAATGTAAATAAATTCATAAAACTTAATCTAAAAAATTTAAACATTCAATTTACTTAATACATTAAAAATTTAATAAACTTCAAACAACATTGTCAATGTTCTTCAGTTCTTCTCAACAAAGAGTGCCTCCTTATTGATGTTCAAATCCATGATATTTTGAACAACTTCATCCACATTTAACTTTTCAGCAAGTGCTTCTGCAATAAATTTAAACAAACAAGTATTATAAATTTTATCTAAAAATATAAATTGAAATAAAAATATAATAGGTAAAAAAATTTTACCTCCATAAATCCAATCCTTAGAACAAATCAAAGACTCAACAAGATCAGGTGATAAAGAACTTCTAAATTGATCAAGAACTCTACCACCACTACCGAATGCGACTCGTAAGCAACTCGTAGAGGCAGAACAAGTAAGCACATCTCGAACCATTTGAGCTAGCAAAGGGTATCTATACCGATGAGCCTTCCAATAAGATAAAACATCAAGCTTAACTGTCCTATCAACCCTTGGCTCATCTAAATACAACTCTAACTCGGATTTCTGCATATGCTTCATGATATCTTCATTTTCAAAATCATCAAACTCCTATTTTAAAAATTAAAAATGGAATTAGAAAGCATAAATTAAATTATATATTAACATTGTAATATAAATTATAATTATAAAGATATTGGACTTATAAAAAAGTAATAAGTAAAAGAAATAACCTGAAAAACACTTGAACTTTCTACACTATCTTTCTCTTTGGTAGAGGTTGATTTTGATTGTCCCTGAAATATAGTGCCGTATACTCCGTAAATAGAAGAAAGATTAGTCTTGTATGCTTCAAAGATAGAGAAAAGTTTAGATTTAAGTTCTGAGCACTCCACTTGACCATCAATACCATAAAGTTTCCTATAACTAAATTCAACAAATTGCATTTTATACCGAGGATCAAACACAACAAAGAATGGCCAAAAGTGGGCTGAACTCTTTCCAATACTTATCAAACTTCGAATACATGCCAATTGCAATTCTCTTCATGTAGTCATCGGGACTTTTAATTTCTTCCGTCAACCTCAACCGAATCATAAACACATGGGGAAAATAGAGATTTGAAGTAGGCATCTTCGCACTAGAAAATGCATTTGTTGCATCATAAAATAATTTCAAGAAACCACATATTTTCTCCACTTTACTCCATTCTTCTTCATAAGGGTTATGCTTGAAATTAGAGTAACTCAATTGCAAATGACAGAAAGCAAGCTTATAATAAAGTGCACTAGCAAGCATCTCATATGTGGAATTCCATCTTGTAGGAACATCTTGCTTAAGAGATTTCTTGGATTCAAGAAATGTGTGTGCCACACACTCTAAAAACTTTTGCTTTCTTGTTGGTGACCCTTTGACATACTTCACGCATTCTCTTACCTTCTCAACCGATTCATCAATTTCTTTCAACCCTTCTTTTACAATTAAATTGAGAATATGGGCACAACATCTTACATGAAACAAAGAACCAAAATCCAACAAACATCTTTGCAAATTCAACCGATATTTCAAAAGCTCAACACATGAATTGTTGGCGTAAGCATTATCCAAAGTTATAGAAAATAACCTCTTCTCAATTCCCCAACTAGCAACCAAACTATAAATCTTTTCAGCTAATGCAATACCGTAATGAGGTGGAGGCATGTAAGAAAAATTCAAAATCTTTTTATGCAATACCCAATTCTTGTCAATAAAATGTGCAATCAAAGTCATGTATCCATCTCGTAGCTATCGAAGTCCAACAATCGAAGTCAAGCAAATTCTACCGGGACATTGTTTAAGTTGAAGAGTGATCTTAGCAACATAAGCAAGCATGTATATTTTTAATATCTTGCCTCGCAAGTATTCCTACTAATATGAGACACATCTGGCTCTAAGTAGGAAAATACAGCCCTAATACCCTCATATTCCACAAAAGATAAAGGCAAATCATGTTGTATCACAAAGATTAATCAACAACTCCCTAAACTTTGCTTGACAGAATCTCCTAGATCTAGTATTCATGCTGCCACCACTAGATTCAATGAGCATTTGTCCTATGTCCTTTGTATCAATCCTAGGACATTTCTTAATATGCTTTTTCAGAGTTACTCGTCCCATATTTGCTAGCCGAAAGATATGTTTGACCACAATACTTACACTTGCATCTTTCTTTTCCATCTTCACCAATTGGTATTAGGTCAAAGTATTTCCAAACATTACTTGTAAGCTTTCTTTTACGTTTATGACCTGTTTGAGTGGTAGAAGAATCCTTTGAATTTGCACCCTCTCCGTTGTCATTTCCAACCATCTCAACACTTTCATCATCTCGTGTCACCTTCAAGTTCAACAAACTCTTGCTGCAATTCATCAATTTGTGGTGGAGGTAATAATGAATCCATCTCTACAATTGGTGAAAAAGACATAATTAACCTCAAGTATGTTAAGAATGCTACAATTATGTCAATGTTCATCATTTGAAAGCTCACAATCACAAAGAATTGAGTTGGAATAATTGGAATGCAAATAGTCAATGTTCAATCAAGAAAACAAAGCCTAACGGAGTGATGAAAATGCAAAAGTATAGCAGGAATTAATCTCATTAGCTAGTTAATCTTTTTTTGTTATTTTAAATATCTTTATCGCAAAGTCTTTTAGAACAAATTACTATGCAAATATCACCGTCCATTGCACATAACACGTAGTGAAGGATCATTGCTTTACATTCACTTTGGGACAAGAAGTTAGATGACAAACATGCCTGTATTCTCCGCATTATTATGATATAGCAGTTTCAATCTCAAGGCACTAAAGTGTCGAGAACTTTGTAATAAAGGATTGATCAATTAGTACGTAATGGCAGCTTTTTTTGGCATAAAATTTTGTGAGGATTCTTTATAAAAGCGAATCAAGCAATCACATAAACAATTCCAAAGACAAGATGAGAAGAAAGAAAGAAAGACATAATTTGCACTGATAAAAATATTCCTTTGCCTACCATTTTGCTCTATTCTTATAATTCTCAAGCATGCTTTGAAAAGAAGCAATTTTGGGCCCCATGTATAAAAGGCCAAAGCTACCTCTTTTGTGAATTGACTGCTTTGCCCCTTATGCTTTGCTTGCCTTCAACCTTTGCCATTTGAACTTATACCTTGGTTCTAGCTTCTTACAATCGAATTGAGCAGCTTTGCAAATAGTAATTCTTTTCCCCGAGATTTCTAGTTCTTTCACTTGGTTAAGAATGACAAAAGGAAGGCATAAATGATGCTACAAAAAGTTTTTTTTTCTCGAGTTGTGTTGTAGATAAAATATGCTATATTTTTATATAAATATCTTATAATACCGAATATTGTTAATCAAATATTAAAGAACTTTCTATAGCAAATAAAAGAATTTTGATATCCGGAATAACTTACATAATCCCTATGACCTCATATTTGATGCGGCAAAGGAATAATTGGAATGCATTTTATCAATTGGTTTGTGTTTCAAAATGGGTGAACCGTCAAGTAGCCCTTCATCAGAAGAAATTAAGAATACTTTTAAATGAAGCTTATTAAATAATACTAGTAGTAGTTAGAGTTTGTTTAATAATTTAATTAAATATTTAAAATTTAATTAAATATATTTAATATTGTATTTTAGATTTTAGATATCTATACGCCAATATTCAAAATGATCAAACATGCCTTAGTTAAATGCACATTCAATGATTTCTTATCAACCTTAACAAAATATATTGTTTTTCCCTTTTTTGACTGATTGGATTCTAAAACCAAGGGGAAAAAAAAGGTAAAAAGAAACAGTTGCAGTTACTATAGATGGCAATTAAATCAACTCATCCTAATCTACTTATTAAACAATCTTAAGAAAAAGAGAAAGTAATAAGGAGGGAAGAAATGGAAGTTTTATAAAAGGAATGCCATGAAAATATATGGAAAGAATATTGTAAAAGATTCAAAAAACTATTCTTATATATTTAAACACAACTCTTTCAAATTTAAATAGCTTCTTACCATAAGCAAACAAAAAACTTTAACTTTTTCAAAACACGATATATGTATTTCAATAATTATACCCTTTTTCTGTTGAACTACAAATGGTATACTCCAACACCAACAATTTGCCCAAACAAGTAGCTCAATACTCCAACAACTCCTTCACAAAAATCCACAATAATTCAACACATAAAACAGCCCCAAATTGTCGCAAAAAAAATTAATATAGCAGAATTTCGCAGCAGAATACCCTTCACAAAAATCAATCAATAAATAGTCCAATCTACCAAGAACTCATTCAAGATAACTTCCACATCACTACCAAGAACTCATCTCTCGCAATTGCCCAAAAACTCCCACACGCGAGCATGCAAGCTCATCTCGCGGTTTCTCCAACAATCAACAATCAAACATGCTCGATTTGAGCAAAATACAAGCTCATCTCCCGATTTCTCCAACAATCAACAATCAAACATACTCTATTTGAACACGCACGGTATATATTTTGCTTGATTATGCTCGATTAAAGCTAATGCAGATGCAGAAAACTCAAGGGAATAGTTACCTTAGGAAGCAGTCACGGAAGCTCTGCAAGACTGCCACTGAGCTCCTTTCCTTTCTAGTTGAAGTCGAGGGAGCTCGTCAGTAGCGGTAGCGAAGGCCGCCAAAAAGCTGACGGCAACGGCGAGGAGAGAGTGAGAGGCAACAGCAAGGAGAGAGCGACGGCGAGGAGAGAGCCGAGAGGCGACGGCGAGGAGAGAGAGAGCGCGACGGCGAGAGGAGAGAGAGAGAGCGACGGCGAGAGGAGAGAGCGAGAGCCGAGAGAGCAACGGCGAGAGGAGAGAGTGAGAGCCGAGAGAACGACGGCGAGAGGAGAGAGAACGACGGCAAGATGAGAGAGTGAGAGCCGAGAGAGAGAGAACGACTTCTTCAGTTCACACTTCCACAGTTCCACACGATAGGGTTTTGTTTTTTAGATTTTTTGTGAAAAAAAAAAAAAAACGGGTTGGCGGGTCAAACGGGTTGAACCCGTTTATGACCCGAACCCGTTTAAAGCTAAACGGGTCGACCCGTTTCGACCCGAACCCGCGAAGCGCCAACCCTAACCCGCTATAATCGTGTCGTTTTCGTGTCGGGTTGACGTGTCGTGTTCAATATTGCCACCCCTAGGTAGAAAACTATGATGAATTTAGGTCGAAAGACTTCTAATATCATTATAGCTAGAAAGTACTTATGACATGTTCTATAAAGTACTCTTACAGTGGGTCATGTCCAATACAATATGCTCTAACATTTATCTATGTTTTGACTTGTACATATATCTTTGACCAGTAAAATATAGTCATCAAGTCACAAACATATTAATCTTAATTTATTATTGTTCCACTAATAATAATCGATTAGGGACAATTTAAGAATAGTTATTGTATTTGTTATATGGTTTTACTATCTAGTCACGTACTTGATGAACACAATATTAAATGCATTATTCATGGAAAGAAATGTCTCAGATTATTACATAATACATAATGACAATAGTATTAGTACAATTTGTTTTAGGGCATATCCTTAACAATTTTTCATTTACACTAAGACCAATTTGACATAAACCATAATCCTATTGATCTAGTATAACTATCATGTTTAGATGATAGGAGAGGCTTTGTCAGTGGATCTGCAATATTGTCATCAGTTGATACCTTGCATACTTTCATATCTTTTCTATCAACAATTTCTCGAATGAGATGAAAATGTCTAAGTATATGTTTAGATCGTTGATGTAACCTTGGTTCTTTAGCTTGTGCAATGGCTTCATTGTTGTCACAATAAAGATCCATTGGGTTTACAATACTAAAAACTACATCTAATTCTGTAATAAACTTTTTGAACCAAACTGCTTTTTTAGCTGCAGCTGAAGTAGCTATATACTTAGCTTCTGTAGTAGAATCGGCCACGGTGTTTGCTTTGAACTTTTTCAACTTACAGCACCTCCGTTCAAACAAAATAGAAAACCTAATTGCGATATGTAATTATCTATGTCGGACTGAAACTAGCATCAGTGTAACCATTTACAACTAGCTCACCTTCTTGTCCTCTATAAACTAAGAACATATCTTTAGTTCTTCTTAAGTACTTCAGTATGTTCTTAACAGTGGTCCAGTATGGCTCTCCAGGATTTGACTGGAACCTACTCGTTATGCTCAATGCATATGAGATATCGGGTCGAGTACATAACATGACATACATGATAAATCCTATAGCAAAAGCGTATGGTATCTTGTTAATGCCCTCTTCTTCATCCTTCGTGGAAGGACTTTGAGTTTTGCTGAGTTTAATGCCATGTGACATTAGCAAGAATTTTCTCTTAGAATCTTGCATACTGAACCTTTTTAGTACCTTGTCAACGTATGCACTTTGACTTAGTCCAATTAGCTTTCTAGATCTATCTCTATAGATCCTTACACCTAAAATAAAAGCAGCTTCACCTAAGTCTTTCATTGAGAAACAATTTTCCAACCATATCTTTATACTTTGTAGAGTTAGGATGTCATTTCCAATGAGTAAGATATCATCAACATAAAGTACTAAAAAGACTATTGCATTCCCACTGGTTTTCTTATAGACACAAGGCTCATCTTCATTTTTGATAAAGTTAAATTTTTTAATTGCTTCATCAAAACAAAGATTCCAGCTTCGAAATGCTTACTTCAATCCATAAATGAATCTTTGAAGCTTGAACACTTTATTAGAATTCAAAAGATCATCAAAACCCTCAGGCTGTGTCATGTACACATCCTCGAGTAAGTTTCCATTAAGGAATGCGGTTTTGACATCCATTTGTCAAATCTCATAATCATAATATGCTGCTATAATAAGAAGAATTCTAATTAATAGATTTAAACATTACAACTGGTGAAAAGGTTTTATCATACGAGTTTGTCTATAACCTTTTGCTACCAGTCGTGCTTTGTAAGTATGCACATTTTCCCTCCATGTTTGTTTTGTTTTGTTTTTTTTTTAAACCCATTTACACCCAATGGTTTTTGAACCTTCAGGTAGATTAACCAAAGTCCAGACTCGGTTATTATACATGGATTACATCTCAGACTTTATGGCCTCTAGCTATTTTCCAGAGTCAAAACTCTTAATGGCTTCTTGATAGGAAGTAGGCTCATTATTGACCATGAGCTTCACATTGTGATCGTCAGTGATGAAAAATCCATATCTTTCAGGTTGTTGACGAACCTTATCAGATCTTCAAGGTCCTTGTTCTATAGAAGTAGGCTCATCTTGGAGTTGTGAGCTATCTAATCAAGGTTCATTATTCGATTCAGATACTAATTATGGCTTTTGAATCTCATCAAGATGTATTTTACTCCCACTAATTTTTTTGAAAATAAATTCCTTTTCAAGAAAGAATCAATTTTGTGTAACAATTACTCTATTTTCTTTTGGGAGATACAATTGGTATCCTTTAGTTTCCTTAGGATATCCCACAAATATGCATTTATCTGATTTGGATACAAGTTTATTAGATAATAAACGCTTTACATAAACTTCGCAACCCCACATCTTGAGAAATGACAAACTAGGTCGTCTCCTAATCCATATCTCATATGGCATTTTTTGAACCAATTTAGATGGAACCCGATTCAATATGAACGTAGCAGTCTCTAGGTTATAACCCCACATGGAGATTGGAAGATCAGTTTGACTCATTATGGATTGAACCATATATAATAAAGTCCGATTTTTCCATTCAGATACCCCATTCCATTGAGGTGTTCCAGGTGGAGTTAATTGTGAGATAATTCCATAATTCTTAAGATACTCATCAAACTCGTGACTTAATTATTCACCACCTCGATCTGATCAAAGTGTATTGATACTTTTGCCAAGCTGATTTTGTACTTCATTTTGAAATTCTTTGAATTTCTAGAATGATTTAGAATTATGTTTCATCAGATATATGAAGCCATATCTGCTAAAATCATCCGTAAATATAGTGAAGTGTTGAAATCCTCCTCTAGCATGTGTATTCATTGGTCCACATACATCAGTATGTATTAGGTCGAATAAATTAGTTGCCATTTCATTTTGTCCCTTAAAAGGCGCCTTAGTCATTTTGCCTAATAAATAAGAATCACATGTTTCATAAAATTCTAAATCAAATGAATTTAGAAGCTCATCATTATGAAACCTTGTAATGCGTTTCTCATTTATATAGCCTAAACGATAATGTCAAAAGTAAGTCTGATTAAAATTATTAGATTTCAATCTCTTAGTATTAATGTTATAGATAGACTTGTTCGAAGATTAAGAATTTAGAGCCCATTTGATAATGAGGCATCTCTATAATAAATGCCATTTTTATTAATGGAGCAAATGTTATTCCTAATAACAAATTCAAAACCTTCTAAATCTAAACAAGAAATTGAAATAATATTCATACTCATAGTAGGAACATAAAAACAATCATTCAGTTCTAAAACAAGCCTACTGGGCAAAATTAATTCAAAAGTTCCTACAACTATTGCAGCAACTTTTGTTCCATTCGCAACTCGTAGGTCCACCTCGCATTTTGCCAAGGCTCTACTCCTTTTTAGATCATGCACATTCATACAAATACGAGATCCACAACCGGTAACCAATACCCATGAATCAGAAATAGATAAATTAATTTCTATAACATAAATACCTAAAGTGGCAGTCTCATTGTCCTTCTTCTTCTTTACTTCTAGATAGAGCTTGTAATTTCTTAATCAATGTCCTTGTTCACGACAATAGTGGCAAGCTCCTTCCTTTGGTGTCTTAGCCTTAGATTTGGGCTTGAACTTAAACTTAGCCTTATCCTTACCCTTATTAACTATGACTTTGCCTTTTTTGTTGTTCTTTTTCCGTTTCCATTTTTGAACCATTAGAACATTAGGAGTATTTTTCTTAATGTTCTGTTTAGCTTATTTTAGCATCCTATGCAATTCAATAATGGATTTCTTCATATTGTGTATGTTAAAATTCATGACAAATTGGTCATACTCAGGAGGTAATGAGCCCAAGATCAAATCTGTGGCCATGTCATGATTAACAAGAGCACTAAGCTTTTCAAGATGATCAAAATATCCCTTCATTTTAAGGACAGAGCACTTATCGAGGTGCTAGAAATCATCTTACATGCATTTAATGCCTTATGAGTTTCAAATCTCTCTTGTTGTGCTTGCTCTTGGAACATTTTCTTGAGATGCACAATCATATCATATACGTCTGCTTCTTCAAACTATTTTTGAAGTTTAGAGTTCATGGTTGCTAGCATGAGGCAAGTAACATCGTTAGAGTTATCTTTGTGCTTACTATAAGCATCTTTTTTAGCTTTTAGGGTGTTATTTGCTGGAGCAGGGGGAATAGGATTTTCAAGAACATAGAGCTTTAGGATTTTCAAGAACATAGAGCTTTTTTTCTTACTTAAGAACGATTCTTAAGTTACGTGCCTAATCAAGAAAGTTAGTCCCATTAAGCTTGTCTTTCTCGAGCACAGATCGCAATAAGTTATTCCAATTGTTTGTTGCCATTATCTACATACAAAATATGCAAAGTAATTAATTTTGAAGCCTTAATGAAAAACTCTCACTAAAAGCATTTAAACTTTGAAACTTCAACATTTTGATGTTTCTTAGTTGGTAAAAAATTTTTTTTTTTAAAAAAATATTTTATTTTAATCATAAGTAAGCTTTAGTTTTAATCTTATAATTAAATAAAACTCAAATTTAAATGAGATAGGCATCAAATGTCCCGGCTAAAAATCTCATATAATGCCTTAGGCCCAAAACCATCTTGATAGCCCAGTTAAGTCAAACCATATCAAATATATGGAAAACCATTTTCTATTTTGTCTCACTTAGATGATCAAAGCATCCTACTTTGGCAGGAATAACCATATGATGATCCAAGTAATAACAAGTGTTTGATTTTGGAAGGTATTTAAAACTTAATTTTTTTAAAAATAAAAATTTGATTGTAGTAAGCATGAAATAAACATATTAAATATGCATGCAAGACATAAATAAAAGTGACATAGCATGGCCCATAACCTATATTGATCATCACGAGTAAAGTGAATATCAATGTAGTCATTCTAGGCATATGAACTTCTTGAGCATTCTCTAATGCCTTGAGCATACTCCTCATTGGTTGTAATTGTAGGCCTCCATCTTATTTTACATTAGATAGTAAAATAAAATAATTTCTATTATAGGAAGCAACTACAATTTTACAACAATGAAAAATGACACGCAGGCCGTATTTAAAAATTACAACTCAAAACAACCAGAATGAAACCTGCCAATCACATTGGGCTAAAACGGGTCATGCTATGCACTATTCAGAATAATCCACAACTATAATCAAAATACGCTAACGAATAACACACAACGAACAGACAGTCGGGGTCTAAGGAGCAGTGCCCCTGGCGGAGGTCCCACTGGCCGGTCAGCGGGCAGGGCTTAAGGGGGCAGCGCCCCTTGTGAGGCTGCCCCCAGAAGGAAAAATAATTTTTCCTTTTCTCATCGAATGAGATTTTGTCTTTAGATTTTCGAAGATTAATCAAATTAACGTTTGGACCCTTTAGTAACAGTCGCCGTGAATTTCCATATTACAGATAATCTGCATTCCCTTTTAACTATATTGATATATATAACAAATTATAATGGCAGATTAATATAAACAATTTGCAACTTAGAATGATGGATAGCATGCTTACGATACCATATCATATTAAAACAGACCAATTTACAGATAATCTGCAAATAATCTGGTCTGATCAAACAATTAAGAAGCACAGAATAAATGTAATTTCAGGCAGTCCGCATGCTAAGTATTCTAAAATTATAATAATGTGAACATGCTAATATACACCGTTCAAATTAAATGAAATTCATACGTTCAATATATATTATACATATATTCAACAATACAATTAACACAAATAAATCAACCTAATCGTTTAGCAAGTTTCTCTGATACCACTGTTGGGATTCATGGACTCCTAAATGCGAAAAACATCTGTGAATCCCTTCTGAGGACCCAAGCTAAACGATTAAGATGATCTAGTGGTTACAGAATTATTTCTGTTCGCCGTAATCAAGACATTTATTTTCTGATTTCTAGGCGTGCGTGCAACTCGAACGATCACCAGACGCTGTAATGTGCGAACGTCCTCTATCGGATACACACAGAGAACCAGCTTGTTATCCGGCAGTGCTAGCGCCTAGGGTTTGAGAGGCTTAATTTTTCTGGTGAATTGGAAGCATGAATATTTTGACAGAGAGCTAACTTCAGAAGATGGCTAGGGTTTTCTTTTAAAAACAACCCGAACCTTTTGGAATCCAACTCTCATAATATCTTATCATATTTTATTTTAAATTCACATAAAAATTGATATGATAAGATGCTGCCATTATTTTGGTAATTTAACTAATTAATTTATTGAGTTAGATTCTTATAATCTGGACATCCTCCAGATACATCGAATGTGGACATATTTCTAGATTCATTGTATCTGGCCATTTTTCTAGGTTCAATTAACCTAGACATATTTCCAGATACATTGAACCTGATTACCAGAAACATAACCTAAAGTGTTCACTTAATGTGTAACCCTATAGGTTCATTTAACGCTAGTAGTGTGCTCAATCACATTTAAATTTCCCACAAATTATAAGCTGCTTCTAGCAAAACATTATAACTATCCAGGTTAAATGAAGATCAGTGATCTCTTTGAACCAAACCATAATTTTATATTTAATCCTTTTGTCACACGATATCTAGATTAAGCATAAGGCACGAAGCATGTCATCCTTATTAAGCTTAATCAATTATTTCTTTATCTTATAGTAGACTGTTCAAATAAATGATATCAATATCTCAAATTGATATATTTGAGCATGATCATACATTTTAATAGTCTAACTTATCAAGGGACCTATGGACATCTCTCCCAAAATTGAGAGGGACAAATTTCTTCACCATCAATCATATTCCTCTCCCTGGTCTAATTATTATCTGGCTAAAGACAATTTTAGACAACGTCAAAATATAGAATTTATCATGTAGAAAAATATGATGAATTCAGGTCGAATGACTTCTAATATCATTATGGCTAGAAAGTACTTATGACATGTTCCATAAAGTACTCTCACAGTGGGTCATGTCCAATATAATGTTCTCTAACATTTATCTATATTTTGACTTGATATCACATATTTCCATAACCAATATAACATAGCCATTAAGTCACAAACATACTAATTTTAATTTATTATTGTTCCACTAATAATAATAATCGATCAGGGACAATTTAAGAATAGTCATTGTATTTATTATAGGTTTTCACTATCAAGTCACGTACTTAATGACCACAAAACTAAATGCACTATTTATGGAAAGAAATGCCTCATATTATTACATAATACATAATGACAATAGTATAAATACAAATTATTTTAGGGCATATCCCTAACAGAAACCTCAATTTACATTCGAGGAGAATTAAATGAGAAAAAAAATTACATAAGAATCATAGATAAAGATGGACACACATGCCATATTTATTTAAAACAAAGTAGTATACATGCATGTAACAAAATTAAACTGATCCATAGTTCATAACCAAGCCACCATGCCAAAACATGCTCCAAGCACAATAAATATGAAATTTAAATCCAAAATTAAAATAAACATAAAGCATTGTGAATGATCCAACTTCCAATTATGTATTGGAAAAGCTATTTGTGAGTGTTTTCTTCCTTTTATTATTATTATTATTATTATTATTATTATTATTATTATTATTATTATTAAAAAAACAGTAGTAGATGGTGCCTAAAAAAAAAAGCATCGGTTTGAACTTCTTCAAATCGATGCTAAAGAATTTAAAAAATATATATATAAAACAAAAATTCAGCTTCAAAAGAGCTAGCTGCTAGCTTTGTTTTACAAAACATAGTCGGCAACTGGCTTAAGGCTTTTTTAAAAAATGAATGCCTGCAACTTTTTTAGTTTTGTTAAAGCTTTCACAAAACTAATTTTGTATCCATTCAAAACCAATTATGTATCGATTTAGATAAAGAAAACATGTTAATCTATATTAATACGACGTTATCATCATCATGACAACAAAAAACAACCAGAAAGGCAATGCATGTTGGGTTTTTGAAAATCTTTGTTGAACAAATTCAATAACTGTTTTGCGGATGAAAACTCACTAGATTCTAAATGTTGTTTAAATTCATTACAAAACTATCTTTAATGATAATTCAAAAGCACAGAATCAACACGGTTTAGCAACCAGATCAAGCATAACTTTAACAACCCGTAAAACACCATACAAGATGGTTTTGATACTACTATTGAATTTTGTTCATGCAAATCAGATTTACAGCAAAAGAATTTAAACAAAAAATACGAAATCCAGCCCATAGATCACATGTATGTAATTAAACAAGTAAAAAGAAAAGATCAAATTAATACCTTAGAAGGCTTTAGCAGATTTCAAAAAAATTCTCTTACGGAATTTCTCTACAATTTTCTCAAGTTGTGAACCAATAAATTCCAAGTACAGGAATTTCTCTAATAAAAATCTACATGAGGATGTACTCAAGCCCAACGTCAAGAGCCAGTGCTAGTAGGGTTTATTTTGGTGGTTGTAAGGTCACTATTAGTTTTTAGAGAAGAACAAGAAAAAGCTACAGTATATATTTTCCAAAAGGCAAATTTTCCTCATATATATAAAGTCCATTGTATCAGAAAACCCATAAAACCTTTTCCTTTTATAATTATTATGGGGTTTGGATTTCAAAATTATAATTAGGCCTATAAGGTTTTAGCAATTGCAATTTGACCACAATAATTAAAATCACTATATAATTCGCCTATATAATTATTTATTCTTACAAATGAGTCCCATAATATTATCATATAGTATTTTGAGTACCTATTCCTCTATTGTATATGACCTATTAGATTTTTTGATCAATTGGCAGAAAAATATGAACTAATCTTAATCAACTATAGAATTAGCAATCATTTAAGATTGATCTATTAATTCTCTAATTAATAAATTCATATTTAACAAATCATGAGTAGCATCTATCAATGCATCATGACCACCACAAAGTCCAAAAAGTCAAGTGGCTTGATATGAACCTTTTAATAGCAAAATATCAGTACAATAAACTTTTTTTTATCGTTCTATATCTCATTCAGTTTAGAGTATAAAATTAGTGCCAACTCTCTCTAGAATATAAGTTTTGTTGGCCTGGATTTATTAGTACTTGCTTTTGGAATCTATTATTTATGATGTATATCATTTAGAACTATTTCTAATACATAGTTGCCTTAACCAATGACTTCTTGAGTAATGATTCCCTACAAGTGGTCGTGAGATATATTCTCCTACTATTAAGAGTAATGAATCATTTGTTGACCCTCTTAAATACTTTCATATACTTCATGTTGTATCCAATATCCTTCTTATATAGGCAGTCGCACAAGAATAAGAATTAAAGTACAACACTCAGCATACAAAGTACCTTAAAGATCTCAAGTCTAAATATACTTGCACATTTGATATAATGATATTCTATCACTGGTACTAAATAGTTATCCATGTAATTTCTCCTGGTTAGGTCATCTAAGGAACTTGTTCACTTAACAAGCGTTTACGTGTTACCCTTGAGTATCTCAATATTCACAGATAGGAGAACCACTATTTGATTTAATCAAGAAGTATAACACGTGCTGGTCCTTGTATATTAATAATGTCCCATCTTATTAATACTATGTTCAGAGAGAGTTTAAGTACAAGTACTACATAGTGTAGTAAGAATCTCACATCATGATCCCTATTAAGATTTCCTTAACACTGTATATTGTGGTTGGGACTTTATCTATCAGTTTTATGCACATTAACATATGAAGTAATCAAATGAACTAAAAGACAAAGAGTACCTTTTATTTAATAAATGTGCATAATACATTATATGAACGATTGATTTTAGGGTATAATACCAATATCTAGTCGTCCGATCATTTTACACCCCTTTTTTTTAAATATTTTTTGAGGCCAGTTGGGCTCAGAGAACAAAAAAAGGTCTCTTCAAGTCCTATACAACTATCCTCAGAAGTTAAAGTTTAATGATGACTTCTTCTTCATATAGGTAACTGCAGCTGACTCACTTTTATTATTATTGTGTTGGCTTGTAGCCATTCTTTTCCAAATAATTATATTTGTACTCTAGTTAGCTATTAATAATTGATCTATAGCTAACTTGCACAATTTATATTTACTCTAACTGCATTCCTTCCTAGGAGGAAGGATAATACATCTTACGGAGCTTACAATTGATGCTTTTCTCCCCATATTTGGTTGGTAAGACTCCAATAACATTGATCGGTCCATTTGAAACTGATGATCCTACCTATTCTTATTTTTGGGTCTAAAACAGTATGACTGATTGGTCATTTCTTTGTTGTTGTCCTAGACTAGGCTTGACCAGTTGTGCTTCCAATCTTTGAAAAATTGAAGAATTAGTCTGTTATTTTTCCTTCTTTTGTTAGACCAACTTTTATTTTTGTGTGGCTCTTCTGCTCATCCAAACGGTCTCTGAGATCAACAGCTCGATCAATCTTTTCCACCTATATTTATTTGCTCTCTATGCATTGACCACATTATTGTTGGCTTTAAGGAAGGGATTTGAATCAACAAGTAATTCAGAGGCATCTTTATTTGCAAACCTGAGTTGTCCTTCTTGAATGGCCTTCTGGATGGCACTTCTAAAATTAAGGTAATTGTTAGTAGTATGAATGAATGTGTTATGCCACTTATAATACATTTTCCCCTTAAGCTCTTTGATTGAAGGGATTTGCTAGCCTTGAGACAACTTGATTTGTCCATCCTTTAGTAGATGATCAAAACTATGATGGGTCTTTGTAATATCAAAAGTTAACCATCCTTATTATATTTTCTTTTAGTTTTAATGACCTCTTTACCTTTGGGCAGTTTCAACCTAGGCCATATATAAACTTTTCTGGCTATGGTTTTAGTGACTATAATATCACTAACTTGATCTTCCTTCAAATCTAATAGACCATTAATAAAGGATATTATGGCTTGCCTTTTTTCAAACCTACTTCCTTGCTTCTTTTCTTTTTCTTTAATGAACTCCTTAATTTGAACTCTATGTGAGGCCAAGTGAGAAAGGACAGAAAAATCTTGCAAAATTAAGGCCTCCTTGAGTTGAGAGTACATCTAGCTGACTGCGATCTTAGTATGCTTTGACTTAAGTAATAAAGTTTGACACTTCTTTTTCAACCTTCTAAATCGTTTCAAAAACTCACTGCTATTTTTCTGGGCTTTTGTTTAATAACTAGTAAATCAGCTATAAAGTCCTTTGGGATTAGCTAGTAGAACCTTTCAGGGAATAGCTTCTTTTTCTCAACCTATGTATGTATCGAGCTCAGTAACAAATTTATGAACCTAGAAAATGCTACACTTGTTAAGGCTAATGAAAATAATTTTACTTTATGGTATTTGTTGTAGCCCAACTCACCATATTGTAAAGTAAACTTCTCTATATGCTCCATGGTGGTTTCATCATCGTCTCTCAAAAATGTGGTGAAACCTAGTACTTTAATTCTTTTGGGTAATGTAATGGTTGAATCAATCCATTCAGGATACAACTTCCTGTAAGTTGATTTTTCAAATCCAATAATGTTTAGGCCGAGTTGTTTCCTCAGAACATCTGCGATGGCATATGAGTCAACTTCTTGTTGGGGATTATCGACTTAGGTTTGGACAATACTCCATTAAATAGCTACTAGATGGCTGCTTAAGTTCCTTGGTTGGGAAGTTGGCCAACAGATATGTGATGTACACATTTTGAGGTGTTATGGTATTCATATGCTTGTGTGATAGAGAAATACATCTAAAACTCAATCAAATTTTAAATTAAAATATCAATTTTACTCACATAACACACAAATTTAGACAAGTATACCTATCATGTATTATAGAGTTATATTGATAAGTATTGAAGAAACCCTACGAACTGTCTCAATTGCCCCTACTTCCACATTTATTTCATTGTTCAATCAATTAAAATAGAGATAACTACTATCATTTTTAACTAATTATCAATGATCACAACAAGAAATCAACCCAATCACAAGGAAGAGTCTAGAAGATCACACGAGCAAGATATGAGTAAGAAAAGGAAATTGGTAATGTAATTAAAGTGAATTTCTCCAATGATACTCATGCACCAGCTATAACTCAATCAATTGAATCAAAATACAAGCATTAACAAGGGACCCCCCAATGCAAAAATCTACTATCTCTCAAGTAATGAGTTTCCTATCCTTGAACCCAACCCATAGATATATTTATCATACAAATTAAACCCAAAGAGCATTAAAATCAAAGACCTACGAATCTAAAGCCAAAAAATGTAAAACCTATATCTCTAGGTGATTAAACAACTCCATCAATCATAAAGTTTTCATCTCCCCGTTCTTAAGTTCATCAAGGAAAAAAAAAAAATCTATTGAACCAATATAAACGAGTACTTATCTCATAAAACCTTTTCTCAAAGTCAAAATAAGAGAATAAACCAATCTCAATTTAATCAAATAAGCTTAAGTGATAGATTACTCAAACAAGATTCAATTAATGAAATATTAATCTAATACAAGATCAAATTAGAGTACAACTCTTTAATTACAATTAGATCTAAGTAATATAAACATTGCCAAATCAAAATTACAAAGAAAAAGTAAAGAAAAACTCATAGACAAGTATCTTTCTTCTACTTTGGGTACTTTTTGGGGTGCTTTTCTTCTTCTTTAAACTAGTTTTGATCTTTTCTTCCAGCCTTATTGATGTTTCCAAGGGGTTGCATATATAAACCTTATGTGGCTCTCTTCTAAATACCCTAAATGAAGGATATTTATAGTTTCTTCTTGAAAATGCCTAAAATCCGTTGAACAGAGATTGACTGCGCTATTACACGGTGCCGACAAAGGTACTTTACACGACGATGTGCATGCTTTATATTAATGATATAAGCTCTCTAACGGTGTAGTGTACCGTGACCTTCATAGTGTGATATAACCTTGCATAGAGGTGTTTAAAATAAGATGCATGGTACTGTTAGTTCCCAATAGTTTGAAATTTTTGAAACTTTGAAGGTGCACAGTACCGTTAAAGGTGGATTGTACGGCGCTGTTAGTTCTTAGTAGTTTGATTTTAATTTCAAATGATGAGATGACCCCATGTGGTATGAGGCAAATGATGCTCTTTATGCTCCTCAAAACTCTTTTGAAGTTTTTTTTTCACCTTGCTTCCAATTTTTATCTCAAATCAATGCAACCTACATTAAATAAGGTAAAAATAGAGGGATAAGTAGCAATACATAATAGATTTCTAAACATTTTAAAGCATAAATGGTGTATGAAATATATATATAATGAGCAATCATCACTTCCCACACTTAAGCTTTTGCGTATCCTCAAAAAAATCATCAAAAACAACCAAACACCTTAAGCAAATAGTATTTTAACAAGAGTGGATTTTTGGTAACATTGACTATTATGAGAAAGATATTCTTTTTTATTTGAGATGAGAATTCAATTCAAGATTGCTCAACCAAGCCAAACTCGTGTAAATCCATATATTTGAATAGATGAAACTAAGGCCATCAAAGTTAAATTAAATGAGCTTATATCTATTGAACAAGCTTCACCTCATTCATAGGTCAATAATACAAGCCAAGTAATTCATATAAGTGAGGAATACTAAGCTAACTTAAGTTCTATGACTTCCAATACTGCTACAATCCAAGTAGTAAACAAAAGATTAGTTCATAAACTCACTTTTGTAGAGTAATGTAAATTCCTAGTAGAGATGGATAATTACCAATTTTTTTAGCTTTTACATTACCTTCATTAAATTATCATTTGTTTTTTTAGAGTAAGACAATACAAATTCCTAATAAAAACAAGAAATTAAATAGTTGTTCATAAAAACATTACATGAATTATCCAACACTTATCACAATCAATCATTGTCTTGGCATCATGAAGAAATAAAGATAGAATCCACTTTTTTCCCAATCCATAGAATCACTGTTTCTTGATTAAATTAGTATATTTTTCAATCAAACTAACAAAACAAAAAAAATGCATTAAACTCATTCCACTTGAATATTCCTATACTCTAGCCAATATAAACATGAAATTAGCCAATAACCATATACTCTAGGCAAAATTAACTAACCTTTGATTACTTAGGTTCAATTCTCAACCTTCTTTCCCAATCTAGTTAAGATAACAATCATATAGAATTAATTAAATTGAAGTCAATCTAACATCGTTTCCCAAGTTCATTAGACATAAATTCAACTCTATTAATCTATCAAATAAAAGCAAGTAATCAAATACAAAGAACAACAACTAATTGATCAAAGATTAAGTAGATTACAATATCATGAATCCAAAAATAATATTCAACTAAAATTAAAACATTAATCTCATTGTTGTTCAAAGAAAAAGAAAACAAAGGTTTTAGAAATAACTCATAGACAAGCCATCTTTTTCCTTCTTTGAGAACCTTCTTGAATCAATACTCCTTCAAGTGATGAATTCCTTTGGAGAAAATATTACATGGTGCACTCTAAATATATTTTTAATTCTCTATATTGTGCACACTTTTCCTCCGTGATTGGTCTTTATTTATAGTCACAAAGGCTTACTAAAAATCCAAAATACCAAAGGAGTAGTTTCCTATTAGGCTTGCAATATTCTATACAAGTCCACGAAGTCCACCGCCTTTAGTTCACTAAGCTAAAGATAAAGACAATCCGAGCCATCTCAAGCCTCGTCCTTTCGTTGAAGCCGAATATCCGAGCCATGTTCCTTGTCAAAGCCACGAAGCCAAGAAGCCTCTAAAGACATTAACCCATTTCAAATTTTCTTCCTTACTAAGCCATTGAACTTTCCTTCCTTGTTGAGCCAAGCTGAAACCACCGAGCTGCATATTCCTTCTTCAAGCCGCCAGCTTGCCCGAGCCGATTTCTTCCTTGTTTGAGCCAATTGTCTTAGTCGACTATTTCTTCAATCTGGCTGCACCTTACTTGAAGCCACCATTGCTTTTCTCTCAAAACTAGTACCATTCGGCCATGGCTTCATTGAAGCCACCCACGGCTCCTCTCAGACAATTTCTGCTTTCTTCTTTTGTTGAGCTGGCTGCTAGTTCAAAAGCTTGAACCATAGTTAGTTCATCTCCGTTTTTGCTCTGTTTTATAGAACCAAGCCAGGGCCGGTTTAGGAGTTATGGGTAGGCACCGGGTCCATATTGGATTTGCGTGGTTTAACTCCAAATTCTATAATTTCTACATAAAATCACAAGAAAACCATTCCATAGGCAAAATATCAAATAGGAAGGGAAATGACTAGTTATTAACTCAAAAGTATTCCAAAATAACCTTAAATAACTAGGAAAATATAGACACAATTAAGCCATTTTATATTTCTCCATACTTAAACTTTGCTTGACCTCAAACAAACAAGAATTAAATACTATGCAAATAGCTTATGGACAAGACAAAACAATTCATCAAACTAATTCATAAAAAATTCATCTACAATAAAGCGTAATCTTCTTCCAACCTTAAACAAAAACTTGTCATCCACTCAACTCTTTCAAAACCTTTCAAACTCATGTATTAAATTGAATAATCCTAAGGCCATCAAAGTTAAGTTAAACAAGTTCATATTCAGTACAAGAAAAGTATTCCACCCCTCAAGAAAAAACATAGATAACACAAATCATGCAAATCAAGCCATTTAACCAATTTAAGTATCATAAACTCAAATTTGTACAACCTAAGTAGTAGAATAAGGAACACTTCACTCTTTTCTTTTTTCAATGACGTATGGAATTGATAGCCTCAAGTGAATGGATTTCTCTTCACACACTGTATTGGCCCCCTCAAAGTCATTATCATTATTTTCAGCATTTTTTTTTAACATTTTCTTTTGCTCTTTTTTCTTGCCTTCTTGCTTTTGGGGTAGCTTCAAGAGAGTGCACCGAACAATACTTGCTACTTCTCTCCATATTAACCCCCTTTTCAGCAAAAGGACTTCAAAATTTCAAAATAAGAGCATTTTTTTTTTCTTTCAACAACTCAAAATTTTTTCTAGCTCACATAACAATGATTTTTTCAACTAATTGCTTTTCTTCTATTGTTTCATATTCCTTATTCTCAACTCAAAATCAAACAAATTATAAATCCACGAAATAAGTATTACTTAACAAATTTTTCCATATTTCATTATATTACCCATATTCAAACTCAAAGAATAAAATAACTCAAATACCAAATATAATCAAAGTTAACTTAAATTCTCAAGACTTGGCACAATTCAATTTAATACACAAGTTTACCTTTTAACAAAAATACAACCATAATGAATGAAAAATCCATATCTAAAGTTAAAAAGAAAATCATTACTTCACCTAGACAAATTACTCAATTGTAAACTCAAAAATAAAGTTTATTTAAATCTATAGAAAAATCAAAAAAATTATCCCAAATTAGCCCAAACATGCTTAAAATGTAAGGAAGGAAAAAAAGATGCACTTGGTAAAAGCATTAAATCCCTCCCCCACACTTAAATTAGACATTGTCCTCAATGACCTGAAATATCATAATAAAGCATAACTAAGGGACCAAAAAGATGAAGAGGAAAAAGAGAATGATACTCCTAAGGTAGATTATCTCCATTTAAAATGAACCTCTTTTCTTCAAAAGTTAAAAATACCATTGTGATCAAGAGAGGAGTGAATAAACCTACACAAAGAAAAACAAACACACCAGTAAAAGCATAAAAGGGAATTAAAAGAAAATAAAATAAAACCACAGTAAAAATTAAAGAAAATGAAAAATGAAAATCAAAGCATTTAAGAACCCTGAAGTAGGGCCTCCAAACGGGCCTGTAAATTGTCCTCCAAATGGGCCACCACGACCTCCAAATAGACCACAAGGTCCTTCTTGTCTCTCCCAATAATGTCGTCAATAATCCCACTGAATATCTTGAAAGAGCCTTAGATTATGCAAAATATCATCTTGGCGTTACTAAGTATGCTCAATCCTATTAAACCATTGATCATGCCTTACTTTCGTATCAACTATGTATACCCTTATTCCAGCCATTTCGTTCCTCAATTGCTCCAAGGATGTATGAATATTAGCTAGAATGTTATCATTGACACTTGAGGGTCTCCCAGAATGCCTTTATGGTTGGGGAGGTTACTCTTCTTGCTCAACTTGAAGCTCAGGAATGCTAGTTTGGGAAACCTTCATTGGCCTTGACCATGTAGATATTGTAGCATTAAACTTATAGCCACAATAAATTAGTACTTGTTTAGTACCCACATTGTGCAAAGTAATAGGTTCCACAAGTTCATTCTCCGTAGAAACATCAAAAGCATTCAAAACCTGTGAAATCACCAAAGGAAGAACAAATGCTTTGGTAACAGCTCCATAATCCACTACCTCTCGCATAGAAGTTAGTAACAAAGGGATAAGGGGAATGGGTTCTCCATGAAGCATTTTAGAAAATATATAATCATCAATCATCCGAATCTTATTTAAACTACTAGATCGAGGGCAAACATTGAAACATAAGAGATAAAAAATAACCCTCATTTGAGGAGCAAGATCATTACTAGGGAGAAAGGAAGAACTATGTGTAGATGCTTTTGGTTCTAAACCTAATTGTGGACAAGTAACATTAAAATTTCAAGTTGGCTAAAAAAAAAATCATCTTATTATGGTGGTCAATTTCTATCCAAGGGCCATTATTATCAACACTCAAAATTGCAAACAATTGATTCCTAGTCAAAATTATAGAGGTGCTCTTCACAAATGTTTCTATTTGTTTCAAATGTCCTTTCCTTTTGTTTTTCATAGTTGCATAAAATTCTTTTACAAGGGCAGGACAAAAATTACCCCTTAATCCTAAAATTAGACCCTAAAAAATCCTTCCAAACATCTCAGTTATATGCAAAGATCTATCAAGGGAAGGTTTGATTGTTTTTTCAACAATGATTTTGTTCAAAGCTCTAGCATTATACCATTCCTCACATTTTTTGTTAGTGAAAGTTTTAGCATGGAATGAAGGTAGCTATGATGAAAGGTCAAAAGATGAGAATGGTTTAGTGCATTTGTGAGGTTCGAGAAATTGTTTGGTTTTAAGCATTTTGGCTCAAACAAAAACAAACACAATCTGTAAAAATGTTTTTTTTTCTCAGTTAACAACTTTTTCCCAAGATTTTGTTTTTCAAATGCAATGACATTGACAATTTCCAACTCAAATAGCAAAAGCACAATGTCAACAAGTGTACCAAACAATCATCCAAGAGTGTCACCGTTATGCTTCAAAAATTACCCACAATGTCCACCAATGCACAATTTCTAGCAAAGTATGGAAACAATATGAAAATCACTATGAGTACTAAAAACTCATCCCATATATAGTTTAGCTCCCATTAAACTCAACAAGGATACTTTCAAGTACAGTACATATTTCCTCCAAATAAAATATCAACAAATTCCAAGAAATGTAAGGGGAAATTATTCACTTTTACTTGAAGAGATTTGTAGCACCAATGAGTTTTCCAAATTCTAGAGTTTCAAGATGTGCATTTGTGATGAGAGAATCAGTAGAAGAATGTTGAAGAAGATGGAAGGGAGAAGAAGATGCATATGGTGAGAAGAAACTGAGAGGGAAAATGGCTTTCTGTGGATCTTATATGGGAAAGGTTGAAAACAAACATGGTCATGTTGGTTTTGTTTGGTTGTGGAGTAGAAAAGCTGAAGACCATGTGAATTCGGTTGTCTTCTTGTGTAAAAAAGAAACCTAAATGTGTTGGTATGTAGTGGTGGGCTCGGTCGATGTGTTAACCGAGCCAGCCAAGCTGGTGTTGGCTTTGCTAACCAAGCCAGCATTGGCTTGGCTCTAGAAAATCCAAAACTCACACTTTTTTTTTTCCAAAAAACAAACAAGAAAATACTATCGTAATAGAAATAAAAATATATTTCAATAAATTATGCTACAATAGTACGACTAAATTACAACTAATTAGTATTAGAATTACTACTATTATGATTATTGTTATAATAATTAAAGAATATAATAACACTACAAAAGTAAACACAACAAAGAGATTCTAATAACAAAATATAAGTACAAATATTACAATTGTTAGTATTAGAAGCATGAAATATTTAACAACTAATAAAAATACAACAACAATATATGGTCTATTCATAACGTTTTTTTTTCAAAATAAATAAATATATACAATACCACAATAAAATTATTTACATGGCTCCGAATAAAAACATATTTACATATTCACATGGCTAAATCAATGAACTTCAAGCTTCATCATATTGTTCCTCGGCAACGGCGCCAAAAATTTGAAGTGTTAAATTTGGGCATATAAAAAATCATGTAATTTCAAGTTCATTCCAAATCAAGTTTATTAACATTAATCCCAAATTACATATATGAGCAAGTGCACTCATCATTAAGTATAGTATAGAGAATTAACGAGTATCGATCCTCAAAGAACAAGTACACACTAATTAGTTTTCATTCAATGTTTAACTTAATAAATAGATTGATGAAGAGTCAAAATAAAAATAAAAATAAAAATAGACACAAAACATATACATAACTCTTGGAGAGAAAAAAAGAAATTAAATAGTTATTCATAAAAACATTACATGAATTATCCAGCACTTATCATAATGAATCATTGTCTTGGCATCATGAAAGAATAAAGATAGAATTCACTTCTTTCCCAATCCATAGAATCACTATTTCTTGATTAAATTAGTAGATTTTTCAATCAAACTAACAATACCAAAAAATGCATTAAACTCATTCCTCTTGAATATCCCTATACTCTAGCCAATATAAACATGAAATTAGCTAATAAACCTATACTCTAGGTGAAATTAACTAACCTTTGATTACTTTGGTTCAATTCTCAACCTTCTTTCCCAATCCAGTTAAGAGAACAATTATATAGAATTAATCAAATTGAAATCAATCTAACTTCATTTCCCAAGTTCATTAGACATAAATTCAACTCTATCAATCTATCAAATAAAAGTAAGTAATCAAATACAAAGAACAACAACTAATTGATCAAAGATTAAATAGATTACAATATCATGAATCCAAAAATAATATTCAACTAAAATTAAAACATTAATCTCATTGTTGTTCAAAGAAAAAGAAAAACAACGGTATTAGAAATAACTGATAGACAAGCCATCTTTTTCCTTCTTTGAGAACCTTCTTGAATCAATACTCCTTCGAGTGATGAATTCCTTTGGAGAAAATATTACATGATGCACTCTAAATATATTTCTAATTCTCTATAGTGTGCACACTTTTCCTACGTGATTGGTCTTTATTTATAGTCACAAAGGCTTACTAAAAATCCAAAGTACCAAAGGAGTAGTTTCCTATTAGGCTTGCAATATTCTATACAAGTCCACGAAGTCCACCGCCTTTAGTTCACTAAGCTAAAGATAAAGACAATCCGAGCCATCTCAAGCCTCGTCCTTTCGTTGAAGCCATCCGAGCCATGTTCCTTGTCAAAGCCACGAAGCCAAGGAGCCACTGAAGACTTCAAGCCCTTTCACATTTTCTTCCTTACCGAGCCATTTAACTTTCCTTTCTTGTTGAGCTGAGCCAAGCCAAAACCACCGAGCCGCATATTGCTTTTTCTAGTCGTCAGCTTACCTGTGCTAATTTCTTCCTTGTTTGAGCTGACTTTTTCTTCAATCCGGCCATGGCTCACTTGAAGCCACTCCCGGCTTTGGAAAAATTATTTGTTTTGTAAGCGTGTATGGCAATCTTTTCTATGTTAATCCTATTAATCATTTAATAAATAATAATCAGATAGAACCTAATAATTAGAAGAGAAAGGCTACATCAAATAACTCATATTTATGGTATTTGAGATTGGGACATATAAATCCTAATCGGATTCAGATATTAATTTAAAATGAGTTCTTTAACTTGTTGAAATTGGAGGAATGGTCTCAGTATAAGTCTTATCTCATAGGTAAAATGACAAAAAGATCCTTTACTAGTTAAAAGGCAGAAAGGGCCAAGGAAATATTATAGTTAATTCATACTAATGTTTGTAGTCCTATATCTACACATACTAGAGGATGTTATGAATACTTTATCAAGTTCACAAATGATCACACACACGCTTTAGTTATATTTACTTGATGAGGCCCAAGTTCTACTCATTTGATAAATTTAAAAAGTTTAAAGTTGAGGTGGAGCGTCAAATAAGTAAACTAATTAAGAAGTTAAGATCAGATCATGGTAGAGAGTATCTTCTTGGTGAATTGAAGGACTACTTGGCACATCAGAAAATAGTATCTCAGCAAACTGCACCTAAGACTTCCCAGCAGAATGGAGTAGCTATGAGAAGAAATAGAACGTAGATGGAAATGGTCAAAAGCATGATGGGTCATGCAACTCTTCATATTTCTTTTTAGAGATATATTCTAGAAATAGCAACATATATTCTGAACTCAGTGCCTTCCAAGTTAGTGCCTACGATACCTTATGAAATTGGATTGGACGTAAGCTCAATATAAATCATAGGTATGAGGTTGCTAGCTTATGTACTGATTAAAGGAAGTAAGCTAAACCTAATGTTAGATTTATACTACTTTGTGGGGGTATTTAAAAGGAACAAGGAGTGGATATTTTTATCATCCCCAAGAGCAAAAGGTACTTGTGAGTACTCATGCTAGATACTTAGAGGATGAACATAGTGTGTCCACAAAGGTTTCAAGTAAGGTGGAATTGGAATAGAAGTTGAGTGACTCTTCAACTTTTAATACCCCAGTTGAAGAACCAAAAAAGACACAATTAGATATTCCTATACAGATTGAGCTACATCGTAGTGGGAAAATATCTTAGGTTCTAAAAAAATAAACTGGAGAGGTTTTTAAGGTAGTCTCCAACCATCTGAAATAAGAACCCATTAGATACAATGAGACCATTACTGATGTTGACGTAGACAAATGATAAATAGTAATAGATGTCGAGATTGAGTCTATATATCTCAATCAAATTTGGAATCTTATCACTGCACCTCAAGGGATTAAACTCATAGGGTATAAGTGGATATACAAGAGAAAGAGACGTTAGAAAGGTAGAAACCTGTAAAGTAAGGTTGGTTGAAAAAGGTTATACTCAGAAGGAAGGGATTGATTATGAGAAGACCTTTTCACCTATTGCCATACTTAAGTCTATTCACATTTTCTTGGCCATCACATGTCATTAAGACTACTAGATATGGTAAATGGATGTCAAGACAGCCATTCTAAATGACTATCTTAGCGAAGATATCTATATGACCCAGCCTGAAGTCTTTAGGCCAAGAACATATGGTATGCAAGCTTAAGAAGTCTATTTATGAACTTAAGAAAGTATCGTATACATGCAACATACATTTTGATGAGACTATAAAGTCTTATGATTTTATACAAAACGTGGATGAACTATGTATATATAGGAAGTCAGATAGGAATAATGTGTCTTTTATGATACTCTATGTAGATGACATTCATTTTAACCTGAGTAGTTATAATATTTTGCTAGAAATCACTTATAATTTGTGGGTCATATCAATGTGATTTAGACATATTATTAGTGTTTAATGAACCTACATGGTCATATATTAAGTGAATATATTAGGTTATTTTTCTAGTGACTAGATTTAATATAATTGAAAATGTGTCCAGATTTATCGTATCTAAAAATATGTCCAGATTCATTGTATCTAGAAAGATGTCTAGGTTTGATGTATCTAAAGGATGCCCAAATTCTTTGTATCTGGCTTGATAACTTAATCAGTAAACTACCAAGATTATCTAACAATTTTATCACAATTTTTTTATTTTATTTCAAATAAGATATGATACAATATTGCTAGAGGTTGTTGAGAAGAAGAATCTCAACACTTTCGGTCTTAATATATCACAATTTAGTCATCAAATCATAAGACTCTCTCTAGCTATTATTATTCTTAGAATAAAAAACCTCTCTCCAAAAAAGAAATACCTTTTTAACCTAGGTGCAAACACTCCCAAGTTACAGACTCAGATCGCTATGTGCAACTTGTAGAGAGCATCCGCAAGTAGCAACACCTATGATATCACAATAGGAAATACCGGTGGTTTCAGATAGAGGATGGGATTCTACGAATTCTCAAAAGGTATGATACTCTAATCTAGTCATCCTGCTGTTTAACATGGATCTTGTAAGGATTCGTGAATGCTTTTCTGTATTTTAGAGTCCACGAGTTCCATCACAATCATATTTAGATAATTTGATTAGAGTTAAAGATCTCAATAAGAAAATGTGCAGTCAGATCTCAACGAATTTTTAGATGTAGATGCTGAAGAAATTACAAGTACAGACAAGAGTGAGAACCATTAAAGGTAAGAAAGGGTTAAAAGATAAGAGAACTATGAAAGTTTTGATTCTTCTTCACCCTAAGAAGATACATAGGCAGTTTAATTTCATGAAATTAAAATTAAGTCCGAACTATTTTTTATCTTATATTTTTAACTATTTTAAAATCATTTTTATATTTTTTATGTGAAACCCCACCTAAGCAAACCCTAGAGTAAGGGGGATAGGATGCATATCATGTCATCATGCATAAAATATACCTTTTGAATGATTTTGCATGCCTTAGAATTATGATTTATAGGTTAAATGGTTTATTTATGCTTGTTGGGTAGAAAGGGTAAAAAGGTAATTTTGCTTGAGGTCAAAATAGGAAGATGGCTTGAGGTTTAGATCAGAAGAATATTTGGTTGAGAAAGTAAGAATAAGATTTAATGTAGTTAAGTGGTTAGAGCTTTGTGATTTAATCTCTAAGGTCTTGAGTACATATCCCATCATTTAAGTTTTATTCATATTTATCTTAGCTATGTTTGAATTTTTATTTTCTTACATTGCTTAAAGATAGGAATGTTGTCTTAAGGAAGACATAATGGTAATGTCTTGACCATGTGGTCTTGTCCTAAAAAGAATTCTAGAAGAATTATTGTCCCCTTTAATTTTGCTAGCCTTGTCCTAACATCTTTGAAATTTAAACTACACTTAATTATTTGATCTATTTTTAATCATAAAAATTTTGAGATAATTTCCTAAGTTTAGAAATGGCCGAAAGTAAAGAGGGGAAATAGATAGTGGTTCCAAGAAAAAGAAAACACCATAGCTAGTTCTTCAAACTCCATCTTCATCTCGTTTATGTTTTGGTAAGAAAATCTGAAAACAGTCACAAACTAGATTTTTTTTCAGCAAGCTAGCAACATTAAACATGAAATTTGAAGCCACCGTTAGAATATATGAATAGCTGGAACTTCCTCTATTTTCCTTCAAGATGAAGGCTGGAAAATCACCATTAAAAGACCTTCAAACACCATTAAAATCTAGCTGCAAAATCGGGCCAAAGAGGACCAAAAATTCTGCACTAAAACCATTTCAATTCCGAGTGTTTTTGGAGCTTCAATTCCAGAAATTTTTCCAGCTTGTCTCTTCAAGGCTAAGGCCAAAATTCTTCATCAAAACTCACTAAAATTCGGACGTTGTACAGCCATGAATTGAACATCTTGGCTTTCCCACCAACCTTGAATATTAGGATTCCAATATCATACCTCAAAAAGCTCCTATTATCACTCTATCCAAAACTTATTCAAACTTCAAACTAAATTCCAAATTTTGTTCCATTAAAACACTCCTATAGCTAATTGATAAAACCAGAAAATCCTCTACCATTATATGATCATTTTCGGCCAGCCTTAGGTCTGAACAACCCTTTATTCTTTGGTTGAAACCTAGCTAATTCAGCCATACACCATTGAAGAACAAGAAACCTTCCAAGAGCAAACTTCATTAACTAATCTTATACCCCAAACAACTCCACATTTTTCTACATTTGAATTTTAAAAAAATCTAAAACCTTTTCTTTCATTCTTGATAACTGAAAACTCCTTCTACACCCAGCCATTTGGCAATCATAATTCCAGCTACACTCGAAATTCATTTTCTCTTAAACTCTCTCAAAAAGCACCAAGAACACCAAGAACATACACTTCACATCTTCAAGTCTAAACCAATCCTAAACACTTCCAATCACTCCCAAACACTCTAGATAATCCATATTCAACCTATAATCTTCATTTTTGCACTTTATAACTCCAAAACACACAAAGTTGAATTTCCAAATGGATCAAACCAACCTTTTTTGTTGAAGATTCGAAGAACACCAAAAGGTAAATAAAGAACAATCTCCTTGTTCTTGTTCTTCTTCTATTCAATCTCTATTATCCTTCTCTACTCCCATTCGTGTCGCTCTCTCACACTTTCTCTCTCTCTCTTGGCCAAAATGGTGATGATCAACCATGGGCTACTTTCGGACCACTAAAGGCCATCAAGGACTCAAGGATCTTCCCTAACCAAAGAGAATCCTTCATCAAACGAGCATCAATCAAGTATTTTTTTGTCCCCCTTAATCTCTCTTTTTAATTCTCAGAATCGAGACTCCTAAATGTTGATAGGATGATTGAATAAAGTATGGGTTGAGGATATATATATGGTTGAAGGGTTTGGAGTTAGGACATAAGAATTGGAATGAATGATTATGCCTTATAGATTTTGCTTTTGAATTACTATATGCTCATCATGATTATAGAGATTTACAAATGTTTTGATGCATGTTAGATATTATGACACCATTGGTGATTAGGCCTTTACGATATTATTTTTCCATAGAGCCATAGATAATATTACGCCTAGTAGAAGATCATCCATGTTGTAGTATATATTAGTTCAACTCTATGTTCAAGGATAGATTAACATGTCATTTCTTATGTGAGAATATGATCATAGATCTTCTCTAACAATAAAAAAATATGGTAAGAACTATTTTTATTAATTCTAGAATTAGTTTTACTAACATTATTGTTATTAATTTAATTAGAACTATTATGCAATTTAATCTATAAAATTCGAAAAACATTAGGTAGGTTAGGAATAGAGTATTATTTTATTAGTTAAATAAATAAAATCTTTTATTAAAAATAAATAATAAAATATTAGAATTAATCAATATCAAATAACCTTATAGACCATAGTAATAATATTAGTTAGCCTTACTAAAGCTTTTATCTATATCTATAAATATTATTTATATTAAAATTTATTTATTATTTATTAATTAAAAAGTAAGTATAATTAATTTATTATTAATTTTATTGGTTATTTATTATCTATTAATTATTAATTAAAATTAGGTATAATTTATTATTTATAATAACACTATTTAAATATTACTATTTACCAATATTATTTAGGATTTATTATTATCCGATATTTAACACTAGTTTTATTTATTAGCAATATTACTCATTATTTATTATTTGAAATTATAACTTATTATTATTTATTTTATAACACCCATTTATTTTAACTTGTCAAGCTAGTTTTATTTTATAAAATACTTTATCAACTAATATTAAAGTTTAAGACATTATGGTCTTGGTTAGTTGTTGATGTAACTAGTTGAACTAGAAATTATTTATTTAAGGAAAATATGGTTTGGATATTATCTTATACCTTGTGTTTACCCTAGGTGGGGTTAGATTGACCTTGGAAGACTTTTGAACTCAAGAAGAGCAAAAGATCATGTAAGTTCCGGAATGAAACCATTTACTAAAGTTATTGTGGCAAGTCCAACTCAATGTATACGAATATTTGTACTGTAAAGGCAATTTTAGACAATTTTTCTTTTTATTTCAGCCAAGCAAACCATTTAAAGCTAAACAAACAATTTCACACCAAAAGCTAAACTTTTCCTAAAAATCCAACTTTGGCAAGAATTTTGAAAACCATAATTGATATTTCCAAGTGAATCATTGTATGATCTTTCTTCTCCTCAGTGGGACAAACAACATTAAGTACTCAATAAGGGTAGATTATCAAGACTAGTCATTGAAGGGTTATGGTAAGTCTCTCAATAGGTGGCCACCTCTGAGGGGTGAGCCCTTCCTGGATAGGATGCTAGTTTTGTAGGTCATACTGGTCCGAGTTAGCACATTCAGTCAAGTGGACAACTGGTAAGTTTGGGTGTAGAGATGGAGGAGTATCTCACTCGATAGGCCATACACCTACCTTGTGTTAGTATACACAAAGTGTGGCATTCTGATCGTTATATTGTCATGGTGCACAAAGTGTGGTGCTATGGCTACCTCGTTTGAGTGGTTGTATTTATTGTACACATGTATAGTTTGGAAAGTAAAACACCACTCTTCATTTGTGAAATTTATTTGAGGCTTGTCAGCACTTTCTTTTATGAAACTTTCACAACTTGCATACATGAACTGTTTTATCTGAAACACTCAAAGCACACACGGGCTTACTGAGATTTATGTCTCACCACATTTTATACCATGTTTTTAGGTCGATCTTGTTGTGAAGGTTATTAGCTAGAGAATTGCCTATGTTTTGAAGACTCATTGTTATTTTCCCTATGTATTTATAGTACCAGACATTTATTTTTGAGCTTGTTCATGTATTTATTGGGTTGTAATAAGTTCAATTTTAAATTATTTCTTTCATTTATTTTGTGTGTCCTAGTTATAAAAACCCCTTGTCCTGTGGACAATGCGACATCCCCAGCACTAATGGGGGCATAAGTAGTGGGGTGTTACATTTTACATCCTAAAAAACTTCAAAAAAAATTTAAAAAAATAAAATAAAATCGCACAAATTAGTGGTTTTTCAACCGCAACCACAACCACTAACCACTAATCACCAAACTAGGGTTAGGGGTTGTAGTTGAGGTTGGCCAAAAAGTCTAACTGTCAACTGTCAGTTAGCTAACCAGAAATTGTAGGTTGGCCAACTGAGGTCTTGCCTACTTCTACCTAACAGCTTTGGCATCTGTTTGCTACAAAAAAAGAGATTGACAATTGATTGGATATGTGGCATCTATGGTTTTGTGATTTTGTGATGCATTGCTGAAATAATCTTTTCTCTCATCTGTTGAACACTCTTCATTTAAAGCTTTTGTAATAGTAATTTGGGATAATTGCTGTTGCTACTGCTACTAATGATTTTCCTAATACTATATCTGATCACTTGTTCTTTTTTCTTTGGTTATGTATTTTGCTGGGAGTTTGTGTTGAACTTGTGTTACATTGATGATTGAGTAGAATATGGTTTTACATCAAACAAGGCTAAAGGAGGATATTTTTAGGATTAGTGTTGTCAAGGTTGTTAACTGACAAGTATCTTTAACAAAAGCATCTTTAATAGGAATTCTTAACAACCTGAAATCGGTTCTATAATTTTTTTAAAAAGAAAATAGCTATATTAGCAAGGTTTGATGTGTGAAAATTTTAACCTGGACTAGGAAACCAAAGTCCAAAAGAATTTCAACAAATCTAGGGAATATCATGCAATAGAATCTAATAAAGATCTGACATGGGGAAAGTGGAATTCAAGTAAAAACGGGACTACTTTGTTTTTGGAAATGTGAGGGATAAAACACTTTAGCAGTCTCTTAATTCAATGAGGAAATAATAACTCTATTGCAAGAATAAAAGCTTACCAAGAAGTAAGAAGACGAATTTGCTGAGGAGAGCAATCTTTAAAGAGTCAAGTAAGTGATAGAGTGAGGAATTTATGCTTATTTATTGAATGGTTATGGTGCATATACAATCATTGAAAATTTCTATTACTTTTTGTTAAAGTGTGCATCAGTGATTCAAGTTTCTTGCTTCTACCTTACTTGTCTTCTTGACGAGGCTTGAATTGAATATTTCTTCTATACAATTACCTTTCTATTGGGAAGGTTACTGAAGTAAAATAAAGACCCATTGAGTTGCCGCAACAATGATTGATAGGAGTTCAACCATGATGGTTGAGTTCAACAAATATCTTCTGTAAGTTTGAAATTGAACACTGTTGTTGTGTTCTATCAGAGTCCATTAGGGATTACTTGGTGTTTGAGATAAATGTTATCATTAAAACTTTTGTTGATAGCCAAACTGCATTACTAATATTTGTTGTATTTGTTGAACTTCTTATTTTTAGTCTATTAAGTTAATGTAACTATAATAGGAAAGTTTAACAAAACTACAAGAAGTTGACAAACCAAACCACATAATTTGAACTTCTGCGATTGAACACTTTTGAGAAAAAAAAAAGTTTTTATTTTCAAGTCTATCAATATAAAGAGTAGTAATATCTTTCTATGTATATTCTCTTATGATTCATGACTATCAAGTATAACATAAATCCTTATTGTACAAGTGAACTCTAATTGCATGGTTTAAAGAAGTTGTAGGTTTAGAATAAGCCTTTTGTGTATGAAAAGTTGTACTTACTATTTATTTAGTAGATTAGGAAAAAATCTTAATAGTTCTAGAGATAGAATTTTTATTAAAATATTATACAAATTATTATTAACAGTAACCATTTTAATTACTTAGGGGACCACCATACATAGCTTAAATTCACTAATAACATTAAATAATGCTGGTAGTATTATTGACAAAATATGACACAACAAAGAAAGACCAATCTTCAATGGTGGACTTTAGTCCAGAAGGAGATGTTGGTAATCTCAGGCTCGTATCGTATACGGCGCAGCGGAAAATAAAATGAGATACCCTCCCAGGACCCGTCTATGTGTGGAAAACAAGACATAAAGTGAGTAGAGGTAACAGCTTTTACCTTTGGGTGATTGTTCGAAGAACAAAAATTTTCTGCTTCAAGTCGAGGCGCGATCCAGCAATCCTTGTGATCAGCCCCCACGTGATTTGAACGTCTAACCACTATAATCACAGTGTGTGATTATCTCTAACAGTAATCCACACAGAGGATACACTCAAGCACCAAAATTTCCTGTACTAGCAGAAACAATAATGGCGGTTAGAGTTCTCTTGTTTTCAACAAAACGAGAGGGAGAGAGAAGAAGGGGAAAATGTGTGACTTGGCTGGGGATTTCATGTATCTCATTAGCTAGGGTTTTTGTGTGTTATATCTACTATATATCACACAAAATTCCCTCCCCAAAACTGAGAATTCTAATCCTATTAGAATTCCATAATTGTAATTGGAAACATCAAGTTCTCACAATTACAACTTGGGCCACAAATTATAACTAATTATAATTTGCCCACAACAACTTCTCTTTCTTTCAATTAACCCCACTATGTTATCAAATAACATCTTGAGTATATAATCCTCCATTGTCTGTGACCTATTAGGTTTCCCAGTCAATTGGTAGAGAATATGAATTAATCCAAACGTCTTTGAGATTAATAATTCATAATTAATTAGAATTAATCCTATTAATTCTAATAAGGATTGGTTCATTAATTTATCAATTAATAAACCCATATTCTCAGATCATGAGCGGTATCTAGCAACACATCATGATCACCCAAGAATCCAGGAAGTCAAGTGGCTTGATATGAACCCTTCAATAACAAACTTCAGTGCAATTAACTCATTTCACCATACAATATCTCATTCGGTTCGGAGTACGGAATTAGTGTCAACTCCCTCCAAAAATAATTCTAGCCCGAGTACAGAAGTACTTGTACTAGGAACCCACTATTTTAGATGTGTACCAATTGGAACTATTTCCAATAAACAATTGCTTTGGCTAAGGACTTTTCGAGTAGTAATTCCTACAAGTGGTTTTGAGATATTCGCCCCTACTATTAGGAGTGGTGAATCCTTTATTGACCCTCTCAACTACTTTTGTTTACCTCACAATGTATCCAATATCTATCCCATAGGGTGGCCCTCGATTGAGCTCCAGAGATTGGAATCAAAGTACAAGGCTCAGCAAACAAAGTACCTTAGAGATCTCAAGTCTAAGAATACTTGCACGTTTGCTATATTGAGATTATATCACTGGTACTAAATAGTTATCCATGTGATTATCTCAAAGCTAGGTCATCCAATGAACTTGTTCCATTAACAAGCATCCATGTGTTAACTTTGAGTATCTCAATACTCACGGTTATAAGAACCACCACCTGATCAAATTAGGAAGTCTAACACATGTTAGTTTTAACGCATTAATAATGTCCTGTCTCATTAATACTATGACTAGGGACTATTTAAGTACCAACACTATCCAGTGTAGTAGGAATCTCATATCATGATCTCTATCATGATTTCCATAACACAATGTTGTACTAGGGACTTTATCGAACAGTTATGTTACTTAAAGTAAACAAAAGAAACTGTAAGATAAATATTGCCTTTTATTAAAATAAAATGTGTCATATACAATGTACAAGTGATGGCCTCTAGGGCACAACACTAACAAACTCCCACTTGCACTAGAGCTAATCATTCATGTATTTAATACCGAATAACTTAACGTGACAATCATGTTTCTTTTGGGATAGTGCTTTCGTAAGTGGGTTAGCTATGTTATCCATGAGAACTCTCTCTATCTTTATTTCCTTATCTGCTTCAGAAGCGGCAATGTACTCAGCTTCTGTCGTAGAGCTGGCAATAGTTACTTGTTTGGAACTTTTTCAACTTATTGCCCCTTCACACAACGTAAACACGTAGCCGGATTGTGATTTGAAATCATCTTTTTCAGATTGAAAACTGGCATCAGTATACCCGTTTATATTCAAATCATCTACTCCATATACCAAGAACATATCCTTAGTCCTTCGTAAGTACTTAAGAACGTTCTTTACAGCTGCCCAATGACCCTCACCAGGGTCAAACTGGTATCTACTTGTCAAACTAAGAGCACAAGATACATCAGGCCTAGTACATGTCATAGCGTACATGATATATCCAACTGCCGAGGCATATGGAATCTTACTCATGCGATCCCTTTCAACTTGTGTCTTGGGAGACATCGACTTTAAAAGGCTTACACTATGTGACATGGGTAAGAATCCCTTTTGGATTGATCCATGCTAAACCTCTTTAACACTTTATCTATGTATGCAGACTATGAAAGACCAAGCAACCATTTGAATCTATCTCCATAGATCCTTATTCCAAGAATATAGGTTGCTTTTCCAAGGTTTTTCATGGAGAATTGTTTGGACAACTAAACTTTAACCATTTGCAAGACAGGCATATCGTTTCCTATTAGAAATATGTCATCTACATAAAATAGTAAGAAAATGATTGCACTCCCACTAACCTTCTTATACATACAAGGCTTATCCATGTTTTGAATGAAACCAAACTCTTTGATTGTTTCATTAAAATAGATGTTCCAACTCCTAGAAGCCTGCTTAAGTCCATAAATGGACCTTTGCAGCTTGCTCACCTTTATGGTATCATTGGATGTGAAACCCTTAGGTTGTGTCATATACACTTCCTCAGTCAGGTTTTCACATCTATTTACCAAATCTCATAATCATAATGAGCAGCAATGGCTAGGAGTATCCTGTTGGATTTCAACATGGCTACTGGCGAGAAGGTTTCATCATAGTCAATACCATGTTGTTGATGATGGTGAATGCAGTAAAACAGGGAGCCATGGACGATAAAAAACAGAGACAAAAAAAAAAAAAAAAATTAAACACGAGCCATAAAGGCCATGTGGAAGCGTGAAGATCATACCTTTGCGCTCCTTAACCCTTCTAGGTTGAGTAAGAGTGGATTGAACGACTGGAATCGCCTCGCTTTGCACAGTTGAAGGAGCTTCCGGTTGAACACCCGCTAGCCTTCGACTTCGTCTTGTTTGCATTAACGCTTAGCTCTCCAGCTCTCGGGGTATTCCTCAGCCTAACCTCTAATCGGTGAACACTATGGTGAAGAGGAAGGGTCTCAATTCTCCTTGGTTCGTTCGCTATTGATTAGCAAAGAACAAGGGAAAAATTAGAAGAAGAAGGAGAGAGCTTTTGTGTGAGAGAGAGAGAGACTCACGTGAGAGTCTTTCCTTGAGAAGGAAAAATAATTAGAGTTTTTCTTCTTTCAAAGAGTTGTTTATATTTAGCCAAAATTAGGTCTCTCAATCTCTGATAAACATATCCCCGGGATTTCAAAATATCCGGATGTTATCCTGAGAAACAGTTTGGCCTAACCTTAAACTCCTCTTAACCGTATCTGGAAAAAACCCTAAGGTCCAAGCTATTGGGCCAGATAAATATTTATTAATTTTCTTGGACCCAAAAGGCCCAAAATAATAAATATTAATTATTTATTTTCTGGGCTTACATAAGTAACCCAATAAATAATTAATGAGCCCAAATGAACTATAATAATTAATATCTAATTATTTATTTCTTGGGCCTACATAAATAACCCAATAAATAATTAAACATTAATTATTTCCCCTAGTTTAAGCTCAGGTTAATTTCTTAATTATTCATACTTGGACCTAGGCCTCTGAATAATTAATTAACCAAATAAACTAGATAATTAATTTCTCTCAACTCCTATTTTATTTATTTATTTATTTATTTTATTCCGATCCAATAATAAATTAGACTTCCTGAATAAAATAAAATAAAACAAAATAAAATAAAATCCTCTTCAACTGAGACCAAATCCTCAACCCAAAAATAGTTAGGACTTACGGGCTATCCCGAGGACCAAAAAGACACAACGCCTTGGCTGCTAAAATAACCAAAATACCCCTGCTATATAAATAGCTGTATTTTGCATTTTAAATATTTTCTAATATCACCATAAGGAAATATTGACCCCAAGGACAATGCTGCGTTAGCAAAGTCTCCGACCTACAGGTGAAATGACTAAAATACCCCTCTACACATCGCCGTACATTTAGAGAGGAAGAAGTGTACTAACACCCTTCTAAATGACATCTACCATCCTTAGGCTTCTAGTCCAATGATCCACGACTTCCTGGAGTGTTTCCGCTTTCCAAGGGAGCTACCCTAAAGCAAACATCCAAGTCATGTTTCCCAGGGCCCTGGATAATTTAGACCATTCGGACAACCACAAGGGGCGATATAGTGCAGAAACTATCTTGTATAAGTCTGTCTTAACTAACTAGTCACACATACCCAACATGCAAGTATATTGGCCCTACTATAGAACCTCAACTATAGCAAATCAAAGTATATGCTTCCAGCCTTCGCTGCACCACCAACTCATACTCAAGTCGTAGAGTACTAGTCCACATCGTAGCGGTAGTAGTCTAGGTTTCTATCATATAGTACTTTGAGAAACCACTACTACAGGTCCTGTTCTACGTATTCGAAATACGCTTATGTCATGAAGTGGGTGGACTACCCACTGGCTAAAGGTAAGCCATTCCCCATTTGGAATTCATAACATAATAACCTAAACATGATGAGGTTCCCAGTCTTATCAATAGGTTAAGAACAAATGTTTATGTGTTAAATAACCCGTGATCCATACCTTACTGTGAAAGACCACCATTCACATGGATCACTTATTTAAACACAATGGGTCTGTTCCAAACAAAAATCGTGCACAAACAAAAAGTAAATTCACAAACAATTTCTGAAAATAAATTCTTTTATTAAATAATTCGATTTTACATCAGAAACCTAGTCTAAGAGGGCATACAATCCAACAGTTGACGATAACCTTTCGCCACTAGTCGTGCTTTATAGGTAACTAAGTTATCATCCATGTCCATTTTCTTCTTGAAAACCCACTTGCACTTAATAGGTTTAATTCCTTTGGGTGGATCAACCAAAGTCCATACTTGGTTATCATGCATGGAATCTATCTCTGACTTCATGGTCTCAAGCCATTTGCTAGATTCTGAACTATTCAAAACATCCTTATAGGTAGTAGGCTCATCTTCATCTATGAGCAATACGTCATTGTGGTCACTAAAGAGAAATCCATATCTCTCAGGTGCCACACGTATCCTACTAGATCTACGAGGTTCTTGTGTATTAGAAGGTTCATCTATTCTCTCAATAGATGTGGGGTTAGACGTTTGATCCTTATTTGCTTGATCTTCATGAACTTCACTAAGTTCAATCTTACTCCAACTGTTCCCTTTGAGCATGTGCTCATTCTCTAAGAAGACGGTATGCTTCGAAACAAATAATTTTTTTTCGGAGGGTAGGTAGAAGTAATATCCGAAAGATTCTTTCGGATATCCCACAAAAAAACATTTGTCGGACTTACTATTAAATTTGTCTTACTGTGGCCTTTTGACAAAGGCAGGACAACCCCATACTCGCAAATGAGATAACTTTGTTCTCTTACCAAAGAACATCTTATATGGGGTAGTATCAACCAATTTTGTCGAAACTCTATTCAGTATATAAACAGAAGTCTCTAGTGCATGCCCCCAAAATGATTTTGGTAGGTCTATAGAAGCCATCATGGTCCGTACCATATCTAGAAGGGTTCAATTCCTTCTTTCAGATACACTATTATGTTGAGGTGTATGTGATGGAGTTCATTGAGATAATATCCCATTATCTCTAAGATAACTCAGAAACTCTTGACTCAAGTATTCTCATTCTCGATCAGATCTTAGAATCTTAATACTTTTGCCAAGTTGTTTCTCTATTTCATTCTTGAAGTCTTTGAACCTTTCAAAGGTCTCAGACTTGTATTTCATTAAACACAAATGCCCATATCGTGAAAAGTCATCAATAAAGGTTATGAAATAGTTGTAACCTCCTATTGCTTGTATTGACATTGGGCCATATACATCAGAATGTATGAGTTCTAATAACTCTTTGGCCCGTTCTTCTTTTCCTGAAAAAGAGTTTTAGTCATTTTACCTAGTAAACAAAACTTGCATGTGCCATATGATTAAGTCATCGAGCTTGTGCAACTTAGTAACACGATTTTCGTTTACATGGCTCAAACGACAATGCCATAAGTAAGAAGTGTTAGAGTTATCTATCTTAGGTTTCTTATTGTTTGTATTGAGAATTGGATTATCCAAGTCTAGAATATATAAACCATTAACCAAAGTTGCTGAACCATAGTGAATATCATTCAATGAAAAAGAATAACATTTGTTCTTAAATATAAAATAAAATCTATATAAGTCTAAACACGCAACTGAGATAATATTTTTTATTAAAACTGGCACATAATAACAGTTTTACAGTTCTAGAATTAATTCTGAAGGCAGGTTCAACTCGTATGTCCCCATAGCAAGTGCAGCAACCTTTGCCCCATTTGCAGTACATAGGTTCACATCGCCTTTATCTAGCATTCTACTACTTTTTAGTCCCTGCAAGTTATTGCACAAATGAGATCCACATCTGGTATCTAATACCCATATCTCATTTTTAAAGGCAGTATTTATCTCAATCATAAACATACCTGAAGAAGAAGTAGAGGTGCTTGTAAGCTTCTCCTTCTACTTCTTATCCTTAATAGTCTCCAAGTAAGCTTTGCAGTTGCGTCTCCAATGGCCCATCTTCCCACAATGATGGCATAGGCCCTTGGTAGTTGCGTCCTTCTTGTTCACTCCACTTTTAGGCTCCATGGGAGTCTTCTTCTTCTTCTTTTGAACTTTCTTCTTAGAAGAGGAAGATTCTACCATTAAAATCACATTGCAATCCTTCTTCATGGAGGACTTCGCAATTTTGAGAAGATTGATCAACTCAGGAATGGTGGACTTAATCTTGTTCATTTGATAGTTAATCACAAATTGTGAGAAACTATTAAGCAAAGATTGTAGAATTAAGTCAATACTTAAGTCATGATCCATTGCAAACCCGAGAGATCCAAGCTTCTCGATCAAGCCCAGTATCTTCAGCCCATGAGTGGCTACAGAAGAACCCTCTACTATTTTGCAACGAAATAGTTGCTTCGAGATCTCATATCTCTCAGTTCTGGCTTAGGCATCAAACAGCTCTCAAAGATGTAAAATGATTGATTGAGCATCCATATGCTCGTGCTGTTTTTGCAACTCAGGAGTCATGGATGCCAGCATAATACATGATGCTGTATCACTATCCTCCTTGTGCCTTCTAGGGACAGCATGCTCATCAGCATGAGCATCTTAGGCTGGTGGTGGTGGAATAGGAGCATCCAGCACATAGAGTAACGTTTCCGATTTGAGAACGATTCTCAAATTTCTATACCAATCGAGATAGTTTGATTCGGTTAACTTGTTAGTTTCCAAGATGCTACGTAAGTTCAAGTTTGTTGGCATGATGCAAGTGACCTAGATGTAAAGATAGAGAACATTAGCTACTTGTATATGCACATGATATGCAAATAATTAGGACTTTAATTAAACGCATTTTTACTCCACTATTTTACTCAAAAAAATAGCCCCCCACTATTAATTCGGGAAAGTCCGTTGGAAGCTTTCCTAGTGGACCAGTATCCAAATTCCTTAAAAATAACCTTGGGTTTGCCCAACAAGCCACCCTTAAGTTCATTAGTAGGTATTCAATACCAATTACATCGTATGTAACTATCGGATCATTGGGTGATTAATAGCTTTTAATCTTAAAGCCTTTTAGGCTACCCCAACTTTTCCTCTAAATTTCTTTATGCTTGAGTTTGCCCAAATGGGATAAGAGTTTAGTTAAACCCGACCCATTAATTAGGAATTTAATTCCATAGCTTGAACATGCCCAATGTCAAGTAGGCTTGGGTTTGCCCAACAACCTAGTCTCGAAAAAGGGCTCTTGTTCTTACTATATTAACGGAATGAATTAGGTTTAATATTAATTGAGGGATTTGTTCCTTTTAGTGATTTCGTTGAATGACATGCATAAAAATTAATAAATCACAAAATTGATAATCATGGTAATAAAGTGATTACGTGGTATGGTTATGGACTTTACCCTAAATTAATTTATTTGAACTACAAAAGAAATTAATATAGTTAACCTTATGTGTTCATGCATGATTTAAGTAGAAGGTCTTACCTCCTCGCCTTGTTTTGGTTGCCATCTCCAAAATGGAATAATTCTATTCCTATCTAACCTATGTAAACTAATTACATAATTTCCTAAAGAGAGAAAACCTCGAGTTACATTCGAGGGGAGTTAAATGCGAGGAGAATTATACTAGAATTCTAGAGAAGATAGGACACGCATGCCCTATTTCATAAAAACCAAAACTGTAAAATGCATGAACAGATATAATTGGTTTTAGTCCATAACCATCCACCATGCCATTAACTATGCTTAAACAAAATAAACATATACTTTTATCATTCCAAAATCACTATTTTCAAAAGACAAAACAAATTCTAAAATCACCATTTTAGAAAGATACACTAATTTTAGATTTTCAAAATCATTATTTTGAAAAACAAAATTGTTTGTCTCAAAACTAGTTTTGAGAAAATGTTTTTGGGTCCTTTTCTCATCAAATGAGATTTTCCTTCCAAAATTCTGTTCCGGAATTTTTTTTTAAAAAAATACATGGAGGTTGCAAACAGAGCAGAACTGGCGCCGGTTTGGAAGCCGGAGCCGGCGCCAACTCTGTTTTGGTTTCCAAAAATTTTTCTCTTCCAAAAACGATTTTCGAACATCACGAACAGAATGGAACCGGCGCCAGCTTGGAAGCCGGAGCCGGCGCCACCTGTGTTCTGCAACAATGGTGGCTATTTTTCAAAAACTTCCACAAACAATTTCTGGTGCTTTATTCTTCTGCAAATTTTCAGTGAGAACAATTCTCAGCTGTATTTTCTGTTTTGAAGCTATAAACAACAACTAAATTGTTAGTTTAAACAAAATCAAAATGAAAAATTAAGATGAAACGGAGGACAACATCTATGTTATAGAAAAATGTTTTTCCTGCAGAAATTTTCAGCACAAAAGAAAGCATGTTTTCAAAATACGCTATGACTTTTACACAATCATATTGTGTTACGGACCCAACCCATAAAGATTGAAAAAATTTCAACTCGAGTGAAAATAATTTTCACAGCAAACAAAGACAAACATGAAAATAGTTTTTCATGCCAAAACAATGTCCGTAGACTACACATAGCATGGCTCTAATACAACTGTTGGTTATCTTAGTCTCGTATCATATATGGTGTAGCGAAAAATAAAACGAGATACCCTCCTAGGACTTGTCTATGTGTGGAAAGCAAGAAATAAAGTGAGTAAAGGTAACAACTTTTACCTTTGGGTGATCGTCCGAAGAACAAAAATTTTCTTTTTCAAGTCGAGGCGCCATCCAGCAATCCTTGTGATCAACCTCCACGTGAGTTGAACGTCTAACCACTATAATCACAGTGTGTGATTATCTCTAACAGTAATTCATACAGAGGATACACTCAAGTACCAAAATTTCCTGTACTAGCAGGAACAATAATGGCAGCTAGGGTTCTCTTGTTTTCAGCAAAACAAGAGGGACAGAGAAGAAGGGAAAAACGTGTGACTTGGCTGGGGATTTTGTGTATCTCATCAGTTAGGGTTTTCGTGTGTTATATCTACTATATATCACACGAAATTCCCTTCCTAAAACTGAGAATTCTAATCCTATTAGAATTCCATAATTGTAATTGGAAACATCAAGTTCTCACAATTACAACTTGGGCCACAAATTATAACTAATTATAATTTATCCACAACAACTTCTCTTTCTCTCAATTAACCCCACTATGTTATCAAATAACATCTTGAGTGTATAATCCTCCATTTTCTGTGACCTATTAGGTTTCCCAGTCAATTGGTAGAGAATATGAATTAATCCAAATGTCTTTGAGATTAATAATCCATAATTAATTAGAATTAATTCTATTAATTCTAATCAAGATTAGTTTATTAATTCATCAATTAATAAACTCATATTCCCAAATCATGAGCGGTATCTAGTAACACATCATGACCACCCAAGAGTCCAGGAAGTCAAGTGGTTTGACATGAACCCTTCAATAACAAACTTCAATTAACTCCTTTAACCATATAATATCTCATTCGATTTGGAGTACGGAATTAGTACCAACTCCCTCCAGAAATAATTCTGACCCGAATATAATAGTACTTGTACTAGGAACCTACTACTCTAGATGTGTACCAATTGGAACTATTTCAATACACAATTGCTTTGGCCAAGGACTTTCCGAGTAGTAATTCTTACAAGTGGCCGTGAGATATTCGCCCTTACTATTAGAAGTGGTGAATCCTTTATTGACCCTCTCAACTACTTTTGTTTACCTCACAATGTACCCAATATCTATCCTATAGGTGGCCCTTGATTGAGCTTCGGAGATTGGAATCAAAGTACAAGGCTCAGCAAATAAAGTACCTTAGAGATCTCAAGTCTAAGGATACTTGTACGTTTGCTATATTGAGATTATATCACTGGCACTAAATAGTTATCCATGTGATTATCTCAAAGCTAGGTCATCCAATGAACTTGTTCTATTAACAAGCATCCATGTGTTAGCTTTGAGTATCTCAATACTCACGGTTATGAGAACCACACCTAATCAAATCAGGAAGTCTAACACATATTAGTCTTAACGCATTAATGATGTCCTGTCTCATTAATACTATGACTAGGGATTATTTAAGTACCAACACCATCCTGTGTAGTAGGAATCTCATATCATGATTTACTTAACACAGTGTTGTACTAGGGACTTTATCTAACAGTTATATTACTTAAAGTAAACAAAAGAAGCTGTAAGATAAATATTGCCTTTTATTAAAATAAAATGTGTCATATACAATGTACAAGTGATTGCCTCTGGGGCACAACACTAACAGGAGACACCTAAGATGGGATAAGAGTCCTTATGAAAAGTAGTATTGAAAACCATTCCTTTACAAAAATTCTACTTTTCTTGATGAATCTTCAACAATTCCTCCAATGGCATAATCATTGTCTCCATCTCTGACATCATGCCTCTCTTCTCTATCATTGGTTGAGATGTTAAATAAAGAATGACATAAAATGAATGTAAGGACACAAATATAGAAGATTCACCAAATGTATTGAAACAAACACAAAACCTGTAGTAATTCGATCTAAAAATTCAATACTTGAATAGAATTTTTAGTTTTTTTTATTAGATCAACACAACACTATAGCCTACAACATAAAATCAATAATTCTATTTAGTTTTAGTCTAAAATTATGTCGTTATATTAGAATTTTGCTATTCATAATGCACAAAATGATGGCTCTCCACATTTGTAAAGAAGACTTGGTAGAGAAGAAAAAGGAACTGAACTTAGGTTCAGTTGAAGGCCATCATGGTGTAGAATGTCTAAAGTGTTAATGTATATAGATGGTTCAAGTGTATATGGATGGTTCAAGAGAATGTAAGGGAGAATAAAGAGAAAAAAAAAAAATTCTTGAGGCATGTATAACACTTTCCTTAAGGTGTTATTCACCCTACTATACAAAGTATTTGCTAAGAGTTAAGGCAAATTACTTTTTGGATACGACAAGAATGTTTGAGAAATGAGACAATAAATATTTTGATTTCTCCCCAAGAATAATAAGTAAATAATATGTAAAACCTCTAAGTAACTTTTAGAGAAAAGAAAAAATGGGATGCTTCACTTAAAGAAGAGTAAAGACTATCTATTATTTATAAGACAATACTAGTCATGGTTCCATGAGTCATAATTTTTAGTCACTGCTATTTACAAATGATCAGTTATGAATCTACAAGTCATAACTTTCTATGAAGGACCCATTTCATTTAATTATAACTTTTCACTATGATCAACCATGTTTTCATAAGTTGCAACTTTCAATGAAGATCATCACCTTTCATTAATGATCAACCACAAATCATAACTTTTTGCTAATGCATAGACATATTTGATGTCACAACAAAATACAAAACATGAATATTATAGGAAATATGACTTGATACATAGCACACTAACTATTTTAACCTTTCATTCACAAATTATCTCTAACAACGCTCTACTTAGTTTGTTAATGAAATTATAAACATATGCGCACACATTGTTATGCTTAAAAGAAAGTATCATTTAATTTAAACTTTCCTTTTAGTTCTAGTATTTCATTTCGGCTAACCAAATTAAGGTGGCATATAACATTAAAATATAATTTGCAAATTAGGCTAGAAATACTAGATATATGATATTCAAATTATTGATCAATTCACAAAAATCTTTTAGCACTATTACTGGCTGTGTGCTTTATCCTAGATTCATAATCATTTACAAAAGTAAACCCACCATTTGCTATAAACGACATCATTCCTTATGATCATATAGGTGAAAACACTTTCAAAATTCTTACCAAGTACCTAGAAAGTCATTACATTTCATTAAGAATATATCACACTATATTCAACCTCTAATTTATACAGTAGTTGGGATAACATACTACTAGTGTTTACAATCACTTAACAACTTATTGTTACCCTTTAAACCTTTTCTTCTAGTGGTAGTGCTAGAATAGATGCAGGGTTTAATGATTTTAGATAAATGGTTTTAACCCCATTCCAGATTATGTCAAATTTACCAAGTCCCTCGGTAATATCTTAGTCAACAAGTCCTCTAAATTATTGTATGTTCAAATGAATACAACATTTACAACGTCATCTTGTCATATTTATTTAAGATACTCATGTCTTAAACTTATATGTTTAGATTTACCATTATACACATTATTTAAGGCTCTAGACATAGTTGCTTAACTATCATAATATAAAGAGATTGGAGGCATAGGTTGAGGCCACAATTCGATATCAAGTAACAAATCCCTAGGCCACTTTGCCTTTTTACATACAACAACTATAAATTCAGCTTCCATGGTAGAACGAGTTATCACGGTTTGCTTTTAGAAGCCCATGGGATAGCATTACCACCTAAAGAAAATATCCACCAAATTCTAAAATTCTTGTCACTCACACTATTGAACTAATTAGCATCTGAGTAACCTTCAAGTACAACTAGAAATCTGTTATAATACAGACCTAGAATGGTCCAGATTTCTTATTTTGAAAGATCCTAGAATCCTCTTCTATACACAGATATTTCATAAGTTGATCCTTTGAGAGTCTTTTCAAGAAGGGGATAATTTTGCTATAATTGCCCCCACTTGTAATGAGTTAGAAATTTCCACACCTAGATCTTTAAGTTTAGAAATTAGAACTTGAAGATCATGTACTTGATCAAGCAGAGAAAATCCATATTTGAAAGTAAAACAGATATATATTTTTTTAATTAGAGAATTTATCCACCCCTTATGTTTGAGTATGATGTTTATACTCATGGACATCCCATATCTCTTTTGTTGCCTTCATGGAGTTTAGACATCATATAAACAAGTTGAGAGTGTACCCAAGATATGATCAGGATATAACACTTCATCTTCTTTCTCTTTTGTGATGTTCTGCTTTATTTTCCTCGGAATCATTTTCTTTTGGTACAAAAACATTGAGCCTATCGAGTTCATTATCTCTTGAAGCCTCCATTACAAGTGTATATGGATAGTTCAAGAGAATGCAAGAGAGAATAAGGAGAAAGAAGACTTCTTGAAGTGTATGTAACACTTTCCTTAAGATGTTATTTGCCCTTACTAGATAAAGCATTTGCTAAGGGTTAAGACAAATTACCTCTATGATACAACAATAATATTTGAGAAATGATACGACAAATATTCTAATTTCTCTCCAATAATGATCAATAAATAATATGTAAAACTTCAAAGAGACAAAATGGGATGCTTCACCTAGAGAAGAGCAGAAACAATCTATTTACAAGATAGCACTAGTCATACTTCCATAAATCATAACTTTTAGTTACCGCTATTCACTAATTATCAGTCTTGAGTCCACAGGTTATAACTTTCCATGAAAGATTATAATGTTTCTTATAATTATAATTTTTCACTATGATCAGTCATGTTTTCATAGGTCACAACTTTTAATTAAAGTTATCACATTTTATTAATGATCAGCTGCAAGTCATAACTTTTCACTAATTCTTAGACACCTTTGATGACATAACAAAATACAAAACATGAATATTATAGGAAATATGACTTGATACACAACACACTATCTCTTTTAATATTTCATTGACAAACTATCTCCAACAAAATGTTTAATGCAGTGTCTTTCAATGACAATGCTACCATTCATTCTTTTGACTAGAGAGGAGAAAAATTGAATGAAGAATTGCAGATTGGAGGCATGCCAAATTGAGTGGATGGATGTCGAGCGAGATAGACCATGCTAATGGCCATTTTAGAAGATTTATTGTCAAAAGAGTTATTGATCAAAGAACCAGTGTCTCTGATACCACTTTGAAGGGAAGAAAAATAGGGGAGCATGCTTCACGGAAAAAAAAAAAACAGAGAGGAAAAAAACACAAGCCTTAATGGCTGCACGGAAGCGTTAAGATCATATCTTTGTGTGCTTTAAACCTACTATGTTGAGTAGGAGTGGATTGAACGATAGGAACAGCTTCGCCTTGCCCACTTGAAGAAGCTTCCGGTTGAAAACTCTCTAACCTCCTATTTCGCCTTGTTTGAATGAACGCCAAGTTTTTCAGTTCTCAGAATATGCCATTGCCCAACTTCTTGTTGGTGAACACAAGAGTGAAGAAGAGTGGTTTCTAATCTCCTTGGTTCTCTTGCTATTGGTTAGCAAAGAAACAAGAACAAGAGGATAGAACAGAACTCACGAGAGAGAGAGAGAGCTGTGTGAACCGTGAGACCTCAGGGAGTACTTCGTGAGCTAGAGGGAAAAGCTAGGGAAAAATATTAGGGTTTTCTCTATCAAGAGTCTTGTTTTTTGTTAGCCAAAACTAGGTCTCCAATTATATGATAAACATATCCCCCGGGATATCATATTTCAAACACCCGGATGTTATCCAGAGAATAAGTTTGGCTTAACCCTAAACTCATCTGAACCGTATCTGGAAAAAACCCAACGGTCTAAGCTATCGGGCCAAAATAATATTTATTATTTTTCTTAGACCCAAAAGGCCCAAAATAATAAACATTAATTATTTATTTCCTGGACTTATATAAATAACCCAATAAATAATTAATGAGTCCAAATGAACCAAAATAATTAATCTTTAATTATTTATTTATTGGGCTTATATAAATAACCCAAAAAATAATTAAGCATTAATTATTTCCCCTTAGTTTAAGCCCAGGTTAATTTCCTAATTATTCAAACTGGACCTAGGCCTTGAATAATTAATTAACCAATTAAACCAGATAATTAATTTCTCTCAACTCCTATTTTTTATTTTATTTTATTTATTTATTTTATTCCAGTCTAATAATAAATTAAACATCCTGAATAAAATAAAATAAATTAAAATCCTCTTGAACTGAAACCAATTCCTCAACCCAAAATTAATTAGGACTTACGGGCTATTCCGAGGACCAAAAAGACACATCGCATTGGCTGCTAAGATGGACAAAATACCCTTGCTATATAAATTGCTGTATTTTGTATTTTAAATATTTTCTAATATCACCATAAGAAAATATTGATCCCAAGGACAATGCTGCATTAGCAAAGTCTCTGACCTATAGGTGAAATGACTAAAATACCCCTCTACACATCGTCGTACATTTAGAGATGAAAAAGTGTACTAACACCCTTCTAAATGACATCTACTATCCTTAGGCTTCTAGTCCAATGATCCACGACTTCTTGGAGTGTTTTCACTTTCCAAGGGAGCTACCCTAAAGCAGATATTCGAGTTATGTTTCCCAAGGCCCTGGACATTTTAGACCATTTGGACAACCACAAGGGGCAATATAGTGTAGAAACTATCTTGTACAAGTCTGTCTTAACTAACTAGTCACATATACCCAATACACAAGTATATTAGTTCTACCATAGAACCTCAACTATAGTATATCAAAGTATATGCTTCCAGCTTCGTCAAACCACCAACTCATACTCAAGTCATTGTGCATTAGTCCACGCTGTAGCGGTAGTAGTCTAAGTTTCTATCATATAGTACTTCTAGAAACCAATACTACAAGTCCTGTCCTACGTATTCGAAATACACTTATGTCATGAAGTTAGTGGACGACTCACTGGCTAAAGGTAAGCCATTTCCTGTTTGGAATTCATAACATAATAACCTAAACATGATGATATTCCCATTCTCATGAATAGGTTAAGAACAAATGTTTATGTGTTAAATAACCCGTGATCCATACCTCACTGTGAAAGAACACCATTCACATGAATCACTTATTTAAACACAATGGGTTTGTTCCAAACGAAATTGTGCACAAACGAAAAATAAATTCACAAACAATTTCTGAAAATAAATTCTTTCATTAATAATATTCGATTTTACATCAGAAACCTAGTCTAAGAGGGCATACAATCTTACAATCTCCCACTTGCAATCTAAAACTAGGTAAGTCCATAGGTGCCCCCCCTATGGTGTCTAAGTGTCTTTTGAAGACTCTTTTAGCCAAAGGCTTGGTGAATGGATCTGCTGGATTATTTTCTGAGACAATATGTTCCACCACGACTTCCTGTCTCTGGAAGAAATCCCCGATCAGGTGGTACTTCCTCTCAATGTGTTTCCCCTTCTTGTGGTTCTGAGGTTCCTTAGATTGCGATACTGCTCCAGTGTTGTCGCAATACATTACAATCTGCCTGTCCATATGTGGTACGACTCCAAGTTCTTAAAGGAACTTCCGGAGCCAGACTGCTTCCTTGGACGCCTTCGAGGCTGCCACATACTCAGCTTCTATGGTTGAGTCAGCAATACAAGATTGCTTGATACTCCTCCATGAAATTGCTCTTCCAGACAAGGTGAAAACATATCCACTAGTGGATTTCCTTTCATCCTTATCCACCTGGAAGTCTAAGCCTGTGTATCCTGTAGGAACCAAATCATTAGTCCTGTAAACCAGCATATAGCCTCTCGTTCCCTTGAGGTACTTGAGAATATGCTTTATAGCTTGCCAATGAACCTCCCTAGGGTTTGACTGATACCTGCTAACTAAGCCTACGGCAAAGCAGATATCTAGCCTAGTATACAGCATGGCGTACATGAGACTTCCCACAACCGAAGCGTAAGGAATCCTACTCATTCTGTCCTTTTCTTCTTGAGACTTAGGACAGTCCCTCGAAGAAAATGACAACCCATGTCTGCAAGGGATTATAGCTCCCTTGCATGAGTCCATGCTATACTTGGCCAGCATCTTGTCAATGTATGTTGCTTGGGATAATCCTAACATTCTCTGCTTCCTATTTCTAAGAAGTCTAATCCCGAGAATGTAGCTGGCTTCTCCCAAGTCCTTCATACTGAATTGACTAGACAGCCAAACCTTTATAGACGACAATGTCTCTACATCATTTCCAATGAGTAGAATGTCATCCACATACAAGACAAGAAAAATCACATTAATGCCTTCAAGTTTCCTGTACACACATGGTTCATCTTCGTTTTGAATAAAATCATAAGACTTTACAGTCTCATCAAAACGAATGTTCCATGCTCTCGATGCCTGCTTAAGTCCATAAATGGACTTCTTAAGCTTGCAAACCATATGTTCTTGGCCTTCATCAATGAAGCCTTCCCGTTGGGACATATAGATGTCTTCGCTAAGATGGCCATTTAAGAATGCCGTCTTCACTTCCATTTGCCATATCTCGTAGTCATAGTGACATGCGATGGCAAGGAGGATGCGGATGGATTTAAGCATGGCTACCGGGGAAAAGGTTTCCTCATAGTCGATTCCCTCTTTCTGAGTATACCCTTTCGCCACATGCCTAGCTTTAAAGGTTTCTATCTTCCCATATGCTCCTCTCTTTCTCTTATACACCTACTTACACCCAATGGGTTTTATCCCTTCAGGTGAAGCTATAAGATCCCAAACCTAATTGAAGTACATAGACTCAATCTCTACTTTCATTGCTTCATGCCATAGATTTGCATCAGCATCAGCAATAGCCTCCTCGTATCTAGTGGAGTCTTGTTCCTAATAGTCGGAGACCAGCTTAAAGGCTTCTCCAGTCCATCTATCCGGAACCTTAGATACTCTCCCACTACGACGAGGCTCCATTTGTATAGGCTCTTGAGACTGTGCCTCTTCTTGTTCCACAATCGGGTCAGAAGAAGTTGATTCCGTAGATAACTTCTCCTCAAGTTTCAACCTTGTTGAACCTTTAGTGGAAGTACTTTGATCATCTTCCAAGTATCTAGCATTGGTACTGACTAGTACCTTCTGCTCCTTAGGATGATAAAAGTAACCTCCTTTTGTCCCTTTTGGATACCTAACAAAATAGCATAATTCTGATCTTGGTTCCAACTTGTCTCCCTTGACCAGTACATAAGATAGACAACCCCAAATCCTGAGATGATTCAGAATTGGCTTACGCCCAGTCCACATCTCATAGGTTGTCCTAGGTACTGACTTGAAAGGCACCAAGTTCAGAATATATGCCGCTGTCTCCAGGGCATATCCCTAAAATGATACTAGAATAGTAGCATGAGACATCATACTTTGGACCATTTCCATCAATGTCCTGTTCCTTCTCTCAGCTACTCCATTCTGCTGGGGTGTTCCTGGCGCAGAGAGTTGGGATACTATCCCATGATGTACCATGTAGTTCTTGAATTCACCTAGGAGGTACTCTCCACCACGATTCGATCGTAAGGTTTTGATTAATTTACCTGTCTGATGCTCCATTTCAGCCTTAAACTCCTTGAACTTATCAAAAGAGTCAGACTTGCGTCTCATCAAGTAAATGTAAACATACCTTGTACAATTATTCGTGAAAGTGATGAAGTACTTAAAACCTCCTCTATCTGGTGTAGACAATGGACCACACACATCAGTGTGAACAAGACTCAACACCTCCTTGGCTCTATCTACCTTTGGTATAAAAGACCTTTTGGTCATTTTTCCAATCAGGCAGGATTCACACTGAGGCCAACTTTCCAATCTCAATAAGCCCAAAGGCCCATCATAGATTAGCCTTTGAATCCTATTTGAGTCAATATGACCCAACCTTAGATGCTAAAGGTATGAATTATTGACATTGGTCTTTCTCTTCTTAGTTAAAGGTTCAGACTGAGCATTATTTGATTGGTTGTTAATAGAGTTTAAAAAGAACAGATTCCCATACATGTGCCCAGTACATAAAATTTCTCCATCTCTACTGATAGAAATACCAGAATGGAAAGATACAAAATATCCTTGATTTATTAGTTTTGCAACTGAAATCAAATTCTGGCGAAAACCAGGTACATATAAAATATCTTTTAAAACCACTATCTTATTACAATAAAAAATAAGATCCAGCTCTCCCACTGCAAGGGCCCAAACTTATGCTCCATCACCCACGTGTAGCCCATGTTCGCCCTTCTTGAGTCTTCTAATCTTTCTAAACCCCTGCAAGAAGTTACAGATATGATCAGTGGCTCCTAAATCAACAATCCAAGTGAAAGTTGATCCTACCATTGATATAGACTCTAGATAGAAAACATTACCTGTGAGGTTTTTCTTGGCTTGAAGATCTGGACACTCCTTTTTCCAGTGTCCCTTCTTTCCACATTTAAAGCATTTGCCCTTTCATTTGTCCTTGGGCTAGGCTGCTGCGTTCCCCTTCTTCCTCTTGAACTTTCTGGGTTTAGGCCCAGCTCTTAAGGAAGAAAACTTAGCAATCATAGCCTTTGACTGTGCCTTCATGACATTCTCCGCCATCTGGAGCTCCTTCATCAATTCAGTCAAACTCATGTTCAATTTGTTCATGTTATAGTTCAACTTGAACTGAGTGAAGGAACCCGATAGAGATTCGAGAACCATATCCACTTGCTCTTGGGGTCAATGACAGCCCCTAAGATTTCTACCTCTTCGAAAGCAGCAATCATCTTGAGCATATGCTCTCGGAATGATGCTCCCTCAGCTATCTTAGTATTTATTATAGTTCGAAGAGCCTCCTGCCTTGCGGGCCGGCTCTTGTCTACGAACATAGTAGCCAATGATTGACTGATGTCATATGTAGAAGCCATGTGCTCGTGTTTTAACTGGAACACATTAGCCATGGAGGCTAACATATAGCAACGTGCCATTTCGTCAGCCTTCTTCTACGCCTTCTCAGCCTCTCGCTCTTCGGCGGTGGAACTTTTCCCGATAACAGGGTAGGTCTCGTAAAGGACATATTTATACTCTTCGGCTGTGAGTATTATATCTAGGTTCCTTTTCCAGCCCACATAGTTTGGACTCGTTAACTTATTCTCCCTGAGAATAACCGCCAATGGACTAAAAGAACCTCCCACCATTTCTGAAAATCGAAAAATAAAAGAAAGAATTTAGTTTGTGAAAACAAAATAAAATTTTTGCACTAAAAATAATTTGGCTCTTAGAAAAACGGACATATCTTCTTAGGAAGATTAACATTTCCCTAAGCTAAGTGTATTAACCACCACAAATTAATTTCCCTTCTAGGTAATGGTTTAAAGGATAACTCCATCGAGGGGATGGCTATTTCCTCTCATTTTCTACGGACATACCTCGCACTATAACCTCCAACGTGGGCTGGCCGATCATAGTACGTGCCCCGGGTTATTAATTATATCCCTCCATTAGATTTAGATCCTTGTGGTATCCCCATCCTATACGGGTTCACTCCTAGGGTGACGTGAGGGGACCTACGATCTCTAATGAGGATCGTGATGGAAGCCGTGGGGTCGTTGGAACCCCTTTTCCCACTTAGTCTTTTAAAATAAAGGTTTTCTGAAAAATATCCTTTTGAAATTTCCATTAAGTTTTTCCTTAACTCAAAATAAAATATCTAAATCCACTAAAATCTCTCTGTCAAGGTTTATATCCTTTAAGAGATTTTTCCATGGACTAATTTTATTTAGGTTAAAAATTAATGATTTCAAAAATTTTCCAATTAAAACTTTCTAGAGACTTTGGTCTCAAGTTTATTTGACAAAACAATTTTTCCTAGTGCAAAATAAAACAAAATGGTTCTCCATTTTAATTAACAAAAATATCTAAATCCAATATATTTTCTATGTCAAGGATTAACTCATTTGAGAAAATATCCAAGGATTAAATTTTGTACAAATTAAAATAACCATTTAATTTTTTGAAGAAAAATATTTTTCTTGTCAAAAAAGTTCCCAAAGACTTTGGTCTTTGAGAAAAAGCGCACATAGGTACCAAAAAAAAAAAAAAATAAAAATAGCATGCTAGAAAATAGTAAACGCTTTTATACTTTTCTATTTTTAAACCTAAGTTCCCAAATAATAGAATTAAAGAAATTAATTAATTAATTAATGGTCTTATTTAATCCTAAAATCCCTTACTAATATATTTCATGCAAATATATTTCAAAAATATAAACTATTGCAAAAATATCAACTTTGCCTGGTATGGGACCCAAAACGAAAAAAGGAAAAATAAATAAAAAATAAAATTGACTGGAGGTCCACTACACCCAATGCACCGGATCCACGCCCAACTGCACTACAGTTCACCGCGGCCCCGGTGCACTAGCCGCACTGGATTAGATGCAGTTGTGACCCATGGAGCCAACCCGCGCCCGCGACCCAAGCCCGCTTCTCCTCTACTGCCAACCTGCACAAGATCCGCGCATGGACCTGTTTCCGCCTCCTCGGTGTACTGCTAACTTGCGTGCAAAATTGAAATTCAATTGCAAACCAAATTTCAAATTGAATTCGACTCAATTTTTACACAATCTGGCTCGGCTCCAAGGCGCAGAGGACGTGGCTCCTCTCACAGAAATCTCGGCTCAGCTCGGCTCGGCTCGGTGCGACCGACGGCATTTCTCCTTCTTCATTTTTTCCTTCTTCCGAGCGAAAATTGCAGAGCTTCTTCTGGTTCATCTTTTGCTTATTTCTTTGGCTTCTTTAGACATTTTTACTTACCAAAACTCATCCAAAACAAAAACACAACTGCCTATACCCATTTAAATTGGGTTTACACGATCAAAACATCAAAGCCAAAATTTTTTACAGAGAGTCCTATACTTCACTGTGAAGCGTACAATCAAGCTATCCCATACCACAACAGTAAAGGATCACAGGTTTAAGCACCAAACAATCATCTTCTCCATTTTTATTAACTACCATGCTCCCTAAGTTGATCAAAGAACCAGTGTCTCTGATACCACTTTGAAGGGAAGAAAAACAGGGAAGCATGCTTCACGGAAAAAAAAAAAAACAAAGAGAAAAAAACACAAGCCTTAATGGCTGTACGGAAGTGTTAAGATCATACCTTTGCGTGCTTTAAACCTACTAGGTTGAGTAGGAGTGGATTGAACGATAGGAATAGCTTCGCCTTGCCCACTTGAAGAAGCTTTTGGTTGAAAACCCGCTAACCTCCTACTTCGCCTTGTTTGCATGAACGCCAAGCTTTTTAGCTCTCAAAATATGCCACTACCCAACTTCTTGTGGGTGAACACAAGAGTGAAGAAGAGTGGTCTCTAATCTCCTTGGTTCTCTTGCTATTGGTTAGCAAAGAAATAAGAACAAGAGGATAGAACAGAACTCACGAGAGAGAGAGAGAGCTGTGTGAACCGTGAGACCTTAGGAAGTACTTCGTGAGCTAGAGGGAAAAGCTAGGGAAAAATATTAGGGTTTTCTCTATCCAAGAGTCTTGTTTTTTGTTAGCCAAAACTAGGTCTTCAATTATCTGATAAACATATCCCCCGAGATATCATATTTCAAACACCCGGATGTTATCCAGAGAATAAGTTTGACTTAACCCTAAACTCATCTGAACCGTATCTGGAAAAAACCCAACGGTCTAAGCTATCGGGCCAAAATAATATTTATTATTTTTCTTGGACCCAAAAGGCCCAAAATAATAAACATTAATTATTTATTTCCTGGACTTATATAAATAACCCAATAAATAATTAATGAGTCCAAATGAACCAAAATAATTAATCTTTAATTAATTATTTATTGGGCTTATATAAATAACCCAAAAAATAATTAAGCATTAATTATTTCCCCTTAGTTTAAGCCCAGGTTAATTTCCTAATTATTCAAACTGGACCTAGACCTTGAATAATTAATTAATCAATTAAACAAGATAACTAATTTCTCTCAACTCCTATTTTTTATTTTATTTTATTTATTTATTTTATTCTAGTCTAATAATAAATTAGACATCCTGAATAAAATAAAATAAAATAAAATAAAATCATCTTGAACTGAGATCAATTCCTCAACCTAAAATTAATTAGGACTTACGGGCTATTCCGAGGACCAAAAAGACACATCGCTTTGGTTGCTAAAATGGCCAAAATACCCCTACTATATAAAATAGCTATATTTTACATTTTAAATATTTCCTAATATCACCATAAGAAAATATTGATCCCAAGGACAATGCTGCATTAGCAAAGTCTCTGACCTATAGGTGAAATGACTAAAATACCCCTCTACACATCGCCGTACATTTAGAGAGGAAAAAGTGTACTAACACCCCTCTAAATGACATCTACTATTCTTAGGCTTCTAGTCCAATGATCCACGACTTCCTGGAGTGTTTTCGCTTTCCAAGGGAGTTGCCATAAAGCAAACATCCGAGTCATGTTTCCCAGGACCTTGGACATTTTAGACCATTCGGACAACCACAAGGGGCGATATAGTATAGAAACTATCCTGTATAAGTCTGTCTTAACTAACTAGTCACATATACCCAATACACAAGTATATTAGTTCTACCATAGAACCTCAACTATAGCATATCAAATCATATGTTTCCAGCTTCGTCAGACCATCAACTCATACTTAAGTCGTAGAGCATTAGTCCACGCTATAGCGGTAGTAGTCTAAGTTTCTATCATATAGTACTTTTAGAAACCACTACTACAGGTCCTGTGCTACGTATTCGAAATACGCTTATGTCATGAAGTGAGTGGACTACTCACTGGCTAAAGGTAAGTCATTCCCTATTTGGAATTCATAACATAATAACCTAAACATGATGAGATTCCCATTCTCATCAATAGGTTAAGAACAAATGTTTATTTGTTAAATAACTCGTGATCCATACCTCACTGTGAAAGAACACCATTCACATGGATCACTTATTTAAACACAATGGGTCTATTCCAAACAAAATTGTGCACAAACGAAAAATAAATTCACAAATAATTTCTGAAAATAAATTCTTTCATTAATAATATTCGATTTTACATCAGAAACCTAGTCTAAGAGGGCATACAATCCAACAGATAATACGAGACACCAAGATTTTTTAAATTGGAAAGCCCAAGATGGGAAAAAACCACGGGACCTAGTCTAGTAAAAACTTCCACTATCAACAATAATGGGTAATACAAAAGTCTTCTCTAGATAAAACTAGAGACACACTAATAATATATCAATATCTTCTCCCAAAACTACAACCAAACAAGAATTGAGTTTGGAATGATGTTACCAAAATCAAAATCTAAACCGTTAGATAAGTAGGTCTTGTTTAGAGGATCACATAGAACTAAATTTCGTCTCAATCGGACTCCAAATGGCCACCCAAATTGAGGATTAAAGCTTGAAGAAAACAACTATAGCTTCTTGTGTCTTTCTTCCTCTGTGCTTTATGTTTTTCGCCGCCTCAACCAACGAAAATCCTCACAATGCCGTGAAGCCATTTATCTTTTTTTTTTTCTTATTTTGGTTTTTATTTTAGTTTGTGGGCTTTTTGTTTTTATTTTCTTTTTTGTCCACCAAATGGGTTGGACTTGTTTGACCCAACAATCTCCCCCTCCAACTCATTTGGGGAATACAACCAAACCTGTTCTTGTCTACAAAATAAGAATTTCTCCCTGGGTAACACCTTAGTGAGCACATAAGAACCATTATCATCCATGTACACCTTCTCAAGCATTAGTAGCTTGGAATCCAAAACTTTTCTAATCTAATGATATCTCACATCAATATGTTTGGATCGAGAGTGATACGTAGAATTCTTACATAGATGAATAGCACTCTAACTGTCATAATGAAGATTATACTTTTCTTGTTTCAAGCCCCATTCCTGAAGAAATCTCTGCAACTATAGAATCATTTTATAAGCTTCAGTAGCTGCGATGTATTCTACCTCTGTACTAGAAAGAACAATACATTTTTGCAACTTACTTTGCCATGATATTGCTTCCCATGTGAAAGTCATTAAGTAACCAGATGTAGATCTTTTCTTATCAAGGTTACCTCCCATATATGAATCAGAGTATCCATCAAGTATGATATTGCCATTTCCAAAATACAAATATAATGCGGAAGTTCTCTTGAGATACCTGAGAATTCACTTGACAGCATTCCAGTGCTCTTTACCAAGATTAGAGAGATATTGATTAACCACTCCAAACGCATGAGCTATATTTGGCCTGGTGCAAACCATAGCATACATCAAGCTACCAACTGTTGAAGCATAAGGAACCTTTTTCATATCTTCTTTATCTTTCTCACTTTTTGGACATTGCTTCATGTTTACTTGAAGTGCCCTGCAAGTGGAGTAGAAACTTCCTTAGCATTGCTCATGTTGAGCCTATCAAGTACTTTCTCAATATACTTTTCTTGAGATAACCAAAGCTTTCCATTTTGCCTATCTCGAGTGATTTTCATCCCCAAAATTTGTTTAGCTGGACCCAAATCCTTTATTGCAAAAGATTTGCATAACTCATTTTTCTACTTGTTAATCTTCACTACATCATAATCAACAATCAACATATCGTCCAAATATAACAACAGGAGAATAAAATCGTCATCCGAGAAGTTCTTCACATATACATAATAACTTGATGTGGTTCTATGGTATTTTTGATCTATCATAAAAGAGTTAAATTTCTTGTACCATTGTCTCGGTGCCTATTTCAAACCATATAAACTTTTCATGATATGACATACCAGATTCTCCTTACCATTTTTTTAAAACCCCTCCGATTGCTCCATATAAATTTCCTCTTCTAAGTCACCATGAAGAAAGGTTGTCTTCACATCAAGTTGCTTAATTTCAAGATTCAAACTGGCAGCAATTCCAAGAACAACTCAAATAGATGTTATCTTTACCACTGGAGAAAATATTTCTTCAAAATCTATACCTTTCTTCTGACTGAACCCCTTCACAACTGATTTTGCCCTGTACTTAAGTTGTGAGCTATTCTCTTGTGTCTTTAATGTGTAGATCCACTTGTTCTTTAGTGTTCTCTTAACTGTAGGCAATTTCACTACGTTATAGGTATGATTTGCTTGTAAGGATACCATCTCCTCTTGCATAGCTAGCAACCATTCTAATGCTCCGAAGCTTCACTATATGATTCTAGCTTTCCTCCCTCTGTCAACAATACATATTCATTAGGATTATACCTAATGGATGGTCTTTTTCCCTAATAGATCTCCTAGGTTCATCTTGTGGATATGGTTGTAGTACTTCTTGTTCAATCTCACCAACATCATTATTATCATCCATACTTTCTCCTTGCTCATCCTTAGCTCCCTCTGGATTTGAATCACCTATTTCTGGAACTAGCACATCAAAACTAATTGGTGCAAGAGTTGGATTTGAATGAGAAAGAATGTCATCAGAGAATCTTAGTTTTAGCTTAGACTTATCATATTTCTTAATATCTTCAATGGTTTGATCTTCAAAAAAGATAACATCTCTGCTTCTGATCAATTTCTTTTGCACTGGATCATATAACCTATAGCCAAACTCTGCATGTCATATCCTAAGAAAATACACTACTTGGATTTTACATCAAGCTTTGATCTCTCATCTTTGGGAATGCGAACAAATGCAAGACAACCAAAGACTCTCAAGTACTTGGAGGATACTTCCTTTCCCATCTATACTCTCTCTAGAATATCACCATCTAAAGGAACCGAAGGAGAAAGATTAACCAGGTCAACTGCAGTTCTCATTACTTCATCCCAAAAGCATTTTGACAGCTTGGCATTGGAAAGCATACATCCGATCTGCTCAGTGATAGTTCTGTTCATCCTTTCTGCTAACCCATTCTCCTGTGGTGTTTTTGGTACTATCTTCTCTAGCTTGATCGTCTGAGACTTATAATTGCTTTCAAATGGTCCTCTATACTCACCACCATTATCGGCTCGAACACACTTTAATTGTTTACCAGTCTCTCTTTCAACCTTGCTATGAAATTCTTTAAACACACCCAAGATTTGGTCTTTAGATTTCAAAGCAGTACACCAGGCTTTTCTAGAGAAGTCATCAATAAATGTAACAAAATAAATTGCACCACTAAGAGATCTATTTTTCATGTAGCAAACATTAGTGTCCATTAACTCTAATGGATTTAGCTTTCTAGATGAAGGAAGTCTTTCAAAAGCAACTCTATATTGTTTTCCATAAATACAATCAACACATGATTTAAGAGAAGTACCTGTTACATTAGGGAGAAGTTGTGTGCGAACTAGTGTCTAAATTCCTTTCTCACTCATGTGTCTAAGTCGCCTGTGCCAAAGATCAATAGAGGAATGTTGAATTATATTCACCCCTCTTTTTCCTAAATTGGTTTGAATCAAGTAGAGAGTATTTTGCTTCCTTCATCTGGCAACAATTAAGCGCCCTTTGTTGAGTTTCCGTTTGCCTCCACCTTGAGAACTATAATAATTGTCATCATCAAGCTTTCCAGTAGAAACAAGATTAAGACGAATATTAGGAATATGTCTAGCATTCCTCAAGGCTAATTGACACCTGGTATCTGTATCTAAGAAAATATCACCCTTGCCAACAACTTTGCAAGAAACTTCGTTTCCTATCCTAACGTAGCTAAAGTCTTCTTCGGTGTAGGTTGAGAAGAAATGTCTGTGTGGAGTAACATGATATGATGCACCTGAATCAATTATCCAATCACTATCTTGACTGGTAATATTGATATGACCATCTTCACAGAATACCAACATATCATTATCGGCTGCCACTACTGCTGTAGTCTCTTCTCCATCAAGTTCTCATTTCAAGACTCTGCAGTGTTTCTTGTAGTATCTTTTCATTTTACAATGATAGCACTTAATATTTTTCAGCAGCTCATGTATGCTCTTGGATCTGTCATTCCTGTTATAAGGACCTCTACTCTTACTTCTCCCCCTTCATTCATTCTTTTGCATAATCAACGTTTAAGACTCATTAAAAGTGCCTTGTTCCTTCCTTTTGATCTCTTCATCCAACACTGCCTCTTTTGCCATAGCCATGATTAAGACACCATTTGGAGATGAATTGTTAACAGATGCCACAATTGTTTCCCAGCTATCTAGTAGTGAACTGAAAAACAGTAAAGCATGTACCTCATCATCCAAGTTCAGTTTCAATGAAGCTGCTTGGTTTATCAATCCCTAAAAGGTACTCAAATGCTCACTCATATCAGCACCATTTTTATAGCTTAACCGAGTAATATTTCTCAAACAAGAAGATTTATTCATTCCAGTTTTTTCTTCAAACATTCATTCAAGTTTTCCCATAATACATCAGCTCTAGTCTCTTGAGCAAAGTATTGAAATATACTTTGATCAATCCACTTTCTAATATTGCCCACTATTTTTCTACGCATGCTAACCCATTTTTCATCACTCATATCAGATGATTTACCTTTATCCCCTAAAACAGGCTCAAACAAATCTCTACAATACAATTAGTCTTCCATTCTAGGCTTCCAATCTGAATAGTTTGGTGCATTTTAATGGAAAACCCGAGATGGGAAAAATCACAGATCCTAGTCCAGTAAAAACTTCCACTATCAACAATAATAGGCAATATAAAAGTCTTCTTTAGATAAAATTAGAGGCACACCAATAATATATTAATATCTTCTTCCAAAACTACAATCAAACAAGAATTAAGTTTAAAAGGATGTTACCAAAATTAAAATTCAAACCGTTAGATGAGTAGGTCTTGTGGAGATGATCACGTAGAACTAAATTTCGTCTCAATTGGATTCTGAATGACCATCCAAATTAAGGATCAAAGCTTGAACAAGACAACTATAACTTTCTGCGTCTTTCTTCCTCTATGCTTTTCGTTTTTTGCTACCTTAACCATCGAAAATCCGCACAATGCCGTGAAGCCATTTAGCTTTTTTTTCTTGTTTAGATTTTTATTTTAGTTTGTGGGCCTTTTGTTTTTGTTTTCTTTTTGTCCACCAAATGGGCTGGACTTGTTTGACCGAACATTAGTTTAAGTGTTACTACATCTTTTCTCTTTGATATCTGTTAGCCCTAAGGGCTTTCTTTCATGTTTCGATTTATGACAAACATGGATATGGACTAACATGTCAATTTATTGTGATAGGACAAGATTGACCTTTGTTCTTCTAAAGTCTTCAGATAAGAATTGTTGGTGACTCCTTCATTACTGATTTCAAGAATGGAAGATCAAATGGAAAATCAAGTATAAGGAGTTATACATCAAGAAGACTTTTTATGAAGAATATTAGACTAGGAAGTGTTCATTAAGGTATATTTATTATTTCCTATGTCCTCTTATCTTTTGATTCATTTGACTTTACCTTGAAGCTTGAAAGGAAATGATTTTCAAAATTTTTAAAATTCACAAAATTTTGGATGGTATAGTTTGAATCCAAAAGGTACATCCAAAATCCTGTAAACCGGGTTGAAAATTATTTGTCACGGATGTGCCATTTTGGACTTAACTTTTGGATGCATCTTCATCCAAAACCCGAGTCCAAAACTCGGATGAGCTTAAATAGAAAAATTTATAGCCGTTTTTTTTTTACCGTTGGCACTCCACTTTTTAGCTCTATAAATAGTCATTATAGCAAGATTACAAGTAATATTTTTGAAACATTCATCTTAGAAATATTATTGCTCAATATTTTCAAAAATATCCTTTTATCTTAAGCTTCAAAGTGAGTTGATTGTGTATCAAAGATAAAATTATTTTGTGCCTTGTTTCTGAGAGAATATCTGCTCAAGTAAGTGAGCTTATCTCTGTTCTACTGATTTTCATATTCTTTGTTTGTGAGTGCAAGGTTATGTGGTAAAACCCATAGGGGTGAGACTTGATGTATTTGAGAGGTTGTGTAAAACCTAGTGTGGTGATCCTCTCTTATATGTGGCTATTTCATTAAGTAAGGTTAATGAAATAGAGTTGAAAATCCTTAAGTGTGAGGCTAAAGGTAGTGGACGTAGATCATTGTTGATCGAACCACTATACATCTCTTGTCTCATTTTATTTCAATGGTTCATGCATTTTGTTTTATGATCTTTCACTGTCTAAATCTGAATATACATCTATGAGTACTTGGATAGCTTTCTATGCATCTATAAAGTCAGTCCAAGTATCTTGGTGATCATCCTTGTTCAGCATTTTAGACAATCGAGAAATGTTATTTTTGCTTGCCAAAAACCTTATTCACCCCCCTAAGGTTTTTCATTTGGTATCAAAGCGAGGTCTACATATTTTTGGTTTAACAGCCTTGTAGAAAAGATCTTAATGGCAAGTTCATCTTCTCTTCCATATGTTGAAGGGTCTTCAACAAATCGTCCACCCTTGTTTAATGGAAGCAACTATAGTTTCTGGAAAAATAGAATAAAGATTTATGTGTGTTCTATTAACTTCAAGTTATGGAGCTTAATTGAGAATGGTCCTTTTATTCCATCAAAGATGATTGATGGCATAAAAATACCTAAACAGAATGATGAGTATAGTGTAGAAGACAATGCAAAAATGACTCTAAACTTTCAAGCTATAAACATCTTGTGTTGTGCACTAGATGCGACTGAATACAACCGTGTTAGTGGTTGTGATTCAGCTCATGATATGTGGAGATTGCTAGAAGTCACCTATGAGGGGACTAATCAAGTCAAAGAATCAAAACTTGGGCTTCTTATTCATGATTATGAATTATTTACAATGAAAGAATCACTGACATGTTCACAAGATTTGCAATATCTCAAATGGTCTGAAAGCTTACGAAAAGGTTTATTCCCTTGGGGAACAGAAGCGAAAAATTCTTGATGCTTTACCAAAGAGCTGGCAGCCTAAAACTCTTGTTGTAGAAGAATCCAAGGATTTAAAATCCTTACCTACTGAAGAGTTGATCGGATCTCTTTTAACTTATGAAATGAAACTTAAAAGGTTTCATGAATCTGATGATCATGATAAAGGCAGAAAAGGGATTGCTCTAAAAGCTGAAAGTGAAGATGGATAAACAAGCTCTTCCGAAAGCAGTGAAGGCATGGAAATGGACGGTGATAACTTAGCAATGATAACAAAGAAATTCAGAAGGATGTTCAAAGGAAACTACATATGAGGAAGGAAGCTTATACGAAAGAAAGGACAAACCTCCGGCTTCAAACCTCAATGCTTTGAATGCAAAAGTACGGATCACTTCATTGCAAACTGTCCGATTGCAAAAGGAAAGGAAGGAAAAATGTCTAAAATGAGGAAAGATCAGAAAGTTAAGAAAAGTAAAGGATTAATGGGAGCTTGGGACTTAAATGAAGAATCTGAGGAAGAAACTGCCAACATCTGCTTCATGGCTTTGAAAAATGAGGTAAACCTTTCAACATCAGAATGCATGTCTAATTCACATACATCTATAATTGAAAAGCATGTTGATCCTAATGAGTTGTTATGTGATATGTTTTGTGAATTAAAAAAACTGTCCAGAAAAAATAAAGATTTAAGGTTAAAGGTAAATTGTCTGATGAAAGAAAATGAAGCTTTGTTGAATAGCTACGAAATGTCTCTTGAAATACATATGTGTGCTGAAATTGAAAAAGATATGATCATGACAGCATTACATCATGCATCTCTGGAAAATAGAAACTTGTGTGATAAAATTCGAATTCTTGAATGCATGGTTAGCACCTTCAATGATATGAAAATTAGAGTAAATGATCTTGCCAATTGCATTGAAAAATTTACAAATGGTAAAAGCAATCTGGAAAAACTTCTCGGAACTCAACATCATTTTAGTAATCGAAGTGGGTTAGGATATAATCATGAGGATAATAACAAAACTTGCATACCCAGATTTGTTTATGCTGGAAATCAAAGTGGCTTAGAATATTACTAGGAGGATAAAGACAACCTTGCATGCCCAGATTTGTTTATGCTAGAAATCGAAGTGGCTTAGAATATAAACATGAGGATAAAGACAAAACTTGCATGCCCAGATTTAGCTTAGCGGAAAATCAAAGTGGCTTAGGATATGAACATAAGAATAAATACCAAAAGAACAAGTTTCAGCATGCTAAATCTACTCTTTCTCATAGCACATGCACGTATTGTAAAAAACCTAGACATATTGTTTCAAGATGTCTTATTAGAAAAAAAGTGGAATCCGGTGAAGCTATTTTCTGGAAAATCAAAGAAAATGTTACTAACCTTTATGAACCCAACAAAGTGTGGGTACCAAAAATCATCTCTTCCTCTCATGTATAGGTACGGTCTTTAAGCTTTACCAAGTGGTTCTTGGACAGCGGTTGTTAAAGACACATGACTGGAAATGTAGCATTGCTAAAAGATATTTAGACATCAAATGAATGATTTGTTACATTTGGAGACAAAAAGAAAGGGAAGATTCTCGGCATTGGTAATATTGGTAAAGGTTCATTAACATTTATAAAGCAAGTCTTACTTATTGATGATTTGAAATATAATCTGCTCAGCATTAGCCAACTTTGTGACAATGGTTGCAAAGTTATTTTTGAAAAAGATTCTTGCTCTATACTTGATAGTGGAAATCTCGAAATCATCTTTACTGCCAAACACATGGGAAATGTATATGTGTTTTATCTTAATGATTTGTAGCTAATGGAATTAGATGTCTATCCGTTCATGATAATGATGGTTACTTTTAGCATAGGAGACTAGGTCATGTATCCTTTGATTTGTTAAATAAACTATCCTCAAAAGAACTTGTTAGAGGGCTTCCGAAAATGAAATTTGATAAACACAAAATCTGTTATGCATGTCAATTTGGAAAGCAAATAAAAACCTCTTTTAAACTAAAGAAAATGATATCTACCTCAAAACCTCTTGAATTAGTTTATATGGATTTATTTGGACCTATGAGAACTGTTAGTCTTGGAGGTAAAAAATATGCATATGTAATTATTGATGATTTTTCTAGATTCACCTGGACATTATTTCTTGGACAAAAAGATGAAGCCTTTACTGAATTTTCAAAACCGATTAAGCGCGTCCAAAACTCGATTGGATGCAAACTGATTTCTATTAGAAGTGATAATGGAAAAGAATTTTGTAACAGCGACTTTACTCACTTCTGTGATGAAAATAGAATCTTTCATAATTTTTCAGTTGCTAAAACTCCTTAATAGAATGGTGTTGTTGAAAGAAAAAATCGTACCTTGCAAGAAATGGCTAGATCAATGCTTTGTGAAAATGTTCTTCCAAAATACTTTTGGGCTGAAGCTGTTAACACAGCATGCTATACAATAAACCGAGTCATGTTAAGACCATTTTTAAGAAAAACTCCATTTGAACTTATGTTTGACAAAAATCCTTCTATCTCTTATTTTAAAGTTTTTAGATGGAAATGTTTTATTCTAAATACAAGAGATAATCTTGGAAAATTTGATAGCAAGTCTGATGAGGCTATATTTCTTGGATATTCTTCCAACAAGAAAGCTTATAGGGTGTACAATAAAAGAACTCTTTGGGTGGAAGAATCTGTGCATATCGTATTTGATGAATCTTACGTTTATACTTCAAAAAGAGATGATGATGATGTAGGGAAATCAAATGAAGTTAAGTTAGATCAGGTTAATGCTCCATCATTAGATACTCATGCAAAAGAGGAGGAGATTGAAGAATTACAGAATGAACAAGAGAAAGATCAAACTGAAGATTCTGCAAATTATCAATTGCCGAAAGATTGGAAATACATATCAGGGCATCCAAAGGAGAAAATCATTGGAGATCCAAATCAAGGAGTTAAAACTCGACGGTATTTTATCGACAACTTTGCTCTTCTTTCAAATATTGAACCTAATAGTATTGATATTGCATTACATGATGAATTTTGGACTATTGCCATGTAAGAAGAGTTGAATCAGTTCGAAAGAAATCAGGTTTGGAAACTTGTTCCTAGACCGCATGATCATCCTGTTATTGGAACAAAATGGGTTTTTAGAAACAAGCTTGATGAAAATGGGGTTGTAATTAGAAACAAAGCTAGACTAGTAGCTCAAGGATTTAATCAAGAGGAAGGCATTGACAATGATGAATCATTTGCTCCTGTTGCTTGACTAGAATCAATTCGAATGTTACTTACTTTTGCATCCTTTAAAAATTTTATGCTCTATCAAATGGATGTCAAAAGTGCCTTCTTAAATGGCTTTATTGAAGAAGAAGTGTACGTTGAGCAGCCACCTGGTTTTTCTCATGAGCTGTATCCAAATAATGTTTTCAAACTATCTAAAGCTCTTTATGGATTAAAACAAGCTCCTAAAGCTTGGTATGAAAGGCTTAGTGGTTTCCTAATCTCAAAAGAATTTTCTAGAGGCTTAATTGATAATACCTTGTTCATCAAATCTAAATGCCCTGATGATTTACTAATCATCCAAATCTATGTTGATGATATTATTTTTGGTGCTACTAATGACTCCTTATGCAAGATGTTTGCTAAGACTATGCAGCAAGAATTTGAAATGAGTATGATGGGAGAATTAAACTTCTTTCTCGGACTGCAAATTAAGCAAACTAAATGTGGAATCTTCGTTAACCAAGCAAAGTATGCCAAAGAGTTGTTCAAAAGGTTTGGAATGAATGAAGCAAAAGAAATCAGCACACCCATGAGTACATCTATAAAGCTTGACCAAGATGAAAATGATAAGAAGGTAGATGAACGAAAATATAGAGGTATGATTAGAAGTCTACTATATCTTACTGCTAGTCGACTAGATATCATGTTTTCATTATATCTTTGTGCTCGATTTCAATCTTGTCCGAAAGAATCTCATTTGAGTGCAGTCAAACGCATACTTCGATATCTTATTGGGACATATGATTATGGATTATGGTATCCACGCACTAACAATTTTGATCTTATAGGATATATTGATGTAGATTATGCAGGGTGTAAACTTGAAAGAAAAAATACTAGTGGCCATTGTCAATTTCTTGGACACTCACTGGTATCATGGCACAATAAAAAATAAGCTTGCGTATCATTATCCACCACTGAGGCTAAATATATTGCAGCAGGAAGCTGTTGTGCTCAAATCTTATGGATGAAGAATACTCTGCGAGATTTCAATTTAAATTTTAATTGTGTTCCTATAATGTGTGATAATACAAGTGCTATCAATCGAACAAAAAATTCAGTGCAGCATTCGAGAACAAAGCACATTGAAGTTAAACATCACTTCATCCGAGATCACGTACTCAAAGGAGATGTGTGTGTTGAATATATCTCAACGGATGAACAACTTGCAGGTATCTTTACTAAACCTCTAGCTGAGGACAGGTTTAACAATTTGAGAAGAGGTTTGGGCATTACAAGAATTTGATAACTAATCTTTTTGTGTAAGGTCTTCTTGTGCAGGAATTGTGAAGAAAAAGATTTTGGAAACACAACTCTACATCCAAAATATCTTGTTCCTATTTTGGACGAAGTGTTGGAATTCATTTTCTACATCCAAAATGCATTTCAGGGAAACACTCTTTTGGACATTGATTTGGGATCTTGTCTTGTTCCAAAATCAATGGTTAATATTCCTTTATTCCAAATTCCGAGTTTTAAAAAATTGGTTTGCGTGTTTTTCAAAACATCTCAGAAACACTTATGTTTCCAAGGCATTTTGTTCTCTCATTCGTCTAGACATTCAAGGCTATCTAATTTTCTCTTTCTCGAAACTCTTGAAACCGTCATTCCTCCAAAACAACTTCTCTGTGTTCTTTCTCTTTGAAAACAAAAAAGCCCTGAAAAAGCTTGAATCTTTCAATGGCAAAAACTAAATCTTCCATTCCAAAACTGAAAAAGGAGCAAAAGCCCACTCCGATGAAATAGAAAAAGGTTTCAGGTTTAAAAGGCAAAGCCAAAGAAGCCTCTCCGCAACCTCACTTCTCGGCTTCTCACTATGATTTGTCTGAATCATCTTCCGAACAACCAAGTTCTGCAAATCAAGTACCCCGTTTTCTTGACTCTAAATGTGAATCTGAGTACAATGATTGGGTTTCAAGAAATAGAACTGTGATATCTGGCTATCGGGTTAATCATTCTGCCTTCTTAAATATGTCTAATATTCTGGACATGTTTGATCATATTGGGTGGGGAAGTTTGTTATCAGTCGATGAGAAAATATATACTCCTCTGGTCTGGGAATTCTACGCTAATTTGAGAAAAGGAAAGTTGGAAGAAACTGAGGGAGGCTTTATGATTAGATGGTATGTATCTAGAGTTAAGGGCAGAGAAATAGAATTTGATCATACGCTGTTTAACAGAATTTGTAATGTTAAAGATGTCGGCCTTCAGTACTTTGAGATGAATAAATTTCTTGAGGGGAAAGAAATTTTTTATCTGAAAAATTTTGAAAAACTGTTCACTGGAGGGAAAAGCTTTGAAAGTTCTGGAAATAGAAATTCAAAATGGCTGAATGCGATGGGTAGAATCTTGCACCACGTGGTATCAACCATGATTATTCCTAGTTCTGGTCATAAAACTTCTATTAGTATTCTGCAAATGGTGGTAATGCTTGGTTTGGTTGAACAGAGGCAGATAAATTTTGGTTTTTTAACCACCAAGCTTATGTTGCAATCTCGTAGCATCTCAAGCAAAGCTCTTCCTTTTGGAAATCTGTTGACAAAAGTCTTTCAGTTTTTTAAAGTTGATTTAAATTCTATTCCATGTGATCCCTCAAAAACAAATGTCTACAGCTATGACTCTTTTGAAAAGATGGGATATGTTAGGGAAGGAAATTCATGGAAATTGTTGAGAGAATCTACTGGAAAAGAGAAGGAAAACTTGATAAAGATCAAGGAAAAAGGAAAGTCAGGAACCAAAAGAAAGATTGATGAGGAAGGAACTGTTCCGGACTTCGGTCTATCTGAGAATATTCTGAGTGCAATCAGTTCTTTTGCAGAGAAGTTGGAATCGCTTAGCTCAGAAATCAAACTGTTAGGAAACAGACTATCTGTCATTGAGCAATCTGCTAAAACTTCTGAACATGAAAAAACTGAAGATAAATCTGAACTGCCTGTGGACAAAAAGGATTCCTCTCCTGAACCTTCTCTTGCAACTTCTCCTGAACCATCTCTTCCACCTTCTCCCGTTCAGAAAACAAAAACTCCTCCTTCTTCTCCCAAACCCAAAGGAAAAAGGCAGAAACATGTAGTTGTGAAGCGAAAATCCAGCCGGATTGCTGGTCAGTTTTCCAAGAAAGGTGCTGGAGCAAAATCTGAGACAATCAATATTGGATCAACTATTTTTTGGATCGCAACTAGGATGATGAACAATTTCTTTTCTGCACTCCGTTGAACAATTTATTTTCCGCCATTTATATTCCTGTCTTTGGATAATTATTGATGTTTATTTTTAAAATTAATTATCTATCTACTAATTGTTGCTTATTTCTCCGTTTGCTATGCATCTTTTTGATTGATGACAAAGGGGGAGAAATAGGAATGTCATAGACTGTTATGATATTAGCTGGTGCAGTAAGAACTATTGGGAAAATTTGAGGATTATCTGATGATCTATGGAGAGAAATAGAAATATTATGAAATGCTATATTATTGAGGCAGTAAGAATATTATGGATTGTCTGATGATCTATGACAGGGGGAGAATGAAATATGTTGATCTGAAGACAATGTTGTCTGCATATGTTGGTCCGAAAATTTTATAATCTGCTGTGAAAATATTAAATGCTAATCTTTGAAAATTCTGCTGTGAAAATGTTGAATGTTGATATGAGAAAATATTATTGTCTGCATGACTGTTGACATGATGATGTTGGCATTCACTAGGAAGAAGGAAATATGCTAGTCTGAAAATGTTATGGGTTCTGCATAATAATCTGATATGAACCTGATGAACTGAATTTGAACTGTTAATATAGTTTTTTTTTTTTACATGCGAAATAACTGCTGAAACCGTTTTGAAATTGAAACTATTGTTGAACAGTTACAAAAATTCATGAAAATTGCATAAACTGTTTTGAGCTGCATAAATTATTTCTGGCATGAACAGTTATGCACACAGAATTCAGAATGATGATTGGATCTTTGAAACAAAATTCTGTGATAAATTTTATGGTGCATCGACTCAAGGGGAGTTTTGGACTCAGAAACTTCATTTCCAAAACAAATACTCTTATAAGCAGTTTTTGAAAAATGTTTTGGACATCCAAAAGCCCCATCAAAAAATATTCTGAAAACACACATTCATCCAAAACTATTTTGGATACACTTTCTGGATGAATAAATCGTTACTTCTTCTATTTCCTCTTATGTTCGAAATTTTCACATAAGCATATATTTAGGGGGAGCATTTTAGCATTTTATCTCTATCAAACTATTCTGAATATTTATATAGAGATATTACATGCCTTAAGATTATTGAAATATGTTTACTTATAAGATCTCTATGAGACCTGTTACAAGTATTTGCACTTTTTGCTCATCATGTTATTTCTATCTACATATCAAATGTGTCATGTTTGTCATCACTCAAAAAGGGGGAGATTGTTAGCCCTAATGGTTTTCTTTTATGTTTTGATTTATGACAAACATGGATATGGACTAACATGTCAATTTATTATGATAGGACATGATTGACCTTTGTTCTTCTAAAGTCTTCAAATAAGAATTGTTGGCGACTCCTTCATTACTGATTTCAAGAATGGAAGATCAAATGGAAAATCCAATATAAGGAGTTATACATCAAGAAGACTTTTCATGAAGAATATTAGACTAGGAAGTGTACATTAAGGTATATTTATTATTTCCTATGTCCTCTTATCTTTTGATTCATTTAACTTTACCTTGAAGCTTGAAAGGAGATGATTTTCAAAGTTTTTAAAATTCGCAGAATTTTGGATGGTACAGTTTGAATCCAAAAAGTTCATCCAAAATTTTGTAAACCGGGTTGAAAATTGTTTGTCACGGATGTGCCATTTTGGACTTAACTTTTGGATGCATCTTCGTCCAAAACCCGAGTCCAAAACTCAAATGAGTTTAAACAGAAAAATTTATAGCCATTTTTTTTAACCGTTGGCACTCCACTTTTTGGCTCTATAAATAGCCCTAAAAGCAAGATTATAAGTAAGATTTTTGAAACATTCATCTTAAAAATACTATTGATCAATATTTTCAAAAATCTCCTTTTATCTTAAGCTTCAAAGTGAGTTGATTGTGTATCAAAGATAAAAGTATTTTGTGCCTTGTATCCAAGAGAATATCTGCTCAAGTAAGTGAGCTTATCTCTATTCTATTGATTTTCATATTCTCTGTTTGTGAGTGCAAAGTTGTGTGGTAAAACCCATAGGGGTGAGCCTTGATGTATTTGAGAGGTTGTGTAAAACCTAGTGTGGTGATCCTCTCTTATATGTAGCTGTTTCATTAAGTAAGGTTAATGAAATAGAGTTGAAAATCCTTAAGTGTGAGGCTTAAGGTAGTGGACGTAGATCATTGTTGATCGAACCACTATACATCTCTTGTCTCATTTTATTTCAATGGTTCATGCATTTTGTTTTTATGATTTTTCACTGCCTAAATCTAAATATACATCACGAGTACTTGGATAGCTTTCTATGCATCTATAAAGTCAGTCCAAGTATCTTGGTGATCATCCTTGTTCAGCATTTTAGACAATCGGGAAAAGTTATTTTTGCTTGCCAAAAACCTTATTCACCCCCCTCTAAGGTTTTTCAATATCTATCTATTGCAAGCCTCACGGAGCCTTTTTCAAACTGTACCTCACAGGTGAAGTATGTGCTATTTAGGCCCTCTTTACGACCATCTCGATCCACGGAGAAATTCTCAAAATGTTGAAAATGTAATGGTCAAACAAAACTAGTAAATATACACATGAATGTTCTTGAAACATAAACATGTGCTTACATGATGTCCTGACTATATGTAGCACATGGGTTCTGTTCGGAGGAAAATCTTGAAATCCTCACCAGGGTGACATCTCTAGGCCATCCTTTTGCTCACCGTCTGAATTAGTGATGTTGATAAGTTACCAAAACTGCATTCTTCTTGAAAATCATGAGCACATCACAAAAATTACAGGGAGAACTGTATTCTTTGCAAATTAACTCATTTCTTGGGAAAGTAGGATAACTTGGAATATCAGGATCATATCATATCATCTATAACCATCTGTCAACAATGCCTTCACCATCCCTACTTAATGACTTATATCTTGACACTTAAATTTACTGGTAATAAAATATCAGCTGTCTAAGAGTTATCCATTATTTCAAGTTTGAATGAAAAACTTGGGCAATTCTTGCCATTGAAAGGTACATTTTCCTCTGATTATATAACAATAAAAAGTTGCATCAATAGAAACTATAAAAGGGAATGGAACAGAAGTAATAGAAGAAAGAATCTACTTACTAAAATACACAGCAAAAGAAAAGTAATATCTCACAGGAATATATTCTGTTGCTTCTTTTCTTCCTTGGAGAATTGCTTGGTTTTGTGAGATGATGTGGTTCTAGAAATTGACCGCCCTACAGTCCCTTAAAAAAAAATTGCCAAAAGAAGCCATTATCTGCTCCCCATGTTTAACTAGGTAAGCTTGAAACTTTGAAGGACTAAGAGACAATAGAAGAACCTCGTGATTCCATTTTCAATGCAAGACAACGACTAACTCAACGCATCATGAGGATAAAAAAATCTGGAAAGAACAGAATGGAACATCACTCAATTTTAGAGCAAAAAGCCAGAAAAGGAAACACAAATGTTGCAAGAGAATGTAGAAAGGAAATGAATTTCCATTGAAAATAATATATTCATTTCCACACAGAGCTCAGAGATTTTATTGTGTTGGAAATCTCTAATCCTTGTAACTGGCACCCAGTCACAGCCTTAACACAGAGTTGTTGGTCAATATCCCACTTAACAGGATGGTAAATATTCAACATACTGGTGGATAGAGTTGGAGGTATGCACAAAGATTCCTGTGTAGGACTTCCCACACTGGAAAGGGCTTAGAATCATCTAGCTAAAACTCTGTTTCTTGGAACTTACATATTTTCGAAGCGTGGGGTAAACAATAGAATACCCACACTCAGATCAAGCCTAAGGTAATAACAACCTAATGGTTCTTGTAACAGGTTATTATTAATTGGTTCTAACTTCTGTGAGATGAGTGGTTCTAGAAATCAAAAGTGCTATAGTCCCTTACGAAAATGCCAAAAGCAGCCATGATCTACTGCATTTTTAACTAGGTAAGCTTTAAAATTAATTAAGGACCAAGGGAAAGAGAGAAGCCTCATGATGCCATCTTTATTGCTAGAAAATATTGACTCTGCTTACTACATCATGAGGATACAAAAACTACAAAGAACACAATTCAACATCACTAAATTTTGGTGCAGAAAGCCAAAAAAGGAAACACAAATGTTGTAAGAGAAGATAGAAAGGAAATGAATGTCCATTGAAAATAATGTATCCATTTCCACTCAGAGCTCAGAAATTTTAAAATGTTGGAAATCTCTGATTGTTGTAAATGATTCACCCTAGTAAAAACCTTAATACAGAGTTATTGGTTAATATCCTAGTTAACAGGATGGTAAATATTCAACATACTGATAGATAGAGTTAGAGTAATGCATGAATATTCTGATATAGGACTTCCCATACAAGTAAGGGCTTAGAAACATCTAGCTGAAGCTCTGTTTCTTGGAACTTACAAATTTTCGAAGTATCAGTCCAACATCAGAATACAAACACTTGGTCCAAGCCCAAGGAAATAACAGCTTAATGGCTCTTGCAACAGGCTATGGACTGGAGTCGCATACCTCTTGGGAATACATTATTTTGTATACTTTCATGACCTGAGAAGAAAAGAGGGTAATCTCTTAGCACAGAGAAGGACTGAACACAAGAAAATAAATAAATAGAAAGAAACCTAATCATATTGAGTCATTTACATAGGCCACATGTTATATAAATCTTGATCAAGTTATTTTTCCAGGAGCTCTGCAAGAAGGTAGAAGTTGAGCTAGTTCATTGAGATTCTTGTAGCAGGCAATATTATCCTCCAGTCAGTCCCACACTCTAGGATTTGTAGATACCTGAACCTATTACCAGTAATCAGCACAAGAACAATATTCATCTTGGAAAGTGCAAAAACAATTAATATCTCATATGATAATGAGCCTATTTGTGACCTTTGAAATTAGTTTTGCAGGAGAATGACAGTTATCACAAATTCTCAGATTCTTAATGATGTGGATACGTACAATTGGAGGTGTTTTCGTGAAAGTGTAAGCCATAGCCAGTTTCTCACTATGATAAGTAAGATTGTCTTCAATTTGTTCCTCTTCCATATCATGCAGTGCAGAAGCAATATCTGGAACATAACCAAGAGGTTTAATCTCAGATAACAAGTCTCTTGTCGTTTTATGGATTTGAACCAACTCTAGGTGTTCATTATCATTTGAAGCAAAGACATGCGTGTGGTTCTTATTTTTGTCCAGCTAGATCCGGCTCTTTCTTTATGTTTCTTTCTCTCGTAACTTCATTATTCTTGAAATTCCATCCCAACTCTTTCCCTTGGCATGCATTAAAGACAACAAAATCCAAGTTCCCATATGATCAGGATTTAATTAGAAAACAATGTCTGAAACTTGTTTTCTAATGCCATAATTCCCATAAACATAACAAGCATTTAGCAAATACGCTGGACAACAATATCCCATTTAATTAGTATTGAGGTCATCAAATTCTAAGTTTTATTAAGCTGCCCGGCCTTACCAAGAAGCCCAATAACGCAGGTAAAGTATTCCAATCTGGGTTCAATGCCCATCTCGTACATCATACGGTGCAAATAGTAGAAATCTTCTTCTACGAGACCCAAGAGTCCACAAGCAGAGAGAACGCCAACAAAAGTTATGTAATTTGGTAGCCTTTTAGCAACTAACATGCCATAAAACACGGTCAGGGCTTCTTTACCAACCCCATGATGGGACCAACCAGATATTTGTTAGTATTGTGCCCTAGAGGCAATCACTTGTACATTGTATACGACACATTTTACTTTAATAAAAGGCATTATTTATCTTACAATTTTTTTTGTTTACTTTAAGTAATATAACTGTTCGATAAAGTCCCTAGTACAACACTATGTTAAGGAAATTATGATAGAGATCATGATATAAGATTCCTACTATACTGGATGGTGTTAGTACTTAAATAGTCCCTAGTCATAGTATTAATGAGACAGGACATCATTAATGCAATAAGACTAGCATGTGTTAGACTTCCTGATTTGGTCAGGCGGTGGTTCTCATAACCGTGAGTATTGAGATACTCAAAGTTAACACATGGATGCTTGTTAATGGAACAAGTTCCTTGGATGACCTAACTTTGAGATAATCACATGGATAACTATTTAGTGCCAGTGATATAATCTCAATATAGCAAATGTGCAAGTATCCTTAGACTTGAGATCTCCAAGGTAACTTTGTTTATTGAGTATTGTACTTTGATTCCAATCTCCAGAGCTCGATCAAGGGCCGCCTATGAGATAGATATTGGGTACATTATGAGGTAAACGAAAGTAGTTGAGAGGGTCAATAAAAGATTCACCATTCCTAATAGTAGGGGTGAATATCTCACGGCCACTTGTAAGAATTACTACTCAAAAAGTCCTTGACCAAGGCGATTATGTATTGGAAATAGTTCCAATTGATACACATCTAGAGTAGTGGGTTCCTGGTACAAGTACTATTGTATTCGGGCCAGAATTAATTCTGTGGGAGTTGGCACTAATTCCATACTTCAAACCGAATGAGATATTGTATGGTGAAAGGAGTTAATTGCACTGAAGTTTGTTATTGAAGGGTTTATGTCAAGCCACTTGACTTCCTGGACTCTTGAGTAGTCATAATGTATTGCTAGATACCGCTCATGATCTTAGAATATGGGTTTATTAATTGATGAATTAATAAACCAATCCTGATTAGAATTAATAGGATTAATTCTAATTAATTATGGATTATTAATCTCAAAGACGTTTGGATTAATTCATATTCTCTACCAATTGATTGGGAAACCTAATAGTTCACACACAATAGAGGATTGTATACTCAAGATGTTATTTGATAACATAGTGGGGTTAATTAGGAGAAAGAGAAGTTGTTGTGGACAAATTATAATTAGTTATAATTTATAGTCTAAATTGTAATTCTGAGAACTTGATGTTTCCAATTACAATTAGAGAATTCTAATAGGATTAGAATTTTCAGTTTTAGCAGGGTTTTTCGGATATATGTATGACATAACCGAAACCCTAGGAAAAGTGTGATTCACACGAAAATAGCAGCCACAAAAATAGACATCTTCTTCTTCTTCTTCTTCTTCTTCTTCTTCTTCTTCTTCTTCTCTCTCTCTCTCTCTCTCTCTCTCTCTCGTTTTGCTGAAAACGAACACAGCCCTAGCCGCCATCTTTTTCTGCTAGCACAGGAAATCTTTGTGCTTGAGTATTCCTTTGTGTGGATTACTATTAGAGATAATCACACACTGTGATTATAGTGGTTAGACGTCCAACTCTCGTGGTGTTTGTATAAGAGGATTGCTGGATCGCGCCTCGACTTGAAAAAGATCAATTTTGTTCTTCGGACGATCAAACAAAGGTAAAAAGTTGTTACCTTTATTATCTTTATGTCTTATTTTCCACACATAGGTGGGTCCCGGGATGGTATCTCGTTTTATTTTCTGCTGCGTCATATAGGATACAAGCCTGAGATACCCAATAGTATTATGGAATTCCCTATACTAGAGTCTCGAAACCTCATAGTTGCAAAGATCCTATTAGCAACTTCAATGTTTCCATTCCTAGAATACATGTTGATCAAAGCATTTCCCACTATAACATAATCCTTGTAACCAATTTTATTAATACGTGCATGCAATGAACTACCATATCTAGATGCTGACAAGGTAGTACTAGAATTCAACAACACTGCATATGTGCATTCATTTGGCCTTACACAATCAAGTTCCATCTTATTATATATATTATTAAAAAAAAACTTCAGTGTTTCCTCAAAAAAGTCATTTTGAAAATAAGAAACTAGGATTGCTATCCAAGAGACTACATTTCGAATTTCGAATGTATCAAATGTTTTTTGTGATGTTGAAATACCACACTTTTTGTACATATCTGTAATTGCACCACTAATATATGGATCATAGATGAAATGAATTTTCAACATCTAGCAAGCACTTGCAAACCCATCTTCAAATCCTTGAGTCAAGTACAAAGGCGAAACAAAAGAGACAATATCCCAGGCCACTGGCTCATCTTTCATCCTTCTCAGAATACGCAATGCCTCACTAAGAAAACCATTCTCCAAAAGCCCACTCAAGATAGAGTTATACGTGTATGTATCTGCTCCAGAAACCTCACTAAAAACTGTCATCGCCTCACACACTTCTGTACACATCGAATACATGGATAATAGTGCATTCTTCATATACCCGTGGCACTCTTGCCCTCGCTAAGCAAGCCATTATCAGCGCAACAAGAAAGAATAGTCGATAACACATATTTATTAGGAATCAAACATTCATTTGGGTGCTCCTCATCAATTGCAATCATGCTCTTAAACAATTCAAGAACCTTTGGTCCATCATGCAAATACCCTACCATTAAAGTACTCCACGAGACAATATTTATCAGGCGCATTCCATCAAAAACTTGTTGAGCAGTTAATAATTGATCATATTCACATACAGATCAGGGGTAGACGCAGGATTGGATTATTGGGGGGCCAATAACAAATTAAACTAAATTTTATATGTTCAATAATTTATGAAAATAGTAATATTAAACCTGCCAAAATAGTTCTAAAGTATAATATAGAAAATATAATGTATCAAAATACAGACCGTCACTCTTTTATATCATGAAAATCATCTATAAGTGAATTTATACTAAATTTGTCTACAATTTCCTTTTCAATATATTCTATCAAATGATCTGATAGAAAATCATCTTCCATCTTGCTTCGAAACTTGGTCTTTACTATATTCATAGCTAAAAAAGATCACTCCGTGGTAGCTATAGAAACTGGAAGAGTAAGAATAAGAGTTACCACACGATACACAAGTGGATAAATTTCAAACTTGCTTGACTTGACCATCCACTGACATAATTCAGATATAGTAAACAACTTTTTGAAATAAAAAATTTGCATCACATGATGAAAATGCTCAAATTGCAATCTTAATTGTATCATCCCACATTCATTGAAGTATCTAGAATAGAACTTTTCAACTAACTTACAAATATCATCAATTCTAAATGAATCATGCATCTCCCTTGGATCTAAATCTGAACAACAAATTAGCAATTCTACTGTATGATAATTGAATTTGCCATTCAACTCTTGCAATTGAGTGTCGATAACGGCATTGAAAATATCAATTCGATAGTGATGCTAAACTATAATTGCTTCTTGTTGATGATGGGGTTTTCCTCTTTGTGCAATATAATGTGCATCTAAATTTGGAATAGGAATATTAACTATCTCACAAAAGGATTTTATCTTCAAGATTAATTCATCCCATCTTTCATCTTTTAATTTTTGAATGAGAAACTTGGTGGACAAAACAAGATGCATTGCATTTAAAATGTCATGAGATTAAGACTGCAATGCTAATTGGCAAAGCAAATTAGAGATCTCTAAGATTGTTCTCATGAGATGCATTATGAAAATAAATTCAAATGAAGTTAATGCCTCACAAGCTGCATCTGTATCTCCATGTTGAGCCGGCGTAACCCCATCCTCAATGATATTAAGTAAAACTTCACAAGTTGCACTGAACATATTCATCAAACTAATAATAGATTTCAAATGAAAACTCCAACATGTATCTACTGCCCTTTGTAAACTACCAACTTGATTAAGTCTTTTGCCACTCTCAAACTCATCATTAGCAAGTAAATAGACAATATTTGCAGCATGAGTAGCGTTTAGTTGATCATTACGCTTACATGAAGCACCAAAAATATTAATTATACTACTTAATTTGCCAAAAAAGTGAGGAATAGGAATAACTTCTTTTGATGCGGCAACAAAAGCTAACTATAAACGATGTACCAAATAATGAACATAGTAAGCATAAGGGCATTCATCTAAAATCAAAGCTTGTAACCCATTCCATTCCCCTCACTTATTACTTGCCCCATCATAACCTTGTTCTCGAATATTTTAAACATCAAGACTGTGACGAGAGAGGACAGAAATGATTGCATCTCTTAATGTCAATGCAGTAGTGTCTTTCACATTAACAAGGCCAAAAAAACGCTCTTGTACACAACCATTTTTGGCAAAAAAAATCTTAAAAAAATAGCCATTTACTCCTTTTTAGATTGATCTCGAACTTCATCAACAATTATACAAAATTTTGCATCACCAATTTCTTCACAAGTAGCATTCTTCACTTTTATTCCCATGACTTGTAAAATTTCCTTCTACACTTTATGTGATGTGTACAATGCATTTTGAGGAGCATTAACCTCTGCTACTTTGTTATTATAAGATGATATGAAACTCAACAATTTAAGAAAGTTCCCTCTGTTTTTTGATGATTTCATCTCATCATGACCTCTAAAAGCACATTCTTGAAAAGTAAGCTATTTAATAACATTAATGGAAGCTTTCAAATGAAGTTTATTTTCTTCTTTTTGCTTGGAAGTAAATTTCATAAAAAAATTTTCAAATGCCCATCTTGATTCATAAGATCATCACATACTTTCTCAGCCTTTCTATGAGGAGAATTTGGATTTTTCCCCACATGTACCAAAAGTGCACACTTTTCACCATTATTCACCTTTTTCCATGAACAAAAACCATTAACAATGAATGAATCTAATCCAAAATGTCCATATTTTTTATAGAATACATAACAAGGAAGATAAAATGCAGCATCTTTACTAGGAGAATATTCTAACCATAAAGGAAATGACTTAAACCATGATGCTTGAAAGCTATGAGAATGTTTTCCTCATGATTTTGGATAATTAGATTGCAAATACTGATATGGACCTGCCTTAATATAAGCTCTACAAACTTCATCATGACTATCAACAGGATATTCACATATTTGCAATCGCAACCCTGGATCACGTTCAAAAGAATTAACGTCAAATCCTACTTGAATTACTTGTGTAGTTTTTGCAACAGGATTTTCAGAATTTGAAGGACCAATATCAATGGGATGTGACTCTTCACTAGATTTTGAAGTTTCAACATTTTTCCTTTTAAAGAATGCATCAATCATACATGACCTTTTCATCTACAATTTAAAAAGGGAAAAAATTACAATTTTTTAATGCATAATTTAGATATAATTAGTTAAAATGTCTATATAAATCTAAATATTAATGTAAAAAAAAAAAACTAAACAAACACACATTCATAGATGTGAAAATTTGATAATAATACAAAAAAAGCATATACATATATATAGACCACCACCAGGTCTAATGTTAGCCACCACCCAAACTCACTGGAATATATACTTGGAACATATTAATTTATTTAAATATACCAAAGGAAATCTCATAACAGCACAATCCAAGTCCCACGTCAATGTCAATGTCAATTTCCCCTTACACATATATTCATATAAAAGTCACAAAATTATCTAAATAAAATTAAATATTTTTAAAAATATAAATTAAAATTTTAAATTGAATAAACTTTCTTCTGGACCTTTTATGTTCTTAAGCTTTTGAGATTACCCATTGATTAATGCACTAGAAAAGTAGGTAAGTTGGAACTTTAAGGATCATAGTTAATGATTCAATAAATAAAAAAAATGAGAACCCATACCCATGGGTGTTCTAGAAATGACATAATTCATTTTTTTCATTTGTTTTTTGCTTCTTTATATAATCATAGACTGTTGTTAAGACCCCCCCCCCCCCCCAAAAAAATCTAAATCCTCCATTTTTCTCGAAAAGTTATCTTCCATGATAAACATATATCACCCAAGTATTGAAAAGTTCTGAATCCTCCTAGCAAATTCATTAATGTTAAGACAAAAAAAAAAAAAAAAAAGGTAGAGAAATGAATGTCCAAATTAATGTAGAACTAGAAAGCAAAAAAATATTTTGATGAATGACGCCCAAGCTATAACTTACCTTAACAAAAGACAAAATAAAACTTTCTAATGAGGAGCTTCATGTGCAGTGTAGCAGCGGGGACCGATAACCTGGGTTTCCATTTTCTGGAGAAGCTCATGGGTGGGGTTAACTGTTTAGACTGTTGTGGTCCTGTCATTCCTGTGCAGTTTTGTTTGGAAATATGGGGTGGGGTTTGGAGTGAAAAGGAACAGTGGAGTGTCTGTGTGGAGTTTTGTGAAAGGAAGGAAAGGAAAATTGTCAGATGTGGGCTGGTATGTATGTATGTATGTATGTATGTATGTATGTATGTATGTATGTATGTATGTATGCACTAAAGTCTTGGGAAGGCTATGTGGGTGGGTTAACATACCTATATATAATATTTTTAAAAAAATCTTGCTCCCCCAAGGTATACATAGGTCCGCCACTGATAAAGCTTAAGCAAAGTATTGTTCACAATCACATTGCAGCTAGATGCTATGTTCCACCCCAACAAATAAGCATGAATAATTTTGTTAAGTTTGAGGTTCTTCATATCAGCCAAGGTTTCAATAACTTAGAAGGGGTGTGGTGGTCTTCTTTGAAGTGCCATAGGGCATACCAGTTGAGAAGCGTGAGCGGGAGTCCTTTTGGGGAAATTCTTACATGGACTAGGTTTGCAGGGATAAATAGTTTTGAAGGGTTGTACCGTACAACTTGCATTGCATATAGTATAACCTTTCAAAACTGTTGGTCTACATAGACCAGGTCCATATTAGAATTTTCAGTTCTTTTGGACAGGCTTTGGCTGGACTAGAATATATTTCATCCAAAATAGATGTTCATAATTTTTTTTATTTTGTTTTAAAATAAATATACACGTCTATATTTCTAAACACTAATAACTAGTTAATTTTCATTTTTATCCTTATTTACTCTATATTATATTTTATATCAATTACACAACTTTCCAACAAAAAAAAAAAAAAAAATTCTTCTTACTTCTCTTGAATTTGCATCAAATATAGTGGGAAAAAAGAAATAATGCAGTAATAGTAGCATTTCCAGTTGGAAATAATGAAACAAAAATACAACTATCGTATATTTAATAGGAGTAGAATAAGAACATTATCTAACTTGTAATATTGGTTTTTAATGCTTTTAATTTGTATGCAAAGGGTTTTGTGGACATTTATTTTGAAACGAAATGAGTAAATAAGAGAAGATTTCTTCATTTTTTTTATTTGATTTTGAGACATTAGCCTATTTAAACCATAAAGTTTGGTGTTTGTAATGTTTGGACCTTATATTCCCTAATGATTTTTTCTATCATCATTGTCCCTAATTTTTAGTTTTGAGAGACCATGATGACTAATTTTTTACACAAAAAAATAAAATATTAGGGACCATAATGACAAAAAATTATTAAGAACCATAATGATAGAAAAAAAAAACATTAAGGACGAAAACATTACAAACCCTAAACTTTATAGACCAAGTATGCTAATTTCTCTTTGATTTTTCTTTAAAAGGTAGTTGGTTATTTGTTTGATTTTTCAAATTTATCCTTCGATAAATTGCGTTTGTGAAGCATGTGAATAATCTAAATGGCTTAGTGATGAAGGGCATCAAAATAAATATATATTTATTAGGAATATAATTAAAATATAAAAATAAAATTATTACAAATAAAATAGATAAAAATTAAAATAATTAATTGTCTTTGTCACAATTAAAACAAGATAAACTAAAAATTTTAGGACTTTAGAAACATTAAATTCAAACGAAGGAAATATTATATGCATAATGTATAATAAAAGTTTTTAAAGTTTTCAAAATAGCATATCATTTTTGGATCCGAGTACAGAACTTGTGCGGCAATTTGATGAACATTTTTAACAATTTCATAAACAGAGCACACGATCACATGAATATTGTATATGATTACATGAACATCAAAACGACGTCGTTTAGAATGATAAAAATGAAACGACGTCATTTGATAGGGGCTAAAATCATCACTATTTTCCTAATTATTAGAGGTTAATTTGAGATACTTTTGTTGCAATAACTAGGCATATTCCATCCTATTTGACATTTTGCTTGTAGAAAGTATTTTTGACAAATTTGTGCAAATTTAAGTTGATTGTGAGCAAAAAGGTGAATTTTCTAGCATGCACCTAGTGCTAACTTGCTAAGGGGACTAGGCACTGGGTCCAATATGCCCAAACAGTGAAAACAGAGCATGTTCACGGAGGAAAACAGAATACACCTGGCACCAGGTGGGTTGAAGGGACCTAGCGCCAGGCCCACTCTGAAGCAGGAAAATTCTGTACATGAATTTAAGAATTTTCCAATGATTTTGGTATTTTTTGAATCCTACTCAGCCAAGACTTCTCAAGCAACGAATTTAGCGTCAAAGAGGCCTATAAAAGCAAGAGAAAACACAAGAGAAGTATGGATAGAAGGTGAATTCAAAGAGTAAATTATAAAATCACTCATTGAAGGAGGAATTCACCAAATCAATTAGGGTTGTTTAAGAGAGTTTTCAAAGGAGAAGAAGGAGGCTTGTCTATGAGTGCTTTCTTTTACCTTTGTTTTCTTTTTCTTAAATAATTATGTATTTAATATTTTCATTGTAATTTAATGTTATTTTTGGGATTCATGGTTTATTAAGTAATTTAATCTTTTGGTCAATTGATTATTGTTCTTGGTATTTGATTACTTGTTTTGCTTAAGGAGTTGGTTGATTGATCTTTGTTATTAACTTGCTTGAAAATGGCTTAGTAATGACTTCAATGAATTAATTTCATATTTGTTATCTCTTAACTTGCTTGAAAATTGGTTAATTGTCTAGAACATAGATAATCAAAGGTTAGTTAATGATTGCTAGAATATGGATTCATTGATTAATTTCATATTTTAAATCACCTAGAATATAGGGGTTTATATGAGGATCGATTTTAATGCATCGTTTGCTTAAATTGGTTGAGATAGAATATGTTCAATAATTTAACTAGAAGATAGTGATTCCATGGATTGCAAATGAAGTGGGTCTATTTTAAATCATTTATGAGACCAAGATAATAATTAATTATAGTATTAGCTAGGTGCTTTATTTTCATGTTTTCAAAAGTTTTTGTCTAAATTGCATATTTTTACATTCTTGAGTTGTACATATTTCTTTAATTTTCTTTTTATTATTTTATCACTTTATTTGGGTCGGTTAAATAATGAATGAAAAATAATTAGTGTGTACTTGTTCCTTTGAGGATAGATACTCGTTAATTCCCTATACAATACTTGCAATGAGTATATTTGCTCGTATGTGTAATTTGAAATTAATGTTTTAATTAAAACCTGATTAAGGGATGCATTTTAGTTGGCTAGAGCTGACCTGGTGCTGGGCCCGAACTTTGGAACCTGCGATTTGAAAGTAAGCTGAAGGCAAAACTAGCCCGGCGCCAAGCCCAATCCATGGCCCCGATGCCAAGGCCGATCTGCTACACCCCTTATAACGGCCATTCTTGGCCATTTTTTTTTCTTTCAAAACACTCTCATTTCCCTCATTTTTTCTTCCCACCCATTGCCATGTTCTACTTTGAAACACCATTAGGTCACTTTCTAAACCTCCAAAACACCTTCCAAACATAAAATCTTCACTTTGTTTTTGAAGTTTTGGATTAAAACTAGGAAAAATCCAATCTTTTCTTCCAAAACCCATTTTTCAATCCTTCCATTTGGTGCATGATTTCTTCTATCTTTTTGCTTGGGATTATTGCCCATACACTGGAGATTATTGTGGTATGATTTTTCTACACTTTCTATGCTTCAATTTTTCCTATTGATTTTTGGGTATTTTTTTTTATGGATTTTTGGCAAAATTTCTTGTATATTTTCTATTGAATGGATTGAATGTCAATGTTACTTTCTTTGAGCCTTAGTTAGCATAGGGATATAATTAACAATGATATTTGATTGATACCATTCATTATTTACATATTTTTAGAAGCTATTAAGCATGCCTTCTTTAGGTATAATTTTGAGCTTACCTAGATATATGATAATTGTTCATGTCTAACTTAGCTTTGGGGTAATGAACTTTACATTATTCATTGGTGGCTATTGAGCATTGTGATTTGATCATGACTACTGATATTCTGTTTGGAATTGGACACTGGCCCTAGTATGTAATGGAAGTATTTTCTTTTCTTCATTCTTCCTTTTTATTTATTTTGGTCTTTTTGGCTTTTCTTTCCTTGTTATATTTGTGGCCATTGAGGACAATGTCCCGTTTAAGTGGGAGGGGGGGGAGGGGAGAATGTAGGTAGTGAAGATATTTTTCTTATCATTTTTGTGTGAAAATTTTTAAAATTTTTTGTGATTTTCATTGTTTAGCAAGGTTGTAATTTTTTCTTACTTAAATATGAATTTTTGTCATTCATGTCGTAGGTTTTTATGAAATTGATGTATTAGATAGGATATTATCAAGACTTGAGAATTTGAATTAATCTTGATTATGCATTGGTATTGGAGTATTATTTGACTCATCTAGTTTGAATATGGAAAATATGATGAATATGATAAAAGTTTATTGGCTAGCTCTTGTATTATGGGTTTAAACGTTGCTTAGCTTTGAGTTGTGATAAGGAATATGAGGAGATAAAAGATCTTTGAGAGGAAAAATTGTGAAAAATTCTTGTGAGTTAAAACATTGGAAAAATGAGTTGATTGTTATTTCTTCTTTAAAGATAAGAAAGTATTGTTTTTGCTTGATTGTGGGGGCCAATATGGATAGTCTCAAGAGAGGAAAAATGTTGAAAAAAATGATGAGTGATGACTAAAAGGGGGCCAATATAGTGTGTGAAGAGAATTCTATGCACTTGAGACTATAATTCCGTTAGTCATTGAAAAAATTGAGAGAAAAAAATTGGAGTACTTTTCTTACATCATGACTTGAGTAATGCAATTCTTGGATTTATAATGCTTGATTTGGTAAATAGTTTGACTTGTGTGATTCATGTTATCTATATTTTACTTGAAGGGTGAAATAATTTTCTTAGACTAAGGTATGAATATGCTTAATTTGACTTCAAGAGTTTTGTGAAAATGTTTCAAAGTTTGAATTGTTTTCAAATGGTTTGATGAATGGCAAGAGTTTTATCCAAAGTTTGAAGGGAAGTTATAATTCTTGTTATGTTTCAAATTTTTGAATGAGAAAAAAACCTTGTATTTTCTTAATGATTTTTCTTGGTTTAAGTGTTTTGCTCGAGGACAAGCAAAAGTTCAAGTGTGAGGGAATTGATAGGGCTAAAATCATAACTACTTTTCTAGTTATTTTATGTCAATTTGAGATACTTTTACTGCAATAACTAGGCATATTACTTCCTATTTGAAATTTTATTTGTACAAAGTATTTTTGATAAATTTGTGTAGATTTAAGTTAATTGTGAACAAAAAGGAGAATTTCCAGCATGCACCTGGTGCCAGGCCTGCTAAGGGAACCAGGCGCCAGGTCCAATTTGCCCAAATAGTGAAAATAGAGCACGTTCAAGGAGGAATATAGAATACACCTGGCACCAGGTGGGTCGAAGGGACTCGGCGCCAGGCCCAATCTAGAACAAGAAAATTTTGTGCACAAATTTAGAAATTTTTCAATGATTTTAGTATTTTTCGAATCCTACTCGGGCAAGACTTCTCAAGCAACGAATTTAGCATTAAAGAGGCCTATAAAAGTAAGAGAAAACATAAGAGAAAGTATAGATAGAAGGTGAATTCAACGAGTAAATTAGAAAATCACTCATTGAAGGAGAAATTCACCAAATCAAGGAGGGTTGTTCAAGAGAGTTTTCAAAAGAGAAGAAGGAGGCTTGTCTATGAGTGTTTTCTTTTACTTTTGTTTCATTTTTCTTAAACAATAATGTATTTAATATTTTCATTATAATTTGACATTGCCTTTGGTATTTATGGTTTATTAAGTAGTTTAGTCTTTTAATCAATTGATTGTTGTTCTTGGTATTTGATTGCTTGTTTTTATTACGGAGTTAGTTGCTTGATGTTTGTTATTAAGTTGCTTGAAAAGTGGGTTGGTAATAACTTTAATTAATTAATTTCATATTTGTTATCTCTTAACTTACTTGAAAAAGAGGTTAATTGTGTAGAATATAGGTAATCAAATATTAGTTGATGATTGCTAGAATATGGATTCATTGACTAATTTCATGTTTTAAATCACCTAGAATATAAGGGTTTATATGAGGATTGGTTTTAATGTATCTTTTAGGTAAATTGGTTGAGATAGAATATATTCACTAATTTAACTAGAAGATAGTGATTCTATGGATTGCAAATAAAGTGAGTCTATTTTAAATCCTTCATAAGACCAAGATAATAATTTATTTTTTTATTTTTATTTTTTATTATTTTATCAATTTATTTGAGCCAATTAAATGATGAATGAAAAGTGATTAGTGTATACTTGTTCTTTTAAGGATCGATACTCGTTAATTTCCTATACTATGCTTGCGATAAGTATACTTGCTCGTATGTATATTTTGTGATTAATATTTTAATTAAAACTTGACTAAGGGATGGATTTAAATTTGATGAGTTTTGTACATCCAAAATTTACACATCATCAGTCTACTAAAAGATTTTTTTAACGCGTGGCCATTTTTTTTTCTATTGGATTGTTGCTTTTTTAATTTGGGCCATCAAATTGCTACGCCCAAATCCATGATTTTTGAACCTTAGATTTAGTTACATGTGAGACGCCTAAAAAGTTTTAAAAAAATGCCCCTTTATTCGCTCCCAGCTAGTTGGCGAATCTCAAAAGTAAAGAGGTAACAAAAGATTGTATGCTTGGAACTGCCAAAATCTTGGTCATTGGCATTTGTTCGTTCAAAGGTTAAGGAGGAGGAAATTCTAAAGTGAATTTGCCCTTTTTGCACCCCATAGTTTAAAAATTATATTTAATATAATTTTTAATTTATATAGTAAATATTTTTTAGCAAATTCACGTAAAGTATACTTTTTTTTTCTTTTTTTTTTTGAAAAAATAAAAATATATTAAAAAATATCTTTAGCTTATCAATTTCCTATAGTTTTGTTAAACTTTCTATTAAAGTTATGTCAGTTTGACATATAATAATACAAAGAGTCTAACAAACACAACAAATAGATAACACAATTCGACTTAATGAACCTACATCTGTGGGTCCTCGACCAGTAAAAAGAATCCACTAAACATTAACAAAAGTTGTAATAGCAAAATTATCTCAGATCACCAAGTATTTCTAGTGGAATTTAATAGAACATGGCATCGTTTTCTGTCAAACTTACAGAAGGCCAATGTTAAACTCAACCTAGCATGATTGATCTCCCATCAATCATTGTTGTAGTAACTCTACCAGTCTTCGTTTGACTCGAACCTTTCCAACCCAAAAGGTAATAGATTAGAAGAATAGATTGATTTAAGTCTATCCAAGTGGATGAGGAAAAAGTTGATGCAAATTTACTTGAATGGCTGAAGTAACAGATTAATAGAAAAGTACTAACACCAACAGTAGTTGCATCAAAACACTCTTAGAATAGGATCAGGAAAACCATCATCACTTTTTTTAGCACATAAACTCTGCAAGCATGCTTGCTAAGAATTTTTCTTCACTTGCCTACCTATTCCTAAGTCGACTTTATTTATGCTTCACAGAGACACAAAATTTTACAAGGATTAGGAAACTACTGAAATCTTCATTACTCAATATGTTTCTATAGACGCTCATAGTTTCCTTCTTGAAGTTAATCTTGGCAGAATAAGTTCTCCTTCTTAATTTGTCTTCAAGATTCTCCAATTAATTCATTCACAACTATTCGCAAGATCTTGAACAAATAATTTGTCAATATCTTCTGCATATATCCTTTCCTAAAATAAGTTCATACTGCATTAAATTATGCCAATAAAGTTGTCTCCTAAAAGAGCTCAACATATACAGTATGTCAAAGAGACATATTGATGTTTTAGAAATATAAGTAATAATAATCTCCCCTTTTGGCACTGTTTGATGCAAAAATCACCTACTGTAACCCTGTAACACAACATCTAATGTGCAACATAACGTTGCCTGTGCTGCAATTCAAATAATATTCAGAATAGTAAAGAACCAAAATTCACGGCAACCTACTTACTATTATAGTACCCAGAGTATCAATAAAAAGTAGCAAAGTATTTCAATTCTTAAATTGATAACCAAAAGCAACTAGCAGCAAAGAATAACCAACAGCAATAGTAATAACCAACAATAAGAAAACCAACAGCAACAACAATGACTAATAGTAACAAAAGCAACAAACTCTCCCCTTTTTTTGAAACAAACAAGGCCAACTACCATCAGTCTATAGATTCCTCTTGAGTTCTAGTCAGCACATTGGAAAGAGTCAGTTGAGCAACCTGGACCTGCTTAACTTCTTTTTGTAATGTAGCAACCTGAGTAGTGAGATTATATGTTGAGGCTTGTAACTGACTAAGCTGTGATGATAAACAAGACGAGATGGAGGAACTCCAAGGAACCAATTTTGAACTGGATGTAGTAGCAGCAGACTTTATATCTATTGACTTTATTGAGGCTTAACCTTCAATTATGGTAGACTTTTTGATAGGTGTCTTTGATGGAGCAAAAGAACTAGGCATAGATAACTTCTTTAAGGGTTGATGAAGAACTTTTAATTCTCTAATAATCTTGTTAGTAGAGAGTTGTATGTGATTAGGGAAAGCATAGAGATACTCTGTCAGTTGACATTGGTATGGTAGCAGCAAAGTGCTTGCAGAAGAAAGATCAGTATAACGAACAGTCTGTGAAAAATCAGTTCCCTAATATTGAACTTCATTCCTCGTCCTATCTTGTAGAGTAAAACAGTCCGTTCCTTTAACATAATAGAAACATTATTAGTGGGCAACCAATTGTAGTAAGAGATTTTATAAAGTGAAAAATAGAACCTTGTTAGTTGTGAGGACTTCAAGTAGTGACAAGCTAATAATCAATCTTGCCTCATGTAAAAATTTTGCATACATCTACTAAGTCAACCTCTTCTCCTAAGACTTTAACATCATGTGAGTAAGAAGCTCAAATATGTCAGATATAAACTTAGGGGTAAAGGTTATGAGTGATCCCCACACAAATATATACTGATGAAACGACCCCTTACTGCTTGTGATTGACATCTTCAAATTTGCCTAAAACTCTCTTACAAGAGTATCATTATATTTAGATATGTAATCCATAGTTGCCAACAGCCCCGCATCCAATAGAGCTTCTCTTAGGCCAAGGTAATTGAATTTTAACAGATCAACCTTTCTTTCCTCTAACACATTTTTGGGCAAAATAACTTGGAATTGTGCCTGGATGTTATCATCACATAATAGGTGCACTTTTGCATAAGCCTGTTGTGTTTTTGCTTTCTCGATAGGCTTAATATCCTCATTTTGTTTGCTTATCTGTCTTATTTTCCTTTTATTCACTGTTGTTTATATTCTAACAATCTCAACCTCAACATCTTTAGCAGCCTTAATATCCTTAGTGGCCTTAGACACATCTTCCATAAGGAATTCCTTTTGTTTTCCCTTGTTTCTAGATTCTTCAACCAGACTCTATATCTCAGAACTCTTTATAGTTTCAGACTTGGCTTTCTTTGGTTTCAATTTCCCTTTAGAAAGATTTTTAATAGACTATGGTACAGATATACCTGTATCATCATAATCAGCCTAATCATGTCCTAAGGTAGCAAACAACTTTTGTTGCCTTTCTAGTATATTCTACATAGCAGACAAAATTTAAGGGCATGAATTAACATGAGATCAGTAGAATTAACATGATCTAATGAAGCCCCTGGTGGCTTTGAATACTCCCCTTTAAATGCGTCTTTGTTTGCATGATTTAATTTCAAGCACTCAAAACACCCTTGTCAGCATTAATTTCTTTAAACATTTGAACAAGGGAAGGGTCCACTACAAAAGGTTGTGCATCACTAGACCCTACACTTTTCCCTTTTTCATATTGAATAGCTAAGATTTCTAGGCCTAAAACTTATACCCTACTTGCACTTCATCATTATTTTTGTAAATATAGTACTTGATAAAATTATAAATATCCCCAAATGACATGATAATCTCGCAAAAAGTATTATAAAAAAAATACAAGAGTAAAAAAATTAGATTTAGAGAAGAAACCCCAACGCTTAAATCTATTGGATATGTAACCTTCTTTGTGAAACATCCTCCTTAGATAATGAAGGTTCCACAAAATCATCAATGGCCAGAGCATGGTGCAATTTCTTTTGTGGTTTCTCAGCCATGATTATGATTGTGTTCGTCTAAGAATGGCTTGCTACGGCTGTAGGGACAAGGAAGTTTTTGTAATGAATTGAGAACTAGATGCAACTTCTGTTGAAAAGTTTTAACCCTTTTGAGTTTTTGCAACTCTTGGTCTTATCACCATCTTAAATTTAGCTGGGTGTTTTTGAAAGAGCCTCGATCTTCTATAACACCTAACCGGTGCAAGTGCATTCCCTAATACATTTGCAGAGTTGTAGTCATGTCATAATTATTGCATACTTATAGCATATATTTGAGCGTATCCTGAACAGTCCTAATTTTTTATTTTTTTGATTTTAACAAAACACATAAAAGTAAGCAACAAGAAATACTATATACAAAGTTTGACACATAACCATAAGTGTCAAAGTAAGTAAATTCCCAGTGCTTTCTATAATTCTTCAAATCGTGTAGCATCAAGCGGTTTTGCGAAAATATCAGCTAGCTATTTCTGAGTAGACACATTTAATTTTCACAAGTTGTTGTTGAAGGCATGAAAAAAGGAAAACACAAGGCACGTAGCGGAAGCAAAAACAAAGAAAAATTGGAAAACTCAAGAACAGGGAACTCCGAATAGAGCTGGCACCAGCTCTGGCAGCCCTAGTCGGCCCCGGTCATGCTCTGCACGGATTCTGAGATTTAAAAAAATACCTATTTTCCTCGTTCTAAGAATTGGCTGGACCGGAATGTGCACAACCGAGGTAGGTGTGCTGGTGGAAACCTCTGGTGTGATTCCTGCAAGTCTCCTACTACGTCTTTGCGTATAGGTGAATGCCAAACTCTCGACCTTCCAATATATAGCCTACCTAATTCCGTTTGGTGAACAACTTACAAGGTTAGGGAACTTTCATGGAGAGAGAGAGAGAGAGAGAGAGAGAGAGAGAGAGAGAGAGAGAGAGAGAGAGAGAGAGAGAGAGAGAGACGTCTAGCTGTTTTTCAAACACAGAGAAGAGGCCGTTAAAAACAACGTTATATCCAATCTTCCTGTTTAATCTAAATAAAAACCCTAGGTTAAACTGAACTGGGCCATTGGACTCTTAGTTTAACCTTTTGGGCTTAATTAATTATTCTAATTAGAACCAAATAAATGGCCCAATTAATAATTTATTTTCCAGCCCAACTAAACTAGTCCAATTAACAGGCCTATATTAGTTTAGTCCCAGATTAATCTTTAATTATTCAAACTGGGCTAGAGCCCTGAATAATTAATTAACCCATCGAACTAATTTAATTAATTCTCTTTCTCTCTATGGACCTTTATTTTATTCTAACTCAAAAATCAAATAGGCTACTTAAATAAAATAATTTTCATTTAATTTAAGATCAGTTCCTTAGTCTGAATTTAATTAGAACTCACAGTCTATACTGGGAACCAAAAGACATACCGCCTTGGCTACTAAAATGACCAAAATACTCTTGCCATATAAATAGCTATATTTTGCATTTTAAATATTTTCTATTATCACGATAAGAAAATATTGACCACAAGCGCAATGCTGCGTTAGCAAAGTCTCCAATCTATAGGTGTAATGACTAAAATACCCCTCTGTAACACCTCTTTAAATGACATCTACCATCCTTAGGCCTCTGGTCCAATGATCCTCGTCTTCCTGCATTGTTTCCACTTTTCAAGGGAACTACCCTAAAGCAAACATCCAAGTCATGCTTCCCAAGGCCTTGGATATTTAGATCATTCTGACAACCACAAGGGGCGATATAGTATAGAAACTATCTTGTACAAGTCTGTCTTAACTAACTAGTCACATATACCTAACATGTAAGTCTATTGGCCCTACTATAAAACGTCAACCATAGCATATCAAAGTATATGCTTCCAGCTTCATCAGACCACCAATTCATATTTAAGTCGTAGAGTACTAGTCCACGCTGTAGCGGTTGTAGTCTAGGTTTTTACCATATAGTACTTTAAGAAACCACTACTACATATCCTATTCTACGTATTCGAAATACCCTTATGTCATGAAGTGAGTGGGCTACTCACTGGCTAAAGGTAAGCCATTTCCCATTTAGAATTCACAACATAATAGCCTAGACATGATGAGATTCTCATTCTCATCAATTGGTTAAGAACGAATGTTTATGTGTTAAGTAACCCGTGATCCATACCTTATTGTGAAAAACCTCAATTCACATGGACCACTTACTTAAACATAATGGTCTTTTCCAAATGTAATTGTGCAAAAATAAAAATGTAAATTCATAAACAATTTTTGAAAATAAATTCTTTTATTAAAACATTCGATATTTACATCAGAAACCTAGTCTAAGAGGGCATATCTCCCAACAATCTCCCACTTGCACTCTAAGACTAAGTAAGTCCGTAGGTGCCCACCTTTATGGCGTCTAAGTGCCTCTTGAAGACTCTCTCAGCCAAAGGCTTGGTGAATGGATGATGTGTTTGAACTTGGGTATAAAAGTCATACAACAACTAAGCACATTCCCAATTAAGTTTAAATTAAAACATTCAACCCAAATCACACATATGAGCAAGCATACTCATCATTAACCGAGCATATGGTTCAAACGAGTATCGATCCTCATGGAACAAAGAGACATTAATCACCTTTTTTTCAATGTTTAACCGACTCAATAAAGTTAAAACGAAATAAGAAGGAAAATAAAAGAAAGCAAAAGAATATATACAAGTCAAGGATGGAGAATTATGCACCTTAAACCATTATTAAGACAAACATGACATTAAAGAACTTAACCATTCTCATAACTAATTATTCACTTGGCATCATGAAGGACTAAAGTAGACTCACTTCTTTCCCAATCCATGAACCCCTATCTTCAAGGTAACTTAGCATCACATACACTGTCTCAACCAGTCTTACCCAAAAGATGCATTAACCATAATCCTTAATTCAAGTTCCATTCTCAGGTAAATTTAAAATATGAAATTAACCAATGAATCCATACTCTGGCAGACATCAATTAACCTTTAATTACTCTATTCTTATCAATTAACCCCATTCCTAGGCAAGTTAAAAGACAACAAATATGAAATCAATAAATTGAAACCATCAACCCTATTCTCAAGCAAGTTAATGGAAAACAATCAATTAATCTCGTAATCAACCCAAGTAATTAAATACCAAGAGTAACAATCAATTAATCAAAAGATCAAATACCTCTAAAAATCATGAATATCTAAAATAATGTGAAATTATAATAAAACAATTAACACATCATTGTTCAAGAAAAGGAAAACAAAGTAAAAGAAAGCACTCATAGACAAGCTTCCTTCTTCTTCCTTTGAAGACCTTCTTGTACAATCTTCATTGACTTGAAGAATTCCTCCTTAGATTGAGTGATTTTCTATGATGATCAATGAATTCTCTCATTTTTTCCTTGTGTTTTTCATCTATTTATAGGCTTAGGAAGTGCCTAAGCTCATAGGTACAGTGTTCTTGGCTGAGTAGAAGTTAGAAGATACTAAAACTCCACAGATTACCAAAAACCGCGTAGAATCACATCACCGCCTTAGGTTCAGGGCACAACTGGTGCCGCCTTAGCTCTCAGAGCCGGCGCTGGTTGTGTTTTGCTTCTCTACTCGTTTGCCGATTTTTCTCCGAATTTCACATGATGAAGACCAGAATGCAGCCGGCGCCGCCTTGACTCTTGGAGCTGGCACCGATTTGATTCTGTTTTGCTTTGTTTCACCAATTTTTCTGTCACCTTGAAGTTCATGCAACCAGTGCATGGCCGGCGTCGGTTCTAGGGCCCTAGCCAGTGCTACCTCTCCTTTATTTTGCGACGTTTTTGTTTCGTTTTATCCTAAAAATTTGCAATAATGAACAAAATACCTTTCCAATGGTAAAATCTCAAATATGAAGGAATATAACTAGTTATTGAACAAAATATATCACAAAAAATCTCAAATAACTAGGAAAAATATGACTAATTTAGCCCCTATAAGTTCCCCCACATTGAGCTCTTTACTTGTCCTTAAGAAAAGTATCAAGAACAAGTAGGAAAACACAAGGTTTCACAAGTTACTCAATCAATTTCAAAACAATATCTTCAATGCTTTCTTCATTCAAGAAGATAAAACACATGCTACTACATCTTTCACAATAAATGCAAGACTTGTGTTAGTGATAAATGACTTAGTAGAACCATCCCAATACTTTACAATATCCTCAAACCATTGGAAAGAATTTAGTTCAAAAAGAATATGCATTCCATAGGCTTACATTTCATACACTCTCTCCATTAATCCGAGACATATCATGATTCTACTTAGATCAAGTAGGACTTTTAAGCTTGTAATGTAAGGCTAAAGGCTTGTAATGTAGCTTATCAAATGAAGGATATAGGAAAATCAAAAGTTAAAGAAAAACTGAGAGTTAGCAAAAAAAAAAAAAAAAATAGTAAACAAAATGAATCAATAATTTCCAACTCTCCTTGCTGTCCTATTCCAAAAATTAATCAAATCATAACCTTATTCAGTAATTCCTGTGCACTTCAAGCAAATCCTGCATTTTTTCTCTTTTTCTCAACTCTTCTTAATTTCTTTCACAAGATCACTCAATTTTTCCAGTAATGGTGTCAAGTACTTTAATATAAACTTTAACTTTTACAGCTTAATCACCATTCCTTTTGTGATTTTTTCTTTTCTTCTTCTTTCACTTGTCTTTTCCTTCACTACTGCTGTTTTTTTTTTCGCAATTTCTTTCTTTCAATTCTTCCTAGCAGCTTTTTGTTTTCTTTTTTTTTTTCAATCCCTCTATTCTTTTTCTTCTTTTTCTTTGCTTTCTTTCCTCTTTCCAGCTTAACTCAGTATTGATCCATGACTGAAAGTAACAAGTCATGATCTTTATCACAACATTCTTTCTCAACATTCTCATACATATACATTCATCCATTAAGAGCATAAAGATTTGAAAAATTATTCAAACTCTCAACAACAAGCAATGGACAAAATATCGTGACGAGTTTTCAAAAAAGAAATCAATAATTTAGGCTCAAAATAGGCACTAAGGATGTTATGAAAATAGGTAGGCTTGAAAATCTTAAACTATCCAAAGAAGGCCTATTACCGTCATCCCTAAGTTAAATCATGATTGTCTTTCTTATTTCGCCTTTAGAGATATTCAAGTAAGTTCTAGAATGCTCCATGAATTTTATTAAAAAAATAGGTTTAAGAATAATTCAAAACATTAGATCAAGAACTACTTCATCCAAGTGTGTGCAAAAAAGTCATGCATAAGCCATAAATGATCTAGAACATATGCTTTATAATCCATAATAAAGACATGCATTAAAAATACAGCTTGAAATCTCAAAAAAAGTCAGAAAATTTTTGCATTAAAAATACAGCTTGAAATCTCAAAGAAAGTCAGAAAAATTTTGAAAATTTTTCGCTTAAAATTTGCTCCCAAGAAGGCTAAAGGATATGTATAGAAGACTTGTCAATCAAATCACTCCCTCACACTTAAACTGGATATTGTCCTCAATGACAAAATAAGTATAACAAAGAATTAACCATACCATGGGACGAAAAATATAAAGGAGAAGAGATAAGAACAACAAACTTTCATTCATTGTGCATTGTGCTGTACAAGAGCTGAATGCTTTGAAGAATGAGGCAGTGACAAAGTACCTAAAAGGAAAAATACAAAAGAGCACACCAAAGCATAAAAACTATAAAAGAAAAATAAATCAACAATAAAAGAAAGAAAATAGTACAATACAAAGGAACGCAAAATTAACTAGAAAAAAAACTTTAAAAGAGAAAGGAAAAACAAGAGTGATCGAGAAAATGTAGATAAGCATTAGCAGTCCTCCTCGTCATTATTATCCTCCTCATCATCAGCTGGTGTAGAAGCTCCTTCACCACCATGTGGCCCATAAGACTGCCACCTCAATTCAGCCAACTACTACTCCATAGTAGCTTGCCATCTTGCCATGTCATCCATAGTACCCTGCAAGCGTAAGAGTACTGCCATTTGTTGATCGAGTCGCCCTAGCACGGTAGTCTTAGAGTTAGGCAAAGTTAGTAAGTTAGGTTATAAGGGTGTATAAGAATACATGAAATACACAAGATAGCACCTTTTTGCAAAAAGACAATTATACATAATTTACATATTTACATATTTACAAATCTACATATTCACATGGTTAAATCAACAAAATCTAAGCTTTCATGCTATTGTTCCCCAGCAACGGCGCCAAAAACTTGATGTGTCCGGACTTGGGTATAAAAATCATACAACAACTAAGCACATTCCCAATTAAGTTTAAATTAAAACATTCAACCCAAATCACACATATGAGCAAGCATACTCATCATTAATCGAGCATAGGGTTCAAACGAGTATCGATCCTCATGGAACAAAGAGACATTAATCACCTTTCTTTCATTGTTTAACCCACTCAATAAAGTTAAAACGAAATAAGAAGGAAAATAAAAGAAAGCAAAAGAATATATACATGTCAAGGATGGAGAATTATGCAACTTAAACCATTATTTAGACAAACATGACCTTAAAGAACTTAACCATTCTCATAACTAATTATTCCCTTGGCATCATGAAGGACTAAAGTAGACTCACTTCTTTCCCAATCCATGAACCCCTATCTTCAAGGTAACTTGGCATCACATACTCTGTCTCAACCAGTCTTACCCAAAAGATGCATTAACCATAATCCTTAATTCAAGTTCTATTCTCAGGCAAACTTAAAATATGAAATTAACCAATGAATCCATACCCTGGTAGACATCAATTAACCTTTAATTACTCTATTCTTAGCAATTAACCCCATTCCTAGGCAAGTTAAAAGACAACAAATATGAAATCAATAAATTGACACCATCAACCCTATTCTCAAGCAAGTTAATGGAAAACAATCAATTAATCTCGTAATCAACCCAAGTAATTAAATACCAAGAGTAACAATCAATTAATCAAAAGATCAAATACCTCTAAAAATCATGAATATCTAAAACAATGCGAAATTACAATAAAACAATTAACACATCATTGTTTAAGAAAAAGAAAACAAAGTAAAAGAAAGCACTCATAGACAAGCATCATTCTTCTTCCTTTGAAAACCTTCCTATACAATCCTCCTTGAATTGAAGAATTCCTCTTTAGATTGAGTGATTTTCTATTATGATCAATGAATTCTCTCCATTTTTCCTTGTGCTTTTCATCTATTTATAGGCTTAGGAAGTGCCTAAGCTCGTAGGTACAGTGTTCTTGGCTAAGTAGAAGTTGGAAGACACTAAAACTCCATAGATTACCAAAAACCATGTAGAAAAATCACATCACCGACTTAGGTTTAGGGCACAGCCGGCGCTGGTTGTGTTCTGCTTCTCTACTCGTTCGCCAATTTTTTTCCGAACTTTACACGATGAAGACCATAATGCAGCCAGTGCCGCCTTAACTCTTGGAGCTGGCACCGATTTGACTCTGTTTTACTCTGTATCACCAGTTTTTCCATCGCCTTGAAGTTCATGCAATCAGTGCATGGCCGGCGCCGGTTCTAGGGCCTTAGCCGGCGCTCCCTCTCATCTGTTTTACGACGTTTTTGCTTTATTTTACCTCAAAAATCTGCAATAATGAACAAAATACCTTTTCAAAGGTAAAATCTCAAATATGAAGGAATATGACTAGTTATTGAACAAAATATATCACAAAAGAACCTCAAATAACTTGGAAAAATATGACTAATTTAGCCCCTATCAATGGATCAGCTAGATTATTCTCGGAGGCAATCTGTTCCACCATGACTTTCCGTATCTGGATGAAATCCCGGATTATGTGGTACTTCTTCTCGATGTACTTCCCCTTCTTGTGGTTCCTGGATTTTTTTGATTGTGATATTGCTCCAGTGTTATTGCAATACATCACAATCGATCGGTCCATGTGTGGCACGACTCCAAGTTCTAAAAGGAAATTCTGGAGCCAAGCTGCTTCCTTGGATACCTCTGAAGCTGCCACATACTTAGCTGCCGTGGTTGAGTCAGCAATGCAAGATTACTTAATTTTTGTCCATAAAATAGCTCATCCAGACAAGGTGAAGATATATCTACTAGTGGATTTTCTCTCATCCTTATCTGCTTGGAAGTCTAAGTCTATATATCTTGTAGGAACCAAGTCATTAACCCTGTAAACTAGCATACAATCTCTTGTTCCCTTGAGGTACTTGAGAATATACTTTACAGCTTGCCAATGAACCTCCCCAGGGTTTGACTGATATCTGCTAAACAAGCCTACAACAAAGCAGATATCTGGCTTAGTACATAGCATGGCACACATGAGACTTCCCACAATCGAAGCATAGGGAATTCTACTCATTATGTCCTTTCTTCTTGAGACCTAGGACAGTCCCTTAAAAAAAATGACAACCCATGTCTGCAAGGAATTAGAGCTTTCTTGCATGAGTCCATGCTATACCTAGCCAGCATCTTATCAATGTATGCCACTTGGGATGATCCTAACATTCTCTGCTTCCTATTTCTAAGAAGTCTAATTCCGAGAATATAGCTGGCTTCTCCTAAGTCCTTCATACTAAATTGACTAGACAGCCAAACCTTTGTAGATGATAATAACCTTACATCATTTCCAATGAGTAGAATATCATCCACATACAAGACTAGAAAAACCACATTAATGCCTTCAAGTTTCCTGTACATGCATGGTTCATCCTCGTGTTGAATAAAACCATAAGACTTTACAGTCTCATCAAAACAAATGTTCCATGCCCTTGATGCCTGCTTAAGTCCATAAATGGACTTCTTAAGCTTGCAAATCATATACTCTTGGCCTTTAGCAATAAAACCTTTCGGTTGGGACATATAGATGTCTTCACTAAGATGGCCATTTAAAAATGCCGTCTTGACATCTATTTGCCATATCTCGTAATCATAATGACATACAATGACAAAGAGGATACGGATGGACTTAAGCATGGCTACTGGGGAAAAGAATTTCCACATAATCGATACCCTCTTTCTGAGTATACCCTTTCGCCACAAGCCTAGCTTTGAAGGTTTCCACCTTCCCATCTATTCCTCTCTTTCTCTTGTATAGCTACTTACACCCTTTGGGTTTTATCCCTTCAGGTGAAGCTATAAGATCCCAAACCTGATTGAGATACATAGACTTAATCAAGGCTTTCATTGCTTCATGCCATAGATTTGCATCGGCATCAGCATCAGCAATAGCCTCCTCGTATCTAGTGGGGTCTTGTTCTTGATGGTCAGAGACCAGCTCAAAAGCTTCTCCAATCCACCTTTCTAGAACCCTAGACACTCTCCCACTATGACGAGGCTCCATTTGTACAGGCTCTTAAGGCTGTGCCTCTTCTTATTCCACAATTGAGTCAGAAGAAGTTGCTTCCGAAGATAACTTCTCCTCTAGTTCCAACCTAGTTAAATCTTTCGTGGAAGTACTCTGACAATCCTCTAGGTATCTAACATTGGTACTAACTAGTACCTTCTGCTCCTTAGGATGATAAAAGTAACCACTCTTTGTCCCTTTTGGATACCTAACAAAACAGCATAATTCTGATCTTGGTTCCAACTTGTCTCCCTTGATGAGTACATAAGCTGGACAACCCCATATCTTGAGATGATTTAGACTTGGCTTACGCCCAGTCCACATCTCATAGGGAGTCCTAGGTACTGACTTGGAAGGCACCAAGTTCAGAATAGATGCTGCTGTTTCCAGAGTATATCCCCAAAATGACACTGGAAGTGTAGCATGAGACATCATGCTTCAGACTATTTCTATTAATTTCCTATTTCTTCTCTCAGCTACTCCATTTTCCTTGGGTTTCCCTGGTGCAGAGAGGTGGGATACTATCCCATGATGTATCATGTAGTCCTTAAATTCACCAAGGAGGTACTCTCCACCATGATCCAATCGTAAGGTCTTGATCAATTTACCTATCCAACGCTCCACTTCAGCCTTAAACTCTTTGAACATGTCAAAAGAGTTAGACTTGTGTCTCATCAGGTAAACGTAACTAAACCTTGTATAATCATCCGTGAAAGTGATGAAGTACTCAAAATCTCCTCTAGCTGGTATAGACAAGGGACCACACACATCAATGTGAACAAGACTCAATACTTCCTTGGATCTATCTGCCTTAGGGGTAAATGACCTTTTGGTCATCTTTCCCATCAGGCAAGACTCACACTGATGTCAATTTTCCAATCTCAATAAGCCCAATGGCCCATCATGGATCAACCTCTGAATCTTAGTTGAGTTGGTATGACCTAGGGCCGTGGGGAACATGCCTTGGATATTTGCTTTAGGATAGCTCTCTTGGAAAGCAAAAATATTCCAAGAAGTCGTGGATCATTAGACTAGAAGCCTAAGGATGGTAGATATCTTTTAGAAAGGTATGAGTACACATTTTTCTCTCTAAATGCAGAATTGCAGAAAACTATCAACGAGGGGTCAGGTTGCACTGGAACCTCTTGTGTTGGAAGGAGAGAAGGAGGCATCAGCTATTCAACTGGAACTCCCGCCAATCTTTTACTCTTACGCATTAAGCATCTCCAAACTTCTGCTCTTTGTCTTGCGGAGTATGACTCTACCTTACTCTAGGTTTTTGCTTGGTGAGAGATCTTTTCTTGGATAAAATCACTCTACCAGAGGGAAGGAAGAGAAAGAACGTGGAAGAGAAAACCAGAGGAGGCAGCACACTCTTAAAAATTAATAACCCAATGCTTGGCTTTCTTTCCCTACATACTTCGACTAGCCTTAGGGCTTCCAAAGCCTTAATGGCCGAAATCACCAAGCCCAATTAGGCTAGGTGTTGTGCTAAAAAAAAAAATAGTACAAAACTAGCTCAATCCTCTTAATTAATTAATTATCTTTTATGGGCCTCATTCAATACCCAAGACTAATTAATTAATTCTAATTAGATTCTTAATATATGTCAACATATATCAGCACAATTAATTAATTTACTCCAGCCTAATTTTCTTAATTATTTAATTATCTTTTCTGGGTCTTATTAAAATCAAAGACTAATTAATTAATTCTAATTGGACTATTAGAATAAATTTTATTTTTCTTCCAAATAATTGTCCATTAAGCCCGGATTGTGTCTAAATAACACTAAGGTAATTTGAGCTACTTCGGGAACCAAGAGATATATTATTTATGGTTACTAAAATGACCAAAATGCCTTTACTATTAAATTTATGCATTTTATCATTTTAAATATCTCCATTTATCACTATATAGAAATATTGGCCTCAAGAATAATATTACTAAAGCAACATATCCGACCTACAGGTGAAATGACAAAAATTCCCCTCTATGTAACACCAATCAATAAGACAGGATGAATGTACTAATGCTCATATCAAAGACATCTACCATCTTTAGACCTCTAGTCCAATAATCCATGACTCGCTAGAATGTACTTACTGTTGGATTGTATGCCCTCTTAGACTAGGTTTCTGATGTAAAATTGAATTGTTTAATAAAAGAATTTATTTTCAGAAATTGTTTGTGAATTTACTTTTTGTTTGTGCACGATTTTCGTTTGGAACAGACCCATTGAGTTTAAATAAGCGATCCATGTGAATGGTGGTCTTTCATAGTAAGGTATGGATCACGGGTTATTTAACACATAAACATTTGTTCTTAATCTATTGATGAGACTGGGAACCTCATCATGTTTAGGTTATTATGTTATGAATTCCAAATGGGGAATGGCTTACCTTTAGCCAGTGGGTAGTCCACTCACTTCATGACATAAGTGTATTTCGAATACGTAGAACAGGACCTGTAGTAGTGGTTTCTCAAAGTACTATATGGTAGAAACCTAGACTACTACCGCTACAGCGTGGACCAGTACTCTACGACTTGAGTATGAGTTGGTGGTCTAGCGAAGCTGGAAGCATATACTTTGATTTGGTGTAGTTGAGGTTCTATCATAGGGCCAATATACTTGCATGTTGGGTATGTGTGACTAGTTAGTTAAGACAGACTTATACAAGATAGTTTCTGCACTATATCGCCCATTGTGGTTGTCCGAATGGTCTAAATTATCCAGGGCCCTGGAAAACATGACTTGGATGTTTGCTTTAGGGTAGCTCCCTTGGAAAGCGGAAACACTCCAGGAAGTCGTGGATCATTGGACTAGAAGCCTAAGGATGGTAGATGTCATTTAGAGGGGTGTTAGTACACTTCTTCCTCTCTAAATGTACGGCGATGTGTAGAGGAGTATTTTAGTCATTTCACCTGTAGGTCGGAGACTTTGCTAACACAGCATTGTCCTTGGGGTCAATATTTCCTTATGGTGATATTAGAAAATATTTAAAATGCAAAATACAGCTATTTATATAGCAGGGGTATTTTGGTCAATTTAGCAACCAAGGCGATGTGTCTTTTTGGTCCTCGGGATAGCCCGTAAGTCCTAACTATTTTTGGGATGAGGAATTGGTCTCAGTTGAAAAGGATTTTATTTTATTTTGTTTTATTTTATTTTATTCAGGAAGTCTAATTTATTATTGGACTGGAAGAAAATAAATAAATAAATAAATAAATAAAATAGGAGTTGAGAGAAATTAATTATCTAGTTTATTTGGTTAATTAATTATTCAGGGCCTAGGTCCAGTATGAATAATTAAGAAATTAACCTGGGTTTAAACTAGGGGAAATAATTAATGTTTAATTATTTATTGGGTTATTTATGTAGGCCCAAGAAATAAATAATTAAAGATTAATTATTATGGTTCATTTGGGCTCATTAATTATTTATTGTGTTACTTATGTAAGCCCAGAAAATAAATAATTAATATTTATTATTTTGAGCCTTTTGGGTCCAAGAAAAATAATAAATATTTATCTGGCCCAATGGCTTGGACCTTAGGGTTTTTCCAGATACGGTTAAGAGGAGTTTAAGGTTAGGCCAAACTGTTTCTCAGGATAACGTCCGGATATTTTGAAATCCCGGGGATATGTTTATCAGAGATTGAGAGACCTAATTTTGGCTAAATATAAACAACTCTTTGAAAGAAAAAAAAACCCTAATTTTTCCCTTCCCAATCAAAGACTCACGTGAGTCTCTCTCTCTCTCACAAAACTCTCTCATTCTTCTTGTTTTCTCTTGTTCTTTGCTAATCGATAGCGAACGAACCAAGGAGAATTGAGACCCTTCCTCTTCACCATAGTGTTCACCGACTAGAGGATAGGCTGAGGAATATCCCGAGAGCTAGAGAGCTAAGCGTTAATGCAAACAAGACGAAGTCGAAGGCTAGCAGGTGTTCAACCGGAAGCTCCTTCAACTGTGCAAAGCGAGGCGATTCCAGTCGTTCAATCCGCTCTTACTCAACCTAGAAGGGTTAAGGAGCGCAAATGTATGATCTTCACGCTTCCGCATGGCCTTTATGGCTCACGTTTAATTTTTTTTATCTCTGTTTTTTTCCCGTCCATGGCTTCCCGTTACCGTTTTGTCCATCAAAGTGGTATCAGAGCCTTTGGTTTTGATCGATATAGGGAGCATGGTAGTTAATAAAATGGAGAAGATGATTATACCTGTGATCCTTCGCTGTTTTGGTATGGGATAGGCTTGATGTAAGCTTCACAGTGGAAGCATAGGACCCTCTGTAAATTTTTTTGGCTTTGATGTTTTAATCGTGTAAACCCAATTTTAATGGGTATAGGCGGTTGTGGTTATGTTTTGGATGAGTTTTTATAAGCAAAAATGTCCAAAGAAGCCAAAGAAGACAGAAAAAATCGAAGAAAAAAAATTTTCTATGAAAAATTCGCGCGGGTGGAAAAACGGAGAAGAAGAAAACTGTTCATAAGCCGCCGGCTGGAGCCGAGCCGCCGAGCCGAGCCGCTTCTGTTCTGTGAGTGGAGCCGTGCTGCTGGAGCCGCTAAGCCGAGCCAATTGCGTTTGATTTTAGCCGATTAAATTGCAGAATTGAAATTCAATTGGCGCGCGGGTATTCGGGCTGAAGCGCGGGTCGGCAGCAGAGGAGAACTGGGCGCGGGTCGCGGGCGCGGGCGAAGTCCACGGGTTGTGGTTGGCGTGCGATCTGGTGCGGCGACCGCTGGCCATTCTGGCGCGGATCCTGTGCGGCCGGTGCAGTGGACCGCCAGCCATTTTTTTGGCAATTTTTTTAATTTTTTTTTCTTTTTCGTTTTGGGGTCCCATACCAGGCGAAGTTAATATTTTTGCAATATTTATATTCTTGGAATATATTTGCATGAAAAATATTAGTAAGGGATTTTAGGATTAAACAAGATCATTAATTAATTAATTAATGTGTTTAATTCTATTATTTGGGCACTTAGGTTTAAAAAATAGAAAAGCATGAAAACGTTTATTGTTTTCTAGCATGCTATTTTTTTATGTACCTATGTGTGCTTTTCCTCAAAGACCAAAGTCTTTGGGAACCTTTTGTTTTGGCAAGGAAAAATATTTTTCTTTAAAAACTAAATGGTTATTTTAATTGGTACAAAAATTAATCCTTGAATATTTTCTCAAAGGATTTAATCCTTGACATAGAAAATATATTGGATTTAGATATTTTTGTAAATTAAAATGGAGAGCCATTTTGTTTTGTTTTGGACTAGAAAAATGATTTTGTCAAATAAACTTGAGACCAAAGTCTCTAGAAAGTTTTAGTTGGAAATTTTTGAAATCATTAAGTTTTAACTTATATAAAATTAGTCCATGGAGGAAATCTCTCAAAGGATATAAGCCTTGACATAGAGATTTTATTGGACTTAGATATTTTATTTAAGAAAAACTTAATAGAAATTTCAAAAGGATATTTTCGAGAAAACCTTTATTTTAAAAGACTAAGTGGGAGAGGGGTTCCAACGGCCCCACGGCTTCCATCACGGTCCTCATTAGAGATCGTGGATCCCCTCGCGTCACCACGGGAGTGAACCCGTATAGGATGGGGATACCACAAGGATCTAGATCTAATGGAAGGATGTAATTAATAACCCGGGGCACGTACTATGATCGGCCGGCCCACGTTGGAGGTTATAGTGCGAGGTATGTCCATAGGAAATGAGAGGAAACGGCCATCCCACGATGGAGTTATTCTCTAGACCATTACCTAGAAGGGAAATTAATTTGTGGTGGTTAATACACTTAGCTTAGGAAACTGTTAATCTTCCTAAGAAGCTATGTCAGTTTTCCTAAGAGCCAAATTATTTTCGGTGCACAAATTTCATTTTGTTTTCACAAACTAATTTCTTTCTTTTATTTTCGATTTTCAGAAATGGTGGGAGGTTCTTTTAGTCCATTGGCCGTTATTCTCGGGGAGAATAAGTTAACGAGTCCAAACTATGTGGATTGGATAAGGAACCTGGACATAATACTCACGAGTAGGAGTATAAGTATGTCCTTTACGAAACACTGCTCTGTTATCGGGGAAGGTTCCATCGCTGAAGAGCGAGAGGCTGAAAAGGCATGGAAGAAAGCTGACAAAATGGCACGTTGCTATATGTTAGCTTCCATGTCTAATGTGCTCCAGTCAAAACACGAGCACATGGCTTCTGCATATGACATTAATCAATCGTTGGCAACTATGTTCGCGGTCAAGAGCCGGCCCGCAAGGCGGGAGGCTCTTCGAACAATTGTAAACACTAAGATGGGCGAGGGAGCATCGGTCCGAGAGCATATGCTCAAGATGATTGCTTGCTTTCGAGGAGGCAGAAATCTTAGGGGTTGTCATTGACCACGAGAGCCAAGTGGACATGGTTCTCGAATCTCTACAGGGCTCTTTCACTCGGTTCAAGTTAAACTATAACATGAACAAGTTGAACATGAGTTTGGCTGAGCCGATGAAGGAGCTCCGGATGGCGGAGAAGGTCATGAAGCCGCAGTCTAAGGCCATGATTGCTAAGGCCTCTTCTTCAAGAAGTGGGCCTAAGCCCGGAAAGTTCAAGAGGAAGAAGGGGAATGCGGCGGCCCGACCAAGAACCGACCCAAGGACAGACCAAAGGGCAAGTGCTTTAAGTGTGGAAAGAAGGGACAACTGGAAAAGGAGTGTCCGGATCTTCGAGCCAAGAAAAACCCCACATGTAATGTTTACTATCTAGAGTCCATATCAATGGTAGGATCAACTTCCACTTGGATTGTTGATTCGGAAGTCATCGATCATATACGTAACTCCTTGCGGGGGTTTAAGAAGATAAGAAGACTCAAGAAGGGCGAACATGGGCTTCGAGTGGGTAATGGAGCACAAGTCCGGGCCCTTGCGGTGGGAGAAGCTGGATCTTAATTTTGATTGTAATAAGATAGTGGTTTTAAAAGACATTTTATATGTACCTGGTTTTCGTCGGAATTTGATTTCGGTTGCAAAACTTATTAATCAAGGATATTACGTATCTTTCCATTACGGTATTTCTATCGGTAGAGATGGAGAAATTTTATGTCTTGGGCACATGTATGGAAATTTGTTCTTTTTAAACCCTATTAATAACCAATCAAATAACGCTCTGTCCGAACCTTTAACTAAGAAGAGAAAGACCAATATCAATGATTCATACCTTTGGCATCCGAGGTTGGGTCATATTAACTCAACCGGGATTCGGAGGCTAATCCATGATGGGCCTTTGGGCTCATTGAGATTGGAAAGTTGGCCTCGGTGTGAATCTTGCTCGATGGGAAAAATGACCAAAAGGTCTTTTACACCAAAGGCGGATAGAGCCGAGGAGGTGTTGAGTCTTGTTCACACCGATGTGTGCGGTCCATTGTCTACACCGGCCAGGGGAGGTTTTGAGTACTTCATCACGTTCATGGATGATTGTACGAGGTATGGTTACATTTACCGATGAGACGCAAGTCTGACTCTTTTGACAAGTTCAAAGAGTTTAAGGCTGAAGTGCAGCGTCGGACAGGTAAATTAATCAAAACCTTACGATTGGATCATGGTGGAGAGTACCTCCTAGGTGAATTCAAGGACTACATGGTACATCATGGGATAGTATCCCGACTCTCTGCGCAGGGAACCCCCCAGCAGAACGGAGTAGCTGAGAGAAGGAACAGGACGTTGATGGAAATGGTCCGAAGCTTGATGTCTCAGGTGAATTCAAGGACTACATGGTACATCATGGGATAGTATCCCAGCTCTCTGCTGCAGGGAACCCCCAAGCGAACGGAGTAGGCGAGAGAAGGAACGGGACGTTGATGGAAATGGTCCGAAGCATGATGTCTCATGCTACTCTTCCGGTGTCCTTTTGGGGATATGCCCTGGAAACAGCGGCATATATTCCGAACTTGGTGCCTTCCAAGTCGGTACCTAGGACTCCCTATGAGATGTGGACTAGGCGTAAGCCAAGTCCGAATCATCTCGAGGATTTGGGGGTGTCCGACTTATGTGCTGATCAAGGGAGACAAGTTGGAACCAAGATCGGAATTATGCTATTTTGTTGGGTATCCAAAAGGGACAAAGGGAGGCTACTTTTATCATCCTAAGGAGCAGAAGGTACTAGTCGGTATCAATGCTAGATACTTGGAAGATGATCAAAGTACTTCCACTAAAGGTTCAACGAGGTTGGAAGTGCGGGAGAAGTTATCTATGGAATCAACTTCTGCGACCCGATTTTGGAACAAGAAGAGGCACGGCCTCAAGAGCACTGTACAAATGGAGCCGCGTCGTAGTGGGAGAGTGTCTAGGGTTCCGGATAGATGGATTGGAGAAGCCTTTGAGCTGGTTTCCGACCATCGGGAACAAGACCCCGCTAGGTACGAGGAGGCTATTGCGATGCCGATGCAAATACGTGGCATGAAGCAATGAAAGCCGAGATTGAGTCTATGTACCTCAATCGGGTTTGGGATCTTGTAGCTTCACCTGAAGGGATAAAACCCATTGGGTGCAAGTGGGTATACAAGAGGAAGAGAGGAGCGGATGGGAAGGTGGAAACCTTCAAAGCTAGGCTTGTGGCGAAAGGGTATACTCGAAAAGAGGGTATCGACTATGAGGAAACCTTTTCCCCGGTAGCCATGCTTAAATCCATTCGCATCCTCCTTGCCATCGCTTTGTCACTATGACTACGAGATATAGCAAATGGATGTCAAGACGGCATTCTTAAATGGCCATCTTAGCGAAGACATCTATATGTCCCAACCGGAAGGCTTCATTGCTTGAAGGCCGAGGAACACATGGTTTGCAAGCTTAAGAAGTCCATTTATGGACTTAAGCGAGCATCAAGAGCATGGAACATTCGTTTTGATGAGGCTTGTAAAGTCTTATGGTTTTATTCAAAACGAAGATGAACAATGCGTGTACGGGAAACTTGAAGGCATCAATGTGGTTTTTCTTGTCCTGTATGTGGATGACATTCTACTCATTGGAAATGATGTAGGGACATTGTCATCTACAAAGGTTTGGCTGTCTAGTCAATTCGGTATGAAGGACTTGGGAGAAGCCGACTACATTCTCGGGATTAGGCTTCTTAGAAATAGGAAGCGAGAGAATGTTAGGATTATCCCAAGCGACATACATTGACAAGATGCTGGCCAAGTACGGCATGGACTCATGCAAGGGAGCTCTAATCCCTTGCGGACATGGGTTGTCATTTTCTTCGAAGGACTTGTCCTAAGTCTCAAGAAGAAAAGGACGGAATGAGTAGGATTCCCTACGCTTCGGCGGTGGGAAGTCTCATGTACGCCATGTTGTGTACTAGGCCGGATATACGCTTTGCCGTGGGCTTAGTTAGCGAGATATCGGTCAAACCCGAGGGAGGTTCATTGGCAAGCTGTAAAGCATATTCTCAAGTACCTCAAGGGAACGAGAGATTATATCTTTGGTTTACGGGCGATGATTTGGTTCCTGCGGGATACACGGACTCGGACTTCCGGGCGGATAGGGATGAGAGAAAATCCACTAGTGGATATGTCTTCACCTTGTACGGAGGAGCAATTTCATGGAGGAGTATCAAGCAATCTTGTATTGCGACTCAACCATGGAAGGCTGAGTATGTGGCAGCTTCGGAAGCGTCCAAGGAAGCAGTCTGGCTCCGGAAGTTTCTTTCAAAACTTGGAGTCGTACCACATATGGATAGGCCGGTTGTGATGTATTGCGACAACACTGGAGCAGTGTCGCAATCTAAGGAGCCTCGGAACCACAAGAAGGGAAACACATCGAGAGGAAGTACCACCGATCCGGGATTTCATCCGAGAGACGGGAAGTCGTGGTGGAGCATATTACCTCGAGAAAATAATCTAGCGAGACCCATTCACCGAGCCTTTGGGTGAGAGAGTCTTCAAGAGACACTTAGACGCCATAAGGGTGGGCACCTATGGACTTACCTAGTCTTAGAGTGCAAGTAGGAGATTGTTGGATTGTATGCCCTCTTAGACTAGGTTTCTTATGTAAAATCGAATTGTTTAATAAAAGAATTTATTTTCAGAAATTGTTTGTGAATTTACTTTTTGTTTGTGCATGATTTTCGTTTGGAACAGGACCCATTGTGTTTAAATAAGTGATCCATGTGAATGGTGGTCTTTCACGATAAGGTATGGATCATGGGTTATTTAATACATAAACATTTCTTCTTAACCTATTGATGAGGCCAGGAACCTCATCATGTTTAGGTTATTATGTTATGAATTCCAAATAGGGAATGGCTTACCTTTAACCAGTGGGTAGTCCACTCACTTCATGACATAAGCGTATTTCGAATACGTAGAACATGACCTGTAGTAGTGGTTTCTCAAAGTACTATATGGTAGAAACCTAGACTACTACCGCTACAGCGTGGACCAGTACTCTACGACTTGAGTATGAGTTGGTGGTCTAGCGAAGGCTGGAAGCATATACTTTGATTTGCTTGTAGTTGAGGTTCTATCATAGGGCCAATATACTTACATGTTGGGTATGTGTGACTAGTTAGTTAAGACAGGACTTATACAAGATAGTTTACTGCATTATATCGCCCCTTGTGGTTGTCCAGAATGGTCTAAATTATCCGGGGCCCTGGAAAACATGACTTGGATGTTTGCTTTAGGGTAGCTCCTTTGGAAAGCGGAAACACTCCGGAAGTCGTGGATCATTGGACTAGAAGCCTAAGGATGGTAGATGTCATTTAGAGGGGTGTTAGTACACTTCTTCCTCTCTAAATGTACGGCGATGTGTAGAGGGGTATTTTAGTCATTTCACTCGTAGGTCGGAGACTTTGCTAACGCAGCATTGTCCTTGGGGTCAATATTTCCTTATGGCGATATTAGGAAATATTTAAAATGCAAAATACAGCTATTTATATAGCAGGGGTATTTTGGTCATTTTAGCAGCCAAGGCGATGTGTCTTTTTGGTCCTCGGGATAGCTCGTAAGTCCTAACTATTTTTGGGATGAGGAATTAGTCTCAGTTGAAGAGGATTTTATTTTATTTTGTTTTATTTTATTTTATTCAGGAAGTCTAATTTATTATTGAATTTGGAATAAAATAAATAAATAAATAAATAAAATAGGAGTTGAGAGAAATTAATTATCTAGTTTATTTAGTTAATTAATTATTTAGGGCCTAGGTCCAGTATGAATAATTAAGAAATTAACCTGGGCTTAAACTAGGGGAAATAATTAATGTTTAATTATTTATTGGGTTATTTATGTAGGCCCAAGAAATAAATAATTAAAGATTAATTATTATGGTTCATTTGGGCTCATTAATTATTTATTGTGTTACTTATGTAAGCCCAGAAAATAAATAATTAATATTTATTATTTTGGGCCTTTTGGGTCCAAGAAAAATAATAAATATTTATCTGGCCCAATGGCTTGGACCTTAGGGTTTTTCCAGATACGGTTAAGAGGAGTTTAAGGTTAGGCCAAACTGTTTCTCAGGATAACGTCCGGATATTTTGAAATCCCGGGGATATGTTTATTAGAGATTGAGAGACCTAATTTTGGCTAAATATAAACAACTCTTTGAAAGAAAAAAATACCCTAATTTTTCCCTTCCCAAGCAAAGACTCATGTGAGTCTCTCTCTCTCTCTCACAAAACTCTCTCCTTCTTCTTGTTTTCTCTTGTTCTTTGCTAATCGATAGCGAACGAACCAAAGAGAATTGAGACACTTCCTCTTCACCATAGTGTTCACCGACTAGAGGGTAGGCTGAGGAATATCCCGAGAGCTGGAGAGCTAAGTGTTAATGCAAACAAGACGAAGTCGAAGGCTAGCGGATGTTCAACCGGAAGCTCCTTCAACTGTGCAAAGCGAGGCTATTCCAGTCGTTCAATCCGCTCTTACTCAACCTAGAAGGGTTAAGGAGTGCAAATGTATGATCTTCACGCTTCCGCATAGCCTTTATGGCTCACGTTTAATTTTTTTTATCTCTGTTTTTTTCCCGTCCATGGCTTCCCGTTACCGTTTTGTCCATCACTTACTTATCATTTTAAGATATCCAAAAGTACACTTTCTAGAGCCACGTTCCTAGGATCCTAGATCATTAGATTATCCTGGACAATCACAAGTGGGTGATTTAATTTCACTAAGTGAAGCATAGAAACTCTGTTGTATGAGTTCGTATTAACTAACTAGAGTAATACTGTAACACCCCGTTACCTAGGCCCGCCGGGGCCGGGGATGTCGCCCCGTCCAAAGGACAAGGGGTCTTTATAACGAGGTCACACAAATAAAATAGCGGAATAAAAATAATAAAAATAATACTTCAACTTAAGATTTATTACAACCCAAGAATAAATCCACGAATTCCCAAAAGGAAACAAATCCATAAATAAAATTATCCACTCTCGTCTCCCCAAAGAAATACATAAAATCAAAAGATACATTCTCTTCCAAGGCAGATATTACTATCTACTCGACCCCACAGCAGGATCCACCTGAAATCATGATAAAAAGGTGATGAGACAGAAATCTCAGTAAGTCCGTGTGTGCTTTGGGTGTTTAGTGAAAACAGTTCGTGGATGCAAAGTGTAAAACCTTTATAAGAGAAATATTGGCAAGCATCAAACATTAGTCAAAAGCAAGAGTGGCATTTTGGCTTATCTAGCCGTACATAATTTATAAGATCAACCACTCGAAAGAAAGGATTATGGGTTACCACACATTGGGCCCCATAACCGGTCAGAATGCCGACACTTTGTGCAGACTGACAAAATGTAGGTGATCGGCCTACCGGGCAAGATACTCCTCATTCTCTATACCCAAACAACAACCGGGTGTCCATTCTGGCATAACACAGTCACTTGACTGAAATAAAACAAACTGCTAGCTCAGACCGGCCTGACAAAGTAGTACTGACGTTTCTCTAAGTTGAGCTTATCTTCTGGAGGTGGCCTCCTACCAGAAGACTCACTCTTGCTCTTCAAAACTAGTACTACTAGCCTACCCTTATTGAGTACTCAACGTAACATATCCCACTCGGGGAGAAAATGAACAAAACACAGTTCCACTTGAAAATGGCAATTAAGGTTTTCCAAAATTTGGGACAAAACTGGTTATAGAAAGAGTTTTAGGTTTTGAGTAAAACCGTCCCTTGATTTGCAAATAATTTATTTGTCTGAAATGAGAATGGAAATAATCCTCAATCACTACAAGAAAACAGAGAATTAGCGAGGGAAATTAGCGAGGGAATTTTCCCTCGCTAAATCTGCGAGGGATTAGAGAGGGACAGATGACAAATTGACTTTCCGTCGCTAATCCCTAGTTGATTAGCGACGGATCAGCGTTAACTATAATCCCTTTCAAATTAGCGATGGACAAAGATATCCCATTCTAATCCGTCGCTAATTTGATAGGGATTAGCGATGGATATTTTATTTTTACTTAATATTCGCGGTAAATTTTTAGCTTCGGATTTTTGATGTTACCGAAGCTATTCCCTTGCTAATTTGCGAGGGAATAGAGGCGGAATTATCCGTCGCAAATCCCAGCAATGGATTGGAGTTTATTTAGTGAGGGATATAAAATATCACTCGCTAATCCGTTGCTGATTGTTTCCTTCACTAATCCCTCGCTAATTTCCAAGGGATTTGCGAGGGATTCTCCATTTTGTGAATACTCAAATTTTTTTCCTCACGATACTTTCGTGTGTGGTAAATTTTTTTATGTAATATCCTTATGAATACTTAATTCTTTATTATTTGTTTAATTATAACCAATGTATTTACATTCAATACATATGTAATTACCATCAGCAAGTTAAGAAGTATAGATTATGATTAAATGATATGCATACATTATACCTCTGTACAAGCTCGTCATGTGTAGTATATATATAATTCATTTATCACTTTATATGCATATATACTATATATATATATATATATATATATATATATTTGATGTATCGATCATGTATACGGTCGTCGATCGATGTATAATTATGCAAATACAAACACACATTTAATAACTATAAGAGTTTACGTATGCCCTCGGAGTTTTATATATTACGTTTTATTACATTTGATTAGAATAATAAATACAATTTTGAGATATGAAAACACATCAATACTAATTAAACTTTTTTTATATATATTAGTAAGCGTAACATGATCAATGTTAATTAAACCTAAACAAACACCATGATGATTATTTAGAATTATTCATTGGCGAAATATTTCATACTTTTAATCCGTAAGTAAGTCAGAAGTAGCCAAGTGTTGCTAGAAATATATATGTTTTCTCAGTAGAGTACTGAAAAAAGTGAGGAAAATGTTAATCCGTCGCTAATCCTTTGCTAAATAGTGACGGATTAGCGACGGATATACCAGCGAGGGACCCAAAAACTTTTACCTCCAAAGCAACGCGGATTTTTTTAGCGGAATATGAAATTCAAAAATCCCTCACTAATCCCTCGCTAATACGACACAATTAGCGAGGGATCAAAAAGGCGTTAAAACTCCACTGAGGTTTACCCTCGCTAATCCGTCGTTGAATATATCCCTCGCTAATCGCACACTAATTAGCGAGGGATTAGCGATTGATTATATTTATTTTATTTTTATTTCCGTCGCAAATCCCTCTCTAATAGTGAGGGATTAGAGATGGAAAATTCCCTCGCAAATCTCAACGACTATACATCCCTATCCTATCTTCCCTTCCGTTGTGTTTTCTCCCATTTTCTCTATCTTCTTCGGCTAACCCCTCTCAAATCCCTTCCAACCCCTCATTGTGCTCTATATATACTCCTTCAGGCACCGGTTCAAGGCTTTTCCAACCGATATACATTGGTCCCAAATAGAAAATTTCAGGTGCCGAGGTGTTTTAATCAGGCGCGGGATTTGTTCTTCTCGGTTCCTCACTTCTGAAACCGTGACCACCAAATTGTTGCTGCGGCCTCCACTGTGCATCGTGGCCTAGTGGGTACGAGATCTCTGGTAATCTCTCTTCTCTTGCATCTCGTGGCATAATGGGTAATAGTTGCGCATTCCCAATTTTGTTGCATGCATATGCATTCTTACAATTCTTTTTGAATTCTCGTATGCACAGTGGAGTAATTGCGTGATTCTTGCTGTGTGAGAGTGAATTCCCGTATGCATGAGTGAATTCCCTTTTTGTTTCTTTTTAGCTTACCTCCTTATTGGTAGTTTCATAATGCAGCTGTATGAGAGTGGGATTATAGATGTCTGTTGATTCTGTTCATTGTGGTCGTTGTAGCTATATTGCTATTTTTGCTCTCTTGTGTAGCCGATTGCATAGAAAAGCATTTAGCAAGGATTTGTTATGCTATAGTGCAGTTTTGATGATGTTTGAAAAGATTTTGATGGCTGAAAGTTGATGAAGTTAATGAAGAAAAGATTAAATAAAGTAAAGGAATAAATTTAATGTTAGTTGAAATCATGTAAGCATGGAAAATGGTTTAATGGCTGCCGGATTTTGCTGTTGTGTGTGTGTCATTTTTTGCAGGAAAATACTGAGGAAACAGTGAGTTTTGAGGAAGAAAACTTGATGGAAAATGGAGGAATTAATTAGAGTTAGGTGCTAGGTAAAATAATTAACAAGATGGAATAAGATTTTGGTGAAAAATGAAAGAAAAGGCGGAATTTCTGCCTTGAAAATGCGTAGAAAACCAGCTGGAATTCTGTTGTTGCTGTGAAATCAGGCCATAAAATGATAGCTAAGTGAAATAGGAACATTTTGGAGCAAATTTGGAATATGTATTAAAATATATGAATTAATTAGTGAGATGTGGTTTAATGAGAAAAAAGCTGGAAATTTTGAGATAGTATACATTCTTGGGTGAATTTCATTTGATTGATGGAATTAAAGAGCATGGATTGAATGGATTGAAATGTTGGAAATTATGTTTGAGAAAAGAACAAGAAATGGATAATTTGGAATAATAGTATTCCTAGTAGTTTACTTCATTTCAAGAAGTAAAGAATTATTAAAGGAATGATTAAATTCCTTGTTATTGTTTTACATGAATATTGTTGGTTCATGAAATGCATACTTAAGTGCATTAGGATTTATCTTAATTCTAGGCATGGAGCAAAAATGATATGCAATTGCTTGAATAACCACAAAAATTTCTTGAACTGTTTATCCTCCTTATGCAATTGGTGCTAGATTTGGTGACTACACTCTGCCTTATGTTTGTCCGACGTTATCTCCCTGTTTTCTTTTGCAACTTTTCTTCTATTCTCCTGTGTGACATTATTTGATGCATTTTCGTGTACAAGATTAGCAAACAATTCTCTACAGAAACTGCAAAAACCTATGCTTCTGCCTCATAGGCCTTTTACTTGCCATGAGAACGGCTTCAAGTCAAACTCTCAACAGGGCTTTTAGATCCAACATATTTGCTGTTTAATTTCCACCAAGATGCCATTCTTTTCATGCTTAAAACATAAATAAAAATTTTTTTTCTTTTTTTATTGAAGAGAGAAAAACATTCTTTGTCTCCATTGTTTAGTGTGGGCTGTGGGTATGTGAAAACTAAATATCAAGTTGAGGGGTCATCTTCCTGTGCATTCTATTACATGTTATTGGTGTCCTCCTGAAGAGAGACTGCTTCCCCTGTTTTTGCAATTGGGGTCAGCTTAAAAGTTTTGAAGGGGGAAACTTTTGGACTAGTATTTACAGTTCCTACTCCATTATCTCCTGTCCGTAGAAACTCGATATTAAAAAATGTAAGCGCTTTCTGCATTCTTTGGTTGCATGACATTCTATTCTGCGTCTTTCTCTACAAATTTTTATTACATCATACTGCTTTTTGCTATGTTATTATTTGCTACTACCATGATTTGTGAAAAGGATCAGCGCCTCCTTGTTCTTAATTATGATTTTTTTTTGGAACAGTATCTGCATCTCTCTTGGTGTCTTGTGTGCAAGAAAACCAGGTGTTTTGGAAAGACTGTTCTATTTCCATGGTGTGTGATATTATTTGGTTTACTCATATTTCTTTTGTTGCTGGATTTCTGAGTTGTACTTCATAATTTTCTATGATTATGAAGTTTGGGAATGGTGTAGATGTACACGTTTTAAGGTATTAAGAGCATTTTAGAGCATTAGAATGGGATTTCATTCATTTGCTTAATTTACCTAGACTAAAGATGCTAGTTTCCTCATTCATTGGATCTTTCTATAGTTTGGCTGGCTTTTTTTCCATCTCTCTAGTTTAGTTTAGTTTAGCGTCCCCCCCTCTCTTTCCCCTTGTTGGTGCTAACTTGCTGCTTGAAATCGTGATTTGGGTCTGTGATATCAAAAAATAGTTTTACCAAGTGTTGGTGGTATAGAAGCTGAATATATTTTCAGTAAATATTTCGTACTATGGCTGCATATGCTGTCTCTAGTGCTTCAGTTGATGTTTGATTTGCATCACGTCGGATTCAACAAAAAACACGAAGCACATCCTCCATTAAAAGATAAAAAATCAAAAGCTGTTAACATAATTTGACACCTTGAGCATTGCTAATTCAATATTCTGCTTAATTTTCATACTTTCATTTTCTTGATTTGATCTTCGCGTTCCTTTTTTTTTTTATTATTCATAATCATGTAAAGCTAAAAAAATTAAGAATCTGATATCTAGAGTAGGATTTGAACTCCTAACTGGTTTTGTAAATGTCACTTTGTTTTGATCCAAGGGTTGCAATGATCTTGTTTGAAATTGCCTTAAATTCAATGGCTAAGATGAAAGACAATTTGATGGGTCAACATGATCCATAGATCCTGGCTATGGGTTTTGGGTTAAAAATGAAATTGGGTTAAAATTGTTCTTGACGAGAGATTTAACCACGACTTATTAATTAACAAACAAGGCCAAGCTCCTACATTGATTGGAGGTGAATTGAAGGAGATCAACTTGTTAATTGATGCCCGAGAGACAAGCTTGTATGTTGTTTATCTTTGGATTTGTGTAGTTTTGATCTCGGTACCAAAAATATAATTTGGGGATTTTATTATACTCAATTTCTATTTAATTCTATTATATCTTAAGATTATTTTATTATACTCTATTTCTATTGAATTTTGCTGAAATTTTTAATCTAACTCTCCTACATATTGTTACGCACAGATTAGGCATACAGTTCTTCATTGATTGTTTTGGACAGACGAGCTATTCTTAGGTAAGAAAATCCTCCAATATCATCTTTAGAATCCCGTGAGTGATAGGTGATCACTCCCCGTGAGTGATGGGTGATGACTCCCTATGGGTAATGGGTGATTACCCTTAAATTTGGTGTTGTTGATTAAATATTTTGAGCTTATTTGTATTTTGTGAATTTTTTACAATGAATGTTGTGTGAACTACGGTGGCCTTGCGCCTGGAAAATGTTCAAGTTATAATGGAAACTCTGTCAATTTTTTTTTTAAAAATTGAGATGGCATGCCAACAGATTCTTATTGATTCTTACCTAGTGTATTTCCATATTTTCTTACCGTTATGTTATTTATAGCCCTGCAATCAACACACATTCCCCGTGAGTGATGGGTGATCATTCCCCGTGAGTGATGGGTGATCACTCCCTATGGGTAATAGGTGATTACCCCTAAATTTAGTATTGTATATTAAATGTTTTAAGGTTATTTGTGTTTTGTGAATTGTTTACAATGAAGGGGAACTCTGTCAATTTTTTACAATGAATGTTGTGTGAATTATGGTGGTCTTGTGCCTGGAAAACATTCAACTTATAGGGGAAACTCTGTCAATTTTTTTTTTTTAAAATCACAACATTCCTGATGGGCAAAACAACCATTTTTTCATGCTTAATTTTTCTTAGATTGTTTCCATGCTTTCTTCAATAAAACCTACCATATCTAAGTCTTCCAAAACCTCTTTTCCCCCCTTGGTTCTTGGTAAACCTAGAATGAATTCCATAGAAATGTTTAACCATAGTACATTAAGGGTAGGCAATGGAGTGTATAGACCGTGTGGTAATGCTTTGGACTTGGCCTTTCTATAAGTGATGCATGAAATTTTTTTCGCAAATCATGGCATGAGTTTTTTAAATAATGGCTCCAAATATTATAATTTTGATGAATTATGAGAATTAAATTATTGCTTCTCGAATAATTGTGGTCTTGTGTAGAATACTTTATTTTCTTTGTGGTCTTGTGTAGAATACTTTATTATTCAATAATTTTTTACAATGAATGTTGTGTGAATTGTGGTAGCCTTGTGCCTGGAAAACATTCAACTTATAGGGGAAACTCTGTCAATTTTTTTTTAAAAATCACAACATTCCTGATGGGCAAAACAGCCATTTTTTCATGTTTAATTTTTCTTAGATTGTTTCCATGCTTTCTTCAATAAAACCTACCATATCTAAGTCTTCCAAAACCTCTTTTCCCCCCTTGGTTCTTGGTAAACCTAGAATGAATTCCATAGAAATGTTTAACCATAGTACATTAAGGGTAGGCAATGGAGTGTATAGACCATGTGGTAATGCTTTAGACTTGGCCTTTCTATAAGTGATGCATGAAATTTTTTTCGCAAATCATGGCATGAGTTTTTTAAGTAATGGCTCCAAATATTATAATTTTGATGAATTATGAGAATTAAATTATTGCTTCTCGAATAATTATGGTCTTGTGTAGAATACTTTATTTTCTTTGTGGTCTTTTGTAGAATACTTTATTATTCAATAATTTTTTACAATGAATGTTGTGTGAATTGTGGTGGCCTTGCGCCTGGAAAACATTCAACTTATAGGGGAAACTCTGTCAATTTTTTTTTTTAAATCAAAAATTGAGGTGGCATGCCAAGATATTCTTATTGATTCTTACCTAGTGTAAAACCATATGTTCTTTTCACTGTGAAGTTGGTCTATGCATGATGAGCCACATTTTCTTCTTTCTTTATTTTCTTTTCCTTTCTTTCTTTATCTCCATAATTCGTAGCGAGTAAACTAGGGTCCTCGACCATCACAATCTACCATTGTTCTTCATTTGAATTATACACGTGCTAATAAGCTACATTGTTATGGCCTAAATGTAGATGGATGATCGTGGTTGGATGTATAGAAGACACGTACAGGGGATTAAAGGAATTACATCTGAGTTTGAATAAGGGGTCAAGCGATTCATCGCATATTGTTTGTCAACTGGTCCAACCTCAGTTATAAGGTGTCCATGTGGAAAGTGTAAAAACAAGGCGTACCTTTCCCCAGATGAAGTGGAGCTGCACTTTTACAGATTTGGGTTTATTGCTAATTACCGAAGATGGATTAGTCATGGTGAGGGTATTAATTCGTCGCCATCTACATCAATAACCGGCACTTGTACGGCTGCAGTCGAGTCAAGCTCTAATAATCCGTATCGAAATATGGTGATTGATGCAATTGGACATCAATTTCCAAGTGGACCTTCATCATCGGAGAATATTGAGGAACCACCAAACCCGGATGCGCATAAATTTTATGACATGCTGGGAGCTTCAGAAACTCCGCTATGGGATGGATGCAAGAATCACAGTACGTTATCAGTTGTTTCTCGGCTTTTGAATATTAAATCGGAGAACAACGTGTCGGAGAAATGCTTTAATCAGATGATGCAATTGATGAAGGAGGTATTACCAAGTAGTAATAAGCTCCTGGATGACTTCTATCAAATAAAGAAGTTGTTATCTGGTCTAGGGCTACCTGTTCAGAAGATAGATGTCTGCCCAAATAGATGCATGCTCTACTGGAAGGACGACAGTGCTAGGAGGGACTGCAAATTCTGTGGCCATGGCAGATATCTGACGAAAAGGAAAGTAGGAAAGGACAAACAACAGAAAGACGTTCTTTTCAAGAAAATGTATTACTTCCCATTAACACCCAAACTGCAGAGACTATTTGCATCCTCCATAACAGTGTAGCACATGAGATGGCATGCAGAGAGTCAACCGGAAGAGGACGTTATGAGCCATCCACGCGATGGTGAAGCTTGGAAACACTTCGACTGTAGTCATCCTGAATTTGTAGCTAAAGTTCGTAATGTGCGTCTTGGGTTATGCACAGATGGATTTTCACTATTTGGAATGTCGGGTAAACAATACTCTTGTTGGCCTATTATTGTTACTCCATATAATTTACCTCCGTCGATGTGCATGAGGGATCCATTTATGTTTTTTACCGTCATTGTCCCGGGCCCTAGGAATCCGAAGCATAAAATTGATGTCTATCTACAACCTTTGGTAGATGAATTAAGGATGATGTGGATTAGTGGAGTCTCTACATATGATATTTCAAAGAAACAGAACTTCTGTCTACGAGCAGCACTTCTTTCGACAATAAATGACTTCCCGGCATATGGGATGCTAAGTGGTTGGAGCACAGCTAGTAGATTAGCATGTCCGTATTGCATGGAGCAGACAAAATCATTTCACTTGCAAAATGGAGGTAAACATTCCTGGTTTGACTGCCACCGGCGCTTCTTGCCTTTAGATCATCCATACGGGAGAGATGCTAGGTCTTTCGGGAAGGATAAAGGTCGCGAGACAACGACACCCTGTACAGCGCGCTTCTGGAGATGGTATGTGGGATAGAGTGTGCCATTTACCAAAAATAACCGAGACAGCTGTGGAGCTTAGTAGGGATGATGGCAGAGGTATCTACCATAATTGGGCGAAAAGGAGTATCTTTTGGGATTTGCCGTATTGGAGAACACACTTAATCCGTCATAACATAGATGTGATGCACAATGAAAAAAATGTGTTCGATAATGTCTTCAACACAGTCATGAATGTAAAGGGGAAAGCAAAGGAGAATGTGAAGGCGCGGCGTGATCTGTTGGTATATTGTGATAGACCTGAATTACACGTGATTGGCTTGGGTGACGGGAGGACATTAATGCCAAAGGCTAAATACTCTGTTACACCCGAACAAAAGAGACTTCTACTAGAGTGGGTTAGAGATTTGCGACTTCCGGATGGATATTCTTCGAATTTAAGCAGGTGTGTTGATTTGAATGAGCTGAAAATGTCGGGTATGAAAAGCCATGACTGCCATGTTTTTATGGAAAGATTGCTTCCAACTGCATTTAAAGAATTACTCCCAGTGTCAATTTGGAACGTTTTAGCAGAAGTCAGTCTCTTTTATCGTGACTTATGTTCGCCTAAACTTTTCACAACCCATATGAAGCAACTGGAAGATAATATTATCATACTCATGTGTAAGTTGGAGAAGATCTTCCCACCCAGCTTCTTTGACGTGATGGAGCACCTTATGGTCTACCTTCCATATGAGGCCAGGGTTGGTGGCCCTGTTCAATATAGATGGATGTATCCATTCGAGCGGTAAAAATATTATGTATTACTATATCTATATATACATCTACTATGTGAATCAGTTCTAACTGTAAAAAATGCTTTAGGTTCTTATATTGTTTGAAGACCAAAGTTAAAAATAAGGCGAGAGTGGAGGGATCAATTTGCAATGCTTACTTAGTTGAAGAGGCATCTACATTCTTCTCCTATTATTTTGAGCCGCATGTGCAGACTCGACACACTGCTACGGCTAGGAATGATGAGGGCGTTCATGATACAAACTCAAGTGACACTGTGTGTTCTATATGCGCCGTTCCAGGGAGGGTTTTGGGAAGTATTCAGTATAGGTATCTTACCCCGGATGAATTTAAGGCTGCCACAAATTACATATACCTAAACTGTAAAGAAGTTCAACCATACATTACGTAAGTATACCGCTATTGCCTTACATTGCTAGATTTTATACGAAAATACTTTGAACGAGTATCCTTAATTATGTGTTTGTTTTGGTCATTTTAGGAAATTCAAAAATGACTTGCAGTTGTATGAGCCGAGTATCACAGATCCTGAAGTGGATAGGAGAATAGAGTCGGAGTTTACAGGATGGTTTAGGACTTATGTGAGTTGAACACATACAAAATGAGACTTAGGAATAAATTACATTGGTATCGAAGGTGCATTAACGCTTTGTTCTTTGCTAGGTTCATGATCCACAGAATCAAGTGACTGAACAACACTTAGAAATCTTGGCCTGGGGACCTTCGAGACAAGTGAAATTCTTCCATGGCTACTTCGTAAATGGTTTTAGGTTCCATACACATGATTGGTCAGTCGAAAAAAAAAATTAACAGCGGAGTTTGTGTTAAAGGTGACGGAGATAGTGCCTTAGATTATTATGGAGTGCTGAAGGAGATTGTCGAACTTCAGTTCCCTGGAACTCCTTGTTTAAAAGTTGTCCTATTCAAGTGTGATTGGTTTGATCCAACGCTAAATCGGGGGGTTAAAATTCATCCTCACTACAAACTTGTTGATGTCAACTGCAAGAGGAATTACCCAAAATATGACCCCTTTGTGTTAGCTCAACAAGCAACCCAAGTGTATTTCCTATCCTACCCGGGGAGCAAAAGACCAAAATCTGATTGGGTAGCTGTTTGTAAAATGAAAGCTCGGCATGTTATTGATGCACCCATTGTCGAGGCACCATATCAGGAGGAAGTAGATGATGCGCAGGCAATCAATGTACGTGTTGAGGATGACAACTTTGGAAGATTAGGAGATGAGTCTGGTATTGGAGATACATTCGATTTTATAGATTCGGGTTTAATGATAGAGGAAGCACAACCGAACAACGAAAACGATGCCGATGAAGAAGAATGGGAGACAGGATCCCCTACAGACGACGATGTGGAAGGCTACTCATCCGATGATGACAGAAGTCCATAGACTAGGTTCAAGATTAACTACAGTATAGATACAAATTAGTAGTTCTGCTATCGTTACATTACAAGCATTTTACTTTGCTTTATACTTTTAAATTTGTTATCTTTTTCTTCTCCCAAGATATGACAATTTTTATGTATTTAAATAATTCCAGAATACATATGGCTTCGATACCTCACCGTCCCCGAGCATCGCCCCACGTATACCTGCTCCACAGCCATTGCCTCCGGAAGAGGCCCGATCAGAGTAGGCCCCTACCCTGATCCTAGGTTCTTCAGGGTCCACAGCTAGCGCTCCATCTACTGAGGACACGCGACTATTGATTGAGCCAGTTGGTGACTCGTAAGTCGGCTACATAATTACTTATTATAAGTTTTTCTCAATTTTCAAAATTATAACTTGTCTAATATTACAAGATCTATTTTCTTGGAACAGGTTCACACATTCGGTTCGATGTGTGAGGGAGATTGTTGAGATTTTTAGGCGACACTACACTGGAGCCTATGCTACCTTCTCACAGGTACCGATTGAGGTTCGGAACATGTGGTTCGATCTTTGGAGTGTGAGTTCAATTTGTAATTATTACTTGTAGTCTTTTTATTATTTTTAATATATTTTCTTATTTGTCATTACTTGTAACAGCTACTTTGATTTTGCATGCTTTCTTCTATTGGCGCCCTAAGCATGCCGCACAGATCCGGGCTAATTGAGAGAAGAAGTGTAAGGCTAGACTTTCGGATGCATTGTCCAAGGCTTGGAAGAAGCATGGGGGTAGCTGCCCCAAGTGGATTTCCCCAGACCATTGGGCTACTCTATCGGAACATTGGGGGTCCGATAGGTGGCAGCGTATCTCTTCCGCTGCTAAGCGGAACAGATCTACTGGTCAGGCGTCCCACACAGGAGGATCTATTTCTTTTACTGAGCATGATGAGTGGATGGTAAGTGTAAAATTTTTTACTGTTCGGTATATCCGCTATTTCACATTTAATTCATAAAAGCTAACATCTATTCATTTTTTGTTACAATGATAGCGGAGACAGTTAGGTCCTGATTTTAGCTACGTCGACCTCTTCAGACGCACCCATACATTCCAGGACGGGCCGAGGAAGGGCCAATATGTCAGTGATCGATCGCGCCACACACTGGTAAGAATACACAATCTTACATGTTTTTAAGTTTAATATTATTCATATTTTGATCGCTAATTTTAAATATTTTATGCGTGTTTTCTTGCCCCAAATTCAACAGGATAGTGTCACTGCTATTATTGAGCATCACGCGCAGTCGGGTTCCGCGACTGATTCTACGAGCACGGTCGCGGCGACTCGGGTGCCCGACGAGAAGGCGCTGTTCGTCGAGGTGGATGATAGAGCGTCCAAGAAGGGACGCGTATATGGATTGGGCTCCGAGTCTGCGAGGGTGAGGCGGAGGTTACAGCAGCCAGCTTCATCTGAGGCATCGACTTCTTCTACCTCGTTGGATGTGAGCCAGCTACAGAGAGAGTTACACACTGAGAGGAGGAGGCGGGAGAGAGTTGAGCATCAGGTACAGATATATCGGAGCCACAGCCAGAGCTTGACTGAGTACCTGACACTTATGTCTCAGAATTTGAATCTTCCTCCGCCACCGCCGATGCCAACTGTTCAGGAGGACGATGTTGAGGATGAGGAGGACTTCGTCATAAGTCCTCCAGATTCACATCCAGATCATCAGCCAGGCCCTTCCGATCCACCCCCACCCCCTCCGTCGGCTCCAGCATCCACACCGATTCCTACTTCGTAGTTATGATATATATACTACATTTTTATGTATTATTCATATGTTTTCATCATTATATTTATTTAAGATTTTTAGACAACATTTTTATGTATCATTCACATTTGTCATTATTATATCTATTAATAATGACTATTTGGTGATTTTTTTTTTAATTTAATTAAATTTTGCATTAGGTAAAATGAATTTTCTTGAATTACAGGGCATTTTTTAAACATTTTTAAAAAATATTTAAAAATCATAAATTACTAGCGAGGGGCTAAGGAAATTAAATTGAGGATCCGTCGCTAATCCGTCGCAAATTACCTTAGGATTAGCGACGGATCAATTAAAACGTAATAGGAAAGAAATATTCCGTCGCTAATCCCTCGCAAATTAGCGTAGGATTAGCGGCAGACATTTAAATCAAAACATTAGTAAGAAATTTTCCATCGCTAATCCCTCGCAAATCAGCGGGGGATTAGCGACGGAATACTTAAATCGGAACATTAAATAGAAAATATTCTGTCTCTAATCCCTCGCAAATTAGCTTGGGATTAGCGACGGACAATTTATATCAAAACAATAAATAGAAAATATCCGTCGCTAATCCCTCGCAAATTAGCTTGTCATTAGCGACGAAAATTTCCAACTTTTTATTAATTAGTAAAATATTCCATCACTGATCCCTTTCTAAATAGAAAAGGATTACCGACGGAAAATAAGAATCCCTCGCAGATCCGTTTCAAAAATCCATTGCTGAAGTCGTTGACTACTTGAAAATTACCTCGCTAATTGCGACGGATTTTTGAATCCCTCGCAAATTTTTGCCTCTGCGAGGAGGAAATTAGCGGGGGAATTTTCCCTCGCTAATTCTCTGTTTTCTTGTAGTGAATTACCTTTACAGAAATGAGTGACCATGCACTCTACATTTGGCTTGCCATAAAAAAAATCATTTTTCATCAAACAGGTTTTATGCAGGAGCTTACCTGATCCATGCCCACAACAAAGGTCTCCAATAGATGACCTGACCCGCATAGGGTAAATACAAACCACAATCAAACTCAAGCCAAAGACTCACTTTCTCAAATAAAACTAATTCAACTTACTACAGTTATATCCCTAGTGTCCCAAGCTTTAAAGCTCAATAATAAATAAAAGGGTTTATAAAATAATTCTAGTTTGATATTAAAATAACTAGAGTTTGGGAAATAGGTACAAAAAGTTAAAGGTTTAAATCTTACTAAAAATAAATTATGGTTTATTTGAAAAAGGGTCCAAGGTAGTATTAGGTAAAATAATAATTTATTAATAATTAATTGCTAGAAAATAATTGATAGTTAAAATTAGTTGAAAATAAATTTTAATGAGTCCTGCTTGAAAAATAATAAATAAATTTTAATAGGTTTGATTAAAAGATAATAATTAAATTTTAATAATAAATATTTTACCTATTATGATTATTTTCACAAAAGGCTTTATTTGATATTATAATATCTATATATTTTATTTTTCTAACAAAAACTATTATTTGTTTGACTAAAATATCACTATTTTATATAAAGGATCAAATCCACATTTTCCTATGATTTTCAAAATTTTACTAGAAAAATCATATTATTAAATATTTTATTAATGAAATAAAGATTAGCTTAGGGACAACTAGATCATGAATATATTTCTATGGCTAACCATAAACATGAACATATACAACCCTTCAATTCATCAAATCATCCAAATCATGCATACAAGCATAGATCTCAATTTATCAAAATATGATCTAACCCTTACTAGCATAAATATGATCATGGCTTCAATAATCCAACATGAATATAAATCCTATTCACCAAAGGTAACATAATCTCTAGCATACTTCATCACAAATACTACCTATGACATGCATCAACCTCAATCATCATATAATCATCCAAGATAATCCTTCCATGCATAAATCCCATCTCCTTCACAATCATACATATATTCGTGCTTCAATCTCAACAATATATATATATATATATATATATATATATATATATACTTAAATCCTATTGCTATCCACCTACTATCATCATCATCCTAGAGACATGAATCTAGAGTATAAAAAGGAAGATTGAATGTACTTACTTGGTTGATGAATGCCTTCGAGGAGTTTAGAGTAGATCTCAACTCCTAGATGTCTAACTTTGTCCATGGGGGATGGCGAAAGCATGTTCATGGGAGAAAAAGTCATTCGGCCAAGAGAGGGGAGACAGAGAGAGAGAGAGAGAGAGAGAAAGAGAAAAAGAAATCATTAGTATGTTTATTCACATAGGTTCTCATTAGAGATCAAGGTTAGAGAAGATGAAGTTGCTAGAATAAGTTTACCTTGATGGTGTTCTTAACCTTAACAGAAATTTCTGGTTTTGATCCGAAGTAGCAAGATGTTTGGAGGAGTTTGATGTTAATAATGGTGTTGATGGATTCACAGCAATGTGTAGATCAAATCTGGAAGTTTTTGAGTGGATTTGAGATGGTTTGGAGGGGTATTAGGTGTAGAGAAAAAGTAGGTGTTCTTGGTGTAGTGTGTGCGTTCTTGATGGTTGCTGAAAATCGCGAGAGATAGAGAGAAGGGAAAGCTGCCGAATTTTCTGTGAGGAATAAGGCTGGACGATTTACAGTAGGGTTTGGGAAGTTGATTCTGTGATTTGGAAGGGAAAAGGAAAGGTTAGTTGTTACAATCTTTAAAGAATATTTTTAGGGAGTGAATTTGGAAAGTAAATATCCTAAGAATATCTTGATTGTTTGGACAGCTTTGGAGTCTACCATGGCTGACTGTTTTAGCAGAATTTCGTGGGATTAATGCTGGCTTATGGAGGCTTATGGTAGCCGAAAGTAAGGTGCACAATGATGAATAAGAAGTCTGGTCAATTGAGCATAATATTATGGAAGGTTGCTAAATAAGATGGCTGGAATTTTGAAAAGTAATCAAGCTAAATTGCAGGGATTTGTTTGAGAGATTTTTGGACAGCCATTGATGGAATTTCGTGCAGAAGTTTAAGGGGATCAATGGAGCTGTGTTGATGGAGGTTTAAGGAATGTTTTGACAGATTAGGGTTGGTGTTTCGACTGAAAGAGGAAGAGGAAACAAGCTGGACAAATTTCTGCCCAGAAATTTTGCTGCACAGTGATTTTTCTGGTAGATTTTCGTCTGCGACTTCCAGCCATTTTGCAGCGAGCTGGAAGGGGGGTTTCAGGGGTATTCAAGGCTGGTTTCTAGCCTTCTTTATGGAGGAAAAACATGGCTAAGGTTTTGCACAAAATCTGAAAGAAAACAGCTTGGTTTTGGACCCTCAAAGCAGCTATTTACCCAGAATTTTTTTCTGGTTTTGCACTGCTTTTGTGCAGTCCGAAAATGGTAGAAATAATTCATGTTTTAAGCTGATATTAAGGCCATTTTTCTGGCAGCATTTGGAAGGAAATGTGAGCTAAGGAGTTCGACATTTCAAGGTACAACAAGCTGGAAAATTTTAGCTCATGCCATGAAGGAAGAGGAACTAATTTGAAGTAAAATTTCAGCAAGCTCACTAGAGATATTTTCCTCATAGAATTCCTCACAACTCTTCCATATTTTCAGACCATAGGAAGTCTTTTACCAAGACATTTTGATCCTAAAAGGCCTCAGTACTTTACTGAATTTTTTGGAAAGAAAAAGGCTAGAACACCTTGATCAAACTAATGAGTTAAGCATTGAGAAAAATTAAAGAACAAGAAAGAATGAATTTCCCTTCAAGAATTTCGAGTAGAGTAAAGAGTGAAATGAGAATTCTCCTAACATGTCTCTCCTAGGACATTATCACCACCTTGTTCTAGGCTCTTAAGGCCGAAACTAATCCTCCCTAAGCAAAAATAAAATTTAATCTAGCTAAAGCTTCTTTGATGGAATTTGAACCCTAGACCTCAATAATCTATTCCAAAGCTCTAACCACTAAACCACAACAACTCTTGTTGCTATTTCTACTAGAAAAATTATTTTCTATTCAATCCACAAGCTATCTCCCTATTTTCACCCCGGGCAAAAATTACCATTTTGCCCCTCTCACACAATACTCACCAACAAGACTTCAAGGCAATAAAACTCGAATCCAGAACACATAAAAATTCATATGAGAATATATTTAACCATGAAATAAAATATGATATGCATCCCAACCCCTTTACTCTAAGGTTGGTTTCGACTGGGGTTTCACAAATACACCTAACATACCAGGATATTAATCTCACAAAAAAAAATCTCATCCAACATACATCAAAGTATAAAACCCTAGCTTCGCCAGACCACTAGCTCACACTCAAGTATGAAGGTATCCATCCACACTGTAGTAGTAATAGTCTAGTCTTTTTAACTAGCGTACTTTAAGAGAGACCACTACTACAGGTCCAATTCTACGTATTTGAAATACACTTATGCCAATGATGTGAGTGAACTATTCACTAATTCAAGGTAAACCATTCCTCATTGGAAATCATGGTATAAGAGTCTTTCCTTAATGAAATGCCCAGTTCCATCAAACGACTAAGAACTCAATTTTACTTGTATGACAAGTACCCATGGTCTATACCTTATTGTGAAGAACGACCCAACATATAGACCATTACTTTGTCATTCTTGGACCTTTAAATGTGCAATAATATAAGAAATAAACTAAATTAAAAGAATAAACATCTTATTGTAATATGTTGATACATAATATATAGTCTTTGCGGGCATACTTTTCAATAATCTCCCACTTGCACTAGTAAGACTAAGAAAGTCCATAAGTGCCTACCCCTATGATATCTAAGTGTCTGTAAAATACCTTTTCTGTCAAAGGCTTAGTAAAGGGATCCGCCAGATTGTTGATAGAGGAAATCTGATCGACCATAATTTCTCGTTTTTGGATGAACTCTCGGATAAGGTGATACTTCCTCTCTATGCGCTTACCCTTCCTATGGTTTCGAGGTTCCTTGCATTGTGACACCACTTCAAAGTAGTCACAATATATAGTGGCAGGCCTATCCATAGGCAGTACTACTCTAAGTTCTATGAGAAACTTCCGGAGCCACACCGCTTCTTTAGAAGCTTCTAAAGCAGCAATGTACTCAGCTTTTATGGTAGAATCAGTAATACAAGATTGCTTTATACTTCTCCATAAAATTGCTCCTCCAGATAAAGTAAAGACATATCCACTAGTGGATTTTCTTTCATCTTTATCTGCCTAAAAGTCTGAGTCCATGTAACCGGTAGGAACCAAATCATCAGCATGATATAAAAGCATATAATCTCTCGTTTCATTGAGATGTTTGAGTATATGATTTACGGCTTACCAGTGATCTTTCTCTAAGTTTGACTAATATCTACTAACTATGCCTGCTGCAAAGCAAATATTCGATCTAGTACAAAGCATAGCATACATGAGACTTCCCACAGCCGAAGCATAAGGGATCCTACTCATTTTCTGCTTGTCTTCCTGTGTCTAAGGACACTTCTTGGAAGATAAGGATAATCCATGTCTAAAGGTTATAATAGCCCCTTTATATTAATCCATGTTGTACTTGACCAATATCTTATCAATGTAAGCAGACTGAGATAAGTCTAACATTCTTTGCTTCCTATCTCTAAGAAGCTTAATACCTAGAATGTAGCTAGCTTCTCCCATATATTTCATGCTAAATTGACTAGATAGCTAAAATTTAATGGATGACAATGTCCCTACATCATTTCCAATGAGTAGAATGTCATCTACATAAAGTATCAAGAGAATCACTTTGCCACTGTCTGATTTCTTATACACATATGGTTCATCTACGTTTTGAATGAAACTGTAAGCGTTTATGATTTTATCAAAATGTATGTTCCATACTCATGACGCTTGCTTAAGTCCATAGATGGACTTCTTAAACTTACAAACCACTTGTTCTTGGCCTCTAGCAACAAAACCTTCTAGTTGGGACATATAGATTTTTTCGCTAAGATAGCCATTTAAGAAGGCTGTCTTGATATCCATTTTTCATATCTCATAGTCATAATAACATGCGATGGCTAAGAGAATTCAGATAGACTTAAGCATGGCTAATTGGTAAAAGGGTTTCCTTATAATCGATCCATTCTTTCTAAGAATAACCTTTAGCAACCAATCTTACTTTATAGGCTTCAACCTTTCTATCCACACCTCTCTTCTTCTTGTATACCTTCTTACACCCAATGGGTTTTATCCCATCAGGCGTAGTGACAAGATTCCAGACCTGATTGAAGTACATAGACTTAATCTCGGTAGTCATGGCTAGCTGCCATTTGTCTGCATCAGCATCAACAATGACCTTTTCGTATCTAGTGAAATCTTATTTCTGATGATCAAAGACTAGATCATAGATCTATCTTATCTACCTTTGTAGAACTCTTGTGATCTTTCCACAATGACGAGGCTCAGTTTATATAGGAACATCCTATAGTGTTTCTCTTGGTTCCTCAATCGGGGTGTTAGAAGTACTTGAAGTTGAATCAGTGACCAACTTCTCTTCTAACTGTATTCTGCTCAAACCTGTGGTGGATGCAAGTTGTTCATCTTCTAAGTATTTAGCATTAGTACTAACAAGTACCTTATGCTCTTAATGATGATAGAAATATCCATCTCTCATTCCTTTTAGATACCCAATAAAGTAGCATAACTCTGATCTTGGTTCTAGCTTACTTCTTTTTGTCAGCACATAAGCTGGACAACCCCATATCTTGAGATAGTTCAGTTTGAGCTTTCCTCCAGTCCACATCTTATAGGGTGTCCTAGGTACTGATTTGAAAGGTACCGAGTACAAAATATATGCCGATGTTTCTAAGGTATACCCCCAAAAAGAAATAGGAAGAGACACATGACTCATCATACTTCTGACCATTTCCATCAAAGTTCTATTTCTTCTCTCAGCTACTCCATTTTGTTGGGGAGTCCCAGGTGCTGTTAACTGAGATACTATACCATGATGTACCAAGTAATACTTAAACTCGCCGAGGGGGTGCTATCCACCACGATCTGATCTCAAAGTTTTAATTAATTTACCTGTTTGACGCTCTACTCCAGCCTTAAACTCCTTGAATTTATCAAAAGAGTTAGACTTGCGTCTTATCAGATAAATGTAACAAAAACAAGTGTGATCATCTATGAAAGTGATGAAGTATTCGTAATGTCCTGTAGCTGATGTGAAACCCCAACTAAAACCAACCCTAGAGTAAGGGGGTCGGGATGCATATCATATTTTCTTGCATGCATAAATATATTTTTGAATGATTTTATATGCTTTGGAATTGTGATTTATAGTCTAGAAGGCTTAATTGTGCTTATTGAGTAGAAAGGGCAAAATGGTAATTTTGCTTGAGGAGGAAATAGGGAGATAACTTGAGGATTAAGTAGCAAGAATATTTAGGAGAGAAAATAAGAACAAGAGTTGTCTTGTTTTAGTGGTTAGAACTTTGAAATTAATCTTTAAGGTCTTGAGTTCAAATCCCATCATTTAAGTTTTAGTATGATTAATTTTATTTTTGTGAAGGGTGGAATATTTTCGGCCTTGCATGCCATAAGAAGAAGTAGGAGTGTTATCCTAGGGGAGGCATGAAAGGAATGTCTTAATCCTATTCTTGTGCCCTGCAAGAATTCTTAAGGGATTCATGTCCTTCTACTCTCTAGCTTACCTTAATTCTTTATCAATTAAGTTGTTCAATTTATCCCAAGGCCATTCTTATTTCCAGAAAACCCAACAAGGTTTATTAACCATGTAATATAAAAAATGACTCTTATAGAATAGAGTATTGGCTGAAAATGGGGAAGGAGTTAAGGAAGGTTCCCAAAAGAATTGATCTCCATAGTTGAACTTTCAAACTCCACTCCATAAGTGTTCATCTTCTTCATGGTAGCAATCTGGAAAATTTTCAGCTTTATTGACCAGTCCAGCTTTCAAAAACATCAGCCATTTTTCTAACTCAAATACTGCCAGAAAAATAGCCAATTTGATCAGCTTGAAGACTGAAGCCTTTGGCCAAAAATCGGACTGCACAAAGCTGTGCAAACTAGGAAAAAAATCCTGGACAATTTCGCAACTTAGTAGTCCAAAAACCAAGCTATTTCTTCTAGCCTTCAAACCAGTAATTCATCTCTGTCTTTCCTATATAAAGAAGGCTGGAAACCAGCCTTAAAGGACCCTCCAATATCCCTTCAAACCTTCAGCAAGTCGGCTGGAATATTGCAGAAAAATCTGCACAAAAATTCTAGCAAACCATTCGAATGAACAACCAGAAATTCCAGCCTTGCTCCCTCTTCAACCTTGGCCGAAAAACCACTTCAACTTTCTGTGAAAATAACCTTAGTCAGCCATGAACTGAACTTCATCACCCTCTTCCATTGATCTACACAAAAGAGCTCCATAGCCACTCCTTAAATCATTCCTTCAATCATTGTAATCAAACCTTCAATTGGAATTCAAAAGTTCAGCAAATTATTTCATGAAAACTTCCATGGATTAAGCCTCAACCAACCAGAAATTTCCTCCACCAAAACACGCAACATTTCGGCCACCCTATAGCTCCTACAAACCTCATTCATCTTAGCAAAACTTCAGCAAAGTCCAGTCGGCCATAGCAGCTTCAAGAACCTCCATCAACCAAACCAATCTTACCATATCTTCTACCTTAATTCACTCCCTAAATTACTTCTTTCAAATTTCAAACAACCAGCTTTCCCTCTTCTCCCTAATCTGAAAATTCAATCACCAGAATTCCTCTAACCATTCGGCCAACACCACTCAGCAAATTTCGTCTAGCCTTCTCTCTATCCTCTCCATTTCTCCAAGAACACACACCACCATTCTCCAATCTCTTCCAAAAACTCCAGATTACGTCTACTCACCCTTTAGAATCCATTTTTGTATTTTATAACATCAAACATTGAAAACAATATTCTGCTATCGGATAAAAAACCAGAATTTTTCTTGAAGATTCAAGAACTCCCTCAAGGTCAACATGAACAATTATGTTCATCTTCTTTCCTCTTCAATCTTTAAAACAATATACTAATACTCTATCTATCTATCTCTCTCTCTCTCTCTCTCTCTCTCTCTCTCTCTCTCTCTCTCTCTCGGCCGAAGTGGTTGTTTCAACCATGGCCATTTTTTCTTCTTCCTTCTTGGTCAGATCAAGCCTTCCAAGCGTGTGGATTCTCTTGAAACTTCATCAAGGTAGTTATCAATTGAGTATGTCTCTTTAACCCTCTCCTTAATTCTAAAATCATGTCTCTTGGATGTTGTTAGAAAAGGATGAAATATGATTGGAGATTGAGTATGCGTTTAGATGAAGGAGTTGAGATTGGAACATGAGGATGATTTGTCATGGTTAAGTTTTATGATGCTTTGTGGTTGGTTGCATGCTCTTCATGTCGTGAGTTAGTATGAATGATTAAGCATCATAGAAATTATGTCACCTTTGGTGAATAGGGTTTTATGTTCTTGTATTCTTGTTGAAGCCATGAATATGATTATGCTTAGTGAAGTTTGGATCATGTGATGGTAGATATAGATTTAAGCCTTTATTCATGAATTGAATGGTTTGTTGATTGGTATTAGAGTTTATGTTCATGATTCTTGTTAGCCATAGGAAAAGTATGATCATGACCTTGTTGATCCTAAACTGTTTAAGTTAGCCAATTTTATTATATTAATAAAAATTAATACTATATTTTCTTCCAATAATTTCGAAAACCTTAGGGAGCTTTGGAATTGGATTGTTAAATGAAATAGTGATATTTTAGCCAAGTGAATGATATCTTTATTAAAAATAATGTATATAAATAAATAAATAAATATATATATAATAATATTATTAAATAAAGCATTTTATATAAACAATCATAATAGGTAAAATATTAATCTTATAAGCCATATATTCATAAATACTAGTAAAATTTATTTATTACCTTATGATCAAAATTAATAAAATTTACTTTTAATTTTATTTACTAATTATTTTCTATTTATTAATTATTAATTAGGAGATTAATAATAGTTTATTATTTTTAAGACTTAGGACCATTCATCAAATAAACCCTGGTTTATTTATTAATAGCAAAGATTATATTTGAACCCATAACTTATTAGAAGTTATTTTACTACCCCTAGTTATTTTCATTTATCAAACTAGACATATTTTACAAAACCCTTTATCATCTAGCCTTAAAGTTTAGGACATTATGGTCATGATTGTAATAAGTTGAACTAGAATTATTTATGGAAGAAGTTATGGCTTGAGTTTAACCATATGGCTTGTGTTTACCCTAGGCGGGGTTAGGTCAACCTTGGAGGATTCTTGAATTAGCTCAAGCAAAGGATCAGGTAAGCTCCTACATAAAATTTATTTACTATAAAAAGGTTACTGTAGCAAGCCAAACGCGAAGTGTGTGAACACTCATTTTTGTAAAGGCAATTAAGGACTGTTCTCTTTCTTGTTTCAATCAAACAAATTATTTGAAAATCAACAAGCAATTTTACTCAAATATCAAACTCTTTCTAAAACCAACTTTGACACGAACTTTAGAAACCCTTAATTGCTATTTCTAAATAAAGCAATGTTTTATCAGTTTTCTCCCAAGTGGGACAATCAAACGTTGAGTACTCAATAAGGGTAGGTTAGTAGTACTAGTTTCAAAGAACAAGAGTGAGTCTTCTGGTAGGAGGCCACCTTCAGAAGATGAACTTAACTTGGAAAAGCGACAGTACTACTTAGTTATGTCGGTCTGAGTTAGCAAGTTTCAGCCATGTGGACTGTGTGTTTTTGGAATAAACAACCGGTTTGTTTGGGTGTAGAGAAGGAGAATCTTACCCGGTAGGCTGTACACCTACCTTTTGTCAATCTACACAAAGTGTGGCATTCTGACCGTTATATGGTTATGGGGCCCAACGTGTGGTAACACATGGCTACCCATTTGAATGGTTGTATTTATTGTGCACTTGTATGGTTTGAAAAGAGGAAAATGCCTCTTTATTTTAACCTTATTTATTGCTTGCCAACATTTTCTCTTATGAAATTTTTTCAAGTCGCATACATAAACTGCTTTACCTGAACACTTAAAGCACACACGGATTTACTGAGATTTTTATCTCATCACCCTTTTATGCCATGATTTCAAGTCAATCCTGCTGTGGGGATGAGTAGCTAGACGGTTGCCTTCTTGAAGACTCTATGTTATTTATTTTATATGTTGCTTTGAGAGATGATAGTAAACAATTTATTTTAGTTTTTTTCTTGAATTTTTGGGTTGTATTAAGTTTTAATTTTAAAGTATTATTTTATTTTCGTTTGTGTAACTTACCTATAAAGACCTCTTGTCCTTTGGATAGGGTGACATCCTCGACCCTGTGGGCCTAGGTAGTGGGGTGTTACAGCTGGTGTAGTCATCGGACCACAAACATCCATATGAATTAATGCTAGTATATGGATTCATATAGAGGCGCATCATGGATTAGCCTCTGAATCCGATTGGGATTTCGATTGGGATTTTGGTAAAGGACCTTTGGTCATTTTACCTTTAAGGCAAGATTCATACTGAGGCCATTCTTCCAATCTCAATGAACCTAAAGGCCCATCATGGATTTGCCTCTGAATCCGACTGGGATTTTTATGTCCCAATCTTAGATGCCACAAACACGAGTCATTTGATATTGCCTTTCTTTTTTTATTATCAGGTTTAGTTTGAATATTATTTACTTGATTTCTAATAGGATGTATATAAAAAGGATTTTTATACATGTTTCCTGTACAAATTAAATTCCCATCTCTACTAATGGAAACACCATAATGGAAAGAAACAGAATATCCTTGATTCATCAATTTGGAAACTGAAATCAAATTCTGTTTAAAACAAGAAACATATAAAATATCTTTTAAAATTAACTTCTTATTACAACAAATAATAATATCATGATCTCCTACTGCTTCAGCCCACATTCTTGCTCCATTGCCTATTTAAAGTCCATGCTCACCCTTATTGAGTCTCCTTATTCTTCTGAACCCCTGTAAAGAGTTACAGACATAGTTAGTGGCTCTAGAATCAACTATCCGTGAGGATGTTAATCTAATCATCAAAAATAGATTCTAGATATAGAGTAATACATGAAGTAGACTTGGCTAAGAAGTCCAGACAATCTTTCTTCCAATGCCCATTTTTGCCATACTTTAAGTATTTACCTTTGGGCTTCTCGTTAGGCTTAGCTTGTCCAGGTGCTTTGGTTGGGACCATGTGTTGTTCTAGACATTCCTCTTCTAGAATCTCTTAGGCTTTGCCTTAATTCCAGAAGAAAAAGCAGAACGAGGGACCAAAACCTTTGACATAGGCTTCATGATCTTCTCTGCTGCCTAGAGCTCTTTCATAAGCTCCGTGAGATTCATATCCAACTTGTTCAATTGTAGTTTAATTTGAACTGAGAATATGAATCAGGCAGAGTTTCAAGAATTATCTCAATTTGGCTCTCAAGATCTATCGTTGTACCTAGGACCTCGGCCTCCTTATAGTAGGCAATCATCTTGAGATAATACTCTCAAACTAATGCCCTCGCAGCCATCCTAGTGTTCATGATTGCTCTAAAAACTTCCTGCCTTGCGGGCTGACTCTTGTCAGTGAACATGATACATAGTGACAAATCCATGTCGTATGTAATGGCCATATCCTCGTGCTTAGATTGGAGCACACTAGACATGGAAGCCAACATATAGCACTTAGCTATCTCATCAGCTTTCTTCCATGCCTCCTCGACCTATCGCTCTTGATCGTTGGATTCTTCCCCAATCTCAAGACAAGGATCAGAAGAACATACTTGTACTACTCGAAAGTGAGTACTATGCTCAAGTTCCTCTTCCTACATAATTTGGGCATGTCAACTTATTCTCATTGAGAATGATTGACAATGGACTGAAACCAAACATTTTTGAAATATTGCAAAAAAACATTCATTTAGTTTGCCAAAAATAAAATGCACATTCTTTATATTGTTTCTTTGATAATAGATAACTCTTAAAACAATTATCAATAATATAAATAGTTTGGCTCTTAGAAAAGCTAACAAAGCTTTGTAGGAAAATTAATACCATCCTAAGTTAAGTGCATAACCATTACGAATCAAAACTTCCTAAAATAGGTAATGATTTAGAAAAAGTTCCACCGATAGGAAGGCCACTAATTCACACCACCTATTGGCAATTTAATAATAAAAACCTCCAACGTAGGTTGGTTAATCCTAGAAAATACCTTAATATATATCAACAAATACCTTAATGTTACCCCCTATAGGACTCTTAATATATGTCAACATATATCAGTCCAATTAATTAATTTATTCCAACTCAATTCTCTTAATTAATTAATTATCTTTTCTGTACCTTATTAAAACTCAAGCCTAATTAATTAACTCTAATTAGACTCTTAGAATAAGTTTTATTTCTCTTCCAAATAATAATCTATTAATCCTAGATTGTGTCTAAACAACACCAAGGTAACTTGAGCTACTCTGAGGACCAAGAGACATATTATTCATGGCTACTAAAATAACCAAAATTCCCTTACTATTAAATAGCCTCATTTTATCATTTTAAATATCTCTATTTATCACTATATAGAAATATTGACCTCAAGAATAATATTGTTAAAGCAATGTCTTCAACCTACAAGTGAAATGATAAAAATATCCCTCTATGTAATGCCCATCAATAAGACAGGATAAATGTACTAACACCCATCTCAAAGATATCTACCATCCTTAGGCCTCTAGTCCGATAATCTATGACTCACTCATGTGTACTTGCTTATCATTGGAAGCTACCCAAAAGCACACATTTTAGAGTCACGTTCCAAGGACCCTGAATCATTAGATTATCTTAGACAATCACAAGGGGGTGATTTAATTTCACTAAGTGAAGCATAGAAACTCTGTTGCATAAGTCCGTCTTAACTAACTAGAGTAATACACCCAACATACTAGGATATTGATCTCATAAAATAAATCTCACCCAACATACATCAAAGTATAAAACGCTAGTTTTGCCAGACCACCAACCCACATTCAAGTATGAAGGTATCCGTCCAGGCTGTAGCAGTAATAGTTTGGTCTTTTTAATTATATTACTTTAACAGAGATCACTACTACAAGTCCAGTTCTGCGTATTCGAAATACGTTTATGCCAATGATATGAGTGAACTACTCACTGATTTAAGGTAAACCATTCCTCATTAGAAATCATGGCATAATAGTCTTATCTTGATGAAATGCCTAGTTCCATCAAATAACTAAGAACTCAATTTTACTTGTATTACAAGTACCTATGGTCTATACTATACTGTGAAGAACGACATAACATATAGACCATAACTTTGTCATACTTGGACCTTTAAATGCGTAATAATATATGAAATAAACTAAATTGAATAAATAAACATCTTATTGCAATATGTTGATTTAGAATACATAGTCTTTTAGGGAATACTTTCCAACACATTTCACCTGTAGATCGAAGACATAGCTAACGCAACATTGTCCTTGGGGTCAATATTTTCTTATGATGATATTAGAAAATATTTAAAATGAAAAATACCTATTTATATATCAGGGGTATTTTGGTCATTTTAGTGGCCAGGGCGATGTGTCTTTTTAGTCCTCGGAACAACCCTTAAGTCCTAATTAATTTTAGGCCAAGAAAATGGTCTCGATTAAAAGGATTTTATTTTATTTAGGAAGTCTAATTTATTTTTGGACTGTAATAAAATAAAAGAACGGCAGAAATTAAATTATATTTATTATTTAGTTTAATTGGTTAATTAATTATTCTGTGCCTAAGCCTAGATTAAATAATTAGAAAATTATCCTGGGCCAAAACTAGATAAAAAAAAAAGGCTTAAATAATTATTTTAGTTTATTTGGGCTTATTAATTATTTATTGAGTTATTTTTATAGACCCAAAAAAATAAATAATTAATGGTTATTATTTTGGTCTTATTGGGTCCAAGAAAAACAATAATTATTAATGACCCAATAGCATGAACAAACAAGATCTTTTTTTTTTTAATTCACGAAACAGAAGAGTTTAGGCCATCAGTGTGTTGTGTTGTGTGTTTTGTATTCTCAAAGGATACACACGAAGAAAAAAAAGACACAGAAGTTTGATCTCTCTCTTTCTCTAGTTTGTTTCTTTTCCTTATCATTTTCTTGATTTTGCTAATCCATAGCAAATGATCAAGAATTATTTCTGAGACTGAGATTTTCCTCGCCTAAGCTGTTTCACCAATGAGTAATACACGGTGGAATATTCTGAGTTCTCAAAAAGGATTCACGTTCATGCAAGCAAAAAGAAGTAGACGAATCGTGGGTTTCAACCAGAAGTGTCTACAATCCCAGAAACATCACCATGAATAGAAGCTATTCCCGTGGTTCAATCACCTTCTTCACGACAAAATATATCAAAGATGCGTAGAGGTTTAAGAGTTTTAATTCTTCCGTTGTTTGGTTTCCGCATTTTTCTTGGTTTTTTGGCTTCTGTTTTTGCAGCATGATTGGCTTCTGTATGATTTCATAGCTGCAAGTGGTATCAGAGAAATAAAGATTTGAAAGGCTTAGGAAAGATGCATGCTAGTTAATAAAATTGGCAAGTTAATTGTTTGATGAATGCATGAGATCTTTCGCTATTTTGGTATGGGTAGAAGTTTCTGTACACCTCACGATTGAGGTTTAGGAAACCTTGTAATTTTTAAAAGCTTTCTGTAGCAATCGTGTAAACCCAATTTGAAAGGGTATAGGTAGATGTGGTGTTTGTTTTTTATAAAAAGTTGTATCAAAAGGCCACCTGTAATGATCGTTGAGCGAAGTTGCAAAGTTTCTAGGAAAATTCGTAGAAGAAAAAAAACCTGAAGAAGAAGACGAGCCGTTGAGCCGCAGCTCGAACTGCCAAGAGCTGAGGCAGGTGCCCAAGCCCAGCTGCGACTTGCAAGCTACAGCCCAAGTGTGTCCTCGACTCGACAATAGAAGCTGCATCCTGTGCAGGATGCAATGCATCCTCCCTAGGATGCGGTCACAATAGTGACCAATTCTGGGACAGTCCCATACTAAGGGAAGTTATTATTTTTGCAATAATTAATATTCTTTGAATATTTTGTATGAAAAATAATAATAAAGGATTTTTAGGATGAAACAATACCATTGCTTAATTTAATTAATGTGTTTAATTCTATTATTTGGGCACTTAGGTTTAAAAATAAAAAAGTATGAAGATGTTTACAGTTTTCTAGCATGCTATTTATTTTAATTCCTATGTGCACGTTTTCTCAAAGACCAAAGTCTTTGGAAATTTTTATTTGACAAGGAAAAATATTTTTCTTTAATTAAATGATTAATTTTAACTTAAACAACAACTAATAATTGATTATTTTCTTAAATGTTTTATATCGTTGACATAGAAAATATTTTGGATTTAGAAATTTTTGTAAGTTAAAATGGAAAACCATTTTAATTCTTTTTCGCAAAGGAAAATTATTTTTGTCAAATAAACACTTGAGATCAAAATTTCTAGAAAGTTTTAAATGGAAAAGTTTTGAAATTATTAAGTTTTTAACTTAAATAAAATTAATCTATGAGAAAATTTTCTCAAAGGGTATAAACCTTAACATATAATTTTTTTATTTATTTAGATATTTTATTTTTCAGTTAAAAGAGAATTTAATTGAAATTTTTCAAAGGATATTTTTCTAAGAAAATCCTTATTTAAAAAATTAAGTGGGAGAGGGGTTCAAATGGCTCTACGATTTCTATCACGATCCTCATTAGAGATCGTGTATCTCCTCGCGTCACCCTGAGAGTGAACCTGTATAGGATGAAGATACTACAAGGATCTAGAACTAATGAAATAATGTAATTAATAACCCATGACACATACTATGATCGTCCAACCTACGTTGGAAGTTATAGTGCGAGGCATGTCTATTAGAAATGAGAAGAAATGGCCATCCCCTCATTGGAGTTCTCTTCTAGATCATTACCTAGAAGAGAAATTAATTTATAGTGGTTAAAATTTTAGCTTAAGAAACTGTTAATCTTCTAAAGAAGCTATGTTAGTTTTCCTAAGAGCTAAATTAATCATGTCAAAGATAATAGTAATGGGGTTAGCTATTATCAGTTTAATATGAGGATAAAGTGCACAAAATTATTTTGTTTTCCAAAAATTTGAGAATTTCTTTTTTTTTTTACAAATTTCAGAAATGGCTGGAGGAGGTTCTTTTAGTCCCTTAGCCATTATTCTCCGTGAGAATAAGCTAATAGGTCCTAACTATGTAGACTGGAAAATGAACTTTAACATAATATTCACAGCCGATGAGTATAAGTATGTCATTTACGAGTCCTGCCTTGTGATTGGGGATGGTTCCACTGATGAGGAGTGTGAAGGTGAGAAGGCATGGAAAAAGACTGATGAGATGGCATGATACTATATGTTAGCCTCCATGTCAAATGTGCTCCAATCCAAATATGAGTACATGGCAACTGCATATGATATTAGTACATCATTAGCCACAATGTTAGCATATAAGAGTCGACTCGCAAGACAGGAGACTCTTCAAATAATTATTAACACCAAGATGGCTGAGGGAGAATCAGTCAAAGAGCACATGCTTAAAATGATTATTGGTTTAAAGGAAGCGGAGGTCTTAAGGGCTGTTATTGACCCTGAGAGCTAAGTGGACATGGTTCTCGAATCTCTGCCAGACTCTTTTACTCAGTTCCAGTTGAATTACAATATGAACAAGATAAATATGAATACAACTGAGTTGATGAAAGAGCTTCAGGTGGCAGAGAAGGCCATGAAGCCACAAGTAAGGGCTATGATGGTTTCTTCTTCAAGAATTGGGCCTAAGCCCAGAAAGTTTAAAAAGAAGAAGGGTAATGCAGTGCTTCAGCCCAAGTCCCACCCCAAAGACAAACCTTTAGGGCAAATGCTTCAAATGTGGGAAGAAGGGACATTAAAAAAAAAAGTGTCCAGATTTTCAAGTCAAGAAAAATCCCACAGATATGTTTTCTATCTATAGTCTATATCAATGGTTGGATCAACTTCTACTTGGATTGTTGATTCAGTACCCACTGATCACATCTATAACTCCTTGCAGAGGTTTAGAAAGATTAGAAGACTCCAGAAGGGCGAACATAGACTACGTGTAGGAAATGGAGTATAAGTTTGGGCCCTTATAGTGGGAGAACTGGAACTTACTTTTCATTGTAATAGAATGGTTGTATTGAAGGATGTTTTATTTGTTCCTGGTTTTAGATAGAATTTGGTTTCAGTTGTAAAACTAATAAATCAAGGATATTCTTTATCTTTCCATTTTGGTATAACTATCAGTAGAAATAGAGAAGTTTTATACACTGGGCATATATCTATTCTTTATTAATTATATTAACAATAAATTATATAATGTTCAATCTGAACCTTTAAATAAAAAGAGAAAGACCAATATCAATGACTCATATCTTTGGCATCTAAGGTTGGGTCACATTAACTCAACCAGGATTCAGAGGTTAATCCATGATAGGCCTTTGGACTCATTGAGATTAGAAACTTAGCCTCACTGTAAATCTTATCTTATGGGAAAAATGACCAAAAGGTCTTTCACCCAAAAGGCAGATAGAGTCAATGAGACACTGAGTCTTGTTCACATTAATGTGTGTGGTTTTTTGTCTATACCAGTAAGGTTCGAGTACTTCATCACGTTCACGGATGATTGTATTAGGTATGGTTATATTTATCTAATGAGACATAAGTCTGACTCTTTTGACAAGTTCAAAGAGTTAAAGGCTAAAGTGGAGCGTCAGACCGGTAAACTAATCGAGACCTTACGACCAGATTGTGGTGGAGAGTACCTCCTTGGTGAGTTCAAGGATTACATAGTACATCATGGAATAGTATCCCAACTCTCTGCACCAGGAATACCCCAGCAGAATGGAGTAGCTGAGAGAAGGAACAAGACATTAATAGAAATGGTCTGAAGCATGATACTCATGCTACTTTTCCAGTGTCTTTTTGGAAATATGCCCTAGAAACAGCAATATATATTCTGAACTTGGTACCTTCTAAGTCAGTACCTAGGATGTCCTATGAGATGTGGAGTGGGCATAAGCTTTGTCTAAATCATCTCAAGATATGGCAATGTCCAACTTATGTACTGATCAAGGAAGATAAGTTAGAACCACGATCAGAATTATGTTATTTTATTAGGTATCCAAAAGGAACAAAAGGTGATTACTTTTATCATCCCAAGAAGCAAAATTTAATAAAATTCATTTATTCTTAATTTTATTTATTATTAATTAATTATTATCTATTAAAAAATTATGATTTAAATTAAAATTTATTTCATTTATTATTTATTTATAATAAAGCTATTTTTAAATTATCATTTTTTAAAATTATTTAGGACTTAATATTATTTAAAATTCAAACCTTAGTTTATTTATTATTAATAACACTCAAGAATTATTATTTGAGTCTATAATTCATTAACAATTATTTTAGAACCCCTAGTTATTTTAACTTATCAAACTAGACTTATTTTATAAAATTCTTTAGCATCTAGCCTTAAAGCTTAGGACATTGAGGTCATGGTTAATCATGGTTGTAACTAGTTGAGTTAGGAATTATTTATGTAAGGCAGGTATAATTTGAATGTGACCCTATGTTTTGTGTTTACCCCAGGCGGGGTTAGGTCAGCCTTGTAAGACTTTTGAGTGTGAGCAAGCAAAGAAGCAGGTAAGCTTCTGCATGGAGTTTTGTGAAGACCAAAAGTTATTGTGGCAAGCAAATGCAATGTATATGGACATTTATTTGTAAAGGTAATTAAGGACTATTTTTTTTCCTTTTTATTTCGGTCAAGTAAATCATTTGAAAATTGAACAAGCAGTTTTATACAAATCTAAACTTTTTCTAAAACCCAACTTGACTAGACTTTTGGAAACCCTTAATTGCTATTTCCAAATAAAGCAAAGTTTGGATCAATTTTCTCCCAAGGAGAACAATCGACGTTGAGTACTCAATAAGGGTAGACCACCAGGACTAGTCTTTGAAGGGTTAGGGTAAGTCTCTGAGTAGGTGGCCACCTCTGAGGGGTGAGTCCCTCCTGGATAGGATGCCAGTCCGGTAGGTCATACCGGTCCGAGCTAGCAAGTTTCAGTAATGTGGACTGTGTGTTCCAGAGTGGACAACCGGTAAGTTTAGGTGTAGAGATGGAGGAGTATCTCACCCGGTAGGCTGTACACCTACCTTTTGTTAGCTTACACAAAGTGTGGTATTCTGACAGTTATTTAGTCATGGGGCCCAACGTGTGGTAACACATGGCTACCCATTTGAGTGGTTGTATTTATTGTGCACATGTATGGTTTGAAAAGCGAAACACCACTCTTTATTTTCAGCATTTATTTATTGCTTGCCAGCACCTTTTTCTTATGAAACTTTTACAACCTGCATACATGAGTTATTTTACCTGAAACACTCAAAGCACACACGGGCTTACTGAGATTTTTATCTCACCACCTTTTATGCCATATTTTCAGGAAGATCCAGCTGTGGAGGTCATTAGCTAGATTGTTGTCTGTGCTTGAAGACTTATGTTATTTACTTTAAGTGTTGTTTGAGAGATTGTTGCAAACAATTTATTTTGGATTTGTTCTAGTACTTATTTTTTGGGTTGTAATAAGCTTAAAATTTAACGTCTTTATTTTATTTTATTTTTATGTAACCTAGTTATAAAGACCCCTTGTCCTCTGGACGGGGCGACATCCCCGGCCCTGATGGGCCTAGATAGTGGGGTGTTACAAGTGGTATCAGAGACTAGGTTTAGGCAAGTATTGATAGTATATGTTTTGATTTATTAAGTTCAAATCTTTTATTTGACCTATCCTGTTTGTGCTGTAGGATGGTTAGGATGATTAGAACCGCAAGGAAAGGGCAGCAATGGCACCCTCCCATTCCTATCTACCCGAAGGACTTACCAGTGCCTCAGCCTGCACCCCAACCTGCACCCCAGCCAATCATTGCCCTGGATGATAGTAGTGACGATGAGGTCCAGATTATCGAGCCACCTCCAATACCCGTGATCGACTTGGTTACCGACAGTGAGGACGAGGAGATAGACATGGAATATGTTCCCCATCCTCCTAGCCCCATAGTGGACTTGACTGCTGACAATGATGACCCAGGGGAGATAGATTATGAATCTCCACCTAGACCTTCCTTTGTAACCCCACCCAATCAAGTTGAGACCGGGGAGAGTTCTAGGAGACCCGGGAAGGAGCCCATAGATGGGTTCGCAAGTGGGGCAGGGATGGACTTCACTAGGAATTCTGGGGGGTGGTTATATGATGCCGACATTGAAGATTATGATGAGGATTAGAGAGGCCAAGTTCTGCTATGTTTAGGGCATTTTATTTGCAATTTTTCATAAACTCCTATGCTAGGAGTCCATGCACCTTTATTGCTTTATTTCAAAATTTATGCAAATAAGAGTACCTTGGGTACTCTAAGTTTTGAGGAAAATTTATATGCAATTCTTCATACAAAATTTTCATCTAGTTTTCTTCCGCTTAACGTTGAATGTGAATGCATGCTCATTTTGGATTTTTTTTTTTTTAACTTCGATACATAAACTCATTATCTGGGGAATGGTTTAGAATGGCACCCAGACGTCGCGCAGCCACATCCAGCAGAAGGGTTCCTGAGGCAGAGCCCGTGACACCAGAGGTTGATGCAACTCAAATGTCATCACCAAATCAAGGGGATGAGAACGAAATGGGGCCGGAGATGGGATCGGAAGAACCGGTTAGCGCGACTATGACGCAAGCATTCCACAAGGTGACCGAGATTCTGCAAAACTTGACTGAGCGGAGGAATCCAAAAGGGGAAGACGAGGCATTGGAGAGGTTTCTGAAGTTTCAACCTCCTATCTTCTTGGGAGAGGCCGAACAAGACCAGAAAGCGGAACAATGGGTGGAACAGATGGAGGACATCTTTGCTACGCTCCAGTACACCGAGAAACGAATGGTGAAGTTCGCTGCGTTCCGGCTGAGGGGTCCAGCTCGGGCGTGGTGGCAAAGGGTTCAGGACGACTGGGAGATGATAGACCAAGACTGGACATGGGCTAATTTTGTGGAAGCATTCCGGGCGAGTATATCCCTCGGTGGATAGTTGAGAAACGGGAAGATGAGTTCCAGAATCTAAAGCAAGGAAGCATGACGGTAGCCCAATACGCGGCACGGTTCACGCAGTTGTCAAAGTACTGCAAGAGGCTGGTGGATACTGAACAAAACAGAACAAGGCAATTCGTTAAGGGATTAAGGCGAGGAGTTAAGAAGGGCGTTAGCACCCTCTCCACCGGTGACTTATTCGGGGGTCGTGGACGCGACCACCCGTATCGAGAATGAAGATCGCAACCGGTTGGCTTCACGACCGTTCGTACCGACAAGACCACCGCCAAGACCTTTTCAGAGGCAGCCACCTAACAAGCGTCCTGCCAACCAGTAATGGCAGAATCGGGGAAAGCAAGCCCGAACAGCACCGGTTGGTCCAGCGCAGAATCTTCCATTATGCCGGCACTGTGGGAAAAGGGGCCACATTGAGAAAAATTGTTGGTCCAAAGGAGTTGAGCGGAAGTGCTACCACTGCGGAGACCCGAATCATCTACGGAACGCCTGCCCTAAACTTCTCCGGATCGGGCAGGGGAACCCAGCTCAGAACCCGAGGCCGAGTCGAGCCAATACCTCGGGAGCTTCCGGGAGCGGAACGCAGAAGCCGCAGGTGAAAGCAAAAGTTTTCGCTCTCAACCGGGAGGAGGTTGGGGCTGATACAACAGTAGTGGAAGGTACGTTTACTATCCAAGGTCGTTCCGTTAATGCATTGATAGACCCTGGATCTACCCATTCCTATTTAAATAAGAATTGTGCATATCAATTGGGTTGGGATGGAGTAGAACTACCTTTTACCTTGATAGTAAGTACGCTTTTGGGGAAAATGGTGCAAGCGGATCGGTATGTGCAGAATTGTAAAGTTGAAGTAGGGAGAGAAAACTTGGAGGGAGACCTAATAGTTTTAGCTATTGATGATTATGATTTGATATTGGAGATGGATTGGTTAGCGAAGCATGGTGCTAGAGTAGATTGTAAGAATAAGTCAGTTCAGTTCATTAGACCGGGATGTGATGTGTTGGAGTTCAATGGTGGGAAAGTAAAAGAATTGAAGTTCTTGATAGCTGGGGCTAAAGCCCGGAAATTGTTGAGGCAAGGATGTCAAGGATATTTGGCTTATGTGATAAACAAGCAAATGACCAGTGCACTTTGGAGGATATTGAGGTGGTAAAGGATTTTCCCGACGTGTTCCCTGCAGAACTCACTTCTCTACCTCCTAAGCGAGAAGTTGAGTTCACCATTGACCTAGTCCTAGGAGCGGAATCGGTGTCTCGAACCCCGTATCGAATGGCACCGGCGGAGTTGAAGGAATTAAAGGAGCAGCTAGAGGAATTGGTGAGGCAAAGCTATATCAAACCTAGCACGTCACCCTGGGGAGCACCTGTGCTATTTGTAAAGAAAAATGACGGGACTCTAAGGTTGTGTATTGACTACCGAGGCTTGAACAACTTGACCATCAAAAATAAATATCTTCTACCGTTAATTGATGAGCCGTTCGACCAGTTGCAAGGGTCCAGTTGTTACTCTAAACTGGATTTGAGGCAAGGCTACTACCAAGTGAGGATAAAAGAGGAGGATATTCCTAAGACGGCCTTCAATACAAGATATGGTCATTATGAGTTTGTGGTGATGCCTTTCGGGGTAACCAACGCACCTGCGGTATTTATGGATCTAATGCATCGAGTGTTCCAGCCCTACTTGGACAAGTTCGTGGTGGTCTTCATCGACGACATACTTATATACTCCAAGAGCCTGGAGGACCATGCAGAACATTTGAAGTTGGTACTAGAAAAACTAAGGAGCACAAGCTTTACGCCAAGTTTAGCAAGTGCGAGTTTTGGTTGGATAGTGTGGAGTTTCTTGGTCACGTGGTGACTAAGGAGGGAATCAAAGTAGACCCAACGAAGGTTAAAGCCGTATCAGACTGGAAGCAACCAGAGAACATCACCGAGATTCGAAGCTTCTTGAGTTTGGCTGGCTACTACCGGAGGTTTATTGAGGGATTTTCGACGTTAGCATCTCCTATGACCCGGCTGCTGAGAAAGGATGTACCCTTTGTTTGGAACGAAAAATGCGAAAAGAGTTTTCAAGAGTTGAAGCAGAGGTTAATGACAGCGCCTGTGTTGAGTCTGCCGGAGGCAGATAAACCTTACGGCCTATATACTGATGCCTCAAAGGAAGGCTTGGGAGCAGTTTTGATGCAAGATAGGAAGGTGATCGCCTATGCTTCCCGAAAACTGAAGCCACATGAAGTCAATTATCCCACGTATGATCTAGAGCTGGCTGCCATTGTGTTTGCATTAAAGAAACGGCGACACTATTTGTATGGGGCGGAATATGAGGTGTTCACTGATCACAAAAGCCTGAAGTACATCTTCACCCAGAAGGACTTGAATTTGAGGCAGCGAAGATGGATAGAATTTCTGGAGGAGTACCGGTGTCCTATCAACTACCACCCCAGGAAAGCCAACGTTGTTGCTGATGCCCTGAGCCGAAAAGTCAGAATGGCCAGGCTAAAAGTACAAGAGGTTAAAATGGTCCAAGTCTTGTTAGACAGAAGAGCAGAAGTGCAAGAAGAGAGGATCATTATTAGCAACCTGAAGTTAACACCAGATCTAAGGCGGGAAATTGTTGAAGCCCAGCAGAGTAATGCGGAATTTCACCTTTTCAAGGATAAGGAGCTTAAACGGCAAGGCAGTGAATTCTGACAGGACGGAACGGGAGTGTTGTACTTCCGAGATCGTTTGTGTGTACCCGAGGAGCACCAGTTGAGGGACAGAATTTTAGAAGAAGCGCATAAGAGCATGTACACTATTCATCCAGGAGAGGTCAAGATGTATCAAGATCTGAAAAAGTCTTATCGGTGGCCCGGGATGAAGCGGAACGTGGTTAAGTTTGTCTCAACGTGCTTGACCTGTCAGAAGATCAAAGCGGAGCACAGAAAGGTGGCAGGATTATTACAACCGTTGCCAGTACCGGAATGGAAATGGGAAGAGGTAACCATGGACTTCGTTACCGGACTCCCTATAGCCAGGAGCCAAAAGGACGCCATATGGGTAGTGGTGGATCGACTGACCAAGTCGGCGCATTTCATACCCGTGAATATAAGGGATTCTATGGAAAAGTTGGCTCAGACCTACGTGCGGGAAATAGTCAGATGGCACGGAGTACCTTCAAGTATTGTGTCTGACCGTGATCCGAGATTTACATCCCGATTTTGGGGTAAGTTTCAAGAATCGATGGGTTCTAGTCTGAAGTTCAGTACGACGGCGCACCCACAGACCGATGGACAGTCAGAAAAGGTTATTCAGATATTGAAGGATATGCTGAGAGCCTGTGTGTTAGATTTCGGGGATAAGTGGATTGAAAGTGTGCCGTATGCCGAGTTATCATACAATAACAGTTATCAGGCTTCATTGGAATGGATCCGTATGAAGCTCTATACGGACGTAAGTGTCAAATACCGCTATACTGGAGTTGGTCAGAGGATGGACATATAAGCAAATCGGGAGAAGTCTATGTTCAGGAAATGTTGGACAATGTTAAGTTAATTAGGGCAAGGTTGAAGGCAGCCCAGAGTCGACAAAAGAGTTATGTAGACAATAGGCGGAGAATGTTAGAATTTCAGGTGGGAGACAGTGTGTTTCTAAAACTGACACCGAATATGGGAATTCTGAAGCACCCGAAAGGGGGAAAGCTGAATCCGAGATATTTGGATCCGTTTCCAATAAAAGAGAAAATTGTGCCGGTGGCGTACCGATTGGAGTTGCCAGATGGGCTGAAAGGAATTCACGACATATTCCATGTATCACAGTTGAAGAAGTATAATGCCGATCCCGGACATGTGTTGAATGATGAGCCATTAGTGCTACAACCCGACCTGAGCTATGTGGAGAAACCCGTAAAGATATTGGACCGAAGTATCAAGACTCTCTGGAACAAGAAGATTCCGATGGTAAAAGTGCAGTGGGAGCATCATGGCACGCGAGATGCCGCATGGGAAACAGAAGAATGGGTGAAGCGGAAGTATCCCGATCTGAGATAAAGGTGCGTTTGAATTTCGGGACGAAATTCTCCTAAGGAGGGGAGGATGTGAAACCCCACCTAAAACCAACCCTAGAGTAAGGGGGTCGGGAATGCATATCATATTATTTTGTATGAATATATATGTTTTTGAATGATTTTATATGCTTTAGAATCGTGGATTATAGGTTTAAATGCTTAGTTATGCTTATTGAGTAGGAGGGGTAAAATGGTAATTTTGCCTGAGGTCAGAATAGGGAGATAACTTGAGGAGTAGATAAGAAAAATATGAGGGTGAGGAAATAAGAACAAGAGTTAGGGTGGTTTAGTGGTTAGAGCTTGGTGAATTAATTTCTAAGGTCATGAGTTCAAATCCCATTATTTAAGTTTTATCATGATTATTTTCATTAAGTTTGAATTTTTGTTTTCTTACATTCCATAAAAATAGGAATGTTGTCTTAAGGGAGACATGAAGAGAATGTCCTAATCTTATCCTCATGTCCTAAAAAGAATTCTAGAGGAATTCTTGTCCTATTTATTACCTCTAGCTTGTCCTAACATCTTTATAATTCAAAACCATTAAATCCTTTCTTTTAAATTCCAAAAAAATTCTGGGATAACTCCTCCACCATGAAATTCAAAAATCAGCTATGGTGGTTGGGTAGTTGGCCGAAAATAGGAGGGTAAATAGGAAGGGTTCGAAGAGAAAATCAATCACCATGAAAGGACCTTCAAATCTACCTTCATGTTGTTCATACTTTAGTGGAAAGAAATCTGGAAATTTTCCAGAATTGTTGCAGCCCCTTTCTTCGAAAATTCAAGCCATAATCCCATTCATTTGTTGCCAAAAAAATGGTCATTTTATGTGGCTTGGAAGCTGGAAAAACTGTGCAAATTTCGGACTGCACAAAACAGCACCAAACCAGAAAAAAAAACTGGGCATTTCGCAGCTTGCAATCAAGGAAATGAAGCTGTTTTTAGTTCACCTTCAAGCCAGCAAATCTCTTATGTATTTGTCCAGAAATAAGGCTGAAAAACCAACCTTGGAAGAACCTCAAACACCCCAGAAGAACCTCTGAAAATCGAGCTAAGAGTGTGCAAAATTCTGCACCAAAAATTCTGCCATCTTCGAAAATTCTGAACAACTTGAAGCCATAATTTTCCAGCCTTGCTTCCTTCTAGCCTAAGGTCGAAAATCATCTCCAACCTCTGTAAAAATTGAGCTTGCTCAGCTGTAGACTGAACACCATAAACCCCACTCTTACCTTGAGCATAAGGACTCCATAGCTGCATCACAAAACACTTCTAAGACCACTCCATTCAAACTCTTTTGAACTTCAAATAATTTCAGTATCTTACTCCATTAAAATCACTCTTGCATTAGTCTAATTAACCAGAATTTCCTCTGCCTTCATGGACTGAATTTCAGCCAGCTTTGAGCAACATTAACCTTCAACCATTTCAGGAAAAACCTCCATGTTCAGCCGGCACCATTGAAGACATAGAAACCTCTCTTGATCAAAACACCATAGCTAACCTCTTACCTTAAACCTCTCCACTATTTCCTCCGTTTAAATTTCAAAAAAATCTGATCATCCTCTCTCCTTCTTGCTGAAAACCAAAACCCTCATTCATTCCATACCATTCGGCCAGCCTTCTACCAAAATTCGTGCAGCACTTCTTCCAAATTCTCTCCATTCTCACCTAGAACACCTAAAACACCAAGAACACACACTAACCTTCTTCAAGCCTAACCCTACTCTAAACACCTCCAATCACTCTCAAACACTCCAAATCACTTCCATTTAATCCCTAAACCTCATTTCTGGTATTTATAACACAAAACCTCGCAAACAAAAATTTTCAAGCGGATCGAAATCAACCTTTTTCTTGAAGGTCTCAAAAACATCAACAAAGTAAGTCAAGAACACCCATCTTGTTCATCTTCTTCCATTTGATTATATCATTCTAATGATCTCTCTCTCTCTCTCTCTTCTAACCGAAATGGTTGATCAATCATCAACCATGAACGTTTGTTTCGTTGGACCATTCAACACACTCCATCATGCGTGGACCTTCTTTTGTCTTCTTCGAAGTACTCGACAATCAAGTATTCATTCTTAAATCTCTCTTATTAAATTCTGAAATCATGTCTCTTAAGTGTTGATAGGGAGATAGAATATGATTGGGAGATTGAGTATATGCATATAGGGATTAGGGTTAGGACATGATGATTGTTGTATATGACTAGGATATATGTATTTTTCTTTCGAATCATTGTATGTTCTTCACGCTTAATGAATTTTATGGATATTTGAAGCATGATTAGATATTATGACATCAAAAGTTATTAGGCTTTTATGTTCTTATTGTTTCATGGAAACCATGATTGATGATTATGCTTAGTAGGATTTTGGCCATGTGATGGTACGAGATAGTCAAGTGTATGTTCATGAATGGATTAATATATTGTTGATGATTGAGAATGTGATCATGAATCTCTTCTAGCAATAGGAAAACCATGATGTAAGATCATTTTCTTGTTAATTCTAGGTTATATTCATTAATAAATTTTATTACAAAAAAATTAGGATTACTACTATAGTTTCCTTCAAAATTCGAAACACTAGGGGATTTGGATTGGAATATTTAATTAGACTATTAATATTTTTATTAAACAAAAATTTAATAAAATTCATTTATTCTTAATTTTATTTATTATTAATTAATTATTATCTATTAAAAATTATTATTTAAATTAAAAATTATTTCATTTATTATTTATTTATAATAAAGCTATTTTTAAATTATCATTTATTAAAATTATTTAGGACTTAATATTATTTAAAATTCAAACCTTAGTTTATTTATTATTAATAACACTCAAGAATTATTATTTGAGTCTATAATTTATTAACAATTATTTTAGAACCCCTAGTTATTTTAACTTATCAAACTAGACTTATTTTATAAAATTCTTTAATTTGTTCGAAAGCTGTCATCTCCTCATTTCCCCTCTTCTTCTTAGGCTCCAGTCTCCCCCTCATCTATTGCTATTTCATTCACCCACTCCAACATTCTTCCTCCATTGCTGCCGCCATCATTGTGCCCTCACTATCAAGTGTTATTCGACTACCATCTCCCTCGTTTTCCCTCTTCTTCTTCATTGCTGGTCTCCCCCCATCTGTTGCTGTCTCATTCATCCACTCCAACATTCTTCCTCCATTGCTGCCGCCACCACTGTATCCTTACTCTCAAGTATTGGTGGAAGCTGATAATCTGTAGATCTAAGCGCCTCGACTTTTCTTCCAAAAGAGGCCAGTATTCTTTTGTCCGTTGTTCCCTTCTGTATGGTTTTCTAAGAACGTTTTTTTAATTAATAACTTGATGTAATTATAATGTAAAATGGTAATTTTCCTTTTTCTACAATTTTATGTGATGAAATTTTGTTCCTATAATGTATGAATTATTTAACTTTCCCGTTTGTGCTCTATGTTTCCTTTAACCCTTATTGTTTGATATTCTTTTTTCTAATGTTTGTGCTTGTGATTGTATGATCATTTTTTAATAAACTAGAATCAAGAGCCCAATGATAGCAATCTTAGACTAATGAAATACTGCTACTTTTATCTGCTCTAATTATTTACTTGACGAATTGTTGGAGATAAAATTTAATTTCTTCTCCAATATGGTTAAGGAATAAATGAATCCTATTTGTTTTTTCATTCCGTTAAGGCTTAGAACATTAGCACTATTCCCTACCTAGTTTGAGATATGAACTTAGTTTGGCAAAAGCTAGCAATACCACCCTTGATCGCATAGATATCTACTCTTCTTATCTTAGTGTAACTGTTTTTTGTGACGATATCACAAGATCAACTCACACACACACACACATACACACTCACTCACTCACTCAAACTATTTCTCTCTCTCTCTCTCTCTCTCTCTCTCATTTTGATAGGATTCTATCCAAGTAATATACTAAAGCTAAAGAAGGGGAATGGAACTTTAAGTCACACTTCATGGCACTTTAGAAGAATACAAGACATGGAGGTTTACAAGGGAGGATTCAAGTAAAACCATTCAACAAGCCAAGGAATATAAAGAGTATGAAGAGATGGATGCCAAAGAGAAGGCATAAGAAAGCTGTATTTGCACAACAACTCGTGTGGAAGACCAAAGGAGCACAAAAGGGGGCTGAAAGGACAAGAAAAAGCCAACTATGTAGAACCAGGACGCACCTGGTGCCAGGTACACTCTGGAAGAGTTGTTCCGTTCCAAAACACACCTGGCACCAGGTCCAGTACACCTGGCATCAGGTACATTCGAGACATGCCCAGCTTTGCTAGATTTTCCTGTTTTGTTTTATTTTCGTTTCTAAATTAATTCCCACGACTTTTATTATGTAATAGAGATATTTAGGACCATTTAAAGGCTTCAACTAAGATTTCATCTCACTTTAGTTAGGTTTATATGCCTATATATATGGCATTATAATATTTCAAATGTAACTTGGAGATTATTAGTGAAATCAAAAGACACTCTTGAGAGAGTTCTTTGAGGGTTCTTCCATGAAGGCCAAGACCAATCTTAGGATTACATTCCTTGCATTTGATTTGATTTTATAAACTCTTAAAGATAGATCAAACTAACCTATTAAAATATAATGTTCGATTCTTGTTAATCTAAGGGTCTAGAATAAAGGTTATATTTGGTTGCCTAGTTTATATTCTTCAAGTATTCTTGATTCCTTGTTGAATCAAGGGTTCTTGGGTACGAATTATTAGACTTGATTCTCCTTTCTAGAGTTCTAAGCTCTTTATTTGGGCTTAGGGTCCTAGTATTTGAAATGGGTGTCTCATTTCTTCATAAACTCTCTATTTTGTATTCTTCAATGGGTCTTGTATTTTACCCCAGATTTAGGAACGAAATTCAATAGAAAATAAACCCCAATGTTATATCAAATATTTTGGTATCAGAGTGAGGAAAGCTTTGATTCTCATCAAAGCTTGGAGATATTGAACAAGGCATCAAAATTGGTCTATCCCATAACTCAAATTTGTGCTACAAAAAGGTCAAGTTTTTTTTTTAATTTTTCTTGTATTTTATGTGTTAAAATCATGCCTTGTTGATAGTATAATCTTTGGGGATTGCAAATTTCTTGTTGTTTGTTAATTTTGGGGGCTAAAATTGCTTAAAATTTCTACTATATCTTGAGTTCCGAAAACTACCTACAAAGTGTTTAATATTTTGCTTGAGTGAACTTTTTACTTGAAATTGTGGCTAAAACTTTTGCAAACACTTTCTATAGTTCATTATCTGTCATTTTAAATATTTTAGGGACATTGCTTGTCCATTAAGAGATCATCTTAGTTGATAAATTCTTTCTCTTACTCTTGAATGCTATATTCCTTGAACCTCTAGTGTTACATTAGAAATTCTTGTTAGGACTTGTCCATTCACCCATTTCCAAACCAATTTTGTTGAGTTTCTTAAATTCACTGAATCTACTTGATTGATATAAACTCCTTGAGGCTCATTGTTGTATGTTAATCAACTTCCAACGTTAGTTATCTAGTTGATTGTCCTTAGAGAGTGAGTTAACTTGTCCAAGTTTGGATTAATTCCTAAGAAATTGGGGAGACTTTTGTGGGAAGAACTTGTTGAGCACTTGAGTGAATTGAAAAAGGTAAGAGGGTGAGCATATTCATATAAAAGCCAAAAAGAGTTAAACACAAGGGTGAGTGCATACACGTAAGGGAATGCTTGTGAGGAATACTTTTTCTATCTAAACCTTCTAAGTAAAATTCCAACAAAATGTCCTATGACTCATTTGATATTCGAGTTGCCTTTGAAACTCTTAATGCAAAAATGGATGAGATGAGGAGAGATATCACCGTATTGCAAACCAACCAAGGCCAAGCCTCAACTATTGCACAAAGAAGGGGTTATAGAGAATAAGATAGCCCTACGATAAGAGAGGAAAATAATGTCACACCCCTATTGTATGAAGAAGGAGAGGATTGGGATGAGCATTTCGTAAGAAGTCATCCACCTACACCATTGAAGGGAGGTAGGTAAGGGTTTAGAGGAGGAAGAAGTAGAATGCAAGGAAGGCATGATGGACAAAATGTGAGGGAGCTTGAGAGAGAGTTTGAAAGAATGGAAGGTTGGGATGAGAAAATCCATAAGGAAGATTACGAAGGACAAAATCGGGGAAACGGGATTCACTACAAGAAAATAACAATTTAGCGACGGTCAAATCCGTCGCTAATTGAGTTTAGCGACGGATTAGCAACTGATTTTTACCCTCGCTAAGACTGGCGTCGCAAATAGCGACGGATATTAAGTAATGATATTTATAATTAAATTTGCAATTAAGGTCGTCGCTAATCCGTCGCTAAATTTAGCGACGGCCAACGAATTTTATTTAAAAAAAAATTATTTAGTCAAGACCCGGCATAACCGGTTCGGTCCGACCACCGACCCGACCCGACCCGCCAGATAATTTTTTGAGATTATGTCAGACACGGGGCTCGAACCCGCGTCCTTGTTGTGGGGGAGCACATGCTCCACCACTAGGCTATTGATATTCTTGTGATTTTTTGTTCTTTATATTAATTATATAGTATTTTTTTTGTAAATTAGTGACGGATTAGCGAGGGATTCTGAAGCCGTAGCTAATCCCTTGCTAATTAGCGAGGGATTAGCTACGACACTGATTAGTATTAGTGTTAATTACGATACCGTAGCTAATCCCTCGCTAATTAGCGAGGGATTAGCTACGGCATTTTCAATTAATTTAGTGTAAGTTCTAATTACGTATGCCGTAGCTAATCCCTTGCTAATTAGCAAGGGACAAGAATCCGTAGCTAATCCCTTACTAATTAGTGAGGGATTAGCTACGGAATTTGAACAATTAATTAGTATTAGTATTAATTTCATTTACCGTAGCTAATCACTCGCTAATTAGCGAGGGATTAGCTACGTAGTAGTTAATCCCTTGCCAATTAGCGAGGGACTAGCTAATCCCTCGCTAATTGGTGAAGGATTAGCTATGGCTTCTAACAAATTTTTAAAAAATAAATTTAAATTAAAAATTTTTGTTTGCCGTCGCTATTCCATCGCAAATTAGCGACGGTAACAAAGCCGTCGCTAATTTCCGTCGCTAAAGTGCATTTTTCTTATAGTGATTAGAGTGAGAATGCGAGATGAAGATGAGGGAGATAGAGAATTGAGGTACATCAAAATGAAAGTACCCCATTTCCAAGGTAAAAGTGACCCAGAAGCTTATTTTAAATGGGGAAGGTGGATGTAAATTTTATTTGAGTGTCATGAGTATAGTGAGTGGAACAAGGTTAAATTGGCCATTTCAAGTTTTCTTGAGTATGCTTTAGTGTGATGGGACCAAATGTCATCCCAAAGAAAGAGAATGGGGGATTAACTGGTTGCCACTTGGGAATTGTTAAAGAACTTGATAAGAGAAAGATTTGTTAAAGAACTTGTTAAAGTTTTTGAGTGGGTTGAATAGGGACATAGCAAATGTGGTTGAATTATATTCTTATGAGACATTCGAGAAGATGGTGCATATGGCCATTAAAATTGAGGAACAACTCAAAAGGAAGTCTCACTCCAAAGAAACCATTTACACCAATCATATTTTCAACCAACAACCTAAAGTAAAGAAAAAGCAACCAAAACCACAAAGACCACTAAGAGAACCCTACAAGCTTAGAAAAGAATGGGCTAAGAATAAGGGGAAAGATATCGAGAGACCTCCAAGGTCTAAGGACATCAAATGCTTTAAATGCTTAGGCTATGGACATATCTCATATGAGTGTCTAACTAAGAAATTGATGTTTACCAATACACAAGGAGAGATAACTAGTGGGGAAGAGGATTGTGGAGTTGAGAAACAAAATAAGAGGCATAATGGTGATGATAATTCTAGTGATGAAAGAATGGTTGTGCCACCCCCGTACTCATTAGCCGAAGTTGCAATTAAGAAAATAGGAACTTGTGTTGCAGGAGATGTTTGCGCTGATGAATTGAAGAAGAACCTACAAAGAAACAATATTTTCTACTCGCATTGCCTTATTAACCAAAAGCCATGTTTTGCTATCATTGATGGAGGGAGCTTTACCAATATTGTGAGTGCTAGTCTTGTGAAAGAATTAGGTTTATAAGTGATAAAACACCCCAACCCCTATAGATTGCAATGGTTCTGTGATAGTGGGAATTTGAGGGTGAATAAACAAGTATTGTTCACAATTGAAATGGGGAAGAATCAAGATGAAATTGTTTGTGATATAGTCTCTATACAAGCTAGCCACTTAATTTTGGGAAGGCCATGGCAATTTTATAGGAGAGTGTTACATGATGGAAGGAGAAATTCATACCGGCTTATTAAGGAAAATGAGGTGAGAGAAGTAGAAAAAAAAATGAGGGACAATGAGAAAAAGAAGAGTATAGTAGGAGACCTTACAAAGGAAAAGAATGAGAGAAAAAATGATGAGGGAAAAGAAAGAATGCAAAATGAGACCTCAAAATAAGAGAGAGCAAATGAGGAGAGTGAAAAAGAAGAGAATGAGATAAAATAAGAGTGACTCTTTTGTGCTTGAAAAATGACAACAAAGAAGAAAAGTGAAAATGAGGGGGAAAATGAGTTGTATGTGGGGGAGTATAAACTTGTATTTTCATCTTCACAAAAGCATTATTATTTGAAATATTATGTAGGTGCACATTTGAAGACGAATTTGCCCAAAGAAGGGGGAAATTATAGGAATCCATCCAAGCAATATGCTAAAGCTAAAGAAGGGGGATAGAACTATAAGCTACACTTCATAGCACTTTGGAAGAATGCAAGACACGGAGGCTTACAAGCGAGGATTCAAGCAAAACCATTCAACAAGCCAAGGAACATGAAGAGTGTGAAGAAATGGATGCTAAAGAGAAGGCCCAAGAAAGCTGTATTTGCACAGGGCCAAAGGAGCACAAGAGGGGACTGAAAGGACAAGAAAAAGCCAGTTGTGTGGAACCATGACACACCTGGCACTGGGTACACTAGTACACTTGGTGCTAGGTACACTTTAGAGGAGTTGCTTTATTACATAACACACCTGGCACCAGGTCCAGTACACCTGGCGCTAGGTACATTTGGGCAATGCCTAGTTTTGCTGAATTTTTCTATTTTGTTTTATTTTGATTTCTAAATTAATTTTCATGAATTTTATTATGTAATAGAGATATTTAGGGCCATTTAAAGGCTTGAATGATTGAGATTTTATCTCACTCTAGTTAGGTTTAGATGCCTATATATATGACATTATAACATTTCAAATGTAACTTGGATATTATTAGTGAAATCAAAAGACACTCTTGAGAGAGTTCTTTAAGGGTTCTTCCATGAAGGCCAAGACCAATCTTAGGATTCCATTTATTGCCTTTGATTTGAGTCTATAAACTCTTAAGGATAGATCAAACTAACCTATTAAAATAGAATCTTAGGTTCTTGTTAATCTAAGGATCTAGAGTAGAGGTTATATTTGGTTGCCTACTTCATCTCCTTCAAGTGTTCTTGGTTCCTTGTTGAATCAAGGCTTCTTAAGTATGAATTAGTAGGCTTGATTATCTTTTTTAGAGTTCTAAGTTCTTTATTTGGGCTTAGGGTCCTAGTATTAGAATTGGGTGTCTCATTTCTCCATAAAATTCTATGTTTTGAGTTCTTCAACAGGTCTTGTATTTTGTCCTATATTTAGCCACGAAAGTCAATAGAAAAAAAAAAAAAAACCCTAAGGTCATATCACATTTTGAATAGATAAAAATGTTTTCAACCATCACTAGGGTAGAAACAAAAAATTTTAACCGATTAAAACTGTCACAAGCTGTATCTTTAATTTTTGGGTTTGGAATGCAGCTCATCAATCTCCCAAATTATTGTCTGTGTTTTGGGACATATAGATATAGTTGGTGAAGATTTCAAGATTGATAGTTGGAGACATTGTTGATCGGATTTCTAATTTTCTAGATTCACTTTTGAATTACAGTAGTGTTAGATATATTACTTAACTTCCCTTCAAATTATTGTTGAGATATATTAGTGTTAGATTTATGGTCTATTTTTAATTTAATTAAATATTTTAAATTAATCAATTAAATAAATTAGATAATATCTAATATTAAGTATTTAATTATTTTAATATATTTGATAACATACTTTTATTATCACTTCATTGATTAAAATATATTAAAATTTTATTTTAAATATTTAGTATAATAAGTATTATTGAAGTTTAAAAGTTGAAGTTGATTCTCATCTAATTGTTGTTGTTGTTGTTATATTTAAATTATAATAAATATAGTACAAAAATAAATTATAACTTAATATTTAAAATTTAAAATTTAAAATTTTTATTTTAAATTTTAAGATTTAATACTTAAGTACATAGAATTTTTAATATTTAGTTTTCGTACTTAAATTTTATGAAATACTGTGTTTTAGATTAAACTTGTTTTATAACTTTTTAAAAAAGAAAACTATTTTAAATCTTTTTTAATGAAAAATAAATCTAATATAATTATATTTTATTCATAAAATAATTATATTTTTCTTTACTCTAAATAGATAGTGATACGCTAGGTTTTGAAAACTAGACTGGTCAATGAACTAGTGAAGTAACAGGTTCAATAATTCACAAGTTCGATCAGGTTTAATCGTGGTCAAACTATAATGTAATTAAATATTTTTTAATATTATTTATACATAAAAATATTATTTATTATTATATATATAATAAAAAATATAAAAAATATAAAGATGTCTCTTAAAACTAATAGATTTCAAATAAGAATAACTTAGTTATTTACCAAAAAGATCTAAAATATAAAAATAAATTTGTTTTCTTTTTTTAAAGAAATTCAAGTTGACTGGTTTATGCTTGACCGATTTTGACCGGTCCGAACAATTTTGACCAGTTTCCTTGCTATCGACTTATAGCAATTGGACCAGTGGTCGGTTTTTTGTTCGACTGGTTGAACCGAGCAGTCTGGTCCAACTTTCAGAACCATGGTAATACGCATTTTAGGAAGGAATATCACCTGCCAAAACCACCGAAACTACCTAATCCTTTACCCTCAAATTATCCCATTATCAACATCTTTACCAACTATATTGCCGATGCAATGGAGTAATAGCTATTCCAAACATGAACTTTTTTTTTTACTTCTTAGTTTTATTTTTAGTTGGACTAATTAAGTACTCTCCTCATCCCATTTTATCTGTCCATTTTAACTAAGATTTTTGTCCCAATTTATTAGTCCCATTAGCAAATCAAGACTATATTAATTGCTATTTTATCAAAAATACCCTTCTTTAATATAATGAAATTGTACACTTGTAGTGAAAAATAGGAGTAAATTAAATATACTTGCAATACATAAAGTTTTGGAATTTGATTACTCCTTAATAAAGAGAGAAATTCTTTGAGGGTAAAATAGAAATTGTTAATTAATTAATCGAAAAATCTTATTTTTCTTGAAATTTGTGAGTCAGTTAAAATGGACAGATAAAAGGGGACGGAGGGAGTAGTATTTGCTATGCTACACAAGTTAGAGATATAGTTGTTTCTGTGAGTGTTCAGAGGAGCATTACTAAGGTAAGAATAAACTTGTTCGTTGCAAGATCCCCATGAGTGATGGGTTATCATTCCCCATGAGTGATGGGTGATCACTTCTCATGGGTAATAGGTGATTACCCTTAAGTTATTTTTATGCTACATTGACTTATATTAGTTTTACTGAATAATTGAATTGATTTTACGTGTTTTTTGTTGGTTGACTTGAATGCGTGACACGTCTTGGAGTAGCTCAGTGCCTAGAAATATTCTATTTATAGGGGACACTCTGTCAAAACATTTTCAAATTAGCTTGAGATTTAAAATTTGTAATAGTCTTCTATTAAGGTAGCTAAAGAAACGTTTGATGATGACTTTAAAGGAATTTTGTGGCCTAAGAAGGAAAACATTACTTCAAGTTTAAATTGAGGATTTGAACTTGATTTCAAAATAGGTAAAACCATAAGAAATCAAAAGAAGACATATATAATTATTATATGCCTGGAAAACGTGTACTTACAGGGGAAATTCTATCATTTTTTTCCAAATATTTATAATTATAAATGTGTTGATCAATTTGTGCTTTTAAGAGTGAAAATAATTTGATATTGAAATGGTATCCATTGAGGTTCTTGAATTTTAATGATGTTTTTAATAGAGGTTAATGATATTTTACGATATTCCTTGATAGTGGTTAATAATATTTTAATATGGTTCATAGAGGTTCATAAACAATATGATAAGTGGCAATACGTTTATTATAACAAAACTTGTACATTGATTGAAAATATTGCTAAATGAATATGATGATGAACGTTTTGGTGATGAATATAATAAGGGTTTGGATGCCTTTGTAGAATTTTCATTAAGAGACAACCTTATGGATCCAAAAGCCCTTGTCCTTGTATGAAGTGGCAGAATAGGTATCTTTATAGTACAATAGAGGTTAAACAACATTGCCAAATATAGGGTTTCATGCGTTGGTACAAAAAGTGGAGTGTTCATGGGGAAACATACTTATCTTCTCACAATACAACTAGCAATATTTCTTCGACTGAAAATGTACAAGGGGATAATATAGTTGGGATGCTTCAAGATGTTGGTGGCATTACTGACTTCGATAATGCAACTGAAGAGCCTAAAGATTTGAGAGAAATACATAAATTGTTAGAAGAGTCTAATGTAGAGTTGTATCTAGGTTGTACTAAGTTTTCTTCACGGTTATTCATTATGAGATTATTACATTTAAAAGTCTTGAATCGGTGGTCAAACAAGTCTGTTGATATGCTACTTAAGCTTCTGACGGATGTTTTTAGTTAGATAGGAGTGAAAATTGACAAGAATTATTATGAGACTAGTAAGATAACGAATGTGTTAGGAATAGAATGCAAAGTCTGGGATGCTTGTCCAAATAATTACATAATATATAGTGGGGAAAATAAGGCTGCACAACTTTGTGAGATATGCAATGCTCCGAGGTATAAGAAAGAGAGTAGTACAATTGCATGCAAGCGTGTTAGGTATTTTTCGTTAACTCCGAGGTTGAAATGATTGTTCATGTCTCGTAAAACTGCATCCCTTATAATGTGGCATAAGGAATGTTGAGTGAAAGATGGAGTCTACAGACACCAAACTGATTCTAAGGCTTAGAGAAAGTTTGATAAGTCGTATTTAGAATTTGCAAGTGACTACTGGAACGTTACACTTGGATTGGCTTCAGATAGATTTAGTCTATTTTCAAATATGCACATACCACATAGTACTTGGCCTGTTGTTTTAATATCATACAAGTTACCTCACTGGCTATGCATGAAGCAACCTTATTTTATTCTGTCAACTCTTATCAATGGCAACAAGAGTCTGGGAAACAAGATTAACGTATTTTTGCAACCATTGATCGAGGAGTTGAAACAATTGTGGCTTGATGACGTGATTACTTATGATGCTGAAGCAAAAGAGATGTTCCATTTGCGTATAGCTATTATGTGGACCATAAGTGATTTCCCAGCATATGGTAATCTCTCTGGCTATAGTGTTCATAACCAGAGAGCTTCTCCGATATACGGTGTCAACTGTTTGTCGTACCATTTACCTAATGGTGGTAAATATTGCTTCTTATATCATCGTAGATTTCTTGAACCGTCACATAAGCTCCATAGGGACAAAGTTTCTTTCTATAGTGGAATGGAAATACGACAAACACCAAAAAGATGTACGGGGATAGAAATTTTGACACAACTTTAGGACTGTTCAACAGAATATGCAATAGATGATATGAAAATTTGAATGCAGACTGACTACGAACGGAAGTTTGGTATAAATTCTTCCTATTGGAAGAAGAAGAGTATTTTTTTGGAGCTGCCATATTGGGAAAGTAATTTGATGAGGCACAATCTGGACCCGATGCATATTGAAAAAAATTTTGTAGATAATCTGTTGGTTACAATATTAGGTGATAGTACTTGTTCAAAAGATAACTTCAAAGATTGTTAAGACTTACAAGTATTGAATATTAGAAAGTCTTTACATCCAATTTTAAAGTCGTCTGAAACTAGATACAGTTTGCCACTAGCTCTTTATACAATGAGTAGGTCGAAAGTTGAAGTTTTTTTGACAGTATTGAAGGAATTGAGAGCTCCTGATGGCTATTTTTCTAATATTTCTAGATAGGTAAACATAAGGAGAAAGACTTTGGGAGGTTTGAAAAGTCATGATTCCCACATTTTACTCCAGCAATTAATCCCATTAGTAGCCCGCACAACTTTGCCCAAGAATGTAGTGCAACTTTTGATTGAGATTGCTTCATGTTTTAGGCAGTTGTGTTCTAAAGTTAACAAAGAGAGGCATCTTAATATCTTCAAGACCGTTTTGCAATTACACTCTGTCTTCTTGAAAATACATCCATCCCTAGTCTTTTTGATAAAATGGAACATTTACCGATACATTTGGCAGATAATACATTGTTAGCTGGTCCAGTTTAATGTCGATAGATGTTTCTGGTTAAAAGATAGTTGAAAACTCTCAAGTGTTACATGTGTAATCGTGGTAGACTTGAAGGTTCAATAGCCAATGGATATTTAATAGAAGAATGTATGACATTTATGTCAAGATATTTAGATGATGTTCAAAGCATAGAGAATAGGCTCCCATGATATGTTGATGATGACAAGCCGATGGGTAAACTAGTTGGAAAAGGGATTGATGTCATATTTGATCGTTTAACATTGATGCAAGCATATCGGTGAGTTCTAGCCAACTCTGACATCCTTAAACCGTATAGAGAGTCAGTTTTCCTTTGAATTATTATCTTTCATTTTTTATGCTTCTTTTATGATAACTTCTAAATTTTCACGTATGTCTATATGTAGTATTCACATGTCTTTCATAAATAGAAAGCATCCAAGTTCTCGATTACATGACAGACAACATATCCATTCTCAAACTTTCACACCTGGCTCAGTCATTATGTAAGCAAAACATATATAATATAGCGAGTTATTCCTCTTGAACATTTAGTCCTTATAACACTTATATTTATTGTAGGTTGATGATAATGAAGAATGTCTTGATATTCCTGCTGAAGTTAAAAAGCTTGCAAATGGCCCTTTCAATCAAGGGTTGCACTACAATGCATGCAACATGAATGGCTTCTAGTTTCATACAACAACATACGAGGCTAACAAGTCAACCCAAAATTCTGGTGTTATGTGTAAAACTGATATTATGAGTTATTCCAGTCCAAGAGATACGAATCTCGTAGCAGCTGGTATCAATTACTATGGAGTGCTTACTAATATTATAAGGATTTGATGTAGTAGTGAACTAAAATTTCTGTCATTCAACTATGATTGGGTTAATGTACATTGAGGTGTTAAAGTTGACGATCCAAAGTTTATTTTGATGAATCTGGACCATATGTTGTACCAAAAAAATAGAGAGATGGATGAACTATTCGTACTAGCAAACCAAGCGGAATAAGTTTAGTTTCTCGTTGTCCTAAAGAAAGAGACCTGCATGTGATAATGCCAATGATGAGAAGAGATAATTATGATGTGTACTCAAGGAACCATGATCTAGAAACTTTTCACATGCAGCAGTTAGATTCTCATCATGTTTCACGTGAAGTAGATGTCGTATGGGTTAGAGATGGGTTTTCTGGGGAAGAAATAGATTTAGTTAGAAGAAGAATGCAACCTGCAATTTAAATGTCCTTAAATCACTTAACCGTTTACTAAATGTGCTTCAGTTGTTAAATTCTTTTACTCAATATTAAATCTTTTTGTTTTGCTAATGGTAAACAAACATTCTCAACATGGATCAATGCAGGACGCCATAGTTGCCTTGAGATCAGGAGCTAGTTCCTCACAGGGTACAGAGACACAAGCACCAGTACACGAGGTGGGTCAGAGATCACATACAATTGTCTGGATAGGCTCCAAAGATCAGGAACCTAATCAAGAGAGAACTATACCTACTTCTGATATAGGTCCCAGTTGTACGAGACCTTCTTCCTCAGATCCTAGCACCTCAAGTTTGCTAAGTTAATAGGAAGTAAATATTAGGGGAAATTGATCTATGTGGTTGTTGAAATCATACTAAACTTTTTTCTTTCTTAACTATTTTTCTATTCATTTTCGTGTTGATATTTTGCAAGTTCCATGGCAAAAAGTTCTCATGGGGTGAAAAGTTACCTTCCAAATGGGATGAGTCAGGCTTCAAAATTACAATGTTGGTGTTAACCAACACGAAGGACTTGTAGGGGTAGATGCATCTCGCTATAGTTCAGTGGTAGACTGTTTTACACGCATGAGCTGTAGGATCCCTCTAAATTACAGGGATTGGCATTCCATACCTCAAAGACTAGGTTTGGCAAGAAATACAAGTAACTAATTTTATTCTAACATATGCAAGTGTGTTTTCTTCAAAAGTTAACATTTTTATTAATTAATTAATTATTTAATACGTACAAGGATAATACCACGATGCCACCACAAGGACGTAGTGTCACAATAAAGGTGCAATGCACAGCATGGAAGGATTTTAAGTTGAAGTTAAAACAAAGATACTACATTCCTTTCTAGTATGGTATAGAGCCTATTGTTTGTGGAGATAAACGGGTTGATGAAAATTAATAGAGGATGTTAGTTGATTACTGGTGTTTGGAGAATACACATGTCATATGTATACAAGTTGACTATTTTATACCTCACAACTTGTTTACTTTTTTTAATCATAAAATTATTTTATATGTTAACTATTTTAAATATTCACAGATGGAGGCCAAGCAAAATAGACAAAATTGATCGTATATGGCCTATCCACCGGTCACAGGAAGAATTCCACATTCTATTATATAGAATTAGATATTCAGTTTATCTTATACACTATTTATTTGAAATTTATCTAATTTGCTTAAAATTTCTCACACATCTTTACAAATGGCCTTATAAGACTAACCGACATCACAATATAATATGTTCTTTGCGACACGAAGGTGGCATGGTCGACAGGCTGATGGTTTGACTGCGGAGATGATTGTAAGTAATTTTCAAATGTTAATTTTTCTGAGTTATTAAAATATGACAAAGATAATACATTAACCTAATATAAATTTGATATAATGTTTCTTCATTTTATAGGATCGATTAGAGACAGAGTGGTAGGCACTGCCTGAGTCTGAGCGCACAGAAGAAGCGAAGGATTAGATATGCTAGTGATTGTTTAGTCTGGAAACAAAAGGTCCTGATAGGTGCAAGGGAAAGAGTCCAACAACAACCTCAGTCAGTAAATCATCAAGTTCTGTGCAAATATTGAGAAGGTCGTCAGGATTGAGGTTGAGGCACATATGCAGAATATGCGAGATACTATGCAAGCTGAGATGCGAGCAAAAATGCAGCATGATCGAGAGGCATACAAGTTACCTATAGTTGTGCTTCAGACTACCATGGAAGCATTATCACATAGATTAGATGCATGTGCATTTGATGTAGTGCCTATACCTCCATCTAGTACTTCTACAACATCTCCTAGTATCGGTTCCACTTTTCGACCCGTTGGATCATGTAATCCTAACGAGCCTGTCCATGATGAGTGACATGTTTTAATTTCTTTCTTGTTTATATTTGTACTACTACTTCTAATCGATTTTTTGACATTTCTCTCATACACGTAGTACAATCTTTTTTTGGGACTTTGTATATTATTTATAATTTGACTATTGAGAAGATTGCTTTTGGGTTATTTGGCAATGAGAAGATTGTGTTTTATTATACTTGGTGTTGAATAAATTGATTATATTGTATTTGGCTTGAAATTATACGTGCACAGGGTCAAATACAAATAAAAAATAATTTAAAAATAAAAAATAGCCAAATACAATAGTTAGTCGTCTTTCCCAGCAATTAACATGTAAAAACGATGACAATAATATTTATGTCCAGAGACAACATTTTCAAGCCGTCATATTTGAGAAGAAAATACGACAGCTTGAAACCATCGTATTTAACAAGCAAATACAATGACTCCAAACCATCGTATTTGGTAGACAAATACGACGGATACATATACTTAATATGATGTTTTTTTCGAACTGTGTCAATAAACCTTCTGGATGATTAAAAATGACCATTGTCTTTGGCCGTCGTATTAGCCTAATATAATGTTTTCATTGCCATTTTCGAATAAAAGTGACGAGATTTATTACGATGGTTATATAACCAATGTTTAGCCATCATATTAACCAAATATGACAATTGTTATGTCAAAAACGCCGACTGTATTTGATCCTGAATTTAGTAGTGTGGCCAAGTTTAGTATGGACTTATGCAATGGAGCATTGATCTTTTGTAGAAATGGGTTGTCTTTTTCCTCGAAAGACTGTCCCAAGTCTCAAAAAGAAAAAGATAGAATAAGTAGGATTTCCTATGCTTCAGCTATGGGAAGTCTCATGTATGACATGTTGTGTACTAGGCTAGATATTTACTTTGTCGTAGGCTTAGTTAGCAGATATTAGTCAAATCTCGGGGAGGTTCATTGGCAGGCTGTAAAGCATATTCTCAAGTATCTTAAGGGTACAAGAGATTATATGCTGGTTTACAAGACTGATGACTTGGTTCCTGTAGGATACATGGACTTTAACTTCTAGGCGGATAAAGATGAGAGAAAATCCACTAATGGATATGTGTGAAACCCCAACTAAAACCAACCCTAGAGTAAGGGGATCGGGATGCATATCATATTTTTTTGCATGCATAAATATATTTTTGAATGATTTTGTGTGCTTTGAATTTGTAATTTATAGTCTAGAAGGCTCAATTGTGCTTATTGAGTAGGAAGGACAAAATAATAATTTTGCTCGAAGTGAAAATAGGGAGATAACTTGAGGATTAAATAGAAAAATATTTGGGAGAGAAAATAATAACAAGAGTTGTTGTGGTTTAGTGGTTAGAGCTTTGGAATTTATCCCTAAGGTCTTGAGTTCAAATCCCATAATTTAAGTTTTAGCATGATTAAGTTTTATTTTGTTTAAGGTTTGACTTTTAGCCTTTGTATTCCATAAGAAGAAGTAGGAGTGTTGTCCTAGGGGAGACTTGAAGAGAATGTCTTAATCCTACTCTTGTGCCCTACAAAAATTCTTAAGGGATTCATGCCCTTTTTGTTCCCCAGATTACCTTAAATTATTCATCAATTAAGCTTGTTCAATTATCCAAATCCATATTTTATTTCTAGAAAATTCCAGCAAGGTTCTTTGATCTTGGAATTTCGAAAATGTCTTCTTGAGGATAGAATAGAGTATTGGGTGAAAATGGGAAAGGAGTTAAGGAAGGTTCCCAAGAGAATTAACCTCAATGGTTGAACCTTCAAACCCCACTCTATAAGTGTTCATCTTCTTTATATAGTAATATGGAAATTTTCCAACTTCTTGGTCAATCCAACCTTTGAAAACTTCAGCCATTATTCTCACTCAAATGCTACTAGAAAAATAGTCAATTTGTTCAGCTTGAAGACTGAAATCTTTGGCCAAAAATCATACTGCAAAAAAGCCATACAAACCAGGAAAAATTCCTGGGCAGTTTCACAACTTAGCAGTCCAAAAACCATGCTGTTTCTTCTAGCCTTCAAACAGTAATTCATCTCTGTCTTTCCTCCATAAAGAAGGCTAGAAACTAGCCTTAAAGGACCCTCCAATACTCCTTCAAACCTTCTGCAAGTCGGCTGGAACATTGCAGAAGAATCTGCACAAAAATTCCAGCAAACCATCCGAATGACCAACCAGAAATTCTAGCCTTGCTCCCTCTTCAAGCTTTGTCTGAAACTCACTCCAATTTTCTATAAAACCAACCTTAGTCAGCAATGAACTAAACTTCATCACCTCCTCCATTGATCTTCATGAAATGAACACAATAGCCACTCCTTAAATCACTCATTCAATCACTACAATCAAGCCTTCAATTGGAATTCAAAAAAATTCAGCAAATTACTCCATGAAACTTCCATGGATTAAGCCTCAACCAACCAAAAATTTCCTCCACCATTGCGCTCCACATTTCAGCCACCCTATAGCTCCTTCAACCTCATTCATCTCAGCAAAACTTCAGCAAATTTCAGTCGGCCATAGCAGCTCCAAGAACCTCTATCAACCAAGCCATTCTTACCATATTTTCTGCCTTAATTCACTCCCTAAATTTGTTCTTTTGAATTTCAAACAACCAGCTTTCCCTCTTCTCCCTAATCTAAAAATTCAATCACAAGAATTCCTCTAGCCATTCGGCCAACCCCATTCAACAAATTTCGTCCAACTTCTCTCCATTTCTCCAAGAACACCAAGAACACACACCACCATTCTCCAAGCTTAAGACCACCCTAAACACCTCCAATCTCTCCCAAAAACTCTAGATCATGTCTACTCACCCTGTAGTAAATGGGGAACGATGAGCCATTGATTCTACAGCCCTGACCCAGAGCATGTATTGAACAAGGAGCTATTGATTCTATAGCATAATTTGAGCTACGTTGAGAAACCAATTAAGGTTTTGGATTGGAGTGTCAAGGTGGTGAGGAATAAGCAGATACCTATGGTGAAGATTTTGTGGGATTATCACGGTACTCAAGATGCAACATGGGAAACTGAAGATTGGGTGAAGAAGAAATACCCAAACTTGCTCTAAAGGTATAGCACTCTGAATTTCGGAATGAAATTCTCTTAAGGGGGAGAGGATGTAATACCCCATGTTAGACCGCCTTTAGTAAATGGGGAAAAGTCATGCATGTTATATTGAGTTATACTACATTTGATGATTTGGAGTATTTTCATGAAAATTACAATTTGTTGTTGCATGAATTAATTTGGGCTTGAGGTGGTTGTGGTATTTGAGGTAGTTGAGTTTTATTTTATTGAATGGAATTTATTAGGAGAATACTTGCTAAGAATCAATATGGTTTAGTGGATAGAGCTTGGTGTGTGTTCTTTGGTGGGTTTGAGTTCGAATCCTAGCTATCTCAAATTCTCTCCTTCCTTTTATTTTCCTTCTATCCTAATTTTCTCTAACCTTGGCCGAAATCCTTAAGGTTTTGGAGACCAATTCCCTAAAAATTGAGGGTGTGCTTTATCTTGGAAATTATTTTATGAAATTGGTAAATTAAATTTTTGTTCCTAATATCCTATCATAATCTTTTTTTTTTTTTTTAGAAAATAGAAGGCCAAGGGCTAGAATTAAATGAGATGTTTGTCCCTTGGATTAAGGCAAGGGTTTTGAAATTTTGAAGGGGGAAAAAGGAAGGGGAAAATTCAGTAGTTACAAGGATTAGGAAATTAGAAATTTCCTTATCAAATACCTGCTTAAAAATTATTTAAGATTACTCAAATTAATATAGAAAATTAATTAAACTATTCCCTAAATAAATGACCTAAATCCTTTCTAGGGGTTCTGGAAAATTCCCTTATAATTAGCCGCCACATAGGGAAGAATAACTTACCTAAAACACTCCAAAACCTAACTAGGGTTAACTAAGAAAACTTAAACTAATTAGGACTTGAATTTAGCCAAAAGAATACCATAATTTCAGCTCCATTGCCTCCAGAATTTCGTCACTGTTCACACACACACACACACACACATACACACACACACACACTCTCTCTCTCTCTCTCTCTCTCTCTCTCTCATGAAATTTTTAGCCCAAAGCCTGCACCAAAAACCCCTCCAGCAGTCTAGCACAAACAGCTACACAAACCCTAATCTTTCCCCTCCTAATCTCGTCCAAGAGTAGCCAGAAAATCAGCATCTTTCCTTCTCTTTTCCCTCTTACTTTCAGCCACCATAACAACCAGAAACAACCACCAAAAATCTCCTAAAACCTTACATAATTTCGTCCAAACCAAGGAGACCAAAAGCTGCCACCTTTCCTTCTTGTGATCAAGAGCCCAAAACAAGAACCACCTCTTCCAAACCCTAAAACACCTAACCCTAACCTATATCCTTCAACAACCAGACTTCAAACAAACCCTAAATACTCCCTAAATCTAGAAATCCCAGCTGCCACTCTCTCTCTAAGGTTGCATCCATTGCAATCTACAATCCTCTCCAAATTGAAAACTAAACCAAATGTGATTAACCCTTCAACCCATTTCAACTTGTATTCAATTAATATTCTTCTTTTCTCCTAAATCTCAGTCATCAAGGGGCTGATTCTTCTCCCCTATTGTTGGAAATTTTTGAACAAAGGTCCAAAAGCCACCAATCAACTCTTCCTTCCAAAGCAAATTCAAGCAACCACCAAAAGCGTCACATTTGCTCTTAGGGTGTCTCACCAAGAGGTATTTTTGGTCTCAATCCCTTTTGTCTTGCATAAGGTTGATTTTATGGTGGTATTATTATGTATGGAGTTAGTACAAAAAGCATAAATAGATTAGATTGATGAGTTTGAAAGAGCAATGGAATGAACTAGGCATGGATGACTTTGAACATGGTTAAATAATACTATGATGACCGAGATCTATTGCGTGGTGATTAAAGATGAGACCTTTTGAAGCAAATATGTTCATTATGAGATTAAGGGTGGGCGAATATTAGAGGTCATGGACTAGATGAGTTGATTTGATTTTAAGCATGCAAAATGATAAGACACATGATCATGGGAAGCTAAGGAGATAATTTGATGAATTAATCCATCTAGATGCCATGAATGAATTAGATGAGTAATATGATCATAGGGATTCATGATGCATGATGATCGAGGGTTAATGTTTAGATTCTAATTAGAGAATCATTGATTTTAGATAAGGAAGAGAATTGAAGTAAGGGGCAAACATTGTTGTGGTTGATTACTGAGTATATTCAAGTAAGTCCCTGCATAAATTTTTTGATAAATGATACTTATTTGCAAGCAAATTTTATGATGTTATTTGAAATTGATGTCAATATGATGTTTTAACACAAGGATTGAGCCTTGGCTGAAAATGATGAGTTATACTGGATTGTTGTGAGATTTAGATTGGAAACATGGATATTTTATTTTCAAAAAGAATTTGCTAAATTTTAATTGTTCAACCTCGAAAATGATTTCTTAAACCATTGTCAAACGATTTGAAAACGCTATTATGAAAAACTACCCTTTGCAATCAAATTAATCAAGACTTTCGGAAAAGAGAAAATGATTCTGCCCCTAATCGGGGAGCGTTGAGTACTCAGCGAGGGTAAGCCAGTGGTACTAGTCTCGAAGAGTAAGAGCGAGTCTTCTGGCAGGAGGCCACCTCTAGAAGATGAATTCAACTTGGAGAGGTGACAGTACTACTTAGTCAGGCCGGTCCGCGCTAGCATATTAGTCCATGTGGACATTGTTGACTCGGGTTGGACAACCGGAGTGTTGGGTGTAGAGATGGAGGAGTATCTCACCCAGTGGGTGGTGCCCCTACTGCCCATTGTTGAAAGAATACATTGGGAAGCTATCATGGTGGTAACCATGATATGGATTGTGTTACTATATTATTGAATCATTTGCTAATCCCTACTTAATGAATTATGAATATGATGAAATAGTGATATACTGTGAACTATTTTGGATTTATTGAGGAAGGCTCATTTGTATAACTATTATTGATGAAATTGACTTGTGAACACGATTTTGTGGTTTTGATAAACCTGCATACACAAAATGGTTATAATTAACATTTGCACACACGGGATTTACTGAAATGTTAATCTCACACCTTTAATATCATGATTTCAGGGGATTGCTTACATTGAGTGGGGCGAAGCTAGGGTTGAGCTCCAATTTATTTATTTAGTTGTGTTTTTTTGAGTTTGTTTCAAGAGATGTTTGCTAGTTTTGAGTTCCAGACTTGTATAAGTTTTACTTCCGGATGTAATAGAGTTATTCCTTTAATTTTATTTATCAATTTTTATTTTATTTTATACCTTGTTATAAAAACCCCTGGTCTTTTGGACGGGGTGACATCCTGCCCTATCTAGGTACCTAAGGTGTGGGGTGTTACACTCTCTATTTCTCCAAGAACACATACCACCATTCTCCAAGCCTAAGACCACCCTAAACACCTCCAATCTCTCCCAAAAACTCCAGATCACGTCTACTCATCCTTTAAAATCCATTTCTGTATTTTATAACATCAAATATAGAAAACAAAATTTTGTTCACGGATCAAAACCAGAATTTTTCTTGAAGATTCAGGAACTCTCTCAAGGTAATCAAGAACGATTTTGATCATCTTTCTCTTTCAATCTTTAAACATGATAAACTAATATTCTCTCTCTCTCTCTCTCTCTCTCTCTCTCTCTCTCTCTCGCTGAAATGGTTGTTTCAACTGTGGCCATTTTCTCTTCTTCCTTCTTAGTCGGATCAAGTATTCCAAGCATGTGGACTCTCTTAAGACTTCATCAAGGTAGTCATCATTCGAGTATGTCTCTTTAACCCTCTCCTTAATTCTAAAATTAGGTCTCTTGAAAGTAGTTAGAAAAGCATGGAATATGATTGGACATTGAGTATGTGTTTATATGATGGAGTTGGGATTGAAGTATGGGGATGATTTGTCTTGGTTGAGTTTTATGATGTTTTGGGGTTTGTTGCATGCTCTTCATGTTGTGACTTAGTATGAGTGATTAAGAATGATAGATATTATGTCACCTTTGGTGAATAGGGTTTTATGTTCTTGTATTTTTGTTGAAGCAATGAATATGGTTATGTTTAGTGAAGTTTGGATCATGTGATGGTAGATATGGATCTATGCTTTTATTCATAAATTGAATGGTTTATTGATTGGTGTTAGAGTTTATGTTCATGATTATGGTTAGCAATAGGAGAATTATTATCATGACCTTGTTGATCCTAAACTATTTAAGTTAGCCAATTTTATTACATTAATAAAAATTACTGCTATGTTTTCTTCTAATGATTTCGAAAACCCTAGGAAGATTTGGAATTGGATTGATATATGAAATAATGATATTTTAGCCAAATACATGATGTCTTTTATTAAAAATAAAATATATAAATATTATATATAATAATAATATTAAATAAAGCCTTTTATTTAAATAATCATAATAGGTAAAATATTAATCATATAAGTTATATATTCATAAATACTAATAAAATTTATTTATTATCTTTTAATCAAAGCATATTAAAATTTACTTGTTATTAATTTTATTTATCAATTATTTTCTAACTATTAATTATTAATTAAGAGAATAGTAATAATTTATTATTTTAATAATATCATCTAGGACTTAGGACCCTTCATCAAATAAACCCTAGTTTATTTATTAATAACAAAGATTTATACCTACAACTTATTAGTAATTATTTTACAATCCCTAGTTATTTTATTATCAAGCTAGATTTATTTTATAAAATCCTTTTTATCATCTAGCCTTAAAGTTTGGGACATTAGGGTCATGATTGTAGTAAGTTGAACTTGGATTATTTATGGAAGCAAATTTGGCTTGAGTTTAATTATGGCGTGAGTTTACCCCAGGCGGGGTTAGGTCAGCTTTGGAAGATCTTTGAATTAGCTCAAGCAAGGGATCAGGTAAGCTCCTGCGTAAACTTATTTGATGACAAAAGGTTGCTATGGCAAGCCAAACGCAGAGTGTATGAACACTCATTCTTGTAAAGGCAATTAAGGATTGTTTTTTTCTTGTTCAGTCAAACAAGTCATTTATAAAACAAGCAGTTTTGCTCAAACACTAAACTCTTTCTAAAACTCAACTTTGACACGAATTTTAGAAACCCCTAATTGCTATTTCCAAACAAAGCAATGTTTTGTCAGTTTTCTCCCAAATGGGACAATTAACGTTGAGTACTCAATAAGGGTAGGCTAGTAGTACTAGTTTTGAAGAGCAAGAGTGAGTCTTCTGGAAGGAGGCCACCTCCAGAAGATAAACTCAACTTAGAGAAACGACAGTACTACTTAGTCATGTCGGTCCAAGCTAGCAAGTTTTAGTCATGTGGACTATGTATTACCGGAGTGGACAACCGGTTTTGTTTGGGTGTAGAGAATGAGGAGTATCTTACCCGGTAGGCTGATCACCTATCTTTTGTCAGTCTACACAAAGTGTGGCATTCTGACCGTTATATGGACATGGGGCCCAACGTGTGGTAACCCATGGCCGCCCATTTGAGTGGTTGAGTTTATTATGCACTTGTATGGTTTGAAAAAAGGAAAATGCCATTCTTTATTTTAACCTTATTTATTGCTTGCCAGCATTTTCTCTTATGTGATTTTACAACTCGCATACATGAACTATTTTCCTGAACACTCAAAGCACACACGGACTTACTGAGATTTTTATCTCATCACCTTTTCTGCCATGTTTTCAGGGCGATCCTACTATGGAGAAGAGTAGCTAGAATGTTGCCTTCTTGAAGACTCTATGTTATTTAATTTATATGTTGCTTTAAGAGATGATAGTGAACAATTTATCTTGGATTTGTTCTTGAATTTTTGGGTTGTAATAAGTTTTTAATCTCAAAGTATTATTTTATTTTTGTTGTGTGACCTAGTTATAAAGACCCCTTGTCCTTTGGACGGGGCGACATCCCCAGCCCTATTGGGCCTAGGTAGCGGGGTGTTACAATATGTCCTCACCTTGTCTGGAGGAACCATTTCATGGAGGAGTATAAAGAAATCTTGCATTGCTGAATCAATCATAGAAGCTGAGTATGTGGCAGCTTTAGAGGCATCCAAGGAAGCAGTTTGCCTCCGAAAGTTCTTTCTAGGAATTGGAGTAGTATCATAAATGGACAAGCCGATTGTGATGAATTGCAACAACATTGGTGCAATCTCACAATCCAAAAAACCCAGGAACCACAAAAAGGGGAGGCGCATTGAGAGGAAGTACCACCTGATCCGAGATTTCATTTTGAGACGGGAAGTCATGGTGGAGCAGATTGTCTCGGAGAACAATCTAGTAGATTTCTTCACCAAGCCTTTAGCTGAGAGAGTCTTTAGAAGAAACTTAGATGTCGTAGGAGTGGGCACTGGTGGACTTACTTAGTCTTAGAGTGTAAGTGGGAGATTATTGAGATGTATATCCTCTTATACTAAGTTTCAGATATAATTTTGACTTGCATTAATAAAAGTATTATTCTCAAAAATTATTTGTGAATACTTTTTTACTTTTGTGTACAATTTTCATTGGAAAATACCCATTGTGTTTTAGTAAATAATTCATGTGAATAGAGGTCAATAAGGTATAGACCATGGGTTACTTAACACATAAACTATTATTTTTAACCGAATGATGAGAATGGGAATCTCATCATGGTAAAATTATTATGTTATGAATTCTAAATACGGAATAACTTACTTTTAGCCAATGAGAAGTCTTCTCATTTCATAACACAAGCGCATTTCGAATACGTAGAACTAGACATGTAGTAATGGTTTCTGAAAGTATTATATGATAGAAACCTAGACTACTAGTGCTACAACGTGGACTTGTACTCTGTAGCTTGAGTATGAGTTAGTGGTCTGACAAAGCTGGAAGCGTATGCTTTGATATACTATAGTTGAGGTCTTTTAGTTAGACCAATATACTTGTATGTTGAGTATATGTAACTAGTTAATTAAGATAGACCTGTAGAAGATAGTTTCTACACTATATTACCTCTTATGGTTGTCCGAATGATCTAATCATCTAGGGTCCTGGGGAACATGACTTGGATATTTACTTTAGGGTAGCTTTCTTGGAAAGCGAAAATATTCCAAGAAGTCGAGGATTTTTGGGCTAGAAGCCTAAGGATGGTAGATGTCTTTTAAAGAGATGTTAGTACACTTTATTCTCTCTTAATGCACGGCGATGTGTAAAGGGGTATTTTAGTCATTTCACCTATAGGTCGAAGACATAGCTAACACAACATTGTCCTTGGGGTCAATATTTCCTTATGGTGATATTAGAAAATATTTAAAATGCAAAATACATGTATTTATATAGCAGGGTGTTTTGGTCATTTTAATAGCCAAGACGATGTGTCTTTTTGGTCCTCGGAGTAGCACGTAAGTCCTAATTAATTTTAGACCGAGGAAATGGTTTCAATTAAAAGGATTTTATTTTATTCAGGAAGTTTAATTTATTTTTGAATTGTAATAAAATAAAAGAATGAGAGAAATTAAATTAAATTTATTATCTAGTTTAATTGATTAATTAATTATTCAAGGCCTAAGCCCAAATTGAATAATTATAAAATTAACCTGGGCTTAAACTAGATAAAAAAAGGCTTAAATAATTATTTTAGTTCATTTGGGCTCATTAATTATTTATTGGGTTATTTTTATAGGCCAAAGAAATAAATATTTAATGGCTATTATTTTAGGCTCATTAGGTCTAAAAATAATAAATTATTAATGGCCCAATAGCCTAAATAAAAAGGATTTTTTTTTTAATTCACGAAACAAAAGAGTTTAGGCTAAGCCAAACATTTTCTGTTGATAGCCTTCGGGTGTTTTGAAATATCAAAACCCTGATGTTTTGGTTATCAGTGTGTTATGTCGTGTGTTTTGTATTCTCAGAGGATACACACGAAGAAAAAAAAAATAGAAGCTTTGTTCTCTTTCTTTCTCTCATTCATTTCTTTTTCTTTTTTGTTTTCTTGATTTTGCTAATCAATAGCAAAGGATCAAGAATTATTTCTGAGATTGAGATTTTCCTTGCCTAAGTTGTTTTGCCAAAGTGTAATAGGTGGTGGAATATTCTGAGTTCTTAAGGATGATTCACATTCATGCAAGCAAGAAGAAGTAGATGAATCGTGGGTTTTCAACCAGAAGCATCTACAATCCCGGAAACATCACCGCGAGTAGCAGGTGTTCCCGTGGTCCAATCTCTTTCTTCACGACCAAATAAATCAACTTAGCATAGAAGTTTAAAAGTTTTAATTCTTCGGCTGTGTGGTTTCTGCATTTTTCTTGGTTTTTTGGCTTCTATTTTCGCAACATGCATGGCTTCTGTATGATTTCATAGCTACAGGTTCATCTTCATTTGATAGTGATACCTTTCTCTCCATTTTTTTTGGTGAAATATCTTCAATAATATTGATTGATTCCATGACAATTTGAGTTCTCTTGTTATACATCGAAATGTTCTACTGTTGTTAGACTAACCAAGAAAGATACATTCATCACTTCTTACATCAAACTTTCCCAACTATTCTCTATCATTCAAAATATAACACTTACTTCCAAACATATGGAAGTAATTTAGCTATGGCTTTTGACCATTCCAAATTTCATAAGCCCATCTTTTTAGTGTGTGGTCTAACATATGTTCGATTGATAATGTGTGTTGCAGTGTTTACTACTTCTGTCCACTATTTATGCAGTCTCGCTATTTCCTAAATACTTCTATTCTTCCTTTCAGCAACACTATTTTATTAAGGTGTCTTTAGTGCAGAAAATTCCTATTAAACTCTATTTTTAACACAGAAATCATTAAACATATTATTGCCTAACTCCTTCCCATGATCACTCCTTATCCTTTTTACCTTAACACCTTTCTGAGTTTGCACACTTAAATATAATTTCTAAAAAGGATTCAAAAGCATTTCATTTCTATCTTAAGAAGCTTACCCATATGAACCTTGAAAAATCTTCAACACATACCATAACCTATTTTTTCCACTAATAATCTCTGTCAGAGTTGGTCCAACCTGATCTATATAAATAAGTTCCAGAACAGATGTTGTCACAATTTGTTGTACTCCAACATGTGACATCTTGACTTACTTTCCATTTTGATATGCGTCACAAATATTTTTATTAAGTTACCCAACATAGGTAATCCACAAGCAGCTTTTGTTGAACTTAGCAGTTCTAACTGGTTATAATTAACATGTCCTAACTTCTGATGCCACAGTTCAACTTCATTAGACATAGAATTTCACATACATATTTAATAACAATTATCAGATGTCCTGTCTCCAGTGATCACACAGTTACCAGTTTTGTCCACAACAAGCCACTTAGCTTTGTCAAAGTTGACCAATATATTATCATCACACAATTGACTAATGCTTTTTAGATTAGCTTTTAATCCATCTATATGTAGAGTTCTAAGTTTTGGCATACCTTTAATATTCAGCATACCTGTGCCAATAACTTTTTTCTTAAAACCATCACTAAATGTGACTGATCCACTGATGCGTAAATTTTTTGTGTATAAAAATCATTTAAATTTAAATCTATCTCTAACCAAGTTTTAATTAAAATATTAATCTCAAATTACACATATGAGTAAGTATACTTATTACAAGCATAGTATAGGAAATTAACGAGTATCGATCCTCAAAGGAATAAGTATATACTAATTACTTTTCATTCATTGTTTAACCAACCCAAAAAAATTAATAAGATGATAAAAAGAAAAATAAAAAAATATGTACAATTCAAGGATATAGGAATATGCAATTTAGACAAATATTCTAGAAGACATGATAATGAACCACTTAGCAACTATTTCAATTAATCATCACTACTAAAATAAGCATCAATTTGATCGCACAACTAAATACGATGGCTAAAAGACGGTTATAAGTCTGTCATAATAAGTCTCATCGCTTTTGGATGACAACGGCAATAAAACCATCGTATTAGGCTAATATGACGGCCAAATACGATGATTGTATAAAAGGATTATTTTTTATCAGTTAAAAGGTTTATTGACACAGTTCAAAAAACAATCGTATTAGGTTAATAAAATCGTCATATTTAATATCAAATACGATGGCTATAAACCATCATATTTGCTTATCAAATACGATGGTTTATAGCCGTCATATTTTACATCAAATATGACGGTTTATAGCCGTCATATTTCAAACCATCACAAATACAACGGCTAGTGACCGTCGTATTTGTTCTGTTAAGCCGTTGGGATATATGACCTAATAAGACGGCTGTAGCCATCGTATTAACTTCTTTTTTTAAGCATTTTTTTATTTGTACTTAACCCTGCACACATACAATTTCATGCCAAACACATTAGAATCAAATCATTCAACACCAAATCCAATAAAACACAATTTTCTCATTGCCAAACAACTCAAAAGCAATATCCTCAATAGCCAAATCATAAATAATCTACAAAGTCCCAAAAAAATATATTACTACATGTACAAGAAGTAGAAAATGTCAAGAACTCGATCAAAAATAGTAATACAAATACAAAGAAGAAGGAAATTAAAATATGTCACTCATCAAGGACGGGCTCGTTAGGATCACATGATCCAACGGGTCGAGAAGTGGAACCAACACCAGGAAATGTCGTAGAAGCACCAGATGGAGGAATAGGCGCTACATCAAATACACCTACATTCAATCTATGTGGTAATGCTTCCATGTTAGTCTGAAGCGCAGCTATACGTGACTCGTAAGCCTCTCACTCTCGTTGCATCTTAGCTCGCATCTTAGCCTACATCATATCTTGCATACTCTACATATGTGCCTTAACCTCAATCTTGATGACATCTCAATATTTGCAGCAGAACTTGATGATTGACTTACTGAGGTTGGTGTTGGACCCTTTCCCTTGCACCTAACATGACCTCTTGTTTTTGGATCGAACATCATCGGAATATATGATCCTTCGCTTCCTTTGTGCTCTCAAACTCAGGCAATGCATGCCACTCTATCTCTAATTGGTCCAACGAAATTAAAAACATTATATCAATTTTATATTAGATTAATGTATTATCTTTGTTATATTTTAATAACTCATAAAAATTAGCATTTGAAAATTACTTACAATCATCTCCACAGTCAAACCATCAGCCTGTCGACTATGGCAACTGTGTGTCACAAGGAACATATCATACTATGATGTCGGTTAGCCTTGTGATACCATTTGCAAAAAATCTGTGAGAAATTTCAAGCAAATTAGGTAAATTTCAAATGAATAGTGCGTAAGATAAATTGAATACCTGATCCTGTATAACGGAATACAACATTCTTCCTATGACCAGTGGATATGCCATATGCGATCAATTTTATCTATTATGCTCAGCCTCCATTTGTGAATATTTAAAATAATTAACATATAAAACAATTTTATGATTAAAAAAGTAAACAAGTTGTGAGATATAAAAATAGTAAACTTCTATACACATGTCCTGTGTATTCTCCAAATGCCAATAATCCACTAATATCCTCTATTGATATTCATCAACCCATTTATCTCTACAAATAATAGGCTCCATACTATGCTGCAAAGAAATGTAGTATCTTTGTTTCAACTTCGACTTAAAATCCTTCCACACTACGCACAGCATCTTCATTGTGACACTATGTCCTTGTGGTGGCATCGTGGTGTTATCCTTGCATGTATTAAACAAATAATTAATTAAAAAAATGCTAAGTTCTAAAGAAAATCTAATTTAGCATATGGTAGAATAAAATTAGTTACGTGTATTTCTTCCCAAATTTGTCCTTAAGTCTCTAAGGTATGGAATGCCAATCCCTATAATTCAGAGGGATCCTACTACTCATGCGTGCAAAATAGCCCACCACTGAACTATAACAAGACACATCTACCCCTACAAGCCCTCCATGTTGGTTAACACCAACATCATACTTTCGGAAGCCCGACTCACCCTATCTGCAAGGTAACTTTCCACCCTCGCGAGAACTCCTCACCGTGGAACCTACACAATGTCAACATGAAAATTAATAGAAAAATAGTTAAGAAAGAAATAAGTTTAATACGATTTCAACAGCCACATAGATCAATTTCTCCTAATATTTACTTCTTATTAACTTAGCAAACTTAAAGCGCTATGGTCTGAGGAAGACAGTCTCATGCAACTGGGACCTAAATAAGAAGTAGGTATAGCTGTCTCTTGATTGGACTCCTGATCTCTAGATCCTATCCGAACAGTTGTATGTGATCTCTGACTAACCTCGTGTACTGGTGCTTGTGTCTATGTACCTTGTGGGGAACTAAATCCTAATCACAAGGCAGCTATGGCGTCCTACATTGATCCCTATCGAGAAGGTTTGTTAACCATTTGCAAAACATAAAGATTTAACATTGAGTAAAAGATTTTAACAATTGACGCATATTTAGTAAACGGTTAAGTGATTTAAGTACATTTAAATTACATGTTGTATTCTTCTTCCAACTAAATCTACTTCCTCCATAGAAATACCATCTCTAACCCATACGGCATCTACTTCGTGTGAAACAAGATGAGAATCTAACTATTGCGCAGGAAAGTTTCTAGATCATGGTCCCATGAGTACAAATCATAATTATCTATTCTCATCATTAGCACTACCACATGGCAGTCTCTTTCTTTAGGACAGCGAGAATACCAAATTTGTTCTGCTTGGTTTGCTAGTATAAATGGCTCATCCATCTCTCTATTTTTTCGGTACAAAAAACGGTCCAGATTTACCAAAGTAAACTTTAGATCGTCAACTTTAACACCTTGATGTACATCAACCCAATCACATTTGAATAATAGAAATTTTGGCTTACTACTATATCGGATCCTTATAATTATTGGAAAGTATGCCTCAAAGACTATGCATTTTGTGTAAATATATTGCAATGAAATATTTATTCATTCAATTTAGTTTTTTCTAATATTATTACATGTTTAAGGTCCAAGTATGACAAGTAACGGTCTATGTGTTGAGTCATTCTTCAAAGTAAGGTATAGACTATAGGTACTTGTCATACAAGTAAAGTTGAGTTTTTAGTCATTTGATGGAACTGGGCATTTCATCAAAGTAAGACTATTATGCCATGAGTTCTAATGAGGAATGGTTTACCATGAATCAGTGAGTAGCTCACTCATATCATTAGCATAAGTGTATTTCAAATACGTAAAACTGGACCTATAATAGTAGTCTATCTTAAAGTATTATAATTATAGAGACCAAACTATTACTGCTACGACGTGGACAGATACCTTCATACCTAAGAATGAATTGGTGGTCTGGCGACACTAGGGTCTTGCACTTTGATATATGTTGGGTGATATTTCTTTTGTGAGATCAATAACCTTATATATTAGGTGTATTACACTAGTTAGTTAAGATGGACTCATGCAACAGAGTTTCTATGCTTCACTTAATAAAGTTAGATCACCCACTTGTGATTGTCCAGGACAATCTAATATCCAGGGCCCTGGGAACGTGGCTCTAGAATGTGTGCTTTTAGGTAACTTACAATGATAAGCAAGTACATTCGAGTGTGTCATAGATTATTGGACTAGAGATCTTGAGATGGTAGATATCTTTGAGATGGGTGTTAGTACATTTATCCTATCTCATTGATGGGTGTTACATAGAGAGATATTTTCGTCATTTCACCTGTTGTCCAGGGTCATTGATTTAGCAATATTATTCTTGGGGTCAATATTTTCATATAGTGATAAATAAGAATATTTAAAATGGTAAAATGCAACTATTTAATAGTAAGGGTATTTTTGTCATTTTGGTATCCATGAATAATATGTCTCTTGGTCCTCGGAGTAGCTTAAGTTACCTTGGTATTTTTTAGACACAATCTAGGCTTACTGGATAAATATTTGGAAAAGCATAAAATTTATTCTAAAAGTCTAATTAGAATTAATTAATTAGTCTTGATTTTTTATAAGGCCGAAAAAGATAATTAATTAATTAAGAGAATTGGGCTGGAATAAATTAAATAATTGGGTTGATATATGTTGAAATATATTAAGAGTTCAATTAGAATTAATTAATTAGTCTTAGGCATTTAATGAAGTCTAGAAAAGATAATAAAATTAAGGGGATTGGACTAGTCTTGGATTGGTTTCGGAGCACAATACCAAGCCCATTAGGGCTTAGTGTTTTCAACTATTAGGGCTTCATCAAGCCCTAAGTCTGGCTAAAATTAGTGTGCAAGAGAAGGAGAAAAAAAATATATAACTTTTTTTTTCTGAGTTCTCTCTCCGTGTGTGTCGTTTCTTCCTCTTGTCTCTTGTTCTTCTCTTTTTTCTCCCTTAGAGATATTATGATTATCAAAAGAATGAGCTTTCACCAAGCTAACCCAAGAGTAAGAAAGAGTCATACTCCGGAAGAAGAAGAGAGGAAACTTGGAGATGCTTAATGCATAGGAGTAGAAGAATGGCGAGAATACCGGTCGAACTATAGGTGTCTTCTTCTCCTCTTGCAATGCAAGTTTCAGTGCAACCCGGCCCTTTGTTGGTTAATTGGCAACCAATATGGAAAAGTAAGTACTCTTTCCTTTTTGTGGCTCAGAAAACTAAAAAATTTTCCACTGCGCTTTCTTTGATGTTTTCCGTTTTGATCCTTCAAGTGGTATCAGAGCTACAATTTTCATCTAGGAGCATAAACTAGAGTTAAAAACTGGAAAAGGTGATTCTTTTACTATTAAAAATGAATCTTTTGTGATTTTATGTGATCCCTAATACATTGGTTTCTAAAGTTCATGTACGCCTCACGGTTAGAGGCGTAGGATCATGTATTCTAATGATTTCCTATTATTTTTCTGGTTTTGAGTAAATGCGATGTATGCCTCATGGTTAGAGGCATAGGTAACTATAAAGGTAAATTTTTATGCCTAGTTTTGCATTTCTTTTCCTGTAAATTTTGGAGACTAAAGAACGTGATTGATGGAATTGATATGGGGCAAAAAATAGTTGAAAAGCAGGGTTTTTCCAAAAATTGGCAAACTCCAGAACCGACCCAGCACCAAGTGGCTCGATCGGACTAGGTACTAGGTCCACTCTGCCCAGTCGAAAGTTTTGGAAAAATAGTGAAGAGCCGGTGCCAGGTGGGCCCAATGGACCAAGAACTAGGTCCACTCTACCCAGAGGCGAATGCGCACAATTTTATCCAAGAAAAGGGAGAGCACTGCTAAAGTTATGTACCTTAATTTTCCTTGATGTAATCATGTTTTGAAACCAATGTATGGGGTAAATTTTATGCAATAGTTTTATTTATCTATGGATGAATAATTTGCATGAAAATGAGTAGTAAATGATGGAACCACCTTAGAATTAAACAAGATCATTAATTTTTTTTATTCATGATGTTTAATTCATTGTTTGGTCACTTAGGAATAAATGAATAGTTTGGACATGAAAAAGTTTACTTTTGTTATCATGCTTATTTCATTTTTTGTGATCAAATGCGCAAGTTCTTGATAAAACATTTCAATCTAAGAAACTTTAAAATAAAATAATTTATGGTTTATTCTCTTAGAGAGTTTAATCCTTGACATAGAGAATAATGTTGAATTTAATGTTATTTAATAAAGTTTTACTTAGTTATTAACTTAGAATAGTAAAATAAATTCATAGTTTATTCCCTTAAAGGATTTAGTCCTTGACATAAAGAATAATGCTGAATTTTAGTTTTTTACTAAAGTTAATGTAACCATAAGATTATAGAAATTGTTTTTGGACCTAAACTCTATTTTCAATAAAAGTTTAAGTGGGAGAGGGGTTCCAACGACCCCAGGGTTTCCATCACAACTCTTATTATAGATAGTGGATTTCCTTGTGTCATTCTAAGCATGACCCCCTATAGGATGGATTTCCATAAGTATCTAGAACTAATAGAAGAGTAAAATTAAAATCTTGGGGTATTTGCTAGGATCGACCAACTTACATTAGAGGTTTTTTGCATTAGATTACTCGTAGGTGGTGTGAATCAGTGGAACTACAACATGAACAAGTTGGATATGAATCTCACGAAGGTTATGAAAGAGCTCCAGGTGGCAGAGAAGAGCATGAGGCCCATGTCAAAGGTTTTGGTCTCTCGTTCTGCTCCTTCTTCTTAAATTAAGGCAAAGTCAAAGAAATTCAAGAAAGGGAAGGTATATAACAACGCAGGGGCCCAACCTACATCATCAGATCAGACAAGCCCAATAGGAAGCCCAAAGGGAAATGCTTCAAGTATGGCAAGAAGGAGTATTAAAAGAAAGATTGTCCGAACTTCTTAGCTAAGTCTACTTCAGGTGTTACTCTATGCCTATAGTCTATTTGGATGATTGGATCAACATCTTCCTTGATAGTTTATTCTGGAGCCACTGACCATATCTGTAATTCTTTGTAGGGGTTCAGAAGGACAAAGAGACTCAGCAACAGTGAGCATAGACTTCAAGTAGGAAATGGAGCAAGAATATGGACTGAAGCAGCATGATATCTTAAGCTTATTTTTTATTATAATAGGAAGTTAATTTTAAAAGATATTTTATATGTTTCTTGTTTTAAATAGAATTTGATTTCAGTTTCAAATTGATGAATCAAGGATATTCTATACCTTTCCATTCTAGTGTTTCCATCAGTAGAGATGGTAATTTAATTTTTACATGAAACGTGTATGAAAATCTCTTTTATATACATCTTATTAGAAATCAAGTAAAAAATATTCAAATTGAACCTTATTATAAAAAGAGAAAGATTATATCAAATGACTCATATTTGTGGCATTTAATGATTGGGACATATAAATCCCAATCGGATTCAGAGGCTAATCCATTATGGGCCTTTAGGTTCATTGAGATTAGAAGAATGGCCTCAGTGAAAATCTTACCATAAAGGTAAAATGACCAAAAGGTCATTTACCCAAAAGGGCGATAGAGCCATGGAAATACTAGCACTAGTTCATACGGATATTTATGGTCCGATGACTGTACTTGCTAGGGGAGGCTATGAATACTTCATCACTTTCACAAATGATTATACTCATTTTGGTTGTATTTATCTGATGAGGCACAAGTCTGACTCTTTTGATAAATTCAAAGAGTTTAAAGTTGTAGCGGAGCATCAAATAGGTAAATTAATTAAAACTTTGAGATCAGATCGTGGTGGAAAATACCTCCTCGGTGAGTTTAAGAATTACTTGGTACATTATGACATAGTATCTCAGTTAACTGTGCCTGGAACTCCCTAGTAGAATGGAGTAATTGAGAAAAGAAATTGAACTTTGATAGAAATGGTTAGAAGTATGATGAATCATGCATCTCTTCTTATTTCTTTTTAGGGGGTATACCTTAGTAACAACAGCATATGTTTTGAACTTTATGCCTTCTAAATCATTACCTAGGACACCTTATAAAATGTGAAATGGACGAAAGCCCAGTCTGAACTATCTCAATATATGGGATTGTCTAACTTATGTGCTGATAAAAAAAAGTAAGCTAGAACCAAGATCAAAATTGTGCTATTTCGTTGGGTACCCAAAAGGAATAAGAGTTGGATATGTCTATCATCCTCAAGAGAATAAAGTACTTATTAGAATTAATGCTAGATACTTAGAGGATGAACAAGTTACTTCCACCACAGGTTCAAGTAGAATAGAGTTAGAAGAGAAGTTTATCACTGATTCAAATACACATACTTCTAACACCCTGATCGAAGAACCAAGAGAAAAACTATCGAATGTTCCTATGTAATCTGAGCCTCGTCATAATGGGAGGATCACAAGAGTTTCATAAAGTTAGATCAGAGAGATTTAGGATCTAGTCTCTAATCATAGAACAAGATCCCACTAGATACAAGGAGGCCATTATTGATGCTGATGTAGACAAATAACGGCTAGCCATGAATGCCGCGATTGAATTCATGTACCTCAATCAGGTCTGGGATCTATTACTGCACCTGATAAAACTCATTGGGTATAAGTGGGTATACAAAAAGAAGAGAGGAGCAGATGAAAATGTTGAAACCTATAAAGCAAGGTTGGTTGCTAAAGGTTATACTCAGAAAGAATAGATCAATTATGAGAAAACCTTTTTACCAGTAGCCATGCTTAAGTCTATCCAAATTCTCTTAGCCATCGTGTGTCATTATGATTACGAGATATGATAAATGGATGTCAAGACAGCCTTCTTAAATGGCTATCTTAGCGAAGACATCTATGTGTCCCAATAAGAAGGTTTCGTTGTTAGAGGTCAAGAACAAATGGTCTGTAAGCTTAAGAAGTCTTTCTATGGACTTAAGCAAGCGTCACGAGTATGGAACATACATTTTTATGAAACAGTAAAAACTTCTGATTTTATTCAAAACGTGGATGAATCATGTGTGTATAGAAAATCATATAGTAGAAAAGTGATTTTCTTGGTACTTTATATAGATGACTCATTGGAAATGATGTGGAGACATTGTCATCCATTAAAGTTTGGCTATGTAGTTAATTTAGCATGAAAGACACAGGAGAAGCTAGCAATATTCTAGGTATTAAGCTTCTTAAAGATAAGAAGTAGAGAATGTTAGGCTTATCGCAGTCTGCTTATATTGACAAGATATTAGTCAAGTACAATATGGATCAATGTAAAGCGGCTATTATACCCTTTAGACATGGATTATCCTTATTTTCCAAGTAGTGTCCTCAAACATAGAAAGACAAGCAGAGAATGAGCAGGATCCCTTATGCTTCGACTGTGGGAAGTCTCATATATACTATGCTTTGTACTAGGCCAAATATCTGCTTTGCAGTTGGCATGGTTAGTAGATATCAGTCAAACCCAGAGGAAGCTCATTGGCAAGTCGTAAAGCATATACTCAAATATCTCAAAGAAACGAGAGATTGTATACTTGTATATCATGATGATAATTTGATTCCTATCGGTTACACAGACTCAAACTTCCAGGCAGATAATGATGAAAGAAAATCCACTAGTGAATATGTCTTCACTTTGTCTGGATGAGCTATTTCATGGAGAAGAATCAAGCAATCCTGCATTGTTGATTTTACCATGGAAGTTGAGTATGTTACTGCTTCAGAAGTTTCTAAAGAAGCTGTGTGACTCCGGAAGTTCCTCACAAAACTTGGAGTAGTGCTGCACATAGACAGGCCTGTCTCGATTTATTGCGACAATACTGGAAAGGTGTCACAATGCAAGGAACCTCAAAACCAAAGGAAAGGCAAGCATATTGAGAGGAAGTATCACCTCATCTAGGAGTTCATCTAGAAACGGGAGATTGTGGTCGATCATATTTCCTCTATCAACAATTTGGCAGATCCCTTTACCAAGCCTTTGAAAAAAAAGGTGTTTCGCTGACAATTAGGTGTCATATGGGTAGGCACTTGTGGACTTTCTTAGTCTTTATAGTGCAAGTGGGAGATTGCTGAAAAGTATGCCCTCAAAGACTATATATTCAGTGTAAATATATTGTGAAACCCCAGTCGGAACTAACCTTAGAGTAAGGGGGTTGGGATGCATATCATATTTTATTGCATGTTTAAATATATTTTTATATCATTTTATATGCTTTAGATTTGTGTTTGATAGTCTCGAGGGCTTAATTGTGTTTATTGAGTAAGAAGGGCAAAATGGTAATTTTTGCTTGAGGTTAAAATAGGGAGATAGCTTGAGGGTTAAATAGGAAAAATATATTTTAGAAAAAAAATAAGAACAAGAGTTGTTGTGGTTTAGTAGTTAGAGCTTTGGAATTAATTCTTGAGGTCTTTGGTTCAAATTCCATCATTGGAGCTTTAGGATGATTAAAATTTATTTTTGTTAGGGAAGGTTAGATTTTCGTCCTTGAGTGCTTTAGAGAAGGGTAAAGGTGATGTCCTAGGGGAGACATGATAGGAGTACCATAATCCTACTATTGCACCCTACAAAAATTCCTAAGGGAATTCATACCCTTCTTGATCCTTAGTTTTCCTTACTTCTCAATTTCTTAAGTTATTCAATTTATTCAAACCAATTTCATTCAAGAAATTTCAATCAAGCACTGTGGATTTGAAGGTTCAAAATGTCTAAGTGAAAGACATCTTATGGACCAAAAATGTGGAAGAGATGGGGAAGGTTCCAAGAGAATTAATCCCCCTAGTGAACCTTCAAAACTTCACTCTAGCTATGTTCATTTTCCTTCATGTAGTGATCTGAAATTTTTCCAGCTTCTTGTGCCTTCAAGGTGTCAAAATTTTCAGCCATAATTCCCTCCCAAATGCTGCCAGAAAATGACCCTCTTAACTAGCTTAAAATCTGAAATTTTTTGGCCAAATTCGGACTGTACAAATGCTGTGCAAAACCAGAAAATTTTCTAAGCAAAATCGCAACATATAAGCTTAAACCAAGCTGTTTTCTTTCAGTTTTCTCCCAACTCCTTAGCCACGTTTATCCTCCATGAAGAAGGCTAGAAACCAACCTTGAAAGACCTCTGAATGCCCCTTCAAACTCTCTGCAATCTAACTGGAAAATGGCAGCAAAAGTTGCCCAAGAAAATTCCAGCAATGGCGAAACTGTACAGGTTTTTATTTCCAGCTTTGTTTCCTTTTCCAGCCTTGGCTGAAACTTCACCCTTTTTCTGCACAAACCTCTCTTGAACAGACATGAACTAGACCCCATTGTCTTCCCCAACCTTCTGCACGAAAACCAGTCATGGCTGCCCTAAAATATCTCCAACAAATTACTCCAACCATGCCTTGATTGGAGACCAAAATTCCAACAATCCTAATTTAGTAAACTTCCATAAAATGTCCCTTAAACAACCAGACCTTTCCTTCACCATTATACTCCCTCTTTTGGGCCACCATTAACCTTCTTCAACCAGCTTTCATCCAGCAAAATCACTGAACATCAGTCGGCCATAGCAGCTTCCAAAAAGCTCTCTATTGATCAAAGATATTCTTGCTATATTTTGTTTCCAAATTTGATTCCCAAAAATATTCTTTTAGGATTTCAACAATCTGCCTTTCCTTTTCCTTTCAAACCAAAAAAATCATCTGCCTAAACTACACAAACAATTCAGCCACTGCAAACATACAGAATTTCGGCAGCTTCAAATCTAAAATCCCTCCATTCTCAAGCACACATAGAACACCAAAAACACCTACTCACTTCTCTCGTCTAATACCTTTCCAAACCACTTCAATCTCCTTCAAAAAAAAAAAAAAAATCTAGATTTCATCTACTCACTGCCGTGAGTCCATCCATACCATTTTTACATCAAACTCTAAAATCCAACTCTCTCATTTAGATCAAAAATCAGTATTTTTGTGAAGGCTCAAAAACACCTTCAAGGTAAGTTTGTGCAACCAACTTCATCTTCTCTAATCTCCAATCTCTAATGAATATATATGTGTATAAGCATGCTAATGGACGCTCTTCTTCTCTTTTATCTCTCTCTCTCTCTCTCTCTCTCTCTCTCTCTCTCTCTCTCTCTCTCTCTCTCGGCCGAATACCCTCTTCCTCTAGGCCGAATGAATTCTTCACCAATGGCCATGCTTTCTTCATCTTTCTTGGACGGGTCTAGTCATCTAAGAGTTGAGATCCATTTGAAACTCCTTCAAGGTAGTCATCAATCAAGTAAGCCTTTTCAACCCTCCTTTTAAATTCTAGATTCATGTCTCTAGGATGATATTGGTAGGAGATGGATTATGAATAGGATTTGAGCATGTATTGTTGTGATGAGTTGAGATTGAAGCATGAATAAATGTGTGTATATGATGGAGATGGGATTTATGCATGAGTTGGTTATCTTGGTTGATTGTATGGTGTTTTTAGGGTTTAATGCATGTCTCCATGTCATAAGTAGTATTTGTGATCAAGTATATTAGAGATTATGTCACATATGGTGAATAGGATTTATATTCATGTATGATTGTTAAAGCCATGATTATGTTTATGATAGTAAAGGTTGGATCATGCCTTGGTAAATTTAGATCTATGCTTTTATTCATGATTTGGATGAGTTGATGAATTGAAGTGGAGTATATGTTCATGATTTTCGTTAGCAATAGAAATATGATCATGATCTAGTTGTCCCTAAGCTAATTTTATTTCATCAATAAAATATTTAATATTATAATTTTTGCTAGTAAGGTAGACTTGGATTATTATATATAATAAGGATATTTTAGTCAAATAAATGATAGCTTTTATTTCAAGAAATAAAATATATAAATATTATATATAATAATAATAATAATAATAATAATAATAATAATAATAATAATATCAAATAAAGCCTTTTATATAAATAATCATAATAAGTAAAATATTAATTTTGTAAGTCTTATATTCATAAATATCATTAAAATTTATTATCTTTCAATTATTATCTTTTAATCAAAACCTATTAAAATTTATTTAGTATCTTTCAATCAAAACCCATTAAAATTTATTTTCAACTAATTTTAGTTATCAATTAGTTTCAAATAATTAATTATTAATAATCATTATTTTACCTAATACCACCTAGGACTCTTCATCAAATAAACACTAAATTATTCTTAGCAAGATTTAAACCTTCAACTTATTACTACCTATTTCCCAAAACAATAATTATTTTAAATATCAAATTAGAATTAGCTTATAAACCCTTTTTATTTATTATTTGGCCTTAAAGCTTGGGACACTAGGATCATAGTAGTAGTGAGTTGAGCTAGCTTTATTTGTGAAAGTGGATTTTAGCTTGAGATTAATTATGGCTTGTATTTACCCCAGGCGGGATTAGGTCAACTGTTAAAGACCTTTATTTTATCTCAAGCTAAGGATCAGGTAAGCTCCTGCATAAAACCTGTTTGATGCAAAATGTTCATTATGACAAGCCAAATATAGAGTGCATGGACACTCATTTCAGTAAAGGCAATTGAGAATTGTCTTCTGTCTTATTTCTGTCAAACAAATTATTTGAAAATCAATAAGCAGATTTACTCAAACTCAAAACTCTTTCTAAAACTAATTTTGACAAAGACTTTGGAAACCCTTAATTGCCATTTTCAAGTGAAACTATGTTTTGTTCCTTTTCCCCAAGTGGGATAAGTTCGTTGAGTACTCAATAAGGGTGAACTGCTAAGACTAGTCTTTGAAGGGTTAGGGTGAGTCTCTCAGTAGGTGGCCACCTCTGAGGGGTAAGTCCTCCCTAGATAGGATGTCAGTCCAGTAGGTCGTACCGGTCCGAACTAGCATTTTTTTTTTCAGTCAAGTGACTGTGTGTTGCTGAAATGGACAACCGGTTGTTGTTTGGGTATAGAGAATGAGGAGTATCTTACCCGATAGGCCGATCACCTACCTTTTGTCAATCTGCACAAAGTATCGGCATTCTGACCGGTTTGGGGCCTAACGTGTGGTAACCCATAATCATTTCTTTTGAGTGGTTAATTTTATTGATTATGTATGGTTGGAAAAGCCAAAACACCACTCTTGATTTTGACTAATGTTTATTGCTTGCCAGTATTTTTCTTATAAAGATTTATACTTTGCATTCACGAACTGTTTTCACTGGACACTCAAAGCACACACGGACTTACTGAAATTTTATCTCATCACCCTTTTTACCATAATTTTAGGTCGATCCTATTGTGGGGATAAGTAGCTAGATATTGCCTGCCTTGGAAGATTTTTCTGATATTTAATTTGTGTAATGCTTTGGGGAGTTGAGAGTGGATAATTTTTATTATGGATTTTTTTTTTTGAATTATTGGATTCATTCTTGGGTTTTAATAAATTTTAAGTTAAATTATTATTTTTATTCCGCTATTTTGATTGTGTGACCTAGTTATAAAGATCCATTGTCCTTTGGACGGGACGACATCCCTAGCCCTGGCGGGCTTAGGTAGTTGGGTGTTACATATATTGCAATAAAATATTTATTCATTCAATTTAGTTTGTTTCTTATATTATTGCATGTTTAAGGTCCAAGTATGACAAGTAATAGTCTACATTTTAGGTCATTTTTCACAGTAAAGTATAGACCATAGGTACTAGTCATTCAAGTAAAATTAAGTTCTTAGTCGCTTGATGGAACTAGGCATTTCATCAAGGTAAGGTTATTTTGCTATGAGTTTCAATGAGAAATAGTCTATCTTGAATCAATGAGTAGTTCACTCATATCATTGGCTTAAGTGTCTTTTGAATACGTAAAATTGGACCTATAGTACTAGTTTATCTTAAATTACTATAATTATAGAGACTAGACTATTACTGCCAAAGCGTGGACGGATACCTTCATACTTGAGTATGAGTTGGTGGTCTAGCGATACTAGAGTCTTGCACTTTGATATATATTATGTGAGATTTTTTTATGAGATCAATAATCTTGTGCGTTGGATGTATTACCCTAGTTAGTTAAGACGGACTCATGCAATAGAGTTTCTATGCTTGTGAAGTTTAATCACCCCTTGTGATTGTCCAAGATAATCTAATATCCAGGGCCCTCGGAATGTGACTCTAGAATGTGTTCTTTTGGGTAGCTTCCAATGATAAGCAAGCACATTCGAGTAAGTCATGGATTATCGGACTAGAGATCTAAAGATAGTAAATGTCTTTAAGATGATGTTACTACATTTATCCTGTCTCATTGATGGGTGTTACATAAAGGGATATTTTCATCATTTCACCTGTAGATCGGGAACATTGCTTTAGCAATATTGTTCTTCGGGTCAATATTTTCATATGATGATAAATGGTAATATTTGAAATGGCAAAATACAGCTATTTAATAGTAAGGGCATTTTGGTTATTTTAGTAGCCATGAATAATATATCTCTTGGTCCCTAAAATAGCTCAAGTTACTATGGTGTTGTTTAGACACAATCTAGGCTTAATGGATAATTATTTAAAAAAGAATAAAATTTATTCTAAGAGTCAAATTAGAATTAATTAATCAGTTTTAGGTTTTTTTTATAAGGCCCAAAAAAGATAATTAATTAATTGAGAGAATTGGGCTAAAATAAATTAAATAATTAGATACATATATGTTTCCATATATTAAGAGTCCAATTAGAATTAATTATTTAGTCTTAGGTATTTAACAAAATTTAGAAAAGATAATTAATTAATTAAGAGGATTGGACTAATCTTGGATTGGTTTCGGAGTACAACACCAAGCCCATTAGGGCTTTATCAAGCCCAAAGGCTGGTAGAAATTAGTGTGCAAGAGAGGGAGAAAAAAATATATATAACGTTTTTTTCTGAGCTCTCTTCGTGTGTGTCGTTTCTTCCTCTTGTCTCATGTTCTTGTCTTTTTTCTCCCCTGGAGATATTTTGATTATCAAAAGAAGGAGCTTTCACCAAGCTAACCCAAGAGTAAGATAGAGTCATACTCCAAAAGACAGAGAGAGGAAGCTTAGAGATGCTTAATGCATAGAAGTAGAAGATTGGTGGGAATACTGGTCGAACCGCAAGCACCTTGATGAGACTCCACTTTATTATGGAGGACAAGGGCCAATGACAAGAGCGAGGACCAAGAAGCTTCAAGATGATTTTCAATTGATCATCAAACTATGCTTGAGGATGAAGGAGGATTGGAAGGTTGAGGAAGCTAGCCAAGAGTTCGTGTTGTTGGCCATCCACGAAGGACCCCCAACAAGAACTCAAACCAGCAGCAAAGGGGGATGAAACTTGACAAGGGAGGCTTCCCCAGAGAACAGCCGGCGCCAACTCCATGAAGCCAAAACGGCACCGGCTCCATTCTATCCAAACCACACCTCAAGCAAATATGAACCGGCCGAAGACAAAGCTAAACCGGCATCGGTTGTGATGTTCTAATCTGGCGCCAGCTTCCCCCTGGGCACTGATGTCTGCTCCACGTTTTTAATACTTTTCTACAGTTTTCTTCACCTTTAATTGCTTGTAAAGACTTATTATGACCCAAAACTGTAATTAAACCTCAGGGTTTACTTAGCTAGGGTTAGGATAGTATAAATAGCACCTTTAGTGATATGACAAGACCATTCACTTTACTTTAATTCAAATTTGAGAGAGAATCTTGAAAGGTCCTAGCCTCCTTGTTCATCTTGTTCAAGATCAAGCTTAAGGGTTAGTCCTCCTTTTGTAAGAATCTACAAATCTTTTAGATAATCCAATGTTGTTTTCTTTGAATAGGTCTTAGTTGCTTTGTTCTTTTAAGGTTTGTTTGAAATTCAATATTATGGAGCCTACTTTCTCTATTTTATTTATTCTTGTTTACCTTTGTTGCTTCAAGGATATTAGGGTAAGATTATAGTAGAACTTCTACTCATCTTGAGGGTCTTTGATTATTCTTCAAGGGTTTGAAAGAGTGTAGGTAGTTAGGTTACTTTTCTCCCATTGTCACAGAAAAGTCCCTGTTTTGGCTCCCTTTGTTTAAACTAAACACATATCCACCAAAAACACCACAACACCAAGAAAAGTCACACAAGATTCGTATCACACCTTCTTCTTCCCTTCCAACACAAGTTCCAGTGCAACTCGGCCCTTCATTGGTTAATCCGCAACCAATAAGGAAAAGTAAATACTCTCTCCTAGATGTAGTTTAGAAAACTAAAAAATTTTCCACTATGCTTTCTTTGATGTTTTTCATTTTGATCCTTCAATAATGTCTATAAGCACTCAATAGTAATTAACACCAACTGCTACGGGATTCATATCTCTTGGACTGGAATAACTCATAGTATCAGCTGTACACATGACACTAGAATTTTGGGTTGACTTGTCAGCCTTGTATAATGTTGTACGAAACCGGAAGCTGTTCATGTTATATGCAGTGTAGCGCAACCCTTGATTCAAATGACCATTTGCAAGCTTTTTAACTTCAACTGGAATATCAGGGCATTCTTCATTCTTATCAACCTATCATAACACTAAGGTTTATAAAGACTAAATGTTCTAGAGGAATTACTCGTTATATTGTATATGTTTTGCTTACATAATAATTGAGTCACGTATGAAATATTTGAGAATGAGTACGTTGTCTGTCATGTAACTAAGATCTTGGATGTTCTCTATTTATGATAAACATGTGAAGGCTGATACACACATACATGAAAATTTAGAAGTTAAAATAAAAGAAGCATAAAAAATGAAACATCATGATTCAAAGGAAAACTGACTCTCTATATGGTTTAAGGATGTTAGAGTTGGCTAGAACCCACTGATGTTCTTACATCAATGTTAAACGATCAAAATATTACATCAATCCCCTTTCCAACTAGTTTACCCATCGGATTGTCATCATCAACATATCTTGGGGGCCTATTCTCTTTGCTCTCTACATCATTTAAATATCTCGACACAAATGTCATACATTCTTCCATTAAATATCCACTGGCTATCGAACCTTTAGGTCTAGCACGAATGAGCATGTAACACTTGAGATTTTTCAAATATCTTTCAACCAAAAACATTCATCGACATTAAACTAGACCAACTAACAATGCATCATTGGCCAAACGTATCAGTAAATATTCCATTATATCAAAAAAACTAGGGATGAATGTCTTCTCAAGAAGATAGATTGTAACTGCAAAATAGTCTTGAAGATACTCAAGATGCCTCTCTTTGTTAATATTAGAACACAACTGCTTAAAACATGAAGCAATCTCAATCAAAAGTTGCACTATATTCTTAGGCAAAGTTGTGTAGGCAACTAATAGGATTAATTATTGGAGTAAAATGTGAGAATCATAACTCTTCAAACCTCCCAAAGTCTTTCTCCTTACATTTACCTGTCGAGAAATAATAGAACAGTAGCCATTGAGAACTCTCAATTCCTTCAATATTGACAAAAAAACATCAACTTCTGTCATGCTCATTGTATAAGGAACTGGTGGCAAACTGTATCTAGTTCCAGAGGGTTTCAAAATTGGATGTAAAAACTTTCTAATATTCATTACCTACAAGTCTTGATTAGCTTTGAAGTTATCTTCTAAAGAAGTACTGTCACCCAATATTATAAACAACAAATTGTCTACAAAATTTTTCTCAATGTGTATTGGGTTAAGATTATGCCTCATCAAATTACTCTCCCAATATGGCAGCTCCTAAAAAATAATCCACTTCTTCCAGTTATAAGAATTTATGCCAAACTTCCGTTCGTAGTCAGGCTATATTCTAATTTTTATCTCATCTATTGCATATTCTGTTAAACAACCTTGAAGCTGTGTCAAAATTTTTGTCCATGTACATCTTTTTAGTTCTTGTCGCATCTCTATTCCACCATAGAAAGAAACCTTGTCTCTATGGAGCTTATGCAACGGTTCAAGAAATCTACGATGGTATTAGAGGCAATATTTACTACCATTAGGCAATGGGTAAGACAAACAGTTGACACCACATATCGTACAAACCCTTTGGTTATGAACACTATAGCCAGAGAGATTACCATAAGTTGGGAAATCACTTATAGTTCACATAATAGATGCACACAAATAGAACAACACTTTTGCCCTAGCATCATAAGTATCCACACCGTTAAGCCACAATTCTTTCAACTCCTCAACCAACGGTTGTAAACAAATGTCAATCTTGTTTCCCAGACTCTTTGGGCCATCGATAAGAGCTGACAGAATAAAATAAGGTTGCTTCATGTATAGTCAGGGTGGCAAATTGTACGGTATTAAAACAACAGGCCAAGTACTATGTGGTATGTGCATATTTGAAAACGAACTAAATCTATCCGAAGCCAATCCAAGTCTAACATTTCAGCAATCACTTGCAAATTCCAAATGCGACTCATTAAACTTTCTCCAAGCCTTAAAATCAGTCGAGTGTCTATAGACTCCATCTTTCACACGATATTCCTGATGCCACATCATAAAGGATATGTTGGAAAATATGTCCTTAAAGACTATGTATTCTATATAAATATCTTGCAAGAAAATATTTATTTATTCAATTTAGTTTGTTTTATATTTTATTGCACATTTAAGGTCCAAGTATGACAAGTAATGGTCTATGTGTAGGGTTATTCTTCACAGTAAGGTATAAATTATGGGTACTTATCATGCAAGTAAAATTGAGTTCTTAGTCATTTGATAGAACTGGTCATTTCATCAAGGTAAGATTATTATGCCATAAGTTTTATTGAGGATTGGTTTACCTTGAATCAATGAGTAGTTCACTCACATCAATAGTATAAGTGTATTTTGAATATGTAGAACAGGACTTGTAGTAGTAGTCTCTTTAAAAATACTATGATTATAAAGACCAGACTATTACTGCTTCAGCGTAGATAGATACCTTAATACCAGAGTATGAGTTGGTGGTCTGGCAAAGCTAGGGTATTATACTTTGATATATGTTGGGTGAGATTTCTTTTGTGAGATCAATATCCTTGTATGTTTGGTGTATTACTCTAGTTAGTTAAGACGAACTCATGCAACAGAGTTTCTATACTTCACTTGGTGAAGTTAAATCACCCATTTGTGATTGTCGAGGATAATCTAATGATCCAGGGCCCTAAGAATGTGACTTTAGAATTGTGCCTTTGGGTAGCTTCCAATAATAAGCAAGTACATTCAAGTGAGTTATGGATTATCGGACTAGAGATCTAAGGATGTTAGATATCTTTGAGATAGGTATTAGTATATTTATCCTGTCTCATTGATGGGTGTTACATAGAGGGGTATTTCCATCATTTCACCTGTAGGTCAGAGACATTGCTTTAGCAATATTATTTTTGGGATCAATATTTTCATATAGTGATAAATGAAAATATTCAAAATGGTAAAATACGCCTATTTAGTAGTAAGGACATTTTGATCATTTTAGTAGCCATGAATATTATGTCTCTTGGTTCCCAAAGTAGCTCAAGTTACCTTAGCATTGTTTCAACAAAATCTGGGCTTAATGGATTATTATTTGGAAAAGAAATAAAATTTATTCCAAAAGTCCAATTAGAATTGATTAATTAGTCTCGGGTTTTAATAAGGCTCAGAAAAGATAATTAATTAATTAAGATAACTGGGTTGAAATAAATTAATTAATTGGGCTGATGTATGTTGACATATATTAGGAGTTCAATTAGAATTAATTAATTAGTTATGTATTTTTTAAGGCCCAAAAATGTTAATTAATTAATTAAGAGGAGTGGACCAGTCTTGCACTATTTTTTTTAGCATTGCACCTAGCCCAATTAGGCTTGGTGATTTTGGCCATTAGGGTTTTGGAAGCCCTAAGGCTAGCCAAAATTTGTAAGGAAAAAAAAATCGACATAGTTCTGGTTAGTGGATGAGAGTGGTGCCTCCTTTTGTGGTTTTTCTCTTCCACGTTCTTCTCTTCTTTTCTCTCTTGGAGAGTATCTTGATTATCCAATGAAGGAGCTTTCATCAAGCTAACCTAAGTGCAAGGTAGAGTCATACTCCGGAAGACAAAGAGAGAAAGCTTGAAGACGCTTGATGCGTAGGGGTAGAAGATTGGCAGAAATACCGGTCGAACCATAGGCGCCTTCTTCTCCCATTCCAATGCAAGTTCCAATGCAACCTGTCCCCTCGTTAGTTAATCCATGACAATCAAGAAAAGTAAGTACTCTCTCCTAGATGTGACTCAGAACACTGAAAATTTTGATATTGTGTTTTCTTTGATGTTTTCCGTTTTGATTCTTCAAGTGGTATTAAAGCCACGGTTTTCATCTAGGAGCATGTACTAAGGTTAAAAACTAGAAAAGGTGGTTCCTTTACTATTAAAAATGATTTTTTATTTTATTTTATGTGATCTCTCATACACTATTTTCTAGAGTTCATGTACGCCTCGCGGTTAGAGGCGTAGGATCATGTATTCTAGTGGTTTTCCTATCGTTTTTCTGGTTTTAAGTAGATTCGTTGTACAACTCGTGCTTGGAGGCATGGGCTCTTATAAAGGCATTTTTTTTGCCTGGTTTTACGTTTCATTTAACCCATAAATTTTGGGGACTGAAGTACATGATTGTTGGAATTGTTGAGGGGGGAAAATGGCTAAAAAATGGGATTTTTCCAAAAATCGGCGAACTCCAGAATGGACCTGACGCCAAGTGGGCCGATCGGACCAGGTGCCAGGTCCATTCTGCCCAGCCGGAGGTTTTGGAAAAACAGAGCATACCGAGCACCAGGAAGGCCCAATGGACCAGGCCCGAGGTCCACTCTACCCAGAGGCAAATACGTGCACTTTTGTCCAAGAAAAAGGAGAGCACTACAGAAGTTATATACCTCAATTTTTCCTTGATGTAATTATATTTTGAAACCATTGTATGAGGTTAATTTTCTACAATAGTTTTATTTATCTATGGATGAATAATTTGCATAAAAATGAGCAGTAAAAGATGGACCCAGCTTAGGATTAAACAAGATCATTCATTTTTAATTCGTGATGTTTAATCCATTGTTTGGTCACTTAGGAATAAATGAATAGTTTGAGCATGAAAAAGTTTACTTTTGTTATCTTACTTATTTTATTTTTGTGATCAAATGCTCAAGTTCTTGTGAGACCAAAGTCTCACTAGATTGAACAATTTTTTATAAAACGTTTTAATCTAAGAAACTTTAAAAATAAAAGAGTTCATGGTTTACTCTCTTAGAGGGTTTAATCCTTAGCATAGAGAATAATGTTGAACTTAAGGTTATTTAATAAAGTTTTACTTAGTTATTAACTTAGAATAGTAAAATAAATTTATAGTTTATTCTCTCAAATGATTTAATCTTTGACACAAAGAATAATATTGAATTTTAGATTTTTACTAAAGTTAATGAAACCATAAAATTATAGAAAATGTTTTTGGGCCTATGGCTTCCATAAGTGAGAGAGGGGTTCCAACGATCGCAACTCACATTAGAGATAGTGGATTTTTCTCATGTCATCCTGAGCACAACCCCCTATAAGATGAATTTCCACAAGTATCTAGAACTAATGGAAGAATAAAATTGTAAGCCTAGGGTATTTGCTAGGATCGGCCAACCTACGTTGGAAGTTTTTAGCACTAGACTACCCGTACATGGTGTGAATGATCAGTGGCCATCCTATCGGTAGAACTTTACTAAACCATTACCTAGTTTGGAAATTTTGATAGTTATACACTTAACTTACAATGCCATTAATCATCCTACGAAGCTCTATTAGTTTTTCTAAGAGCTAAACTATTTATATTATTGATCATGATTTTAAGAGTTATCAATTTTCCAAGAAATAATATTAATAATGTGCATTTTTATTTCTTGCAAACTAAGTGAATGTTTTTTTGTAATATTTCAGAAATGTCTGGTTTCAGTCTATTATCAATCATTCTCAAGGAGAATAAGTTAACAAGCCCAAATTATGTGGATAGGAAGAGGAACCTGTACATAGTACTCACTATTGAGAAGTACAAGTATGTTCTCACGGATCCCTATCCTAAGATTGGGAAAGAATCCACTGATCAGGAGCAAGAGGCCACGAGGGTATGGAAGAAAGCCGATGATATGGTTAAGTGCTATATGTTAGCTTCCATGTCTAGTGTGCTCGAATCTAAGCATGTGCACATGGCCACTATGTGCAACATTAATTTGTCATTGCGTACCATATTTGCTGATAAGAGCTAGCCCGCAAGGCAGGAAGCTCTGAGGGCAATCATGAACACTAGGATAGCTGAAGGGGCATCAGTTCGAGAGCATCCGCTCAAGATGATTGCCTACTTCGAGGAAACCAAGGTCCTAGGTGCAATGATAGATCCTGAGAGCCAAATTGAGATGGTTCTTAAAACTCTATTTGATTCATATTCTCAGTTCAAATTGAACTACAATATGAATAAGTTTGACATGAATCTCACAGAGCTTATGAAAGAGCTCCAGGTGACAGAGAAGATCATTACGCCTGTGTCACAGGTATTGGTCTCTCAATCTGCTTCTTCTTCTGGAATTAAGGTAAAACCTAAAAAATTCAAGAAGGGGAAGGTCTATAACAACGCAAGGGCCCAGCCTAAAGCATCCAATCAAACAAGGCCAATGAGAAGCCCAAAGGCAAATGCTTCAAGTGTGGCAAGAAGAAGTATTGGAAGAAAGATTATCCGGACTTCTTAGCTAAGTCTACTTCAAGTGTTGCTCTATACCTAGAGTCTATTTTGATGATTGGATCATAATCTTCTCGGATGGTTGATTCCGGAGCTACTGACCATGTCTGTAACTCTTTGCAGGGGTTCAAAGGATAAGGAGACTTAGCAAGGGTGAGCATGGACTTCAAGTAAGTAATAGAGCAACAATATAGGCTAAAGCAATGGAAGATCTTGAGCTTATTTTTTATTGTAATAGGAAGTTAATTTTAAAAGATATTTTATATTTTTCTTATTTTAAACAGAATTTAATTTTAGTTTCCAAATTGATGAATCAAGGATATTTTATTTTTTTTCCATTCTGGTATTTCTATCAATAGACATGATAATTTAATTTGTACAAAAAACATGTATGAAAATCCCTTATATATATCCTATTCGAAATCTAGTAAATAATATTTAAACTGAACCTGATAATAAAAAGAGAAAAGTCATATCAAATTACTCGTATTTATGGTATCTAAGATTGGGACATATAAATATCAATCGGATTCAGAGGCTAATCCATGATGGACCTTTAGGTTCATTGAGATTAGAAGAATGGCCTTAGAGTGAATCTTGCCTTAAAGGTAAAATGATCAAAAGGTCGTTTACCAAAAATGAGGATAGAACTATGGAAATAATAGCACTAGTTCGTATAGATGTTTGTGGTCCAATGACTACACCAGCTAGGGGAGGCTACGAGTACTTCATCACTTTCACTAATGATCATATGCGTTTTGGTTATATTTGTCTGATGAGCTGTAAGTCTGACTCTTCTGATAAATTTAAAGTTTAAGGTTGAAGTAAAGTATAAATCAGGTAAATTAATTAAAACTTTGAGATCAGATCGTGGTAGAAAGTATCTCCTCGGTGAGTTTAAGGATTACTTGGTACATCATGACATAGTATCTTAATTAATTGTTCTTGGGACTCCCCAGCAGAATGGAGTAGCTGAGAGAAGAAATAGAACTTTGATGGAAATTGTCAGAAGCATGATAAGTCATGCATCTCTTCCTGTTTCTTTTTTTGGGGGGTATGTCTTAGAAATAGCGGCATATATTTTGAACTTAGTACCTTCCAAATCAGTACCTAGGATACCCTATGAGATGTTGACTGGACAAAAGTCCAGTTTGAACCATCTCAAGATATAGGGTTGTTTAGCTTATGTGCTGACATAAGGAAGTAAGCTGGAACCAAGATTAGAGCTATGCTTCTTCGTTGGGTACCCAAAAGGAACAAGAGGTGAATATTTCTATCATCCTCAAGTGCATAACTTGTTCGTATAATGCTAGATACTTAGAGGATGAACAAGTTACTTCTACCACGGGTTCAAGTAAAATAGAGTTGTAAGAGAAGTTGGTCACTGATACAACTTCAGGTACTTCTAACACCCCGATCGAAGAACCAAAAGAAACACTACCCGATGTTCCTATGTAAACTGAGCCTCGTTGTAGTTGGAGGATCACAAGAGTTCCAAAAAGGTAGACTAAAGAGATCTTTGATCTAGTCTCTGATCATTAGGAATAAGATCCCACTAGATACGAGGAGGCCATTTTTTATGCTGATGCAAACAAATGGCAGGTAGCTATGAATGCAGAGATTGAGTCTATGTACTTTAATCATGCCTGGGATCTTGTTACTCTACCTGATGGGATAAGACCCATTAGGTGTAAATGGGTATATAAAAGGAAGAGAGGTGCGGATGGAAAGATTGAAACCTATAAAGCAAGGTTGGTTGCTAAAGGTTATATACTCAGAAAGAATGAATCGATTATGAGGAAATCTTTTCACCAATAACCATACTTAAGTCTATCCAAATTCTCTTAGCCATCGCATGACATTATGACTACGAGATATGGAAAATGGATGTCAAGACGGCTTTCTTAAATGGCTATCTTAGTGAAGACATCTATATGTCCCAACTAGAAGGTTTTGTTGCTAGAGATCATGAACAAATGGTCTGAAAGCTCAAGGAGTCCATCTATGGACTTAAACAAGCGTTACAAGCATGTAACATACATTTTGATGAAACTGTGAAAGCTTATGGTTTTATTCAAAATGTGGATGAACCATGTGTGTATAGGAAATCAGACAGTAGCAAAGTAATTTTCTTGGTACTTTATGTAGATGATATTCTACTCATTAAAAATGATGTAGGAATATTGTCATCTGTTAAGATTTGACTATCTAATTAATTTAGCATGAAAGATATGGGAGAAACTAGCTATATTCTAGGTATTAAGCTTCTTAGAGATAGGAAGTAGAGAATGTTAGGCATATCCTAGTTTACTTATATTGATAAGATATTGGTCAAGTACAACATGGATCAATGTAAAAGGGCTATTATACAATTTAGACATAGATTATCCTTATATTCCAAGCAGTGTCCTCAGATACAAGAAGACAAGCAGACTCAAATATCTTCCAAAAGATAGGAAGCCATAAAGCCTCTACTCAAATATCTCAGGAAAATGAGAGATTATATGCTTGTATATCGTGCTGATGATTTAGTTCCTATCGGTTACATAGACTCAAACTTCTAGGCAGATAAAGATGACAGAAAATCTACTAGTAGATATATCTTCACTTTGGCTGGAGGAGCTATCTCATGGAGAAGTATCAAGCAATCCTGCATCGCTAATTCCACCATGGAAGCTGAGTATGTTGCTGCTTCAGAAGCTTCTAAAGAAACTATGTGGCTCCAGAAGTTTCTCACAGAACTTGGAGTAGTACCACACATGGATAGGCCTGTCATGATTTATTTTGATAACTCTGGAGAGGTGTCACAATGCAAAAAACCTTGAAACCAAAGGAAGGGCAAGCATATAGAGAGAAAGTATCACCTCACCCAGAAGTTCATCTAGAAATGGGAGATTGGGATTGATCAGATTTCCTCTGTCAATAATCTGAAGTATCCCTTTACCAAACCTTTGACAAAAAAGGTATTTTGTAAACACTTAGATATCATATGGGTAGGCACTTGTGAACTTTCTTAATCTTCGTTGTGCAAGTTGGAGATTGTTGACAAGTATGCCCTCAAATACTATGTATTCTATGTAATTATATTGCAATAAGATATGTATTCATTCAATTTAGTTTGTTTCTTATATTGTTGCACATTTAAGGTCCAAGTATACAAGTAATGGTCTATGTGTTGGGTTGTTCTTCACAGTAAGGTATAGACCATAGGTACATATTATACAAGTAAAATTGAGCTCATAGTTGTTTGATGGAACTGGGCACTTCATTAAAGTAAGACTATTATGCCATAAGTTCCAATGAGGAATGGTTTACCTTGAATCAGTGAGCAGTTCACTTACATCACTAGCATAAGCGTATTTCAAATACGTAGAACTGGACATGTAGTAGTGGTCTCTTTTAAAGTACTATGATTAAAGAGACTTGACTATTACTACTACAGTGTGGATGGATACCTTCATACTTGAGTATGTATTTGTGGTCTGGCAAAGCTAGGGTTTTATACTTTGATATATGTTGGATGAGATTTCTTTTGTGAGATTAGTATCCTTGTATGTTTCTATGTTTCACTTAGTAAAGTTAAATCACCCCCTTGTGATTGTCCAGGATAATCTAATGATCCAGGGCCCTGGGAACGTGACTCTAGAATGTGTGCTTTTGAATAGCTTCCAATGATAAGCAAGTATATTCAAGCGAGTTATGGATTATCAGACTAGAGATCTAAGAATGATAAATATCTTTGAGATAGGTGTTAGTATATTTATCCTATCTCATTGATGGGTGTTACATAGAGGGGTATTTTCGTTATTTCACTTGTAGGTCAGAGCCATTGCTTTAGTAATATTATTCTTGGGGTCAATATTTTTATATATTGATAAATAAAAATATTTAAAATAGTAAAATGTAAGTATTTAATAGTAAGGGCATTTTAGTCATTTTAGTCGCCATGAAAAATATGTCTCTTGGTTCCTGGAGTAGCTTAAGTTGGCTTGGTTTTGTTACGAAACAATTTGGGCTAAATGAATAATTATTTGGAAGAGAAATAAAATTTATTCTAAGAGTCCAATTAAAATTGATTAATTAGTCTTGGGTTTTAATAAGGCCCAAAAAAGATAATTAATTAACTAAGGTAATTAGGCCGGAATAAATTAATTAATTGGACTGATATATGTTGACATATATTAATAGTCCAATTAGAATTAATTAATTAATCTTGTATTTTTTTTATAACGCTCAGAAAAAATAATTAATTAATTAAGATGATTGGGCCAGTCTTGCGTTGTTTTTTTAGCACAACACTTTGTCCAATCAGGCTTGGTGATTTTGGCCATTAAGGTTTTGGAAGCCCTAAGGCTGGTAGAAATATGTAAGGAAAAAAAACAGATGTTTTTCTGATTAGTGGATGAGAGTGGCGCATCCTCTTGTGGTTTTTCTCTTCCATGTTCTTCTTTTATTTTCCCTCTTGGAGAGGATCTTGATTATCTAAAGAATGAACTTTCACCAAACCAACCTAAGAACAAGGTAGAGTCATACTCAAGACGACGAAGAGAGAAAGCTTGAAGACACTTGACGCGTAGGAGCAGAAGATTGGCGGGAATATCGGTCGAACTGAAAGTGGATTCTTCTCCCCTTCCAATGCAAGTTTCAGTGCAACTTGGCCCCTAGTTGATTAATCCGTGACCAATCAAGAAAAGTAAGTACTCTCTCCTAGATATGGCTCAGAAAACTGAAAAATTTTCCACTGCATTTTCTTTGATGTTTTCCGTTTTGATCCTTCAGGAAGAAATTTTGTGAGACATGAACAATCGCTTCAATCTCGGAGTCAACAAAAAATACCTAACATGCTTACATGCAACTATACTACCCTCTTTCTTGTACCTCAAAGGATTGCATACTCACTAAATTATGCACCCTCATTTTTCCCTTTGTCTATTATGCAATTATTTGGACAAGCATCCTAGACTTTGCATTCTATTCCTAACACATTCGTTATCTTACTAGTCCCATAGTAATTCTTGGCAATTGTCACTCCCATCTCACTAAAAGCATCCGTTAGATGCTCAAGTAGCATATCAACAGACTTGTTCGACCACCCATTCAAGACTTTTAAATGTAATAATCTCATAATGAAAGACAATAAAGAAAACTTAGTACAACCTGGATACAACTCTATATTAGCCTCTTCTTACAATTTATGTATCTCTCTCAAATCTTCAAGCTCTTCAATTGTATTATCGAAGTCACTAATGCCACCAATTTCTTGAAGCATCCCAACCATATCATCCCCTTGTTCGTTTTCAATTGAAGGAATGTTGTAGTTGTATTGTGAGGAGATAAGTATGTTTTCTCATGAACACTCCACTTTTTGTACCAATGCATGAAACACCACATTTGGCAATGTTGTCTGACCTCCATTGTAATATAAAGATATCTATGTGGCACTTCATACAAGGACAATGGATTTTGGATCCATTAGTTTTGTCTCTTAATACAAATTCTATAAAGGCATCCAAACTTTTATTATATTCATCACCTAAACAATCTTGGAAGTCGAACTACGATCGGTTCATCCTCCTATTCATTTATCAATATTTTTAGTCAATGTACAAATTTGTTATAATAAACATATTGCCACTTATCATATTGTTTATGAACTTCTATGGACCATATTAAAATATCATTAACCTCTATCAGGGAATATTGTAAAATATCACTAACCACTATTAGAAACATCATTAAACTTCAAGAACCTCTTTGGATACCATTTCAATATCATATTACCTTCACTCTTAAAAGTAAAAATTGATCAACAGATTTATAATTCTAAATATTTGGAAAATTTTTGACAGAGTTTCCCCTATAAGTACATGTTTTCCAGGCACTAAGCCACCTCAAGATGTGCTTAAGAATTTAAGTTAACAAACAAAAAACTCAAAAAAATTATACACGAATCATTCATTAAGGGTAATCACCCATTACCCACGAGAAGTGATCACCCATCACTCACAGGGATCCAATAATAAAATATAAAAAAATGTCATTCGCTTGCTAATTAGATTAAATTGCCACACCTCTTAGAGAGAAATATAAAGTTATGGATTGGTGAAACCCAAGGATAATGAAAACAATGAAATTGATCAAGACAATATTATTTTACCTATCTCATTGTCATCATCATAATTATATGTGTCTTCTTTTGATTTCTTATGATTTTACCTAATTTGAAATCAAGTTCAAATCCTCAATTTAAACTTGAAGCAAAGTTTACCTTCTTAGGCCACAAAATTCCTTTGAAGTCATCATCAAACATTTCTTTAGTTACCATAATAGAATAGTATTACAAATTTTAAATCAAAAGCTCATTTGAAAAATTTTTGACAGAGTGTCCCGTATAAATTGAACATTTTTAGCCACTGAGCCACTCCAAGACATGTCAAGCATTCAAGTCTACAAATAAAAAACACAAAATCAATTCAATCATTTAGTAAAACTAATATAAGTCAATGTAGCATAAAACTAAATTAAGGGTAATCACCCATCACTCACAGGGATCTCGCAATGGAATAAGTTCATTCTTACCTTACTAATGCTCCTCTAGACACTCACAGAAACAACTGTATCTCTAACCTGTCTAGCATAGCAAATACTACTTAATTAGTCCAACTAAGAATAAAACTAAGAAGAAAAAAAAGTTCATGTCTAGAATATCCATTACTCCATTGCATCGACAATATATAGTTGGTGAAGATGTAATAATGGAATAATTTGAGGGTAAAGTATCATGGGATAATTTTAGAGCATAATTTTTCATCACAAAAAAAGGAAAGCTAGAAGATAGTGAAAATAAGAGGAAGAAGAGAAGATGAGAGATAGAGGGAGAATAGAAAACTAACAAGTATTGAGAAAAAAATTAAGAAGGGGGTTGAGGGGACTCAACAAGTAGTTTGAGACCATACATCAATACTCTTGATCAGACTGCTTTACATAGAAGTTCAAACTAACAAGTATTAATTACGCATATAAATATGTATAGAGTTACAAATACAAAAAATAATTCCTGACAAAATTATTTAAAAGTTTATTAGACAATTTTTTTAACAAATATTCCTAAAAAAAACAAATTATTCACAGAAGAAGATACTATCAATTTAAGACCCCATCATTGAACTATTTGCAAAAGTGGCATAAAATATACAGTATGTTTTAACTACAAGGACTCTTGAAATTTTATAAGGTGATTTATTAGCACATTAGTGATTAAAAACTATTATACTAAATAAATTATCTAATAATAAAGTATGAAAAACAAAATTAATACAAGAAATTAACGCCGTTCGGTTAAAGTCCATAGGTGAAAAAGATCAATATTCACTAACTAAACATAATTGAAAAAATATAAATGTGGAAACTCACAAAATATTCTCAAACCTAAAAACTCACAAACTAAAAAAATCCAAGAAGCAGTACTCTACATCTCTAACCCTAACTAAGACTACAAAACAATACTCTTGATATACTAGTTTATATAAAATTTCAAAACCAACAAGTATTAATTATAAATTCAAGTGGATATAAAGTTATAAATATAGAGGATAATTTCTAAAGAAATATTTATAAAACAGTAAGACAACCTTTTAACAAGTATTCTTAATTTAAAACAAATTCTTCACTTCTGAAAAAGCTGCTATCAATTCAAGATCCCATCATTGAACTATTTGCAGAAGGATTCTGTAAATTCTTCTTTTCTTTTGTGTTCAAATGAAGGGTCATCCATAACTGACGTAATCTTATTGACAGAGTAAAAACTACCAGCATATTTTAGGTTTGGAAAAACTGCATTATTTCTCTGATCCCTCTTTGACCAATGAGAGTTGAACCTATGGTTTGAATGGTAGATTCTTGATAACTTATATTAATTGAGTAATAACAAGGAAGAAGGCACTATCAATTCGATTATGTCATTTCCCAAGTGCACTTGTACCCACCCAAGTTTTTGAGCAACAGTTGCTAACAGTCTACCTTTAGTATACATAACCTAATCCTTCTATCTAATTTTACCCCCTACTTTCTTCAACAAGGAGCCATTCTCAACCACACGAGATTACTCCAAAATCTTCTTTAACTAGTGCAGAAAATAACTCAATACAACAATAGCATAGAATAAAAAATTTTAGTGAGCCAGAGTTTGGAATTTATAAAGAACAAACAGAGAGGTTTTCTACATAAGAACAAAGCTCCTTGAGACATCAAAGGAGCATAAAGAACAGACCAGTAATTTGCAGCAAACAGAGATATGTCCTGCTATTCTGACATTCATAAATCTCTAGGGCAGAAATTTAGGATATAAGACAGACATAAGCGCTAACAACAACCAAAACATTATTACTACAGGTCCAAGTCTTAATGCTTTCTTTTTGTGTGTTCAATCAAATGATATCTGGTGACATGAAACCACAAGATAATTTTGACCAATATGAAATGTGACCAAAAGATAAAACCCAAGCTTTAATTTTAGAGAGAATTTTCACACCTACTAAACTTCCCTAATGTTGGCTGAAAAATGCAGTAAATATGCTGGAGACCCACCCACCGTGCTAGAGAGACTACTGCAGCATGCATTGCCGAAGACCCATGCTGGAGAAAGACGCCAAACAGCCTGTTGGAGAAGGAAGACAACCACGCCGTAACCGTCGTAGGCAATATATGCTAGAGAAGAAGGAGGCGCACCAGAAAGGATGTCGATGTCTCAACCAGAAAAAATAAAGCAGCTCTGTTTAGGGAGTTTGACTTTTTGATAAAATTGGGGAAGAAGCAATTACGACAGTTAATAATAACCATCGTATTAAATCCATTTAATACAACGGTTATCCGATAACTGTCGTATTAAATTGGTCCAATACGACGGTTAATGGACCAATTTAATTTGCCGGTTATAGGATAACCATCACATTAAATTGGTAGAATACAACTCATATAAAATTGACACAAATACGACGACGTTTAGCCATCGTATTAAAGTACAATAATCAATTATTTTTTTATTTTTGTTTTATTTATATCTAAAATATATATACATACACATGTGTGTGTGTGTGTGTGTGTGTGTGTGTGCATGCGCGTGCGTGCATATACACACTCTTCTAGTGCACTTACATTAGTAAAAATATCAAATTGATGATCCAACCGTTAGATTTGTTAAATTTATTACCAAAAATATTGTGACCAAATTTGAAAATAATCAGATAAAAATTGAATTGTTTTTTTAAGGATTTTTTTATAATTATAATTAAATACAATGGCCATCATCATATTAGTCTTTTAAAAATGATGGTTCAACCCAACCGTGGTATTTATACATCTAAAATGATAGTTTCAAACAGTCGTATTAGGCCTCCTCATATCTAAATTAAATTTTGTGATTTCATATACGACGGTTAACCATAACCATCATATTAATTAGTTTATCTAATACGACGGTTAATGGTAGCCATCGTATTAAGTGGAACAAATACGACGGTTATTTGATACGACGGTTCTAAACCGTTGTTTATATTGGCCTATTACGATGGTTTTTCGACAGTCGTATTATGTCCGGTCATATTTGCCCCTTTTTTGTAGTGCATCATCTTGGCATCATGAAGGAATTAAAATAGAGTCCAATCATTTCTCAAGTCATAAACTCACTATCTTGTGATTAAACTAGTAGATTTCCAAATCAAACCAACATAACTAAAAAGATGCATCAAACTCATCCTTCAACAATTATCCCTATACTCTAGGTAATAATAAATATGAAATTAGCCAATAACCATATACTCTAGGTGAAATCAACTAATCTTTGATTACCTTGGTTCTCCATCTTAACTTCATTTCCTAAGTCCGTTAGGAAATAAAAAATATGAAATTAATGAAATTAAATTAACTCCTAACATCGTTTCTCAAGTTAATTAGTAGCAAATCTGACTTCATCAACTCTTCCATAATTACAAGTAATCAAACACCAAGAATGATTAAAAAAAATTGAACAAATAGCTAAATTAATGCAAAAATCATGAATCCCAAAATAATGTCAAATTACAATGAAAATATTAATTACATCATTATTCTAGAAAAAGTAAACATAAGTAAAAGAAAGAACTCATAGACATGCGCTCCTTCTTCTCTTTGAAAACCTCATTGAATAATACCCCTTGATTAATGAATCCCCCCCCCCTTCTTGTGAGTGATTGGCAACTTTGATCCTTGGATTCACACCTTTTCCTTATGTTTTCCTTGTTTAAATAGGCTCCCAAAAGGCCAACATTTGTTCCCTAAAAGTTCTTGGCCGAGTAGAAGTTGGAAAATCCCAAAACTCTTGGGAAATTATCAAATCCGAGCTTGAGCAGAAAATTTACCTACGTTGGGCAGAACGGGAGCTCTGGTCGGCCCGGTCGTGCTCTGTCCCCCCCCCCCTCAAAATCCATGTTTTCTAGAATAGGGCCGGCACCGGCCATGCACTGGACTGTGACGGGATTTTTTATTTTTCATCGTTTTTTCCTTTTTCTGCAATAAAAAATCAAAACACCTTTCTAAGGGTAAAATATAAAATATGAAGGAATACGACTAGTTATTGCACTAAATGTACAACAAAACATCCTCAAATAACTAGGAAATTATTGATGAATTTAGCCCCTATCACATTCCCCCACACTTGAATCTTTGCTTGTCCTCAAGCAAAGTACTTTAAAATAAGGAAAAACAAGACAATCTTTCAAAAAATTCAACTATAACAAAACCACAATTGTCTTTCAAACTTTAGACATAACCTTGCCATTCTTTACAACCCTTGAAAACATTCACAAATCGAAGTACTAGATAAGACGTACCAAGACTCTTGAAGTCAAATTCAGCAAGTTTATGCTTTAGTCTAAGAAAATTATTTCACTATTCAAGAAAAAACGTAGGTAACATGAATTATACAAGTCAAGCTATCTACCAACTCAAGCATTATAAATTCAAAAATTGCACAACTCAAGTTATAATTCAAGAAAAACACTCAATTTTTTTTCTTTCAAAATTTTTTAATGACTTAGGGAATTGATAGCCTCAAGGAAATGGATTTCTCTTTACGCACCGTATTGGCCCCCTTATAGTCATTGCTCATCATTTTTCAACACTCTTTCTCTATTTCTTTTGCTTTAGAGAATTAATAGCCTCAAGAAAGTGGATTTCTCTTTATTATCCGTATTAACTCCCATAATCAAGTAAAAAGTGATTTCTCACCTTCAAAGATGACATAAATTTTTTTTCCAACTCATTTTTCTCATTTTTCAACTCATAATCTTTTTTTTTTTTTCACAATATTTCTACTCAAAGATTTTTTTTCCTTACATTCTTTATCACAACTCAAAGTTAAGCAAAGTTTAAACCCATAATATAAGAGTTAGCCAACGACTTTCCCTACATTCATCACATTATCCACATTCAAACTAGATGAATCAAATAATACTCAAATACTAATGCATAAACAAGATTAACCTAAATTCTCAAGTCTTAACATATTCCATCCAATAAACCATTTTATTGTCAATTACCAAGTGAATGATAAAATTCATATCCAAGTAAGAAAGCTAACTACAACCTTACCACAAAAATTTTGAAAAATTTCAGCCAAAATGTGTATATGGAATATATCTTCAATGCTAAACTCTCCCTCCACACTTAAACTAGGCATTGTCCATAATGGCAAAAAAATATAGCAATGAAAGCAAAGCCAACGGACCAAAATAAATAAAGGGGAAGAATAGAGAAAAGAAAATACGTCAATTACAGAGTAGCTCCAGCATATGTGAACCCATCATAAGGAGTCATTGGGGACATGTACCGCAATAAGAACACAAAAGAAACAAAAAGCATAAATCTAGAAAAGGAAAAGATAATCAAAATAAAAGAAAAGACAAGAAAAATCAACTAAAAAGAAATCCTAAGAAAAGTCATGAAAATATAAATAGAAAAGAAAACTAAATAAAAGAAATATGGATCAGTAGAAGAATGCTCAATCATCATCATCATGGTCATCCTCGTCATCATCTTCCTCATCATTAGCTCCATGGCTACCATTACCTTCTTGAGGTCTGGGAAATATGTGCATCCATTATGCCCATTGTTGTTCCTAAGCATCCTGTTTTCTAGTGAGGGCAGTCATGGACTCATGAAGTTACAGCAATATCATCGTTTGCATCTCCATGCCCACTCTCAATTGCTATAATTGACCTCTCACCTCAGTCTCAAAGTCAGTCCATGATTATGACTATGAACTACTAGCACGAGCTCAAGGTGGTAATGCAAGATGCTCCTCTTCCTCAGGTGGAAGCTCAACTTCTCCCGGATGCTACATAACATACGGCCTCAACCATCACTTTGCCTTAGTACTGTATTGATAACCACAACTAACTAATATTTGCTTAGTAACCAGATCATGCTCAGTCGTAGTTTCAAAAAGTTCCCCCTCCAAACTAATGCTAAAGGCTTCCAAAATTTTCATTATCATGAGGGGGAAAACAAAGGCTTTGGTGGACAAGTAAGAATGGACCGCATCCCGCATAGATTGGATAATCAAAGGAGTAAGTGGGATGGGCTGGGTGTGTATCATCCTATGAAAAATATAATGGTCAATCACACGGGACTCATTGAACCCACTAGCCTTTGGAACAACATTATAAGCAAAGATATAGACTAGGGCATGTAGGTTGGCTTTAAGATCATTATTAGAATAAAAACCTACTTACCCTACTTGACCTCTCATGTACATCCTTAAGGTAGCTCTAGTATCACTCTCTTTCCACTCAGTGTCGGAAAGTATCTTTTGATTGGTGTGATCTACAGTTAACTAAGGGCCTTCATTATTAACATGGAGGATCGCAACTAGTCTCTCTCTATCCATAAAGATAAGGGTTCCCTTTACTCTGGTCTCAAGATGATTATTTCATTTTTGGACCATATTAGCATAAAATTATTTGATCAAAATAGGGTAATAAAGTCCCTTCAGTTGAACTATAGATCCCTACCTCAATCATCTAAACATTAGTCTAAACTTCTGGGTATGGTCTAAAGAGGGTGTAAATGTGTGTTCTACAATGATTTTATTAGCAGCCCTCTTGGTGTACCACTCTTGGCAGGAAGGATCAACAAAATCAGCAGGGTGTAAGAACAAGAGGTCTATGGATGCAGGGGTAGAGGAAAATGAGGCTCTAGCCCTTTTAGAAGATTTGCCTCTTTCTCTAGGCATGATAAAGGAATTTTAAGATGGGTATCACTAAAGAATGTGAATGAGCACAACCACAATGGAACAATAACTCCCAATATGATCAACCCACCACAACACAACACTACACACAATCCTCAACAATCCACAATTTCAAATCAAACCACAACAACCTCAATCTACATTATCAATCAATCCCAATCTCCTTTCAAATCCTGTAAAAAGAAATGGAATGCCAGAATTCAAACCATAACATGATTCCCAACTAATGCACAACATGATCATAGCATGAAAAGCATGTCCATATCCCAAGTCAAGACAAATGCATCCTAGCGAACGACATTATCCATCTAGCAGGAATTCATTATCAATATAATTGCCATAACCCAAAAATAGCCAATCTATGATTACCACATGGACATGTAGTTGAAAAAATAGTCTATGAATCATACTCTCATGCTATTCTAGTTATAATAACGCCATCAATTCAATCAAACTTAACCAATAATTCTAAATTATACAATTTTCGTCCAAAAATATGCCCAGAAATAGGAAAAATTCAATAGCAAGAATTTAACTGTAAGAATGCAAGAAAAATCATACCTTTGTATTCTTTAATACATGGGCAAGCAAAATGTGTAATATTTTTGAAGAAATATTCACTTGAAATATGAGATTTGAAAGTGGGTTCTTGAAGAAAAAGTTGAGATTTGTGGAGTTTTAATCCGTAGATTCAACAAAAACAAGGCGATTTGGTATTAGGTTGATGTTTTTGAACGTAAAAATTGTACCGAAGGTGTTTAGGGATGAAGAAATGACTCCGGGTGGTGAGAAAAATTGAGGAAATTTAGAAATTTTAAAAACAAAATTGCCAAAATTGGCCTTTTAAGGAGAACCCCGATAAGAGCCAACACCGACGCAGGCCCTAGTCTGCCGGGCCAAAAGATTTTTTTATTATTATTTAATTATTGCAAACACAATAATGAAAACCATGAAATCATAAAGAAAATTACATTATTCTAAAAATTAAAAATACATAAACAAAATAAATGAAAGCAGACAAAAATTAAAAAGATGTCCCAAAACCAAATAAGTGAAAATCATCTTTTTCCACGGTCTTGATCACGTAGATTTATTTTGGTATTCCTCAGAAGAGATCCCATTTCTCAAGGAATTTGGCCAATTACCTAATTTGATTTTCCAGATTAAGAATAGACGCCTCCAAGTTCCTCATGGTTACATCCACTCCTTGAAATCATGCTTCCGTGGTACTTACCATTTGGTTAACTAAGTCCTCCAATGATGGCTTAGGTAGTAGTGCATTATAAGGCAATGAAGGTTGAGTCATTTTATTAACTCCATAGTTAGAAGAAATCTGCCTACGTTAGTTTTGATTGTTCCATGAAAAATTGGGATGGTTCCTCCAACTAGGATTGTAAGTAGCACTATAAGGATTGTTACCTTGTCTTCCATTGCCCATAAGCACAGCTTGTTCTAAGGACTCTTATGATGACCCCGTGCATTGGCACTTATAATTTGGATGCCCATCCCCACAAAAATCACAACTCACATTCATTACCTATCCTTGGGAATGAAACATCACCATTTGTTCCATCTTTTGTGTAAGTGCCTCAACTTTAGCTTCCAAGGCCACCATTGTATCCACCTTGTGCACTCTATGAACACGAGCTTTTGTCCTTGAACTACCCCATGCATAGTTATTTGTTGCAAGATTTTCAATTAGATCAAACACCTCCTCCAGGGTGTTAGAATTAATGGAACCTTCTGTAGATGCATCAACCAATTGCTTTGTCCCAAAGCTTAAGCCACTATGAAAATTTTGCATTTGCATGCCTAGCTCAAACCCGTGATGAGGACACTTCCTAAGTATCTCCTTAAACCTTTTCCAATACTCATAGAAGTTTTCAAATTCTAACTATTGGATGGAAAAAATATATGTCCTAAGTTTGGAGGTTCTAGTTGCGGGAAAATATTTTGTTAAAAATTTTTCAGCCAAAACTTTCTAAGTGGTGATGGATCCTGCGGGCAAAAACTTTAACCAAGATTTAGCTATATCTCTCAAGGAAAAAGGAAAAAGCCTTAGTTTAATGGCATCTTCAGAAACACCATTCATCTTAAACGTGTCACAACTTTCTAAAAAACTTGCAAGGTGAGCATTAGGATCTTTTTCAGGTAGCCTATTAAATTGCATCATGTTTTGAATTATCTGGATAATGTTGGGCTTAATCTCAAAGTTATTAACCTCAATCCTAGGTCTTGTAATACTCGAGCCTATACCCGAGATTGCAAGCTTAATCATCCATAATCCTCTTGTTATTGCCACCATTATCACCATTGTTTTATTGGTTAACCTATATATCGTCTCTTACCCATTGTCTAACCTCCCTTCGAATCTTCGTTAAGGTCCTCTCAATCTCAAGATCAAGATCTATTATATCATCTTTAGATTATCGGGTCATACACTAAGGGCTAAATCTATAGAGAAAAAAAAAAGATAGTGAGATTATAGAATTCACAAGTTAATCAATTCCTATACACTCACAAATTAGGTTAGTCAAATTACAACATATAGGGAAATTCGGGAATTAAATTATAATTATACAAACAAAAGTTGACATATATTCATACAAGGAACATATATACATATTTGCATAGACATATATACATATAAACATGGTTAAATTAATGAAATCCTAACTTTCATGATATTGTTCCTAGGCAACGGCGCTAAAAACATGATGCGTAAATTTTGAGTTTATAAAAATCATTCAAATTTAAATCCATCCCTAGCTAAGTTTTAATTAAAACATTAATCTCAAATTACACATACGAGCAAGCATACTCATCGCAAGCATAGTATAGAAAATTAACGAGTGTCGATCATCAAATGAACAAGTACACACTAATCACTTTTCATTAATTATTTAACCGATCCAAAAAAAGTGATATGATGATAAATAAATAAATGTGTGTGTGTGTGTGTATATATATATATATATATATATATATATATGTATGTATGTATGTATGTGTGTACAACTCATGGATGTAAGAATATGCAATTTAGACAAATATTCTAGAAGAGATGATATTGAACCACTTAGAAACTATTTCAAATAATCATCATCTTAGCATCATGAAGGAATTAAAATAGAGTCCAATCATTTCCCAAGTCATAAACTCACTATCTCATGATTAAATTAGCAGATTTTTCAATCAAACCAACATAACCAAAAAGATGCATTAAACTCATCCTTCAATAATTATCCCTATACTCTAGGTGATAATGATCATGAAATTAGCCAATAACCCTATACTCTATGTGAAATCAACTAATCTTTGATTACCTTGGTTCTTCATCTTAACTTCATTTTCCTGTCCATTAAGAAATAAAAAATATGAAATTAATGAAATTAAATTAACTCCTAACATTGTTTTCCATGTCAATTAGTAGCAAATCTAACTTCATCAACTCTTTTATCATTACAAGTAATCAAACACTAAGAATGGTAGAAAAATGATCAAATAGCTAAATTAATCCAAAAATCATGAATCCCAAAATAATGTCAAATTACAATGAAAACATTAATTACATCATTATTCTAGAAAAAAAAAATAAAGGTAAAAGAAACAACTTATAAACAAGCCCTTCTTCTTCTATTTGAAAACCTCATTGAATAATGCCCCTTGATTGATGAATCTCTTCTTCCTGTGAGTGATTAGCAACTTTAAACCTTGGATTCACACCTTTTCCTTGTGTGTTCCTTGTTTAAATAGGCTCCCAAAAGGCTGAAATTCATTTTCTAAGAGTTTTAGGCCGAGTAGAAGTTAGAAAATACCAAAACTCTTAGGAAATTACTAAATCCATGCTTGAGCAGAAAATTCTCCGATGTTGGGCAGAACAGGGCCAGCGTTGGCAGTGCTGGCCGTGCTCTTGTCGACTCGGTCGTGCAGTTTTTTTTTTCTACGAAATCCCTATTTTCCAAAATGGGGCCAGCGCCAACCATGCACTGGACGGCAACGAGAATTTTTATTTTTTCGTCGTTTTTCCCTTTTTCTGCAATAAAAAACCAAAACACCTTTTCAAGGGTAAAATATCAAATATGACTAGTTATTGCACCAAATGTACCACAAAACATCCTCCAATAACTAGGAAATTATTGATAAATTTAACCCCTATCATCCACCACTTTTGGATTTATAGTCGACTAGAAATTCTTTTCTTCCTATCATGTGTTTTGAATACCCATTGTCTAGATATCAAATATCCTCCATCGTGGCTTTTAGAGATATGTGAACCACATGTGCCTTAAGTTCAGCCTTTCTAATCTAAACTCGCTTCATATTTGAAGATTTTTTGCCTTTGTCAAATTCAGGTTTGGTAGATTTATGATCATATTAAAGATTGTTGAATCTCTTCAAACATTTCTCCCACATGTGACCTGTAATAGAACAATAGTCACAACAAATAGGTGGCTTCTAGGGCTTTTTTTTTTTGTTTTTTTTGTTTTGTTTGTTTTGTTTGTTTGTTTGTTTTTTTTTTTTTTTGCTTAGTTGCCCTTTTTTCTTAGCAACTGTTAGATTCATATGATATGCAACAACATTCACTACTAGAAAAATGCTAATTACCAATAGATTATTCCTAATAAACCAGGTTCAGTTGATAATTACTAACAATTACCAACTGTATGTATTCTGTTGGTGATTTTTTTTTTTTGTTGGTAATCTATTGGTAATACATTATTAAATAGGCAAAAAAATATTTACTAACTGATTATCAACATAATGCAAGTAGTTGATAATTATATTTAATGTAATCTATGTGTAATAAAGAGGGAATATTGTTCCTGCCAATTTACTAATGCAATACCAACTAAAGTTGGTAGTTGGTAGATATTTCAATTGGTAATATGATGGTAAAATTTTTGCTAACAAAATTTGAAGCTATGAAAACAACAGAGACCATGCATGCATGGAAGATAGAAGATTAAAAAAAAAACAAGAATTGCAGAACACACAACGGAAGAACTTTCAAAAATTTACACCTCTGTGCTTGAATGTTGTTTTTGGTGCCGGAGTGGATGATGAAACTACAGGGACCTCGTTGAGCCTGGAAGATGTCTCTGGATCAAAGCCTGGAATTCTTCGACTGCGTCTTGCTTGCATGAATGCAAAGCTTTTGTTTCTCAGAATATTCCACCACCTAATAAATGTTGGTAACACAATTTAGGCAAGGAAGGTCAAAGCTTCTTGATCCTTTGCTATTAATTAGAAAAATCAAGAAGTCTAAGTAAAAGAATAAATGAGAGAGATTAAAGAAGAATAAAGGCTTCTAGGATTTTTTTTTCACACAAATGAATGTGTTCTCTATGTTCACCAAACTCACCACTCATAATGACAACCAAAACACTGGGGTTTTGATATTTCAAAATACCCGAAAACTATCAATAGAAGAGGTTTAGCTTAGCCTAAACTCTTCTAATCCATGAATTAAAAAAAGAACCCTTTTGGTTCAAGCTATTGGGCCATTAATATTTATTATTATTTTTTGGACCCAATGAGCCCAAAATAATAAAAATTAATTATTTATTTCTGGGCCTATAAAATTAACTCAATAAATAATTAATGAGCCAACCAGTTGGAAAGTATGCCCTCAAAGACTATGTATTCTGTATGATCATATTGCAATAAAATATTTATCCATTAAATTTAGTTTGTTTCTTATATTATTGCATATTTAAAGGTCCAAGTATGACAAGTAATGATCTATGTGCTGAGTCGTTCTTCACAGTAAGGTATAAACCATGGATACTTGCCATACAAATAAAATTGGGTTCTTAGTCGTTTGATGGAACTGAACATTTCATCAAGGTAAGACTATTATACCATAATTTCCAATGAGGAATGGTTTACCTTGTATCAGTGAGTAGTTTACTCACATCATAGGCATAAGTGTATTTCGAATACGTCGAATTGGACCAGTAGTAGTAGTCTCTCTTAAAGTACTATAATTATAGAGAAAAGACTATTACTGCTACAGTGTAGACGGATACCTTTATACTTGAGTATGAGTTAGTGGTTTGGTGAAGCTAGGGTTTTATACTTTGATGTATATTGGGTGAGATTTCTTTTGTGAGATCAATATCCTTGTATGTTGGGTGTATTACTCTAGCTAGTTAAGACAGACTCATGTAAAAGAGTTTTTATACTTCACATAGTGAGGTTTAATCATCCCCTTGTGATTGTCCAAGATAATCTAAATGATCCAAGGACCTGGGAACATGACTCTAGAATGTGAGCTTTTGGGTAGCTTCCAATGATAAGCAAGTACATTCAAGTGAGTCATGGATTATCAGACTAGAGGTCTAAAACTAGTAGATAGCTTTAACATGGGTGTTAGTACATTTATCCTGTCTTGTTGATTGGTGTTACATAGAGGGGTATTTTCGTTATTTCACCTATAGGTTGGAAATATTGCTTCAAACAATATTATTTTTGGGGTCAATATTTACATTTGGTAATAAATAAAAATATTTAAAATGATAAAATGTAGCTATTTAATAGTAAGGGCATTTTGGTTATTTTAGTAGCCATGAATATTATGTCTCTTCGTCCCCCAGTAGCTCAAGTTACTTTGATGTTGTTTATACACAATCTGGGTTTAATGGATAATTATTTGAAAGTGACATAAAATTTATTCTAAGAGTCCAATTAGAATTAATTAATTAGTCCTGCGCTTTTATAAGGCCCAAAAAAAGATAATTAGTTAATTAAAAGAATTGGGCAGGAATAAATTAAATAATTGGGCTGATATATGTTGACATATATTAAGAATTCAATTAGAATTAATTAATTAGTCTTGAGTATTTAATAGGGCCCAAAAAAGATAATTAATTAATTAAAAGGAGCCAGTCTTGGATTCATTTTTTAGCACAGCACCTCGCCCTTTAAGGCTTGATGATTTCGACCATTAGGGCTTAAGGAAGCCCTAAGGCTAGCCAAAAATAAGAAGGAGAAAAGAAAAAAAAACTCATTAGATTTTAAGTTTTTTCTCTTCAGTGTGTGTCGTCTCCTCTCTTTCCCTTTCTGTTTTTTCGTCCTTCTCTTCCTTCTCTCTAGGAGAGTATTTTGATTATCCAAGAAGGCACTCTCACCAAGCTAATGCCCAGAGCAAGGTAGAGCCATACTCTGTAAGACGAAGAGAAAAAGTTCGGAGACGTTTGATGCATAGAAGTAGAAGATTGGCGGGAATTCCTATTGAACAGTAAGCGCCTCCTTCTCCCCTTCCAACGCAAGAAATCCACCACTAGCAAGAAAAAGTAAGTACTCTTTTCTAGATATGGCTCGAAAAAATTGAAAATTTTTTTCTGCGTTTTCTTTTGATGTTTTTCCATGATCCTTCCAGTGGTGTTAGAGACACGGTTTTCATCTAGGAGCATATATTAGGGTTAAAACTGGAAAAAGTGGTTCCTTTACTATTTAAAAAATGAATCTTTTGTAATTTCATGTGATCCTACATACATTGATTTCTAGAGTTCATGTACGTCTCATGGTTAAGGCATAGGATCATGTATTCTATTTTTTTTCCCATTATTTTTTTAGTTTTAAGCAGATTCGATGAACCTCATGGTTAGAGGCATAGGCGCTTGTAAAGGCATGTTCTTATACTTGTTTTTTCTTTTTCTTTGTATTCTTATAATCTATAAAATTTAGGGTCTAGAAGGACGTGATTACTGGTTTTTGAGTGGCGAAAGTTGGTTGTAAAGCTAAAAAGTTCTGGGCAATATTGTGACTGGATTTTCGGCATTTTGGTGGCTGCTATGTGTAGAATTTTTTTGTGTAGAAGCTAGATTTTCTCCAACAGTCGGCAAATTCCAGAGCGCAGCCGACGCCGGGTGCGGGAGCTAGACCCGGCGCTCCTCTTGGGATAGCAAAACTGGTGAACTCTAGAGTTCAACCAGCACCGGGTACGAGAGTTAGAGCCGGCGCTAGCTCCTCTCAGGAATGGCAAAATAGGTCTGAAATGCAAAGCAAAACAGAGTACAATTTAGCTAGTAGTCTAAGAAATAGATGTGCAATTGCTGAAGTTTTGTTCCTCAATTTTTCCTTGATATAATCATATTTTGAAACCACTATATAAGGTTAATTTTCTGCAATAGTTTTATTTAACTTTGGATGAACAATTTTGATAGGGGCTAAATTAGTCATGCTTTTCCTAGTTGTTTGAGGTTCATTTGTAATACATTTTGTTCAATAACTAGTCATATTCTTTTATATTTGAGATTTTACCCTTAGAGAGGTATTTTGTTCATCATTACAGATTTTTAAGGTATAACGAAACAATAACGTCGCAAAGCAGATGAGAGGCGGCGTCGGCTAGGGCCCTAGAACCGGCGCCGGCCGTGCACTGTTGAAATGGAATTCGAAGCGATAAAAAATTGTTGAAACAGAGTAGAATAGAACCAAGGCGGCGTCGGCTGTGAAGCTGGAACCGGCGCCGGCTGTATTCTGGAATACATTGTGCAAAATTCGGAGAAAAATCGGCGAACAAGTGGAGAAGCCGAACACAACCAGCGCCGGATCCGAGAGCTACGGCGGCTCTGGCTATACCTTGAAGTTAAGGCAGTGCTTGATTTTTTCTATACGATTTTTGGTAATTTGAGGAGTTTTAGTATCTTCCAACTTCTACTCAGCCAAGAACTTTGTACCTACGAGTTTAAGCACTTCCTAAGCCTATAAATAGATGAAAAACACAAGGGAAAAAGAGAAGAATTCATTGATTATCATAGAAAATCACTCAATCAAAGGAGAAATTCTTCAATTCAATGAGGGTTTTACAAAAAGGTCTTCAAAGGAAGAAGAAGGAGGCTTGTCTATGAGTGATTTCTTTTACTTTGTTTTCTTTTTCTTGACAATGATGTATTAATTGTTTTATTGTAATTTGACATTGTTTTAGATATTCATGATTTTTAGAGTTACTTTGATCTTTGGATTAATTGATTGTTATTCTTGTAATTGATTACTTGTGCTTATTACGAGATTGATTGGTTGGTCTTTCCATTAACTTACTTGGACAAAGGGGTTAATGGTGGTTTCAATTCATTAGCTTCATATTTGTTAGCTTTTAACTTGCTTGGACAAAGGGGTTAAGAGTAGGGACAAAGTAATTCAAGGTTAATTAATGTCTGCCGGGATATGGATTCATTGGTTAATTTTATGCATAATTTACCAGGAATGGGAATTAAATCAAGGACTATGGTTAATGTATCTTTTGGGAAAGACTGGTTGAGACAGGATATGTGATACTAAGTTACCTAGAAGATAGGGATTCATGGATTAAACAAAGAAGTTAATCTATATTATCCTTCATGATGATAGGATATGGATTCATTAGTTAATTTCATGCATAATTTACGAGGAATGGGAATTAAATCAAGGACTATAGTTAATGCATCTTTTGGGTAAGACTGGATGAGACAGGATATGTGATACTAAGTTACCTAGAAGATAGGGATTCATGGATTGGACAAAGAAGTGAATCTATATTATCCTTTATGATGCCGAGAGAATAATTAGTCATGATAAAGATTGGGTACTTTAAGATCATGTTTGTCTAAATAATGGTTTGAGTTACATAATTTTCCATCCTCGACATGTATATATTTTTACTTTATTTTAATTTTCTTTTTATTTGTTTTTCACTTTATCGAGTCGGTTAAATAATGAAAGAAAATGGATTAATGTCTACTTGTTCCTTGAGGATTGACACTCATTTGAACCCTATGCTATGTTAATGATGAGTACGCTTGCTCATATGTGCAATTTGGATTTAACGTTTTAATTTAAACTTGATTAGGAATGTATTTAGTTTTTGTATGATTTTTATACTCAAGTCCGAACACATCAAATTTGCATGAAAATGAATACTAAAGGATGGAACCACCTTAGGATTAAACAAAATCATTAATTTTTAATTCATGATGTTTAATCCATTATTTGATTACTTAGGAATAAATGAATTGTTTGATCATGGAAAAAGATTACTTTTGGTATCAAGCTCATTTTGTTTTTTTTGTGATCAAACGCACAAGTTCTTGTAAGACCAAAGTCTCACTAGATAGGACGGGTTTTGATAAAATGTTTTAGTCTAAGAATAATGTTGAACTTAAGGTTATTTAATAAAGTTTTATTTAGTTATTAACTTAGAATAGTAAAATAAATTCATACCTTATTCTTTCAAAAGGTATAACCCTTGACATAGAGAATAACATTGGATTTTAGATTTTTACTAAATTTAATGAAACCATAAGATTATAAAAAACGTTCTTTGGGTATAAAACTCTATTTTCAATAAAATATTAAGTGGGAGAGGGGTTTCAACGACCCCATGGCTTCCATCATAACTCTCGTTAGAGACAATGGATTTCCTTATGTCATTCTGAGCATGATCCCCTATATGATAGATTTCCACAAGTATCTAGAACTAATGGAAGACTAAAATTAAAAGCCTATGGTATTTGCTAGGATCGACAACCTACGTTGTAGGTTTTAGCATTAGATTACTCGTAGGTGGTGTGAATTAGTGACCATCCTATCGGTAGAACTTTTTCTAAACCATGACCTATTTTAAGAAGTTTTGATTCGTAATGGTTATACACTTAAGTTAGGATGCTATTCATCTTCCTATGAAGCTCTGTTAGCTTTTCTAAGAGCCAAATTATTTAAGAGTTATCTATTATCAAAGAAATAATATAAAGAATGTACATTTTTATTTCTTGCACACTAAATGAATTTTTTTTCGTAATATTTCAGAAATGTCTGGTTTCAGTCCATTGTCAATCATTCTCATGGAGAAAAATTTGACAGGCCTAAATTATGTGGACTGGAAGAGAAACTTGAACATAGTACTGACTATCGAGAAGTACAAGTATGTTCTGACGGATCCCTATCCTAAGATTGGGGAATAATCCATTGATTAGAAGCAAGAGGGTGAGAGGGCATAGAAGAATGCCGATGAAATAGCTAAATGCTACATGTTGGCTTCCATTTCTAATATGCTCCAATCTAAGCATGAGCACATGGCCACTGCGTACGATATTAATTTGTCATTGCATATCATGTTTGCTGACAAGAGCCGACCCGCAAGGCAAGAAGCTCTTAGGGCAATCATGAACACTAGGATGGCTAAGGGGACATCGGTTCGAGAACATCTGCTCAAGATGATTGCTTACTTCTAGGAGACCAATGTCCTAGGCGTAACAATAGATCCCAAGAGACAAATTGACATGGTTCTTGAAACTCTACCTAACTCATATTCTCAATTCAAGTTAAACTACAATATGAACAAGTTGAATATGAGTCTTATGGAGCTTATGAAAGAGCTCCACCTGGCAGAAAAGATCATAAAGCCCATATCAAAGGTCTTGGTCTCTCGTTCTACCTCTTCTTCTGGATTTAAGGTAAAGCCTAAGAAATTCAAGAAAAAGAAGATCTAGAACAATGCAAGGGCCCAGCTTAAAGCATCTGGTCATGCCAAGCCCAACGGGAAGCCCAAAGGTAAATGTTTCAAGTGTGGCAAGAAGAGGTATTGGAAGAAAGATTGTCCAAACTTTTTAGCCAAGTCTACTTCAGGTATTGCTCTATACCAAGAGTTTATTTTAATGGTTGGATCAACATCCTCCTGGATAATTGATTCTAGAGCCACTGACTATGTCTGTAACTCTTTGCAGGGGTTTAGAAGGATAAAGAAACTCAATAAGGGCAAGTATAGACTTCAAGTAGGCAATAGAGCAAGAATATGGGCTAAAGTAGTGGGAGATCTTTAGCTTATTTTTTATTATAATAAGAAGTTAGTCTTAAAAGATAATTTATATGTTTCTTAATTTAATCAGAATTTGATTTTAGTTTTCAAATTAATGAATCAAAGATATTTTATTTCTTTCCATTCTATTATTTCCATTAGTAGATATGGTAATTTAATTTGTTCAGAAAACATGTATAGGAATCTTTTTATATACATCCTATTCGAAATCAAGTAAACAATATTCAAACTGAACCTAATAATAAAAAGAGAATAGTAATATCAAATGACTTGTATTTGTGGCATCTTAGATTGGGACATATAAATCCCAATCGGATTCAGAGGCTAATCTATGATAGGCCTTTAGGTTCATTAAGACTGAAAGAATGGCCTTAGTGTGAATCTTATCTTAAAGGTAAAATGACCAAAAGGTCCTTTACTAAAAAGGCAGATAGAGCAATGGAAATACTAGCACTATTCATTCGCATGTTTGTGGTCTGATGATTACATTAGCTAGAGGAGGCTTCAAATACTTCATCACTTTCACAAGTGATCACACTCGTTTTGGTTACATGTATCTAATAAGGCGCAAGTCTGACTTTTTTCATAAATTCAAGGAGTTCAAGGCTGAAGTGGAGCGTCGAACAAGTAAACTAATTGAAACTTTGAGATTGGATCATGGTGGAGAGTACCCCCTCAGTAAGTTTAAGAATTACTTGATACATCACGGCATAGTATATCAGTTAACTACTCCAGGGACACCTCAACAGAATGGAGTAGCTGAGAGAAGAAATAGAACTTTGATGGAAATAGTCAGAAGCATAATGAGTCATGTATCTATTCCTATTTCTTTTTTATGATATGCCTTAGAAATAACGGTATATATTTTAAATTTGGTGCCTTCCAAATCAGTACCTAGAACACCTTATGAGATGTGGACTGGACGAAAGCCCAGTCTGAACTATCTCAATATATGAGATTGTCCAACTTATGTGCTGAAAAACGGAAGTAAGCTAGAACTAAAATCAGAGTTATATAACTTCGTTGGGTGTCCAAAAGGAATAAAAAGTGAATATTTCTATCATTCTCAAAAGTATAAAGTACTTGTTAGTAGTAATACTAAATACTTAGAGGCTGAACAAGTTACTTCCACCACGGGTTCAAGCAGAATAGAGTTAAAAGAGAAGTTGGTCACTAATTCAACTCTAGGTACTTCTAACACCCCAATCGAGAATCTAGAGAAATACAACCAGATGTTCCTATACATACTGAGCCTCTTCGTAATGGGAGGATCACAAGAGTTTCAAAAAGATGGACTAGAGAGATCTATGATCTAGTCTCTGATCATCAGAAATAAGATCCTATTAGATAGGAGGAGGCTATTGTTGATGTTGATGCATATAAATGGCAGTTAGCTATGAATGTCAAGATTGAGTCTATATACCTTAATTAGGTATGGGATCTTGTCACTACGCCTAATGGGATAAAACCCATTGGGTGTAAATGGGTATACAAAAGGAAAAGAAGTGCAATTGGAAAGATTGAAACCAATAAAGCAAGATTACTTGCTAAAGGTTATACTCAGAAAAAAAGGGATTGATTATGAGGAAACCTTTTTACCAATAGCCATGCTTAAGTCTATCCGAATTCTCTTATCCATCGCATGTCATTATGACAACGAGATATGGCAGATGGATGTCAAGACGGCCTTCTTAAATGGCTATCTTAGCGAAGATATCTATATGTCCCAGCCAGAAAGTTTTGTTGCTAGAGATCAAGAAAAATGGTCTATAAGCTTAAGAAGCCTATCTATGGACTTAAGCAAGCATCACGAGCATGAATCATACGTTTTGATAAAACTATGAAAGCTTATGGTTTCATTCAAAATGTAGATGAACCGTGTGTGTATATTCAATCAGATAGTGGCAAAATGATTTTCTTAGTACTTTATATAGATGACATTCTATTCAGTGGAAATGATGTAGGGACATTGTCATCTATTAAGGTTTAGCTATTTAGTCAGTTTAGCATGAAAGGCTTAAGAGAAGCTAGCTACATTCTAGGCATTAAGCTTCTTAAAGATAGGAAGTAAAGTATATTAGGCTTACCCCAATCTGCTTATATTAATAAGATATTAATCAAGTACAGCATGGATCAATGTAAAGGGGCCATCATACCCTTTAGATATAGATTATCCTTATCTTCCAAGCAGTGTCCTCAGACAATAGAAGACAAGCAGAAAATGAGAAGGATTCTTTATACCTCGACTGTGGGAAGTCTCATGTATGTTATGCTTTATACTAGGCCATATATCTTCTTTGTAGTAGGCATGGTTAGTAGATATCAATCAAACCCAAAGGAAGTCCACTGGCAATCCGTAAAGCATATACTTAAATATCTCAAGAAAACAAGAGATTATATACTTGTATATCATAATGATGATTTAGTTCCTACTGGTTACATAGACTCTGACTTCTAAGAAGATAAAGATAAAAGAAAATCCACTAGTGGATATGTATTCACTTTATCTGGAGCTATTTCATGGAGAAATATCAAGCAATCTTGCATTACTGATTCTACCATGGAAGTTGAGTACGTTGCTACTTCAGAAGCTTCTAAAGAAGCTGTATGGCTCCAAAAGTTCCTCATAGAACTTGGAGTAGCACCACACGTGAATAGGCCTATTACTATTTATTGTGACAACTTTGGAGCAGTGTCACAATGCAAGGAGCCTCGAAACCATAGGAAGGGCAAGCATATAGAAATGAAGAGTCACCTCATCCGAGAGTTCATCCAGAAACGCAGGAAATAGTGATTGATTAGATTTCTTTTGTCAACAATCTAGCAGATCCCTTTACCAAGCATTTGATAGAAAAGCTATTTCGCAGACACTTAGATGTCATAGGGGTAGGCATTTATGGACTTTCTTAGTCTTTGTAGTGCAAGTAGGAGATTGTTAGAAAGTATGCCATTAAAGACTATGTATTCTATATAAACATATTACAATAAAATATTTATTCATTCAATTTAATTTGTTTCTTATATTATTGTATATTCAAATATCCAAGTATAACAATTAATGGTCTATGTATTCGGTCATTCTTCACAGTAAGATATACACTATGGGTACTTATCATACAAATAAAATTGAGTTTTTAGTCGTTTGATTGAACTGGCATTTCATTAAAGTAAGACTATTATGCTATAATTTCTAATGAGGAATAGTTTACATTAAATCAGTGAGTAGTTCACTCACATCATAGGCATAAGTGTATTTCGAATACTTAGAACTGGATCAGTAGTAGTGGTCTCTCTTAAAGTATTATAATTATAGAGACAAGACTATTACTACTACAGCGTAGATAGATGCCTTCATACTTGAGTATGAGTTGGCGGTTTGGCAAAGTTAGAGTTTTATCCTTTGATGTATGTTAGGTGAGATTTCTTTTGTGAGATCAATATCCTTGTATGTTGGGTGTATTACACTAGTCAGTAAAAATGGAGTCATGCAAAAGAATTTCTATGCTTCACTTAGTGAGATTTAATCACCCCCTTGTGATTGTCCAGGATAATCTAAATGATCCAAGGCCTTGGGAACGTGACTCTAGAATGTGTTCTTTTGGGTAGCTTCCAATGATAAGCAAGTACATTCAAGTGAGTCATGGATTATCAGACTAGAGATCTAAAGATGATAGATGTCTTTGAGATGGGTGTTAGTACATTTATCCTATTCATTGATGGGTGTTACATAGAGGGGTATTTCTATCATTTCACCTGTAGGTCAGAGACATTACTTTAAGCAATATTATTCTTGGGGGTAATATTTTCATATGGTGATAAATAAAAATATTTAAAATGATAAAATGCAGATATTTAATAGTAAGGGCATTGTAGTTATTTTAGTAGTCATGAAAAATATACCTCTTGGTCTCTAGAGCAGCTCAAGCTATCTTGGTGTTGTTTAGATACAATCTGGGCTCAATGGATAATTATTTGGAAGAGAAATAAAATTTATTTTAAGAGTCTAATTAGAATTAATTAATTAGTCTTGGATTTTAATAAGGCATAGAAAAAGATAATTAATTAATTAAAAGAACTAAACTGGAATAAATAAATTAATTGGGCTGATATATGTTGACATATGTTAAGAGTCCAATTAGAATTAATTAATTAGACCCAGGTATTTAATAAGGCCCAGAAAAGATAATTAATTAATTAAGAGGATTGGGCCAGTCATGGATTGATTTTTGAGCACAGAACCTAGCCTATTAGGGCTTGATGATTTCGACCATTAGGGCTTAAGGAAGCCCTAAGGCTGACTGAAAAATAAGAAGGAGAAAAGAAAAAAAAACCTGTTAGGTTTTAAGTTTTTTCTCTTCAGTGTGTGTCGTCTCCTCTCTCTCCCTCTCTAGTTTTTCATCCTTCTCTTCGTTCTCTCTAGGAGAGTGTTTTAATTATCCAAGGTGGCGCTCTCACCAAGATAATGCCAAGAGCAAGGTAGAGCCATAATTCAGAAGACGAAGAGAAGAAACTTGGAGACGTTTGCTACGTATGAGTAAAAGATTAGCGAGAATTCCTGTTAAACAACAGGCGCCTCCTTCTCCCCTTCTAAAGCAAGAAATACAAGTGCAACTCATCCCCACGTTGGTTAATCCGCGACCAGTATAGAAAATTAAGTACTCTCTTTTAGATGTGGCTTGGAAAAACTGAAAATTTTCTGCTGTGCTTTTCTTTGATGTTTTTCCATGATCCTTCACAACCTTATATGCCAAATATATGAGTCATTGACATTAATCTTTCTCTTCCTATTTAAAGGTTCAGATTGAGCATTGTTGAATTGATTGTTAATAGGATTAATAAAGAATAGATTTTCATACATGTGTACAGTACATAAAACTTCTCCATTTCTACTGATAGTTATACCAGAATGGAAAGAAACAGAATATCATTGATTTATTCATTTTGCAGCTAAAATCAAATTATGTCTAAAACCAGGAACAAAGAAAACATCCTTCAATATTACTATTCTATTACAAACAAAAGCAAGTTCCAGTTCTCCCATTACAAGGGTCCAAACTTATGCTCTACTTCCCATGCATAGTCCACCCTTCTGGAGTCTTCTAATCTTTTTAAACTCCTACAAGAAGTTACAGATGTGATCAGCGGCTCCTGAATCAACAATCCAAATGAAAGTTGATCCAACCATTAATATAGACTCTAGATAGAAAGAATTACATGTGGGGTTTTTCTTAACTTGAAGATCTGGACACTCCTTTTTTCAGTGTCTCTTCTTCCCATATTTGAAGCATTTACCCTTGGATTTGCCTTTAGGCTGGGGCTAGTGCACTGCATTATCCTTCTTCTTCTTGAACTTTCTGGGCTTAGGCCCAGGTCTTGAAAAAGAAGCCATTATAGCCCTTGCTTATGGCTTCATGACTTTCTCTGCCACCTAGAGCTCTTTCATTAACTCAGTTAAACTCACATTTAACCTTTTCATATTGTAGTTCAACTTGAACTGAGTAAAAGAGCCTAGCAAAGATTCGAGACCCATGTCCAGTTGGTTCTCAGGGTCAATGATAGCTGCAAGACTTCCGTTTCCTCAAAAGCAGTAATTATTTTTAGCATATCCTCTCTGACTGATGCTCCCTCAGCCATCTTGGTGTTTATGATTATTCGAAGAGCCTCCTGCCTTGTGGGCCAGCTCTTATCCGTGAACATCATGACTAGTGATGTACTAATATTGTATGCAGTTGTCATGTGCTCATGTTTGAATTGGAACACATTTGACATGGAGGCTAACATACAGCATCGTGCTATCTCATCAGTCTTTTTCTATGCCTTCTTAGCATCTCACTCCTCACTGGCGGAACCCTCCCCGATCACATGGCAGGTTTCGTAAAGGACATACTTATACTTCTCAGCTGTAAGTATTATGTCCAAGTTTCATTTTTAGTCCACATAGTTAAGACCAGTTAGCTTATTCTCACAGAGAATAACGGCTAAAGGACTGAAAGAACCTCCACTAACCATGTCTGAAAAATTAAAAAATAAAAGAAATTCTCATATTTGTGAAAACAAAGTAATTTTATGCACTTTTTCCTCATACTAAACTGATAATAGTTAACCCCATCACTATTATCTTTGACATGATTAATTTGGCTCTTAGGAAAATTGACATAGCTTCTTAGGAAGATTAATAGTTTCCTAAGCTAAGTGTGTTAACCACCATAAATTAATTTCCCTTCTAGGTGATAATCTAGACACTAACTCCATCGAGGGGATGATCGTTTCTTCTCATTTCCTATGAACATACCTCAAACTATAACCTCCAACGTAGGCTGGTCGATCATAGTACGTGTCTTGGGTTATTAATTACATTATTCCATTAGTTCTACATCTTTGTAGTATCTACATCCTATACGGGTTCACTCCCAGGGTGACGCGAGGAGACCAACGATCTCTACTGAGAATCGTGATGGAAGCCGTGGGGCTGTTGGAACCTCTCTCCAACTTTGTTTTTAAATAAGGATTTTCTTGGTAAAATATCCTTTAAAAAATTTCAATTAAGTTCTCTTTGTACTTAAAAGTAAAATATCTAAATCCATAAAAAAAAAAATTTATGTCAAGGTTTATACCCTTTGAGAAATTTTCCTCATGGATTAATTTTATTTAAGTTAAAAACTTGATAATTTCAAAAAAAAATCCATTTAAAACTTTCTAGAGATTTTGATCTCAAGTTTTTATTTGACCAAAAAAAAAATCCTTTGCAAAAATAAATTAAAATAGTTTTCCATTTTAACTTACAAAAATTTCTAAATCCAAAATATTTTCTATGTTAAGGATAAAAATCTTTAAGAAAATAACCAAGGATTAATTTTTGTTTCAGTAAAAATTAACCATTTAATTAAAGAAAAATATTCTTCCTTGTCAAATAAAATTTCTCAAAGACTTTGGTCTTTGAGAAAACATGCACATAGGAATTAAAATAAATAGTATGCTAGAAATCTGTAAATGTTTTCATGCTTTTCTATTTTTAAACCTAAGTGCCCAAATAATGGAATTAAACACATTAATTAAATTAATTAATGGTCTTGTTTAAACCTAAAAACTTTTACTATTATTTTTTATGCAAAATATTCAAATAATATTAACTATTGCAAAAATAATAACTTCACCTTGTGTGGGATAAAAACCCTAAAAAGAAATAGCCCAAGAATAGCAAGGGAAAAATTAAAAATATATATTTTTTCTCTTGGTCTTGCGCACCTGCCACACTAGATCATGGCCCATGGGCAGACCCATGGACAATGACTCGCAAGTGGGTGCCTACGACTCATGCCCCAACACATGGTCACTGTTGGACGCAACAGGAATTGTCGAGCTGAGAGGCTGCCTGGGCCCAGCTGGGGCTGGGCCTAGGCCCCAGCCTCGGGTCCGTGCTATCGAAGCTGCAGCTGACGCGGCTCGGCTCGGCAGCTCATCTTTTTCGTTTTTTTTTTTCTTATGCGATTTCTGTCCAGAAGCCTTCTACAATTCAACTTGCAACTTCCTTAGGCAACTTTCTTGTTACAAATTTTCATCAATAACAAAAACCACATACGCCTATACCTTTTAAAATTGGGTTTACACGATTGCTAAGCAAAAACATTATATTTACAGAAGCTTCCTAAACCTCAACTGCAAGGTGTACAAAGCATCTATCCCATACCAAAACAGCGAAGGTTCACAGGCATTAAATCAAACATTTATCTGGCCCATTTTAATAACTAACATGCATGCTTCCTAAGCCTTTCAAAGCTTCTTGCTCTGATACCAATTGAAGCTATGAAAACAATAGAGACCATGCATGCGCGGAAGACAAAAGCAAAAAAAAAAAAAAAAAAACAAGAAACGCAGAACACACAATGGAAGAACTTTCAAAAATTTATACCTCCGCACTTGAATGTTGTTTTTGGTGCCGAAGTGGATAATGAAAACACAGTGACTTCCTCACGCCTGGAAAATGTCTTTGGATCAAAGTCTGTAATTCTTCGACTGTGTCTTGCTTGCATAAATGCAAAGCTTTTCTTTCTCAGAATATGCCACCGCCCAATAAATGTTGGTGACACAATTTAGACGAGGAATGTCAAAGCTTCTTGATCATTTGCTAGTAATTAGCAAAATCAATAAGTCTAAGTGAAATATCCCTTGACTACTAAAATGAACAAAACACCACTGCTATATAAATAGAGATATTTTACATTTTAAATATTTTTTAATATCACCATAAGAAAATATTAACCCTACCTACAAGTGAAATGACTAAAATATCTCTCTGCATATCGCCATGCATTTAGAGAGGAAAAGTGTACTAACACCTCTCTAAAAGACATCTACCATCTTTAGGCTTCTAATCTAATGATCCACGACTTCTTGGAATATTTTTGCTTTCCAAGAGAGCTTCCCTAAAGCAAATATCCAAGTCATGTTCCCCAAGGCTCTGGATAATTAGATTATTCGGACAACCACAAAGAGCGATATAGTGTAGAAACTATCTTGTACAAGTCTGTCTTAACTAACTAGTTACATATACCCAACATACAAGTGTATTGGTCCTACTAAATAACCTCAACTATAGTATATCAAAGCATACGCTTCCAACTTCGTCAAACCCCCAACTCATACTCAAGTTGTAGAGTACAAATCCATGATGTAGCAGTAGTAGTCTAGATTTCTACCACATAGTACTTTTAGAAACCACTACTATAGGTCCAGTTCTACGTATGTGAAATACGCTTGTGTTATAAAATAAGAGGACTACTCATTGGCTAAAGGTAAGCCATTATATAATTAGAATTCATAACACAATAACCTTTCCATGATGAAATTTCCATTCCCATCATTCGGTTAAGAACAATTGTTTATGTGTTAAGTAACCCATAGTTCATACTTTACTGTGAAAGACCTCTATTCACATAAACCATTTACTTAAACACAATGGGTCTTTTCCAATGAAAATTGTGCACAATAGTAAAGAAGTATTCACAAATAATTTCTTAGAATAACACTTTTATTAATACAAGTCAAAATTACATCAGAAACCTAGTTTAAGAGAGCATACATCCCAACATAATTACCAATAAAATATCCGTTAGAAATATAATAAATCAATATCCAATAAGCTACTGATAGAATTACTAACTATGTGCATTTAGTTATTGGTATTTGTATTGGTAATTTATTGGTATATTGGTAAACATGTGGGAAAATATTCACTAACAGATTACCAATAAAATTTATGTAGTTAGCAACTATGTCTGATAATAATCTATTGGTAATAGGGAAGGGGAATGTTTTTCAATTTTCCAACGAAATACTAACTAAAGTGGGTAGTTGGTAGAAGTTTAACTAGAAAAAGAATAGCCTTCAGTGTTAGATTTGTTAAAAATATTTTAAAAAATTTGTTATGACCAAATTTGAAGGTAATTGGATATATTTTTCACATAATATAGCAACATGTCTACGTAAGCATCCAAAACCTAATGCATATATGAATATAAAAATATCAAATTAACAATCTAACCGTTAAATTTGTTGAAATTGCTAAAAATAATTATCTTGACCAAATTTAAAGGTAATCGGATATATATTTCCAAATAATACCTCATAATCTCTATGTAAGTGCTTAAAACCTAATCCATTTATAAAGATAAATATATCAAATTAATGATCCAACCAGCAGGTTTATTACAATTACTAAAAAAAGTGTCATGACCAAATTTGAAGGTAATCGGATATATTTTGCTATATAATATCTTTATAACAGACCAAAACATAGCGCATTTATAAAGATAAGCATATCAAATTAATGATCCAACCATTAGATTTATTAAACTTACTAAAAAAGTATCCTAGCCAAATTTAAAGGTAATCAGATATAATTTGAAATATAATCTAGTATTAATCTCTCTATAAAAAGCCCAAAACCTAACGCATTTATAAAGATAAGCATATCAAATTAATGATCCAATCATTAAATTTGGTAAAATTGTTTTAAAAAAAAACAAGTATCATATAAAATTTGAGTGTAATTGGATATAATTTGTGGTATAATCTAGTATAATCTCTATATAAAAGTTTAAAACCTAACGTATTTATAAAGATAAGTATATCAAATTAATGATTCAACCATTAGATTTGTTAAAATTAGTAAAAAAAGAATCATTACCAAATTTGAAGGTAATCAGATATATTTTATCACATAATCTAACATACCCAAAACCTTACGCATTTATAAATATAAGCATATCAAATTAATGATCCAACCATTAGATTTGTTAAAATTGCTAAAATAAAAAAGTATTATGACCAAATTTAAATCTAATTGGATATATATTGCCATATAATCTAGCATAATCTATTGTTAGCCCTAAGGGCATTCTTCTGTGTTTTGACTTATGACAAACATTGATTAGAACTAACTGTGTGATCTACATATTATAGGACATGTTTGACCTCAGTTCTTCCAAGGCGTGCAAATAAGATTGCTAAGCAACTCTTGAGCAATAGAATCCGAGAATGGGTGATCAAGTAGAAGATCAAGCTTAAGAGATTACATACCACGAATTCATTATGGAAGAACCTTAGACTAGGAATCTTTGTTAAGGTATTTTCTGTGTAAATTCCTATATCTTATTTATCTTATGATTTAGTTTAATTTTACCTTAAAGCACTAAAACAAAAAAATTTCAAAGTTTTAAATCCTCAGAATTTTGAATTGAGTAATTTGGGTGACCCTGCATCCAAAAGTTTTGTCCAAAATCCTGTGAATAGTGTCAAATCTATTCTGCCTGAAAAAGTGCCATTTTGGACTTACCTTTTGGATGCACCATTGTCCAAAACTTGAGTCCAAAACTCTGGAAAATCTGACAGCGAAAACTAGACATTTGAACTCTACTTTATGCCTCTATAAAAGGTTTCAAAACTTGATTTGAAAGTAAATTTTTATCCTATCCCTCTAAGAAACACTCTTGCTCTATAGAATACAAAAAACTCCCTTTTTCATAGTGCTTCAAAGTGAACTCAAATTGCGTTAAAAAGGTAAAGACTATTTGAGCTCATTAGCTTTGTATATCTGCTCAAAAGAATGAGCCATTTTCATTTCATTTCTTCAATCATCTTTGTATATCAAGGTTGTGGTATAAAATCCATTTGGGATGAACCTTGATTTTTTGGTTGATTGAGAGTTTTTGGTAAAACCAAGTATGGTGACTCTCTCTTGTATTTGGTGTTGGTTGATACCATTGAGTTAGATAAATGAAATTTGGTTGAAAATCCTTAAGTGTGAGCTTAAGGTAGTGGATGTAGATCTTGGTTGATCGAACCACTATAAATCTTGAGTAATCTCTCTCTGCATTCAATTTCGGTCAGCTATAATTTTCATTGCACAAAATTCTTTTAAATTCGTCAAAAGAAATCTTTATGGTTCTTACCAACTCATTTTCACACTAGCATTAATTACATCATGCATCTTGTTTTATTTAGAGTGTAGTAAATTCTTAAGTCATTTCAAAAAGCTCTCATTGTAGTAAGTCTCCTTGATCAGAAACTCGAAGGAGTTTTTCCACAAAACAGATTTATCAAAAAGCTTTTAAAATTTTCCAAAAACCTTATTCACCCCCCCCCCCCCCTCTAAGGTTTTTCACTTGGTATCAGAGCTAGGTCTACTCTATTTTTGGTCTAACAACTGTGTAGCAAAGATCTTCATGGCAAACTCATTTACTCCTCCATATGTTGAAGGATCCTCAACAAATCGACCTCCTTTATTAAATGAAAACAATTATACATTCTGAAAAAATAGAATGAAGATTTATGTTTGCTCAATCAACTTTAAGTTATGGAATCTGATTGAAAATGGTCCATTTGTCCCGTCAAAATTTATTGATGGTAGAAAAATGTCTAAAGAGAATGATGAATTTGATACTAAAGACAATGCCAAAATGACATTGAACTTTCAAACTATGAATAGTTTGTGATACGCCCTTTATGCCACTAAATATAACCGAGTTAGTGGATGTGATTCAACCCATAATATGTGGAGACTACTTGAAGTCACCCATGAGGGGACAAATCAAGTAAAGGAATCTAAGTTAAGACTGTTAATTCATAATTATGAATTGTTCACGATAAAGCCAAATGAAAGTATAACTGATATATTTACCAGATTTACAAATATTAGTAATGGACTTAAAGGCTATGGGAAAGTCTATTCCCTTGGTGAACAATATCGAAAAATTCTGGATGCGTTACCTAAGAGCTAGCAACCGAAAGCTCCAATTGTGGAAAAATCTAAGGATCTGAAATCTTTACCAACTTAAGAGCTTATTGGCTCTCTCCTAACGCATAAAATGAAACTCAAGGGGTTTCAAAATTTTGATGATCATGATCAAAGAAAAAGTGGAATAGCACTGAAAGCTGCAAATGAGGAAGTTGAAAGAAGTCAATCGGATAGTGGTGATAAAACTAAAGTAGACACCAAAGAACTGGCCATGATTGTAAAGAAATTCAAAAGAATGTTCAACAAAGGAAACTTTAAAAGAGGAAAGAAGTTTGCAAAAAGAAAGGGACAGACCTTAGAATTTAAGCCTTAATGATATAAATGTAAGAGCACGAAATATTTCATTGCTAACTGCCCAATTGCTAAAGAAAAAGAAGGCATGATGCTTAAAAAGGAGAATAATAACTTGAAAATAAAGAAGGGCAAAAGACTTATGGGAACTTGGGACCAAAATGAGTCTGAATCCAAGGAAGACGTAGACTCTGAAAATGAAGCTGCCAATATATGCTTCATGGTAATAGAAAATGAGGTACTTTCATTGGAAAAAAATGAGCTTCACAAAGTGATTTTTGGACAGTGGATGTTCAAGACATATAACTGGAAATGCAGCTCTATTAGAAGATGTGCAAACAACAAATAATGGATTAATTACCTTTGGGGAAAAAAGAAAGGAAAAATTCTTAGCATAGGTAACATTGGTAAATGATCTTCAACCATTATAAAACAAGTGTTATTAATTAATAAGCTGAAATATAATTTGTTTAGCATTAGCTAATTATGTGACAATGGTTGCAAAGTCATTTTTGAGAAAGATTCTTGCTCTATTATGGATAGCTCAAATAATGAAACAATCTTTGTTGCTAACCGTGTTGGAAATGTTTATATATTCTATCTAAATGATCTTATAGCTCATGGTATTAGATGCTTTTTCTATGCATAACAATGATGGCTATCTTTGGCATAGAAGATTAGGCCAAGTATCATTTGATTTGCTAAACAAATTATCCTCAAAAGAGTTTGTTAGGGGCCTGTCCAAAATGAAGTTTGATAAAAGAAAAATTTGTGATGCATGGAAATTTGGAAAATAAATCAAAACTTCTTTCAAACCCAAGAAAATGATTTCCACCACAAAACCTATTGAATTAATTTATATGGATTTGTTTGGACCAATGAGGATCACTAACCTTGGTGGTAAAAGGTATGCTTATGTGTTAGTAGATAACTTCTCAAGATTTACTTGGACTTTGTTTTGTGGAAAAAAGGATAAAGCTTTTTCTAAATTCTCAAAATTACTCAAGCGCGTCTAAAACTCTACTGGATGCAGACTGATTTCCATTAAGAGTAATAATGGGAGAGAATTCTGTAACAGTGAGTTTACACACCTTTGTGATGAAAATGGAGTTTTTCACAACTTTTCAGCTATTAAAACCCCTTAACAAAATGGTGTTGTTGAGAGGAAAAATCAAACTTTGCAAGAAATGGCTAAATCTATGATTTGTGAAAACTCTCTTCCAAAATATTTTTAGGCTGAAGTTGTAAATATAGAATGCTATATTGTAAACCGAGTGATGTTAAGATATTTTCTAAGAAAAACACCCTTTGAGCTTATGTTTGACAAAACTCCATCAATTTCTTATTTCAAAATATTTGGCTGCAAATGTTTTGTTCTTAATACCCGAGACAACCTTGGAAAATTTGATAGCAAATCTGATGATGCTATATTCCTTGGATATTCTTCCAATAAAAAGGTATATAGAGTGTACAATAAGAGAACTCTATGTATGGAAGAATCCATACATGTTGTCTTTGATGAATCTAATATTTATACTTCAACAAAAGATGATCATGATGTAGGAAGTTCAAAAGAAAGAGGGACAGAATAGCACAAAGCACCACCACTGGACATTCATGCCAAAAAAGAGGAATTTGAAGAGTAGCAAGCTGAACAAAGCAAGTAAGAAACTAAAGAACTCACGAATCAAGGACTACCAAGAGATTGGAATTACAAAATTGGTCATTTAAAAGAATAAATCATTGGTGATCCTAACTGTGGAGTTAAAACTAGACGGTTCGTCATAGATAATTTTGTTCTACTTTCCAGTGTAGAACCTAACTTTATTGATGTGACCTTTTAAGATGAATTTTGGATAATAGCTATGAAAGAAGAGCTGAACCAATTTTAGAGAAATCAAGTTTGGAAACTCGTCCCTAGACCACTTCATCATCTAGTTATTAGTACCAAGTGGGTTTTTAGAAACAAACTTAATGAAAATTGAGTGGTCATTAGAAATAAATGGATGTTAAATGATTCAATTAAGAAAGGAGCATTAATTATGGTGAAACATTTGCTCCCTTTGCTAGATAAGAATCCATAAGAATGCTTCTTGCCTTTGCATCATTTAAAATTTCATACTTTATCAAATGGATGTTAAAAGTGCATTTTTAAATAGTTTTACTGAGGAGGAGGTATATGTAGAACAATCTCCAGGTTTTATTCATGAGCATTTTCCAAATTACGATTTTCAAACCATGAAAGGCTCTTTATGGTTTAAAATAACCGCGAACTTAGTATGACAGGCTGAGTGGATTCTTGCTCTCAAAAGATTTTTCAAGAAGCTTGATCGATACCACATTGTTTCTTAAGTCGGAAACTTCTAGTGATCTTCTTATTGTTTAAATTTATGTTGATAATATCATTTTTTGTGCTACTAATAATTCTCTCTGCAAGATGTTTGCTAAAATAATGCAGCAAGAATTCGAAATAATCATGATGGTAGAACTCAAATTCTTTCTCGAGCTGCAAATCAAACAAACCAAGGACGGAAGCTTCCTAAATCAAGCTGAATATGATAAGGAACTGCTCAAAAGGTTTGGTATGAACGAAGCCAAAGAAATCAACACACCTTTGAGCACTTCCCTAAAACTTGACAAGGATGGAAAGGGTAAGAAGCTAGACAAATCTAAATATAGATGTATGATTGGAAGTATACTTTATCTTACTGCTAGCCAGTCAGATATCATGTTTTCAGTCTGTCTTTGTGCTCAACTTCAATCATGCCCAAATGAATCACACTTATGTGTCGTAAAATGCATCTTTAGATATTTGGTTGGAATATATGATTATGGCTTATGATATCCTCATACTAACGCATTTGATCTTATAGGATATACCGATGCGGATTATGCAGGTTGTAAAGTTGAACGAAAAAGCACTAGCGGCCACTCCCAATTTCTTGGGCATTCTCTAGTGTCATGGCATAGCAAAAAGTAGGCATGCGTATCCTTATCCACAACAGAAGCTGAATACATTGCAGTTGGGAGTTGTTGCGCACAAATTCTATGGATGAAAAATACACTGCTTGATTTTAGTCTCAATTTTAATTGCATACCTATATTATATGACAATACAAGTGCTATCAATCTAACTAAGAATCATGTTCAACATTCTAGGACTAAGCATATAGAAGTTAAATATCATTTTATTAGAGATCTGATGCTTAAAGAAGATGTATGTGTTGAATATATTTCAACTGATGAACAACTTGCGGATATTTTTACAAAATCTCTGGCCGAAGAAAGGTTCAATAATCTGAGAAGAGGCATAGGAATTACAAAGATCATATGACTGACATAATTGCCAAAGAATTATTATTTTCATTTGCAGAACTACTGAAGATATAACTTTTGGACGATGATTCTGGGTGCAGCATTTCGGAGAATAAGTCCAAAATTCACTTCCAAAACTCTCTCTTGAAGAAGTTCCTTTTTGGATAGACATCTCAGATGAAGCCTAAATCCAAAATAGAATCACCTCTAAAACCTCGTATATCCCTCAAGAATAACTGCTTCCATATATATTTTTTTTAAATTTCAAAATATTAGCACTTTTCTCAAGACACCTTTTGAAATCTCTGATGAAAAGGCTTTTTCCAATGTACGTGAGTATACTTACTATCACAACTTTCAAGGAACTTACAAAAGATTTTCTCTCCCTTCTCTCCTGAATTCTGAAACCAACCACACTTCATCTTCTCTCCCTCAAAATCTTCTGTGCTTCTCTCCGAACAACCAAAAATCCAAGCCTTCATCCTCTTACTACAATGGAAAAAGCACTAAAATCAACCAAACCGAAGTTAAAGATAGTCCGAAAAATATCTCTGATAATGAAGAAGAATTCAACAGCAACGGAAAAAGGAAAAGAGGTCGCTCCAGAACTCTCGGCCTCTCAAAGTGACTCTTCTAAAACATCTCCAGGACAGGAAAGTTTCAAGACTCAAGTACCTCGCTTTTTAGATTCCAAAAGTGAATCTTATTTTAATGAATGGATTTTGAGAAATCGAATGGTAATTGTTAGCTATCATGTAAATCCAACATCGTTTCTGAAATTTTCAAATGTGTTAAATATATTTGAGTCTCTTGGTTGGGATCTCTATTATTTGTATATGAAAACTGTTTACCTCACTCATTTGGAAATTTTATGCTAACCTAAGAAAATGCCGATTAGAGGAAACTGGAGGAGGGTTCATGATACGGTGGTACACCTCTAGAGTTGGGGGTAAAAATCTTAAGTTTGATCATCGTCTATTAAATAGAATGTGTGAGGTTAGAAGTGACGAGATTCAGTATTTTGAACTGAACAAGTTTCCAGAAGGAACTGATATGTTTGATTTAAGGAAGTTTGAAAGTATGTTTACTGGCAGGAAGAGTTTTAAGAACTCGAGTGATAGAAACACAGTGGCTGAATAGAGATAGTAGGATCCTGCACCACATGGTTTCAACCATGGTGATTCCAAGCTTCAAACAAAAAACTTCCATCAACATAATGCAAATGGTGATTATGCTGGCGCTCGCTAAAAGTAGGCAAATAAATTCTGGATATCTTACTGCAAAGTTGATGATGCAAACCAGGAATACCTCCAGCAAAGGCCTGCCTTATAGAAATCTAGTGACAAAGGTGTTTAGGCATTTTTGGTGTTGATCTAAATTCTGTCACCCTTATACCCTCAAAAATGAATGTGTATAGCTTTAAGTCATTTGAACGAATAGGATATGTGAGATTAGATGATGAGTGGAAGCTGCTTCGAGATGCAGCTGGTGATGAAAAAGAAAAACTATTAAAAGTAAAAACTGAAGGCAAGAGTGCCCCTTTTTCCGGAGCAAAGAGAAAGGTTGAGGTAGAACCTCAGGAAGAATCCTCTACCAAAAGGAAACAGCGGACTCAGGACAAAGGCATCAGTAAAAGCATTTTAGACGCAATAAATTTGTTGGCTGTTAAAGTGGATAGCCTTAGTTCCGAGATTCAAACTCTTGGGAATAGGCTAACCGTTGTGGAAGAAAAAGCTAAAAAGAATGAACCAATGTCTGTAACATCAGCTCCATCCCCAAAAAAATTAATTCAAGAACAACCTGTCCCTAATGCTGAAGAAGAAGTTGCGAAAGAGCAGTAGGATGAGGAAATAGCAGTCCCTGAGCAAGGCAGAGAGACATCCCCACACCAGGAAGACTTAGCACCCCCTACGACTACTAAAATCCCTGTCTCATCTAGCAAGGAATAGAAACATTTGGTAGTCAAACGGAAGTCCAGTAGGCTTACTGGCTAACATTCCAAAAAGGGTGTTGGGTCCAAGATCGAGACTGTTCACATCTCATGAATGCCCGATGTTAGTGTTGTGCCCTAGAGGTAATCACTTGTACATTGTATATGACACATTTTATTTTAATAAAAGGCATTATTTATCTTACAGTTTCTTTTGTTTACTTTAAGTAATATAATTGTTCGATAAAGTCCCTAGTACAACACTGTGTTAAGAAAATCATGATAGAGATCATGATATGAGATTCCTACTACACTGGATTGTGTTAGTACTTAAATAGTCCATAGTCATAGTATTAATGAGACAAGACATCATTAATGCGTTAAGACTAGCATGTGTTAGACTTTCTGATTTGATCAGGCGGTGGTTCTCATAACCGCAAGTATTGAGATACTCAAAATTAACACATGGATGCTTGTTAATGGAACAAGTTCATTGGATGACCAAGCTTTGAGATAATCACATAGATAACTATTTAGTGCCAGTTATATAATCTCAATATAGCAAACGTGCAAGTATCTTAGACTTGAGATCTCCAAGATACTTTGTTTACTGAGCTTTGTACTTTGATTCCAATTCCGGAGCTCGATCGAGGGCCGCCTATGGGATGGATATTGGGTACATTGTGAGGTAAATGAAAGTAGTTCAGAGGGTCAATAAAGGATTCACTACTCCTAATAGTAGGGGCGAATATCTCACGGCCACTTGGAGGAATTACTACTCGAGAAGTCCTTGGCCAAGGCAATTGTGTATTGGAAATAGTTCCAATTGATACACATCTAGAGTAGAGGGTTCCTGATACAAGTACTAATATATTTGGGCCAGAATTATTTCTGGAGGGAGTTGACACTAATTCCGTACTCCAAACCGAATGAGATATTGTATGGTAAAAGGAGTTAATTGCACCGAAGTTTGTTATTGAAGGGTTCATGTCAAACCACTTAACTTCCTGGACTCTTGGATGGTCATGATGTGTTGCTAGATACCGCTCATGATCTGGGAATATGGGTTTATTAATTGATGAATTAATAAACTAATCCTAATTAGAATTAATATGATTAATTCTAATTAATTATGGATTATTAATCTCAAAGACGTTTGGATTAATTCATATTCTCTGCCAATTAACTGGGAAACCTAATAGGTCACACACAATAGAGGATTATATACTCAAGATGTTATTTGATAACATAGTGGGGTTGATTGAGAGAAAGAGAAGTTGTTGTGGATAAATTAGAATGAGTTATAATTTGTGGTCTAAGTTGTAATTGTGAGAACTTAATGTTTCCAATTACAATTAGAAAATTCTAATAGGATTAGAATTCTCAATTATAGCAAGATTTTCCGTGTGATATAAGGGATACACACGAAACCCTAGCTAGGTGACGAACACTCAAAAACAACTCCAACCCAAGGGCACACAATTTTCCCTTCTTCTCTCTCCCTCTCATTTTGCTAAAAACAAGAGAACCCTAGCCGCCATTATTGTTTCTGCTAGCACAGGAAATTTTGGTGCTTGAGTGCATCCTCTGTGTGGATTACTGTATCATACACTATGATTATAGTAGTTAGACGTTCAATTCACGTGGAAGTTGATTACGAGGATTGCTGGATCGCGCCTCGACTTAAAGAAAAAATTTTCTTCTTCGGACGATCACCCAAAGGTAAAAAGTTGTTACATTTATTATCTTTATGTCTTGTTTTCCACACATATATGGGTCCTGAGAGGGTATCTCGTTTTATTTTTCGCTGCACCATATAGGATATGAGCCTGAGATACCCAACACCCGATTCAGTGGATTGATGCCCTCTACCAGAAACTTCTTATTACTTTTCATTAAACAATTTTTATTTCTGCCCCAGTAATTGAACAATTTACCTTCTGTCTTTTCGCTACTGTCTCTGCTTATCTTATAACTGCTTCATATATACAATCTTCTCTGCTTTATACATTTAATAATTGCTCTCCTTCCACTACGTTTTGATTGATGACAAAAGGGGGAGAAAAATGATAGATGGGATTGTGATCTGTGGCTGGTGGCTAGGAGAAAATTGGTGATTGTGCACTACTGAGATCTCTGCGGTTGTGATATATAATGCTATACTATTGATATCATTGCATGATTGTTATTGATATCATTGTGTGATTGTTATTGATGATATGTAGTGGTGATCTCTATGGTTGTGATATATAATGTTATACTGCTAAAATCACTGTGTGACTATTATTGATTGTGCTCTAACTGAACTACTGATTGGATGAAGTGCAAAATTAGATGTTTGTGCAGTGTTATGCTATGGATTGGAAATAGTTATTATGTTTTGCACTACAACAGATTTATATGCAGACTCTGAATAATTCGTAAGATCCTATGAAACTCTCTATGGAATTTATATTAGGATTTAGGTTTGATCAAACCAGCATGTTGTGCACATTTTTTTATATTGGTTTATGATAAACATGATTTGTGATCTCTGATTGATTATGGTCATAGTTTGCTACTGTACAAAAAGATTTAAATGACCATTAAAAATCAATTTGACATCCTGTCTTCAGTCAGTGGTGTTTTTATGCATAAATATATCAATGAGATTGGGGTTGTTGATCAATCTGTTTTGGAGAGCTATTATGATATGCTCTATGTTAAAAAATCTCAAATGATAAGGATAGTCATTCATATATCTTTCATTGCTTAAAACTTTCCTTGAGGTCTGAAATTTCTTGAGAGAACTAGGCTGGATCAAAAATTCTGACAACTCGTTGTTTTCTACACATATACAGAGGGAATTTTGGACACACATTTTATTTTGAATCCAAAAGTCCAGTCCAAAAATAAGTTTTAACAAGGAGACAGGTTCTGTCTAACTTTACCCTATTTTGGACATCCAGAACCTAATATCTAAAAGTTCCATAGTTACACTCCACCTAGTTTTGAATGCACTTTTTGGACGTCCAAAATTTGAATCCAATTTTCTTTAAAATCTCACTTCTTGATCTCATATTTTACATTTGTTCATATATGCACATATTAAGGGGGAACATTTCATCTTATGATTTATTTACTATACCTCCTTATGCACATATTCATACAATTTTTATTGCGGCTATTCTTTTAAGGAATAGTCGTGTGATGGAAGGAATAAGGATATAGAAGTTAGTTGGGCCATAGGCTCATTGAGCCATGTTTATGAGTGTATGCTTTAATTTTATATCTTAATCTCATAAGCACTCTTTGAGTCCTATAATAAAAGATTATACTTCAATGAAAAATACACTTATTTCTCTCAGTCTAACATGTTTGTACTATACATATTATTATTCTTTATATTACAATTCCATCAAGTTTTTCATCACTAAAAAAGGGAGAGATTATTAGCCCTAAGGGCGTTCTCCTATGTTTTGATGTATTACAAACATTAATAAGGACTATCTTGTTTGATCTACATGTTATAGGATATGTTTTACCTCAATTCTTCCCAGGCATACAAATAAGATTGCTAAGCAACTCTTAAGCAATAGAATACGAGAATGGGTGATCAAGTAGAATATCAAGCTTAAGAGATTGCATACCATGAATTCATTATGGAAGAACCTTAGACTAGGAATCTTTGTTAAGGTATTTTCTATGTAAATTCCTATGTCTTATTTACCTTATAATTCAGTTTAATTCTACCTTGAAGCACTAAAATTAAAATATTTCAAAGTTTTAAATCATTAGAATTTTGGATTGAATAATTTGGGTGACCCTACATCCAAAAGCTTCGTCCATGTGAAACCCCAGTCAAAACCAACCTTAGAGTAAGGGGGTTGGGATGCATATCATGCTTTATTTCATGATTAAATACAATTTCATATGATTTTATGTGCTTTGGATTTGAGTTTTATTGTTTTGAAGTCTTGTTGGTGAGTATTGTGTGAGAGGGGCAAAATGGTAATTTTTGCCCGATGTGAAAATAGGGAGATAGCTTGTGGAAGGAATAGGAATTAATTTTCTAGTAAAAATAGCAACAAGAGTTGTTGTGGTCTAGTGGTTAAAGCCTTGGAATTAATTCTTGAGGTCTTGGGTCATAGAAGCTTTAGTTTGATTAAAATTTTATTTTTGCTTAGGGAGGATTAGTTTCGGCCTTAAGGGACTAGAGCAAGGTGGTGATAATGACCTAGGAGAGACATGTTAGGAGAATTCTCATTTCACTCCTTTGCTCTACTCGAAATTCTTAAAGGGAATTCATTCTCCCTTGATCTTTAGTTTTTCTTAATTTTCAACTCCTTAGTTTGATCAAGGTGTTCTATCCTTTTTCTTTCCAGAAAATTCAGTAAAGTGCTGAGGTCTTTTAGGATCAAAATGTCCTAGTAAAAGGCTTCTCATGGTCTGGAAAATGTGAATGAATTGTGGGAAATTCCAAGAGGAAAATCCCTCTAGTAAGCTTGTTGAAATTTCACTATATAGCTAGCTCACCTTCCTTCTTGGAATGAGCTGAAATTTTTTAGCTTGTGTACCTTCAAAATGTCGAACTTCTTAGCTAACATTCCCTTTCAAATGCTGCCAGAAAAATGGCCTTAAGATCAGCTTGAAACATGAATTATTTCTGCTATTTTTGGACTGCACAAGAGCTGTACAAAACCAGTGAAAATTCTGGACAAGATCGCTACTTTGAGAGTCCAAAATCAAGCTGTTTTCTTCCAGATTTTGTGCAGCACCTTAGCCATATTTTTCCTCCATGAAGAAGTCTGGAAACCAGCCTTGAATACCTCTGAAACCCCCCTTCCATCTCGCTGTAAATTGGCTGGAAGTGGCAGCCGAAAATCTGCCCAGAAATTCCTATGCAGCGAAATTTTTGTGCAGGAAAATTTTCCAACTTGTTTCCTATTTCTCCTCCAGCCGAAAACACCAACCTACATCTGTCAAAACCTCCCTTAAACCTCCATTAGCAGAGCTCTATTGTTTCCCTCAAGCTTCTGGACGAAAGGCAGCAATGGCTATCCGAAAATCTCTCCAACAAATCCCTGCAATTTAGCTTGATTGGTTTCCAAAATTTCAGCCATCTTATTTAGCAACTTTCCATAAAATCTTTCACCATTGACCAGACATCTTCTTCACCATTGTGAACCTTAGTTTCAGCCATCATAAGCCTCATTAAACCAGCTTTAATTCCTCATAAAAGCTGCACATTCAGTCGGCCATAGGAGACTTCAAAGCTGTCCAAATAATCAAGATATTCTTAGAATATTTAGTTTCCAAATTCTCTTCCTAAAAATATTCTTCAAGGATTATAACAACTAACCTTTCCTTTTCCCTTCCAAACCAGAGAAACAACTCCCTAAACCCTACTAAAAATCAGCCAGCCCTAATTCCACAGAAATTCGGCAGCTGCTCCCAACCTCCCTCTCTCGATTTTCTTTAGCCACCAAGAACACACACTACACCAAGAACACCTACTACCTTCTTTCACCTAATACACCTTCAAACCACTTCAAACCCTCACGAAAATCTCCAAATTTGATCTACTCTTTGCTGTGAATCCATCAACACCATTATTAACATCAAACTCCACAAATCATCTTGCTATTTTGGATCAAAACCAAAAATTTTTGTGAAGGTCAAGAACATTTTCAAGGTAAATTTACTCTATCAACTTCATCTTCTTCAAACTTGATCTCCAATGAGAACTTATGTGAATGAACATACAAATGATCTCTTCTTCTTCTCTCTCTCTCTCTCTCTCTCTCTCTCTCTCTCTCTCTCTCTCTCTCGGCCCGAAATTCCCTCTCTTGGCCGAATGGTCTCTTTTCCCATGACCATGCTTTCGCCACATCTCTTGGACAAGATTAGCCATCTAGGAGTTGAGATCTACTCTAAACTCTTTCAAAGCATTCATCAACCAAGTAAGTACCTTCAATCCTTCTTTTAAACTCTAGAATCATGTCTCTAGGATGATGTTGTTAAAAGGTGGATGGTGGTAGGATTTGAGTATGTGTTGTTGAGATTGAAGAATAAGCAATTGTATGATTGTGAAGAAGATGGGACTTATGCATGAAAAGTTTATCTTGGTTGATTGTATGTTGATTTGAGGTTTGATGCATGTCATAGGTAGTGTTTGTGATAAAGTATGCTAGAGATTATGCCACCGTTGGTGAATAAGATTTTTATTCATATAGGATTGTTTAAGCCATGTTCATATTTATGCTAGTAAAGGTTAAAGCATGTCTTAATAAATTTAGATCTATGCCTAGATGCAAGATTTGGTTGATTTGATGAATTGAAGGATTGTGCATGTTCTTGATTGAGGTTGGCCATAGAAATTGACCATGATCTAGTTGTCCCTAAAAGTAATTTTCACTCCATGAATAAAATACTCAATAAAATAATTTCCTAGTATTTTCGAAAACCCTAGGAAGGATAGATTTGGATTCTTATATTCATAAAGGGTATTTTAGCCAAATAAATAATAATTTTGCTAGAAAGTAAAATAAATAAATATTATTTAAAATAAAGAAATCAATCAAAGCCTTTATGAAAAAGATTTATGCTTAGTAAAATATTTACTAAATCAAAACCCTTAAGGATTTACTTATTATTTTCCAAGAAAGGCTTATTCAATCTCAACTAGCTTTAGCTATCAATTATTTTCTAACAACTAAACTATCATTGAATCACTATTTTACCTAGTACCACCTATGACCATTGATCAAATAAACTCTAGATTTTTCTTAACAAGATGTAAACTTTCAACTTATTAGAATTTATTTCCCAAACCATTAATTATTTTAAATAATAAATTAAACTTAGCTTATAAACCTATTTAATTAGTGTCTTACCCTAAAGCTTGGGATACTAGGATCATGGTAGTAGTGAATTGAGTTGATTTAAAATTGAGGAAGTGGATTGTAGCTTGAATCTGATTAAGATTTGTATTTGCCCATGTGGGGTTAGGCTAGCTGTTCTAGACCTTGTTGTTGTGAGCAAGAATCAGGTAAGCTCCTGCATAAAACCTATCGATGTGAAATGTTTTCCTTATGGCAAGCTAAATATGGAGTGTATGGACACTCGTTTATTTGAAGGCAATTGAGGGTTGCATTCGTTCTTCTTTCCAACACTTAAATTATTTAAAAGTTATTGAGCAAATTTTCCAAACTTAAAACTCTTTCTGAAACTGATTGTTCCCAAAACTTTGGAAACCCTCAAATTACTATTTCCATGAAGAGCAATGCTTTGTTCATTTTATCCCAAGTGGGAAACGTCGTTGAGTACTCAATAAGGGTGGACTACTAGGACTAGTCTTTGAAGGGTTAGGGTAAGTCTCTCAGCAGGTGGCCACCTTTGAGGGGTGAGTCCTTCCCGGATAAGATGTCAGTCCAGTGTGTCATGCCGGTCCGAGCTAGCAGTTTGTTTTCAATCAAGTGACTGTGTTTTGCCGAAATGGACACCCGGTTGTTGTTTGTGTATAAAAAATGAGGAGTATCTTGCCCAGTAGGCCGATCACCTACTTTTGTCAGTCTGCACAAAGTGTCGGCATTCTGACCGGTTATGGGGCCCAACGTGTGGTAACCCATATCCCTTTCTTTCGAGTGGTTGATTTCATTACTTATATACGGCTAGATAAGCCAAAATGGCACTCTTGCTTTTGACTAATGTTTATTGCTTGCCAATGTTTCTCTTATAAAAGTTTCACACTTTGCATCCACGGGTTGTTTTCACTAAACACCCAAAGCACACATGGACTTATTGAGATTTCTGTCTCATCACCTTTTTATCATGATTTCAGGTTGATCCTGTTATGGGGTCGAGCAGCTAGTAATATCTGCCTTGGAAGAGAATGTGTCTTTTGATTTTATGTATTGATTTGGAGAGACGAGAGTGGATAATTTTATTTATGGTTTTTGTTTTGGAGTTTCATGGATTTACTCTTGGAGTATTTTGGGTTGAAATAAATTTTTAAGTTAAGTATTATTTTATTTCAGCAATTTTATTTGTGTGACCTAGTTATAAAGACCCCTTGTCCTTTGGACGGGGCGACATCCCCGGCCCTGGCGGGCCTAGGTATCGGGGTGTTACAGTCCAAAATCCTATGAACAGTATTAAATCGATTCTGCCTAAAAAAGTATCATTTTGGACATACCTTTTGGATGCACCATCGTCCAAAACTCTGGCAAATCTGACAGCGAAAACTAGCCGTTGAAACTCTACTCTGTGCCTATATAAAAAGTTTCAAAACTCGATTTGAAAGAAAATTTTTGTCCTATTCCTCTAAGAAACACTCTTGCTCTAAAGAATACAAAAATCTCCCTTTTTCATAGTGCTTCAAAGTGAACTCAAATTGTGTTAAAAAGGTAAAGGCTCTTTGAGCTCATTTGCATTGTATATTTGCTTAAAAGAGTGAGTCATTTTCATTTCATTTCTTCAATCATCTTTGTATATCAAGGTTGTGGTGTAAAATCCATTTGAGGTGAACCTTGATTTGTTAGTTGATTGAGAGGTTTTGGTAAAACCAAGTATGGTGATCTTCACTTGTATTTGGTGTTAGTTGATACCGTTGAGTTGGGTAAATGAAATCTGGTTGAAAATCCTTATGTGAAAGCTTAAGGAAGTGGATGTAGATCTTAATTGATCGAACCACTATACATCTTGAGTAATCTCTCTATGCATTCAATTTCGGTCAGCTTTAATTTTCATTGCACAAAATTCTTTCAAATTCCTCAAAAGAAATCTTTATAGTTCTAACCAACTCATTTTCACTCTAGCATTAATTGCATCGTGCATCTTGTTTAATTTAGAGTGTAGTAAATTCTTAAGTTATTTCAAAAAGCTCTCATTGTAGCAAGTATCTTTGATCAGAAACTCGAAGGAGCTTTTCCTCAAAATAGGTTTATCAAAGAGCCTTTTAAATTTGCCAAAAACCTTATTCACCCCCCCCCTCCTCTAAGGTTTTTTAACAGTCTAAAACTTAATTCATTTATAAAGATATGCACATCAAATTAGCAATCTAACCGATAGATTTATTAAAATTACTAAAAAAAAAGTATCATGATCAAATTTGAAACTAATCGGATATAATTTGTCACATAATCTAGCATAATCTATATATAAAACCTAACGCATTTATAAAAATAAGTATATTAAATTAACAATCTAACTATTAGATTTGTTAATGTTGCTAAAATATGTATCATGAGCAATTTTCAAAGTAATCAGAAATATTTTACCACATAATCTAGTATAATCTCTATAATGATCCAAACTCTAAAGCATTTATAAAAATAAGCATATCACATTAACGATCCAATCATTAGATTTGTTAAAATTACTAAAAAAAAAGTATTATGACTAAATTTGAAGGTAATCAGATATTATTTGTCACATAATCTAGAAAATATCTATATAAAAGTCCAAAACCTAACGCATTTATAAAGATAAGTGTCTCAAATTAACAATCCAACTGTTACATTTGTTAAACTTACTAAAAAAAGAATAATGACCAAATTTGAAGGAAAATTGATATATTTTACCAAATAATCTAGCATAGTTTCTACATAACAGTCCAAAACATAACGTATTTGCAAAGATAAATCTATTAAACTAATGACTCAATTGTTAGATTTGCTAAAATTGCTTTAAAAAAAATATCGTGACCAAATTTAAAAGTAATCTAATATATTTTGCTACAAAATCTACTATAATCTCTATATAATGGTTCAAAACCTAGTGTATTTATAAAGATAAGCATAACAATTTAACGATTCAACCGATAGATTTGTTAAAATTACTTTTAAAAAAAAAGTATCATGACCAAATTTGAAGGTAGTCAGATATAATTTGTCATAGAATCTAATATAATCTCTATATACAAAAGTCCAAAACTTAACATATTTATAAAAATCAACATATTAAATTAACAATCTAACCATTAGATTTGTTAAAATTACTAAAAAAATATATATCATAACCAAATTTGAAGGTAATGAGATATATTTTGTCACATAATCTAGCATAATGTTTATATAACGATCTAAAATTTAACACATTTATAAATAGAAGCATATTACATTAACGATCCAACCGTTATATTTGTTAAAATTACTAAAAAAAATTTATCATGGCCAAATTTGAAGATAATTAGATATAATCTGCTGCATAATCTCTAGATAAAAATCCAAAACCAAACACATTTATAAAGATAAGTATATCAAATTAACAATCCAACCATTATATTTGTTAAAATTGATTTTTAAAAAAAAGAATTATGACAAAATTTGAAGGTAGTCAAATATATTTTTTCATATAATCTAGTAAAATCTCTATATAACGGCCTAAAACCTAACACATTTACAAAAATATGCATATAAAATTAATAATTCAACCGTTAGATTTGTTGAAATTGCGCAAAAAAGTATCATGAGCAAATTTGACTATAATCGGATATATTTTTCCTCATAATACAACACAATCTCTATGTAAATGTGCAAAACCTAATGTATTTATATAGATAAGTATATTAAATTAACGATCAAACCGTTAGATTTGTTAAAATTGCTAAAAATGTATCATGATCAAATTTGACGGTAATTGGATATAATTTACCACAAAATGTAGTATAATTTCTATATAAATGTCTAAAACCTTATGCATTTATAAAGATAAGTATATCAAATTAATGATCCAACTGTTAGATTTGTAAAAATTATTAAAAAAAAGTATCATGATCAAATTTGAAGATAATCAAATACATTTTATCATGTAATCTAATATAATCTCTATAAAACTGCCCAAAATCTAACGCATTTATAAAGATAAGCATATCAAATTAATGATCCAACTGTTAGATTTGTTATCATGACAAAATTTGAAGGTAACCGGATATATTTTGTCATATAATCTAGCATAATCTCTATATAATAGCCCAAACCCTAATATATTTATAAAGTTAAGCATATAAAATTGACGATCCAACCGTTAAATTTGTTAAAATTGATTAAAAAAATGTATTATGACCAAATTTTAAGATAATCAGATATATTTTACCACATAATCTAATATAATATCTATATAAAAGCTCAAAATCTAATGCATTTTGTAATATATGCATATCAAATTAACGATCCAATCGTTAAATTTGTTAAAATTGTTAGAAAAAGTTTCACGAACAAATTTGAAGGTAATCGAATATATATTGCCACATAATCTAACATAATTTATATATAACAGTTCAAAACCTAATGTATTTAAAAAAATAATCATATCAAATTAATGATCCAAATGTTAAATTTGTTAAAATTGTTAAAAAATCATTATCACCAAATTTCAAGGTAATCAAATATATTTTACCGCATAATTTAACATAATCTCTATGTAACATTCAAAATTATTTCATATATTATGCCTATTAATTAGTACTTGTTTAAAGTGAAATTCAATCATTGTAATTAAACAATAATTTAGTAGTTTATATTTATATAAGAATATTGGGAATAACTTTAAAATTCAATAAATTAAAATTAAATTTATTGGAATTGAAAGGAATCCAAATTAAGCCTGGTAATTATATTAGGATTATGGCTTATCAATTCAAATAATGATATTGTATATTATTCTAAAAGCAGTATATCCAATTGGTTATATTTTTATCATCTTTAAAAGATATATTTATGTAGTTATGTTTGTATCATAAATTACAAGAGTAATAAACTTAGTAATAAAGAATTACATGGTTAAAAAAACTGGTTGCATTTATGGAATTCTCAAGATTAAATTTGTTTTAAAATGAATTTCAAAAGTTACACCAATTTTTTCGAATTTAAATAAATGCCTAGGCAATAACGAGGGACAAAATAGAATAATTTAAAAGTAAAACTATTATATATGCGTGTGTGTATATATTTATGTAATATAAATATATTAATTATATGCATTATATGCATAAAATATTATTATTGATATATACACACAATATATATATAATTACCATTTACTATATATATATATATATATATATATATATATTATGAATTACAAGTATAGTAACTGATAATAATTCAATATTGTAAATATAAGAAGGAAAAAAGAATAATATAAAGTAATATTATATTGTATTATTATTGTAAAAAATATAATAATACAAAATGTAGTAATATAAAACTAATAAAAATAGTAAAATTATATTGCATATCACACTCACGCTCACCGTCCTCAATCCTTCCCTTCTGCTTCTCACCTTTACTGCCAATATTCACCTTCACTATCCTTCATTACAAGCCTCTCAATCTCACCGTCTACAACACACATTGACGCACAGAGACACAAAGAAAAGCCCTCAAAATCTCTCAGGTTTGAGGCCACATTCCCCTATGTTTACACCTTCAAAGTATGTTGCCAGTATGCATTATACCTTATTGTACTATTTATTTTTTTTTTTTTAATTTTATTGTTGTTTGAGATGATTTGTTAACTTGATTATACTGCCTTCATGTTGAGATGTGTGAAAATTGTAACAATTTTGAAACGAGGCTTTGAAATTTGAGATTACTCTTGTGGTTTTTTGCTGCTGTTAGCTATTGAAACCTATCATCAGCATCTAAATAAACGCTTTATTTCTGTTTCCCCCCCCCCTTGTTTCTATTCCATTTATAAACCAAGACAAGAAAGAATTACTATTCTTTCTCTTCACTTGGCTAGCATGAACCTTTTCTGGCTTTGGATTTTTTTTGTTCTACTATGTTTTTGTAAGAAACTATTTAGTTACTAATTAATTGGAAGTTATTCAACGATGAAAATAGGATTTACAGGAGTTGACCAATAAATATTCACGTGACAATTTTAAAAATATAGTAGAGCATGGCAGAAGAACATATTTCAATTGTCGCTTCATTTGAATTTTAAAATGAGTGGAAGATTGTCAACTAGATCTGTATTGAGGACCAATTAATGTTTGTAGCATTCTATATGAATATCCATGTACAAATCAGTAGATACACACGCTCAACAATGTCCTATAGTCTAGAAAAACAAATAAAGAATGAAAAGAGAAAAAATGACTCTTGTATATATCTAATAGGTAATCTAAAGGTGTCTAATACTTATTTAACATCAGCAGCAACCTTTCAGTGAAAGGACAAAATTATGGAATGATTTAGAAGAGAAGGAAGTAATAAAAATGTTATAACACTAGAACCTAACATTGAAAGATGAAAATGCCTAGTGTAATAATGTCTAATAAGCATAGAACCTGATGCATTAGTAGACCACCAAACAAAAATATTTTTGTTAATTTCAGATAATTTAGCACATAAAAAGGCAATTACATTTAAAAAAAAAAGGCACATTTAATGTTATCAACAAAACTAATATAACTCTCTTCACTTGATTCCCCTAATAAGCAAAAAAAAAAAAAAAAACAGTTAACTTCCATATTTTTCAAGCTAGTGCAGTGGTAAGGTCCTATAAGTAACTGTTCTTCAACTTGGAGAAAAAAATATGAAAAGTAGAGTTACAATGATAAAATGACATTTGTTTCACCTCCTAGTGGTAATTTCTTCCCTAAGATGGAGTATGCCATCAATGAAATAAAAACTATCTTCATCCTTGAAGGCCTTCTAAGGCATGCCAAATAAATTATAAGTACCAACTGCCTTCCCTCCAATAAAATTATAATTTCCCTTGTATTTGCTTATGAACTCTTCTTTTCTTTTGTCTATGTTAGAACATTAGACTGAGTTTAAATGCAAAGAATTTGGTGGATTAGAAATGAAATGTCTCTTGTAATCCTACATTGTGGTTTACTGTTGGATTGATGCTTTATTTCTCAAATTCTTCTCTTTCGAGATCATTTTAATTGCAGTGACTCTAGCAATCCTACATTGTGGCTTATAGCTCATAAAATTGTACATTATTGTCTTACTTTTCAAACATTTTGGTAGATTTATAGATCCCTTTCTCATGTCTGCATTTAGAATGTCGACGTTGAAAAATACAATGAGAGTGACAAAAAAGATCCCTTAGATATTGATAATGTTGGATATCTCACGTGTATCATATACAGCACAGTGGAAGAATTAAAACGAGATACCATCCCAAAATCCGCATATGTGTGAAAAATAAGACATATACATGGAAAACAAAGAAACAAATATAACAGTTTTTACCTTTTTTTGTTTGTGTGGAAAACAAAACTTTCCTTCTGTAAGTATGATAACTGTGGTGCGATCCAGCAATCCTCTTGAAGAATCACCACGAGAGTTGTATGTCCAACTACTATAATCACAGTGTGTGATTATCTCTAATAGAAATCCATACGAAGGAGCATACTCAAGCACCAAGATTTTTTGTGCTAGCAGAAAACAACAATGGTGGCTGGGGTTTTTCTTATTCTTCTTGTTTCACAAAACTAGAGAAAGAAAAAGAAGAAGAAGAGTCAGAAAGGTGTTCTTCTTGAGAACCACACGAAAGAGAGAGAGTGAAGAGAACAAAAGATCATATATTTCTCTCTTGTGTGCCCCTTAGCTTTGAAGAGTTGTTTTCATGTGACTATTTGTCTTCCACTAGGGTTATATCCCATATAACCGAAAAGCCTCTACAAAAACACATCTGAAAATTCCAAACAAACAATTGCAATTCTCCAATTGCAATTGGAAACCATCAAGTTCTCAGAATTATAAATTGACTCATCGATTATAACTAATTATAAGTTGGCCACATCAACTACTCTTTCTTGCAATAAACCCTACTATGTTATCAAATAATATCTTGAGTATATATTCCTCTTTTATGTGTGACCTATTAGGTTTCCCGGTCAATTGGTGGCGAACATGAATTAATTCAAACGTCTTCGAGATTAATAATTCTTAATTAATTAGAATTAATCTTATTAATTCTAATAAATATTGATTTATTAATTCATCAATTAATAAACACATATTCCCAGATCATGAGCGATATCTAGCAACACATCATGACCACCTAAGAGTCCAGGAAGTCAAATGGCTTGACATTAATCCTTCAATAACAAACTATAGTGCAATTAACTCCTTTCACCATACAATATCTTATTCAATTTAGAGTACGAAATTAGTGCCAACTCCCTCCAGAATATATATTAATTTTGGAGGGAATACAATTATACTTGTACCAGGAACCCATTACTGTAGATGTGCATCAATTGGAACTGTTTTCAATACACATACACCTTGGCTAAGGACTTCTCGAGTAATAATTCCTACAAGTGACCGTGAGATATTCGCATCTACTATTAGGAGTGGTGAATCATTTATTGACCCTCTCAACTATTTTCGTTTACCTCACAATATACCCAATATCCATCCCATAGGTGGCCCTCGATCGAGCTCCAGAGATTGGAATCATAATACAAGGCTCAGCAAACAAAGTATCTTGGAGATCTCAAGTCTAAGGATACTTGCACGTTTGCTATATTGAGATTATATCACTGACACTAAATAATTATTCATATGATTATCTCATAGTTAGGTCATCCAATGAACTTGTTCCACTAACAAGCATCCACTTGAGTAGCTCAATACTCACGGATATGAGAACCACCGCCTAATCAAATCAGAAAGTCTTAACACATGCTAGTCTTAACGCATTAATAACATCCTGTCTCATTAATATTATGACTAAGGACTATTTAAATACTAACACTATACAGTGTAGTAGAAATCTCATATCATGATCTCTATTATGATTTCCTTAACACAGTGTTGTACTAGGGACTTTATCCAACAGTTATATTACTCAAAAGTAATCAAAAGAAACTGTAAGATAAATAATGCCTTTTATGAAATAAAATGTATCATATACAACGTACAAGTGATTACCTTTAAGGCATAACACTAACAGATAATGCATAAGCATATGTATGAGCAAATGTTTCTGGATTTGTGACATCAGATCCTAGGGCATTAAGGAAGGGAAGGTAAAGAGTTAGACTAGTCTTCTACCATCTCATTATTTTGGGTTCTAATACTAGTAAATATATTGTTTTGCTACAGATAGTGTGAAATGCCAATTTCTTTAGTTACAAATTTTGGAAGGTTATTGTGTACAAATTTCTTTATCATTATCTTCTATTTATAACTTAAAACTCCAAGGTGAAGTGCTCTCTAGCTATGGATATTTTGCAATTAACCACTAAGTTTCCTAAAGCAAAAACCAAAATACAGCTTGTGTAAAAAAAAACACAAAAGCAATCATGTTTCTAAAATTATATAGGGAAGTGTTGTTTTAAAAAAGTAATCCCAAGTTGTTTTATTTTTAAATAATTGTCTCTATAAATATTTATCAACTCTATAGTTTAATACTAGTATTGAAAAATATTTTGTGAAATAGTTTCACTCTCTTGAACCCCTTCTTCCCCTTTCTTCTACTTTTTTACCTACCTTCAGATATGTTCCAAATTTGATCAGAAACCTACTTTACTATCATCTACTATCTACAAAAGGAAAATATCTAGAAATGTGTGGCCTCTAAGTAATTGTTCTTGGACTTGGAGAAAAAAAATATGAAATCAAGGTAGTTAAGATTTTACAAAGAACTAGAGATCTCAAGACTCCTCATCCACTTTCTTGAACATCTTTTTTTGATTATGCAAGAATTTTTAGGCAGTAAGATTTTTGCAAGATTAGAAATTCCCTAAAATGGAAATTGACATTTTCTTGTGGCTTGAAGCATCCCAATAGATATTTAGTGAGGAATTTCTCCACTTGTTTTAAGCCCAAAAGTAATAAAAATAATTGTAAATCGGAATGTTGCCAACACAACAGGTTAAGGACGTGCCCTAACAAAAGAACTACTATGGTATAAAAAAGAAGGAATGCTATAGAGGAAACCAAGGGTAAATCATCCCGATTGTCTTATTCAAACTTATTGGCTATAGAAAGAATGGTCATGTTTTACTCAGTAACCTGCTAGCTAAAAGAAGTTACCAACACCTAATATGTTGCCAAGTTTCTTGTTCCAACCAAACAAAACATTCTATATGACCTCAAAGCAAGGAAAACTTGAATAATTTAACCTTATGTTTCAGTATATTTGAAGTCTCAAATATGTTTTTGTGTACAAAGCCTGTTCTAACTTGCCTACAAAAATTCAGTAGCCTCGGTGTAATTTTTTAGTTAAGTTTGATGGAGTGGTAACAACACCTTTCTCTTTCCCCCACAATCTACTTCATTTGGCAAGAAAGACACATTTTCCAGCATAAATGAATTGACACAACTTTGTTTCATAGGGAGTTGTAACCATTTTTAGTGTCAAATGTTCCCTTAGAATTGAATTCCTTACCTCTCTAAATACAACAATATTTCTCTACATTGGAATATCCTAAAAATAATAATTTTACCTTTCATATTTGCACACCCAAGTTCAATGCAGATCTACAATCCAGAAAACCAAAACAATCCAAACAACAAGTAGGATTTTAACATCCTTGAGTCAGGTTCTTTTCCTCTCTCCTTCCTCCTCCCCTTTTTGGTAGTTATAAGAAATTTAATAGAGTAAACAGGTTTTACTTCTATAATTGGGGTGACTAATGGTCTCTTCCCTTTGAGTTCTGTTGTTAGAAATTTCAATTTCTTAACTTCATCCCATTCACTATCTGTACCCATGTCCAAATATATAGTAATTACATCAACTTCCTCTGATTACCTTGTAGATTCCTGGCATATATTCCAACACAACTTATTATTATTAGATAATCCATAATTTTTTGGAGTATAGTATAAGAAAAGGGAAAACCTGACAAAGGTTAAGCTTTATCAAAACCATCCCAAAAGTAGAAACTCCTATACCACAGGTCTCGCATATGACATCGCAAATTAAGAAAATGGGAAATTTAGCTAGCCAACCAAGTTCTAGTACCACTTTATCAAAGAAGGTTTCTGTTAGCATTTCTGCTCGAGAAAATGTCACAAGAAAATGGGGAAGTGATTGACTCTTTTACTTCCATAGCAACCAAAACTAAATTTCATGTTTCTGCTTTCAAAAACCATATTGGTTTCTACATTTTTCTCTCTCTTTTCACAGTGTTAAATATGCTGACTTTATGTTCAGGATTAGCTAATGTCTACTTTGTACTCTGAAAGAAGCAATATTGATGGAATTAGTTTTGTTTTTTAGGATATAGTTTTTCTTTTAGGAATCAATGCTTATGTATTTTTGCCACCATACGATTTGAAATTTAAAATAGCTATTTTTTCTTTTCTTTTTGCCACCGTATGATTCTAACTTTTTCCTAACTTTAAATTCTTTTCTAAAAATATTCTTTAATTATAATAAGGGAGAAGAAATTTTCTTCCTTCAAATGAACAGTAGCATCAACATTTTGGTACAGTACTTGTGTAAAGCTTTGGATGGAAGTGTCATAAAGAGTGCAAGTGCATCTTTCCCTAAAACAAATGATCCCGTGTAAAACTTATCCCACATGTTCACATACTTGTACTTGAATTTCATAGCCCCTCCCCCACCCCACCTCTCCTTCCCCCCCTCCCCCCCGAGGATTTTTTTTTTCTCACAGAAGGGAAATTCAAGAATTGCCACAGTTTCCACTTTCATGTAGAATAATCAAAGCAATTTCAATCACATGGAAATAGTAAAATTATAGTAAATACAATAGAATTCATGGCTATGGTTGAAAAACCTCATCAAATGAAAAGACATAAGGATATCCAAAAGGCATACAATACAGAATTCTAGTTGAAGAAAACAAGATTAATGATTCATTTCAGAGTGATGAACTGACTATCTTGTTTGCAATCTATTTTTTTTTTTAATTTTTTTGGTTTTTTTGTTTACTTTAATTTTGGATAGGTATTAGATTTCTGGATCTTTATCTACGATCTAGCTGATATGATATTTTGATTGAGGAGGTTGGGGATATTGTGTTTTTGCTACTAAGATGTGAAAAGAAATTGGATTTCATGGAGGATTTGCTAGGAAGGTGAAGGATGTGGAGATTTTAGGGCTAATGGATGATAATTACTTATATTATTTTTGTGTTGGGATTACTTAATTATATGTAACATCCCTTCCTAAGAGTCTTGAGATAGGAAATATTTTACTATCTTCGAATTTTGAATATCATATGATTTCATATGTAGGTTGAATTTTATAAAGTTATTTTCTTTTATTTTCAAGAAAGCCATTATTTATGAAATGAATATTTTATGTAAAATATATGTTATAAGAAATATTATATTTTACATATATTATTTTTGAAAAGAGATACTATATTTCATTTAATAAAGAAATAATATTATATATATGTATATATTATTTTATAAAGTCATATTATATTAGGAAGAGAAATTGAATTTTACTAAGTAACTTATGGGATCCACTATATTAATTAGGTGGCAACCCACTTGATTTAATATTTTATAAGATATTTTATTTAGTTATTATTATTATTGTTATATTAATTTTCAAAAGATAGCCACAATGTTTGACCATGCATTTAACCATTAGAATTTCTACAACATTCTTACACCTTCCATAAGTTTCTATAAGGTTCCAAAATATTTCACAAGCTTCCATTATATTATATAATGTTCTATATTCTTTATATTGTATTATATTTTACTATCTTCTTCAATTTTTTATAAACTTCTACTTAATTCTATTAATTTTCATAAACTTCTATTAACTTCTAAAATATTCTATTATCTTCTTAAGTGTTCTAGAGATGCTTAGTCATCTTCCATGAGTTTCCAAAGTATTCTAAAATTGACAAGTTATTTAGATATTTATGCCATTGGACCACATATTACTTCTAATAACTTCTACATTATTTCATTACTTTCTTACAACTTCTAAAACTTCCTACATGAGCATCTTACATAAGCTCTTACCAAAGCATCTTGCATAAGCATCTTGCATAAGCTTTTTACATAGCTTCTTATATAAGCTTTTTAGCACATCTATAAATAGGAGTAAAATCGGGGGGGGGGGACTAAAAGCAAGAAAGGGAAAGAAAGAAAAAAGGAGAGAAAGGAATAAAATCAAGAAAAGTGGAAAGAAAGAGAAGAGAGAGAGAGAGAGAGAGAAAGAGAGAAAGAGAAAACAAGGAGAGAAAAGAAATCGACTTTGAAAGATTTATTTGGTGAGCTTAGATTGAGGTTTGCATAGAAAACAAGGTGAGTTCTCTTTTATTTTATAAAAACCGTTTGGTTAGTGATTTTCTTAAAATATATATGCCTACTTGATGTTTTTATGAAAGCATGGATTTCATGAGTTACTTTAGAAATTCAATTTTGGAAAAAGGGTTTAGTTTGAAAAATATTGCATTGCATTGATCTCCAGCTTTTGTGCTCGAATATGTTATTATACTCATAGGTTTATATTCTTATAGTATTGATGTTATGTTATTAGATGGATTAAAATTCCTTCTGAGTAGTGAGATCACAATGTGGTTTCCTTATTAAACGTATTTTGAGAATACAATTCCTATAAGGAAGTATTAATATCAATGTGAGCAAATGACTATTTTGTGTCAAGTATGATATCTCATAAATGTTTACAAGTTGTCTCGTTAGAAAATAACTCGTTTTTATCTGAAAATTACGAGTACACACGGGACACACTGAGTGTTTTGCACTCACACATTTTCTTATATGTTTTTAGGCTCTATTGTACATGTTGACGATCAGAGTGCGCAACAGAAGTGTAATGCTGAAGAAACTATTATTGGATTCTCCTGTTGGAGATATATTGTAAATAACTAGAGATGTATTTTCAAAGTTATGATCAATTGAATGACATGTTCATTTAAAGTTAGAATATAATTCTGTTGTGTATTAAGTTTTGGTCTATTATGAAGACCCCCTTTCTAGGAGTTCAGACAGGGCAACACCCTACGAAGACATGACCCACTACAACTGGAAATATGTAGGATGTTACAAATGGTATTAGAGCTTTAGGTTTAACAATTTGGGAGATATTAACTTGAATTACAATTAGTATCAGAGCATAAGGTTACTAATCTTTAGGAGATACAATTAGTACTAGAGTATTTTATGAATCTTGGAGATATTGATCTTATGACTATTTTGTGGTTGTAGATATGGACGTAGGAAATGATTGAAAGAAAAGACATGCTTATAGGTGGTATGTGTGATATGTTTAAGTTTATGATTTTGGAGACATTATTAATTAGTGGTTTGAAAGAAGTTTTGTATTGATGACATTGGAGATGTTGAATGTGTGATATGTTTAAGTTTATGATTTTGGAGACATTATTAATTAGTGGTTTGAAAGAAGTTTTGTATTAATGACATTGGAGATGTTGAAGGTATTTTTAAATTTTGAGGACAAAATTTCTTTAATGAGGGGAGATTTCAACATTTCACCCTAAGAGTCTTGAGATAGGAGATATTTTACTATATATGAACTTTTGAATATCATACGATTTCATATGTAGGCTGAATTTTATAAAGCTATTTTATTTTATTTTCAAAAAATCCATTATTTATGAAATGAATGTTTTATGTAAATTAATTTTATAATTAATATTATATTTTACATATATTATTTTTTATGAGAAATATTTTATTTTATTTAATAAAGAAATAATATATTATATATTATATATTTGATAAAGTAATATTATATTTTATATTAGGAAGAGAAATTGAATTTTACTGAGTAACTTATGGGACCCACTATATTAATTAGGTGGTGATCCACTTGATTTAATATTTCATAAGATATTTTCTTTATTTATTATTATTATATTAATTTTCAAAAGATAGGCACAATATTTAACCATGCATTTGACCATTACATTTTCTAAAATATTCTTACACCTTCCATAAGTTTCCATAAGGTTCCAAAATGCTCCACAAGCCTCCATTATATTATATAATACTCTATATACTTTTATATTCTATTATATTTTACTATCTTCTATAATTTTCTATAGACTTCTATTTAATTCTATTATTTTCCATAAACTTCTATTAACTTCTAAAATATTCTATCATCTTCTAAAGTGTTCTAGAGATGCTTAGTCATCTTCCATGAGTTTCCAAAGTATTCTAGAATTGCCAAGTTCTTAGATATTTATGGCAAGTGTACCAAGTTCATTAGACCACATATTATTTCTAATGACTTCTACATTATTCTATTACTTTTTTACAACTTCTAAAGCTTCCTATATGAGCTTCTTACATAAGATTTTACCTAAGAATCTTGCATAAAAATCTTACAGAAGCTTTTTACATAGCTTCTTATTAAAGCTTTTTAGCACATTTATAAATTGGAGTAAGGAGGGAGGACCAAAGCAAGAGAGGGAGAGCAAGAGAAAAGAAAGGTGTGGAAAACCTATGATGGGAAAAATCTTGAGACCTAATCCACTAAAAAACTTTCATATCACCAATAATAATAATAGCTAATAAAAAATCTTCTCTAGATAAAACTAGAGGTACAGCAACAATATACCAATATCTTCCCCTAAAATTATAACCAAACAAGATTTCAATTTGGAAGGACGTTATCAAAATTGAAATTTAAATCAATAGACAAGAAGTTCTTGTTGAGGGGATCACATGGTACTAAATTTTATCTTAGTTGGACTCTGAATCACTGTCCAATCAACGCTCAAAAGCTCAAGAATAAACAACAATGGCTTCTATGGCTCACTATTCACGATTCATCTTTTGCGTCTCACAACTCGCACTGTTGACTTCCTGTTCTTTTGTTTTTTTTTTTTTAATGGGGTTTTGTTTTGTGGCTTTTTTTTTTCCAACCAAAATGGGCTAGAATTTTTGGACCCAACAATCTTCCCTTTCAACTCGTTTGGAAGGGCACAATCAAACCTACTTTCTATTTGTAAAACAATAATTTATTCCTAGAGAATACCTTGGTAAATATATCAAAACTATTACCATTTGTGTGCATCTTCTCAAGCATTATTTGCTTATAATCCAAAACTTCTCTAATTCAATGATATTTCATATCAATATGTTTGGATCGAGAGTGAAATGTAGAATTCTTATACAATTGAATAGCATTCTAATTGTCATAATGAAGACTATACTTTTCTTGTTTCAAGTCCAATTCTTGAAGAAACCTCTGCAACCAAAGAATCTCTTTATAGGTTTCAGTAGCTGCGATATACTCTGCTTTTGTGCTAGAAAAAACAATGCATTTTTCAACCCGTTTTGCCATGATTACTACTCCCCCTACAAAAATCATCCAGTATCCATATGTAAATCTTCTTTTGTCAAGATCACCTCCCATATTTGAATAAGGGCATCCATCAAGCATGATCTTGCCATATTTAAAACACAAACATAACTTGGAAGTTCCCTTGAGGTACTTGAGAATCAACTTAACAACATTCCAATACTCTTTATCAGGATTAGAGAGATATTGATTAGCTACTCCAATTGCAATTGCATGAGCTATGTCTGGTCTGGTATAAACCATAGCATACATCAGAGGATATCAACTATTAAAGCATAAGGAACCTCTTTTATATCTTCTTTGTTTTTCTCACTTTTTCTACACTGCTTTTTGTTTAGCTTGAAGAGACCTGCAAGTAGAGTAGAAACTTCCTTAGCATTGCTCATGTTGAACTTGTCAAGTGCTTTCTCAATATACTTTTTTTGAGATAACCAAAGCTTTCCGTTTTACCTATCTCGAGTGATTTTTATCCCCCAAATTTGTCTAGTTGGACATAATCTTTCATTGCAAAAGATTTGCTTAACTCCTTTTTCAACCTGTTAATCTTCACAATATCATGTGCAACAATCAACATATCATCTACATATAACAAAAAGATAATAAAATCGACATTTGAAAAGTTCTTCACATACATACAGTGATTTGATAGAGTCATTTGGTATTTCTGATCTATTATGAAGGAGTCGAACTTTTTGTACCATTGTCTTGGTACCTATTTCAATCCATATAGACTTTTTCTGAGATGGCATAATAAATTCTCTTTGCCACTTTCTTTAAACCCTTTTGAATACTCTCTATAGATTTCCTTTTCCAAATTACCATGTAAGAAAACAGTCTTCACATCAAATTGCTCAATCTCAAGATTCAAACTGGCAGCAATACCAAGAACAACTGGAATTGATGCCATTTTTTCCCCTAAGAGAAGTTTTCTTCAAAATCTACAATTTTCTTCTGACTGAGTCTCTTTCTGATGTCAGTTCGAGAGCTCCTTCTTTATGCAATTTTCCTGGCTCAAACAAGCATCAAATACAATAACACACAATGAACTCAAAACAGTGAATTTATGCTTGGAAATAGATGTTCAAACAAAACCCAATTCAAATATTAGAACCCTAGGTAATCTAAGCCATCTAGAACCCACAATCTAGTAAATTAAGTCAGCTAAATCAATATCCAAACACTCTTAACCCAATAAGGATAAAAAATGAGAGGGATATGATGATTTAGGCATCCAACAAAATCCTAGCAAGAATACTAGGAAGAAACCTAACATCCAAATTAGATATAAAGATTTGCATTATTCTTGAATGGTTTAGAGATTTAAATCAAAGGGAAGGACTAAACCTTCAACTTAGTCTTGATTGAAGGGGAAAAATCCCAAAGAGGAATCACCTCACCAAACTCACAAAGAGCTCTTGTACTCAAAATTTTAAAAGTTGTTTACAATAGTTATAATGGCATATGTATAGATGTCAAGCCCTAAGTTGTTAGAGATGCTAATCCTAATCAAAAGAAACCTTAAAATAAGTTAAACTGGTCATTAAAACTATTACAAACTATGGTCAAATGTTAAATAACCGAAACAAAATCAAAATAAATTACCCATTATCTTTCTACGCATACTCACCCATTTTTCATCACTTATGTCATTTTGTTTAGCTTTGTCCTCTAGAATATGCTCAAACAAATCTCTATAATACAAATAGTTTTCAATTCTAGGTTTCCAATGAATAGTTTGATGTATTTAGTTGTATCATATGCCCATTATCTGAATCATCCATTATTAATTAGTACAAACTAACCAACAAATCAACTTAGGCTTTGATACCATTTTATTGGAAAATATACTACTAGAAGAGAAAAACCAACCTAAACACAAATACCACCAAGACCAAAAGTATTTCTCAAGTACCCACCATAAATCGAAATAAAAAATAAAAAAAAAACACCGAATATCACAACAATGAGTAAAGAAAAGCACAAAAATAAATAAGAAACACCAAAATTTTTAACGTGAAAAATTTAAGATGAGAAAAATCACGAGACTTAATCTAGTAAAAAAACTTCTATTATCACCAATAATAATAATAATAATAATAATAATAATAATAATAATAATAATAATAATAATAATAATAATAATAATAATAATAATAATAATAATAATAATAATAGACAATATAAAATTTTCTCTAGATAAAATTAGAGGCACACCAACAATATACTAATATTTTCTCTTCAAATTCAACTAAATGAGATTTGAGTTTGGACCAATGATACCAAAATCGAAATCGAAATCTAAATTAGTAACGAAAAATTTTTGTTAAGAAGATCACGTGGCACTAAATTTCATCTCAATCAAACTATGAATCATTGTCCAATCAATGCTCAAAGCTCCGGAAGCAACAACAATGGCTAGGGCTGTTCAAAATACGGTTTGAACCGTTTTTTCGAACCGAACCGAACCGATTATTTGAGTTCGGTTCGGTTTTTGAGAAATACGGTTCGGTTCGGTTCGGTTCGGTTTAAAGAGGGATTTTTTAGTTCGGTTCGGTTTTCGGTTCAGTTGAATTGAAATTCAACCGAACCGAAAAACCGAAATATTTAAAAAATTATTTTTTTAAATAAATTAAAACTAAAAATGAAAAGGAAAATTGTGAAATCAAAACCCTAACTCCCAAAACAATAAACACTTTCGGTCTCTCTTCTCTTTCAATCCCCCGACTGAGCCGACTCCTCCTTCTCCCGACTCCTTTCCCTTTCGCTTTCCGTCTTCCATCCTAACTACCGGTGCCGGAAGCGGAAGTTGTAGGGACTGCCGTCTTCTATTGACTCCATTTCGCTCTCCGTCCTAGCCCTGCATCTTGTAATCCTCCAAGTCCTTGTACTGTGTGTAGGGACTGCCGGACTGCCGTGCCGCCTACCGGACTATTGTTCAGTGTTCACTGGTAGCCCTTCTAATTTCCCTCTCTTTTCGTTCTCTTTCTTTTCCATTTTTTCCTTTTCCTCTTCCTTTTCATCTTCTAATTTCCTTTTCTTTTCTTTTCGATCTCCACAGCAACGGTGTAGAGAGAAATAGTAAGATATGGGGACGCTTCAGACTTGGAGAAAAGCCTATGGTGCTATCAAAGACCACACAAAAGTTGGACTTGCCCATGTTAATAGCGATTTCAAGGTTCATTTTGTCTATAAATTCATCTTTTCCGCATTTTGTTTGTGGGTTTTTGATTAATGTTTAAAGTATGAAGAAAATATTGATGGGATTTTGATGAAAATTTGTGCGGTTTTCATATTGCTGTGAGTAGTATTTGGATGTGGCGGTTGTTAAAGCTACGAATCATGTTGAGTGTCCACCCAAAGAGAGGCACCTTAGAAGTGAGTATACTTTTCTATTTTTGATGAATTCTATTTGGTATTAAGGGATCCGAAATTTTTTGTGAAGAATTTTGTCGGTTTTTTCAATGTTTGGGGAGAATATCTTACCGAGTGGACACGGGTTTTTACCTTTTTGCGGGAAATATGTGAAATTTCCTCTGGGGTACTGGTTTTGGGAGGAAAATCTTGAGTTCCTGCGTTTGGGGAAAGAGAAATATCACTTGGTGTTTTAATTTTTGGGCCAATTTTAATATTTTTGTTCTGGGATTTAGTGATCGATCAATTTGTTTTGGGTGCTTCTTGCAGAAATTTTGCTTGCCACATCAATTGTTTGGCCTCGGGCTGATGTTGCATCTCGCATACATGCGCTGGCCAGGCGATTGGCTAAGACTCATAATTGGGCGGTATTGATTTTGTTGCAAATGCACAACAATTACATTTTTGGCTTAGATTACTGATTGTTAATTGGAAAGTATTGGACCGTATACATATGCATATGGTTTGGAGAAAGGAAGAAAACCATGATTACCATATGACATGATATGCTTTGGGAAGTCCAGTTGGGCGTCTTAGTGTTGTTCCTAAAAAATGTGGGTAATTTTTAAACTTTTTAAACTTTCAAATAGCTGCATCTTGTCTTCGAGCTTTATCAATTCTTTTTGAATGTTAAATCCTTGAGATATTTTTATTATTTTAAGGTGTTTTTTTTCCCATTTGACTTATATGAACCATTTTCAAAAACTCTTTTTACTCTTTTGGCCTGTCCTCAATAATTTGTCCCGTTTTCAGAAACTCATTTAACTCTTTTGGTCTGGTTTTTGCTAACATTTGACCTATGTCAAAATATATTTTTAAAATACATATATTTTTCATTAATTTTTTTATCCTTCTTTTAATGAAAAGCGAAAGTCCTAGAATTAGATTTTCATATCATAACTCTTGAAGTCCTAGAATTTCAAATCCTCTTGAAGTCCTCATTTCTAGATGTTTGGATGATGTTTGGATGAAGATAATGGATGGTGTTTGGATGAATAGTCTTATTTCTAAATGTTTGGATGAAGATAATGGATGGTGTTTGGATGAATAGTCTTATTTCTAAATGTTTGGATGAAGATATTGGATGATGTTTGGATGTTTGTGGAGTCAGTGAGAAATATGTGGATGTTTAGATGTTTGGTCATATTTGCAGTCTTCTTTTAGTATGTTTGGATGTTTGGATATTTGGAGTCATTGAGAAATTTGCAGTCATTGAGTATTTTTGCAGTCTATTTGTATTTTGTAGTGTATTTGCTTGGTTGATTGTGGGAGTATAGCTACATGTAAAGACATTTAGTGATGAAGGATGGATTTATGATGGATTACTCTTGCAATAGGAAGGAGAATAGGAAGATTCAGGGGGTTTACTGGACTTATTTGGTGGATGTTAAATGTTAAATGTTGCTAGAAGTTGATAGTTGTAGTAGTATTGCTGTAACTTTCAGGTTGTGTGAGTTATCGTATGGCTACGTACACCAAGCTTTTTAGGGTTCGTTTTTGGTTTTTTTGCTCATAATTATTGCAACCTGTTTTTAGTTGTCTTAAAATGCCATTTTGCAGAGCTAATTTAGCATCAACATCTGAATCATAAGCACAATTAGAGTTAGTCAGTCGCTCTTTGTCTATTGGTATGTGTGTCTCTGTGTAAAACACATTTTATAGCACCCGATAGTGGGCAGTAGTACCACTGCAACTCTCTCTTTCTTCCACTATAAAGCTATATGTTGTGTAGGGTTTTCAAAGAGAGGCTGATATAAGAAAAAAAAAACACACACACACAGAAACATACACATTCAGTATTCAGACAGGGAGAGGAATCAAGGGAAAGAAAAATGGGTAGGCAGTGGTGCTGTTGAGTGTTGACTGTTGAGGCCTCGAGGGGAATGTTGGCTGGATTTCCGAATGCTTGTTGGGGGAATGTGGGGGAATGTTGGCTGTGTTTCTTGCAGCTTTGATGGGCTGTTTTTATGCATAGGTGAGTATTTAACACCTGTAGAGCAGCAATATCATTCCTAGAATCTTAGAAACAACCAATTTAAACTCAAATTTATGATGCATGTTGCCTCCTTAATTTTGATAACTGATTTTTTTTCATTATCTATTCCAGCTTACTGGAGATTTGGACAAGATGGCTATTGAGGAAAATTGGAGGGGCCTGGCTAGTGGCTACTGATGTCAGTGATGTGAATCAATAAACCATTGTTATGTTGTCATATTTTTCTTTATGGCTATGTAATGTAAATGTAATGGTATTGGACTCATTGTTGGTTGGATTGGATAATGTTTATTGGGCTAATTTTATTATTTTGGACTTTATTTTGGAATTGGATTTTAGTGATGTCTGTTGGGCTTTGTTTAATGGGCCAGGATTTTAATTTCGGTTATAGATCGGACCGGACCGAACCAAACCGAAATGTGTTCGGTTCGGTTGTCCCGGTTTTATGCTGTGTCCGGTTCGGTTCGGTTAGACACCAAAAAACTTAAAAACCGATTTAAACCGATTTAAAAAACTGAAAACCGAACCGATAACCGTTTGAACAGTCCTAACAATGGCTTCCGCGGCTCACTATTCACGCTTCGTCTTCAGCGTCTCACAACCCACACGGTGGACTTCTTGTTCTTTTGTGTGCTTGTTTTATGGGGTTTTGTTTTGTCGCTTTTTTTTTTTTTTTTTTGTCTAACAAAAAAAGGTTAGAATTTTTGGGCCCAACAATATTTGAGTTATATTAAGTATTCGAACTTGATTTAATTTCAAATAAATTAACATTAATTAAAGATGAAAGTTCAAATGAGTTTTGTTCGTGACTAATTTGATTCGATTAAAACTAAAACTTTACTTGGTTTATCAAAATCTAAGCAGACTCGACACTTGTAATTACCTTACATTATAATACAATAAACAAACAAAAATTGGAAAAAGAAAAAGGCCAATTAGTCCTTCGGATTGTTTTAAGGGTTCATTACAATTTATCCCCATTAAGTTAGAGCTAATAGTACTTTAATATCGCAAATTATAAAAAGTATTAACAGTTCATTAGCCGTTAGTCAATGACGGTATTGACGAACGGAGGTTACTTTTGTAATAAAATGTCTATTTTGTCTATACTAATTATAATATCTTAATTATCAGATCATAATTTTATAATCTCACCTTAATGCAAATAAATAATCTTTATTTGTGAAACTGTCTCTGTAATTTTACAAAAGAATAAAAATTGTAATATATTTATTTTTAATTAAAAATCATAATATTTTGATTAAAAAACTCTTAATAGACTCAATTTTTTTTTGTTATTTTTTTAAAAAGAAATTGGGATTGAAACAACTCGAATCATGATGTACTCAAATGTAACCTGTGCTAATTACCTTTTTTTTTCTTTTCCTTTCTTCATTTTTATCACAAGGAAAAAAAATAATTAGCATTACAATATTTTCCGAATACGACTATGTAAAAATTTCTTTTTTCCTATGAAATGTTGAGTTTAATTATAATTATTGTTAAAAATATAATCCCTTAAAATATCATATAATATATACAATTAATCTTTATATAAATGATATTAATTTTTTAAATCATATACATACAAATCAATCGATTGTATTGCAAAAAAATTTAGAATGAAACTCAAACATGAGTAAATGAGTTGGTAAGATAATAATTGGTGGAGCAAAAATTACAAAATCAATATAAAATAATTAATTTTGGGATTCTAAGAAATAAAAAAAAGACAATTGAAAGGGACAAAATAGATATTTTGTTAAAAATGAATTCTATTAATTAATAAGGTTATTGATTAATGGTCATTGGGCCTCTAGTATTTTTTTTTATATAATTTATTTTACTATAGTGCTAAAGGATAAATTACAATAAACTTGTGCTTGAGAGTCGGAGGTTGGTAGCAAACTCTCCCAAGTCGACTCTGATTCTTAAGTTGGAATTTTTATTAATACATAATTAATCAAGATTAATTAATAATAATCATGGACAAGAAAAGCTACCACTATCATCAAATTCGGCTTTTGTAGATTCCCTAATAAGTAGAAACGTCTAGCTTCAACTTGGCGACGTGGGATTTTTTCACAATTTAGGAAAACGTGATTTCTCAATTATGCAGGATAAAAAATAATATTTTAATTTCTAAAAAAAAAAAATCTTTTGAGAAGTGAGAGGACAAAAGGTAAAATTTAAAAGAACTATTTCAAAAAATTTTAGTTTTTCTAAAAAAAATACAGTATTTTAAAAAAAAATTGTCCACCATCCTCTGCCCTCCCAGCTGTAGTTCCATAATTGTGATTAAACATTGACTTGTAATTTCGAAATTTTTTGAACATTTAGATTCCTGAAAGTTTTTTTTTTTTTTTTTTTTGTGGGGGGGGGGGGGGCTGGTTTTATCCTTCGAGCATTAAAATATATATCTTCATGTCCCCGGTGGTAGTTATCATCAATCAGGTAACCGGCAATGGTACTTTTCTGCTTTAATAATGAGGGCATATTCTTCCTAATTCATAGTTTAATACTGTGTCAAATTGCATTGTGTCATAATTAAGACACTTTATGATCATGGAAAGCAAATTTGAGTAACGGATTCTCTATTTGCATGTGAACTATGGAATTTAGTCCAACTGTTACATTTTGTATTCTTTCACATAGGGGCAATAAAATTTTAGAGTTGTCTCACAGATTAGAATTTTATTATTAACTACCTCTGTTTTGTTAATGTAACATTAGATCTTCCAAAAGATCTTCTCAACTACCTTGATTCTTTGTCTGAAGACAGGTGCTTTTACAAAACAATTGGCGACTTGAATTATTCCATTACTGTACGAAGATACACATTATTTATGAACATATCTATATGTCTTATCAGACATAGAATTATATATGACCGAATTTATTATCTAAAATAATTTTTTTTTTTCACCCAGAACTAATGCAATAGAAATGCAGATACTTAGTTGCGAATAAGGAAAACAATTATTTATTTTTAGTATAATTCCATTCCTCACTCATCAACCTTTAAAATGAATTCTTTGTTTTGACTATTTTTCTAACAAAATCTCATTACTTAGGGAGTTACCTACACTACAAATGTGATATTGCCAGGTAACCCCCCGCACACACACACACACACATATATATATATATATATATATATATATATATATATATATATATATTAATGACTAGTCAACATATGGATTATTAATGACTAGTCGAGTTCCCAATGTTTAGTCACTACAATCCCCTTTTCTATAGTTCTATTATCCCTGCTTGAAGGGTTGGTGATTGGAGGTTGACAGATGCCCATTGTCACATGCAGCATCTATCTTCACCTTAAAAAAATAAAAATAAAAAGAAGGAAAGAAATATGTAGAACATAAAAGATAAAAATCTTCTATGTAAGCAAACTAGGATTTATTAAACCGATAGTCTCATCGAAACGATCCATGTTGAATTATTAACTTTGACGATTTGACAGAGGTGGAGTGAAAAAATTACCATGGCATTAGAAAAAATTGTGAAGTCGTTTCTTGCTTAGCTTTTGAACACTAGTTTATGCTAAGATACAGAACTTGAGAGCGTCAATTTTCCATGTCCAAGTGTGAATCTGACTTGTTGGGTGAAAGAAAATTAAATATGGTCAATGATATTGAAAAGGCGTTCATAGTCCAAAAGAGGGGAGAATTGTAAAAAGGTATCACATGCTTGCTTTACTATAGTATACACTCATCATTAGATTTTACAACTTGGCTTTGACCCCATCAATCCTAATCTTACCATCTTTATGCAATCAGCTTTAATTTCCGTTGGAACCAGATGATTCTCACTCAACCACTTACAATCGATTGAACCCTTGTATGAGGTACCAAAAAGGAAAAAAAAAAAGGAAAGAGAATCCCAAAGTTTCAATCTATCATGGCAAAGGCAAAAATGTTGACTTCTTTGCACTTTTTTCCGAATATTAAATTAAAGAAATTTGCGGAAAACTTTTATGTAATGACTGAACCCTCCTCCCAAAAAAAAAAAAAAAAAAAACAAAGATTAAGATCTCGTGCTACAACAATTTCTTCTCATCGTTTGATAATAAGCTCTTGCGGTTGACATTTTGGAAAACAAATTCCTAAAGGCAGATAATTTATGTTTGGAGTGGAAAGTAAAGTAACGTTCTCTCGGCGAAATCGATGCTAGAAAACAAATGGTTTGAGCAACGGTGGCACACAATGCATCACAGGTTAGTTAGACTAGCAGTATATTCAAGTCCAAGCAGTGCACTAAAGAAAAAGTTGGAAACATGCCAATCAATTAAAAGCACATAATGATGGAAATCAATCATGTCCACCCCTAAAGCAATAGAATAATCCAATATATTATGTAGGTTGTGAGCAAACTAATAACTTGAAGCACCGGTTACTTATATAGTTTTAGATTTTGAGTCAAGATGGAGATCATATTTTGATAAGTTATTTAACGGAAGTCAAGTCTAAGTTTCGAGTGTAGGTAGTTTAGCGCTTTCGAACGAAGAAGTTAACCGTGCATGGATTCGTCGTATTTAGAAGCATGAAGTCCATGATGCCCTTAAAAGGATGAGTCCAAAAAAAGCTGTAGAATCGGATGGTATACCAATCGAGGTTTGGAAGTGTTTAGGAGATATATGTATTACGTGACTGACAAGTCTGTTCAACAAGATATATAAAATTAATAGGATGCCTACAGAGTGGAGGAAGAGTACTCTGATTCATCTGTACAAGAATAAACGAGATGTCCAGGATTGTGCCAATTACTGTGGGATTAAACTCATGAGTCATACTATGAAGTTTTGGGAGAGAGTGATTGAACAGAGGTTACGGGGCATTATACAAATTTCAGATAATCAGTTTGATTTTATGACTGGGCGTTCTACTACGGAGGCAATTCATTTATTACGGTAGATGATTAAATATCATAGGGAAAGAAAGAAAGATTTACATATGGTATTTATTGACCTGGAAAAAGCCTATGACAGAGTTCTTAGAGAAGTAGTTTGGTGGGTGCTGGCCAAGAAAGGTGTATCAATAAAGTATATTACTTTCATTAAAGATATGTATGAGGGAGCATGTACAAATGTAAGGACTGACGTCGGAGTGACTGCAGAATTCCCTATTAATATCGGGGTGCATCAAGGATCAGCGCTTAGCCCTTTCCTCTTTGCAGCCGTTATGGATGAGTTGACCTGCACTATACAGGAGGCTGTGCCATGGTGTATGTTGTTTGTGGATGATATTGTATTAATTGATGAGATTAGAGCCGATGTAAATGCTAAATTTGAGTTATGGCTACAAACATTGGAATCTAAGGGTTTCAGAATTAGTAGGAGTAAAACAGAGTATATGGGATGCAAGTTTAGTGGTAACAGAAACATAGCCCAGAGTGTAACTTTGGAAGGTAGATATATACCGCTAGTTGATTGTTTTCGCTATCTAGGATCTATTATTCAGAAAGACGGAGAGCTCGATAACGACGTTGCACATCGAGTTAAGGCGGGTTGGTTGAACTGGAGAAGTGCGACTGGTATTCTTTGTGATCGTAATGCACCGTTGAATTTAAAGGGAAAGTTTTACAAGGCAGTCGTACGACCTGCTTTGTTATATGGTACGGAATGTTGGGCAGCTAAAATGTGTCATATTCAAAAAATGAAAGTAGCTAAGATGCGTATGTTACGGTGGATGTGTGGATATACTAGGAAGAATATAGTTAAAAATGAGATCATTAGGGAAAATGTGGGTGTGGCATCTATTGAGGAAAAGATGAGAGAAAGTTGTCTGCGTTGGTTTGGACACGTTCAGAGAAGACCGAGAGATGCTCTTGTTAGGGCGAGGGAGAGAGTGAGGCAGGATATGTTAGACAGAGGTAGAGGTAGGCCTAAAACGATATGAATAGAGGTAATTAAGAGAGATATGTCTTTGTTAGATTTGGATGAAAGTATAACGTTCGATAGAAGAAAGTGGCGAGAGATGATTCATATGGATAATCACACATTGCCTGACGTTAGTTCATGTAGCCGACCCCAAGTTACTTAGGATTAAAACTTAGTTTGTTGTTGTTGTATAATTAGAGACTTCCTGCCGAACAAAATTATTCATTTTGCCTTAAAAGAAATGTCAATTTACAGATAACATAGATATTAAAAAATTATTAAAATTTATATAATTATAATAGAAAATTATTATTATATTTTTGAATAAAAATAAATTTTTATTAATTAAATTAAAAATACACACATATTTAATAACTTAAATATTTATTAAGTAATTAAATAAAAAAATTGAAAATATACGTAATAAATATATTTTTTATTTATAAAATCAATAAATATTTTAATACAATAAAAATAAAAATTCTTTAACATCTTTTCTAAAATGGATAGAGTATAAATTATATATATATATCAATCTCACCAAAAATAAGACCATAAATTCAGTTACTTCCTTGTTTCTCGATCCCATTATATAAGTCAAGTTCTTCTAACAGTTACCATATCCTCAGCCCCATCCTCAGCCCTCAGCCTCAGGTCTAAAAAACTAACAAGAGAAAAGCATTTCAGTTCAGTCACAAAATGCAAAAGCTGAAGCTGATGCTCTTATTGCCACCCCTATTTTGCCTTTGGGCACTGCCTTTTTCTTGGAGCCAAGATCAGCAATATGAAGAAGCGAAAAATTTTGAGGGCTCTTCTGATCTTGTGAATCTTGAATACCATATGGGTCCTGTTCTGGCTTCTCCTATCAATCTCTACATAATCTGGTATGGCCAGTGGAACCCCAATCATCAGTCCACAATCAGAGACTTTCTCTATTCATTCTCATCTCCAGCGCCTTCTCCTTCTGTTGCCGACTGGTGGCGCGTCGTCCGGCTTTACACTGATCAAACGGGCTCAAATATAACCGGAAATGTCGCTCTCTCTGGCGAATTCTTTGACTGGAAATACTCCCACGGGATGTATCTCAGTCGTCTGTCGATGCAGTCCATCATCAAAGCTGCTGTCACCTCAAATACAAGGCCATTGCCGCTGAATTATCACAATGGGCTTTACTTAGTACTGACTTCTGCTGATGTCCAAGTTCAAGATTTCTGCAGAGCAGTTTGTGGGTTTCATTACTTCACGTTTCCATCTGTAGTTGGTGTCACTGTGCCTTACGCATGGGTTGGTTACAGCGGCAAACAATGTCCCGGCATGTGCGCATACCCATTTGCATGGCCTAATTACTCCGGCCAGCCGCCACCTAATGGAAAAGGAGGCAATAACATAATGAAGGCACCAAACAGCGATGCTGGCATTGATGGGATGATCAGTGTGATTGCTCATGAGCTAGCTGAGGTATCAAGCAATCCTCTGGTGAACGCATGGTATGCTGGTGATGATCCAACTGCACCTACTGAAATTGCTGATTTGTGCTTGGGTGTTTATGGGACTGGTGCTGGTGGTGGCTTTGTGGGCGTAGTTTACAAGGACTCATGGGGGAATGGATTCAACGTCAATGGAATTAAGGGCAGAAAATTTCTGGTGCAGTGGATTTGGAACCCTGTTAACAGAAGGTGTTTCGGTCCGAATGCCATGGATTAGCCAGGGTCCGCACCGCGTCCCAACCTGCCAGTTTGGTCCTAGTTTGTTAACACTAGACTATTTAATAAGTTAATTTGTCACGTAAATATTAGTGATTCTTGTTATGAATACATGCTTTTGCATTTCGAAACAACAGATTCAGATGGTTTTGTATCAATTTGTTAATCTTTAATCAAGTGAGACGTTTAGGAATTGATTGATTGAGCGGCTGGAGATGGTACTTCTGCTTAAGGTCATTCTCTAAGAGGTTGATCATTCTTTAATTCTCGAATTGAAGTTTAACAATGCATTTCCCCAACTATTAAGGACAATTATATAACACTCATTTTATTTGGCATCTTAACTTTTATACGCTCACCCAAGTGCCTTATAAATGAGTGAAATACAAATGCATTTGCACTACATAAAAGACAAATAATTTGGAGGAGAAGGTATATGACCATAAAGGAAGGATTATGATCTGCATAATTTGTCAACTTCAATTTGCTTACAAGCTATGTACAAAAATTACCCCCCCAAAAAAAAAAAAAGAGAGAGAGAGAAAAAAATAAATTTTTATATAAATCAAGGTAAGTTTAAAATGTGACCACAATATCAGGAATTTACAATTGTTATTTTTTTAATTATAACATATGTTTTTTGAGGAATTGTACACTTTGACCATACCAAATTACGAGGTGGGATCCATAAAAGAGTGGTTACCACAGTACAGAGAGGAAATGGAATATGGAAAACCTACTACTTATTGACCAGTTATGTGATTGAATATGTGGAGGCGTATAATTCTTTTTAGGTCGGGCAAAAATTCGCAATGGCTATCTTTTTTTATGTGCGTTAGATGAAATTTGCCTTGTGACTATAGCTGGTAAAAAATGTAGCAGTTTTGGGTATGTACTGGATGAAACTCGCTTCGTGACTATAGTCGATAAAATATTATAAGGATATAAATTAGTCTAGGCAAACTCACGAAGATGTAAATCAGTCTAAATAAATTCTAATTGATCAGCTCAACTGAAAAGACCAATAGACATTCCATAAAATTAGAATTCGTGACCTTTCGGTCTCGCATTCTTTATCACACCAACTTGACTATCCATTTTGAGATTAAAGACATATAATTCTTTTTCCATATGAAGTGGAGAGTCCAAAAATGTCAGTCCTTACCAGTCAAAGGACGTGAACAGCAGAAAATTGTGCCATTCAGTGGAAACGGATTCACTTTTTATGTGATTAGGCGAACGAAATCGAAGTTTACTTTCTGTTAATTAAAAGTCAACACAATGAATTTGCATGTTAAAAATTGTACTGTTGAGTGGAGTTTAAGGATCAAGGAAGTTAATGCTCATAAATATTGCTACTATCTTGTCGTCGTCCTTGACGTTGGCTTAGCCCTAAAAAGGAAGAACTTGGAGCAGCGTAAGTGGGGATACAGAATTTGTATCGTAATTTGAATAATTCACACGATATTATAAATATGTCACACAATTACATAAATAATAAAACGACGTTGTCTTAAATTATTAAAATAATATCGTTCAATTAATTTTTTTTTTTTACAAATAACTATTTTTTTGCACGTCAAATTTTTTATTTTTTATTTTTATCTGGATCATAAAATCGCCACACAAGTTGTCGGGCGCAACTTACTCGCCCCAGATCCAGAAATGAGAAAGTCTAATCTAATTTCTTGCGAATTAAAATATCGGAATTTGAAGCTTGGATATTCTAGTTTTACAAAAAACGAATAAATTACAAAGAGATGGACCAGTACTCCATTTACTCATGTAACCCTTTTGTAGAAAAGTTTTCTGCAATCATTTCTTTCTAAAAGATAAAAGAAAACTAGCAATCACCCCGCCGTTGCACGGCAGCGCAGCTTTATATCTATGTGTTTGAAAATTTTTTTGATACGTTATAGAATGGGATATAGATTGGATTAAAAATTTCACAGGTGGTAAGAACACTTTTTATTAACTTATTAGCTTGACATAATTTTTTTTTTGGGGGGGTATATTCATAATGAAATGATCAACCAAATGCTATATAAGTGCCAATATTGGGTTGCTTGTATGTATCATTTACATACACAAAATACAGTTCACAAAATTTGCTTAAATGCTAGTGATGAAAAAATATAGTATTGAAAACTTAAATAAAATTCAAATTAAAGGAAACATATCTAGAGCCTAAATCCAAAGTTGTGCTACCTAAATTATATAGACCGGGTAATTAAAATGCCCTAATTAGACAAAAGTGCCCTTTGTTTTTGCACTCCATTCCCAAAACCTTGTTCTTCATTCCCACCTTCTCTCCCTTTACGAGAGACATGAAATATGAATTGAACACAATGTTAGAAAAACAAGGTACCTACGAGTACAGACAGACAATTCAACTGAATTGAACAAGCACCGCCTATACCCGACCAGGGCTCTAACAATTGCAATTATCAAATATCAACAATGCCGGCAAGGCCACACAGTCCAAACGTAATGTAACTAGACAGAATTCACACTTAATAAACAAATCAGTAGTATACCTAAGAGACTTGCTTGCGGTTCTACCAGAACGTACCAAGCGCCGGCACTCCTCTGGACAAGCTGCGCCGCAACGTACTGTACTGCTGACCGAATCACCACTCTTATACTGGCTTGCCTTCAAGAAACTATTCGTCCCACTTCGGTGCGATGGGTACAGCGACTCTTCTTGCAGGATAAGACGGTCTCAGATTACTGTTGACGCACACCAACTGTGATCACCTCGAAAATCCCCTCAGTTCACCGGTCTCGAAAGGCAAAATTATGGATCGTGGAGAAAGAACTGAAGAGGCGAATTTTCTCGCAGGAAGCAAAAAACACGAAAAGGGGTTAACCCTAATGGCGGCTCTGTTCCCCCTTTTAATCTCGTCTTAGGAAAATTAAAACCCAATTCGGATTAGGAAGCCCTAATTCCCTTACCAGATTTTATGTTTCCTATTCCTTTTCAAGTTAGAGCTAATTGGGCCAAATAAAAATAGAGGATCATGAAAACATGGGCTAAGCCCAAGCCGGGCGGGGTGGGCGGCGTGCGCGCGTGGCATCCTCCATACCTTGGGCTTTTCTATTAAGTCTATAGAAATGCCTTTTAGTATATAAAGGCTTCCACACTCCTCTATTTTTCCCATGTGGGACTCATGTCTAACATGAGTTCTCAAATGGTTAAACACCCAACTTTAACAACATTTAATTATGGATTCCCACCATGAAAATGGCTTCTACCACAATCAAAACAATCTCTAACAAGTCAAGAACAATTTTCATTAATTGTTTTAGGCTAACTAATCATGAGTTAAAAATTATTAACTCCCAAAGTTGCCATTTTCAACAATCCCGCACAAATCCATAGTTAAAGACTATTCAGGATTTACATAATCTACTTTCGATAATGGAACCTTCCGGTTTGAACCACTACCTAAGTTATCCAACTTATGCCCCCACAGGAACAGATGAACTTAAGCCTTGAATCTGAACCTTGAATGTGACGGCGTCCATTGGTAACAACAGACTATCGGCTATGGAGATAATCTTTAGGGTTGACACGTTATGGCCATGTGTCCTGATCCTATCTCATGAGTGTATTTAGAGAAAACCCAATTCCCTTTAGTTGCGGCCACACAACAACACTCGCATAGTTGGCGATCTCCAAGGATGTACTGCTAGCATCCTGTCTAAAAGACTTGATCCCATTCAGAGTCAAAACTCTTACTTATTGCAGTAAACGCACCACAGGCTTTCAGAGAAAGGACCTAGATACAAAAGTATCAGAATTGGTGCCAGATTCACTCAAACAGCTTGTTTATACCACATTGAACTGTCTTGTGGGATCTCCACTTGGTCAGTTGGGTTGCCACTGTAGGTGAATCATTTATGGGTTATCAGTCCCATTCCCAACCTGGATTTAATGATGTTTCAAGTCCCTTAGTTAGGGGGTCTGCAATGTTATCTTTGGATCCAACAAAGTCAACAGACACCACCCTTTCAGACACTAACTCCCTTATAGACTTAAGTCTAACTTGGATGTGTCTCTTAGTCTTTTGATTATACTTGGTACTCTTTATCTTTGCAATTGTAGTTTGACTGTCACAATGCACAGATATAGCAGTAACGGACTTGTTGATCATTGGCAAAGAGGACAATAGTCCATACAGCCATTCAGCTTCCGTTCCAGTAGTATCCAAGGCACATAACTCAGCCTCAAAAGTTGACCGAGTTATCAAAGTCTGTTTACAAGACTTCCAGGCGACTGCTCCGCCACCTAATGTAAACACATATCCAGTGCAACCATTGCTACCAGAGTTCTTGGCTATCCAGCTTGCATCACTATACCCTTCAAGTACAGTAGGGAATTTCTCATAATGCAGCCCAAGGGACACTGTTCCCTTCAAGTACCTTAGTACTTTATCCAAGGCCTCCCAATGAGTCCGATTTGGACAACTTGTATATCTTGCCAGCTTAGATACAGAAAATGAAATATTTGGTCTTGAGCCATTCGCAGGATATTGCAAGCTCCCAATAATTTGAGAATATATTAATTGAGACACAGGAACTTCACTTTCATTCTTGAACAAAGCTATAGAAGGGTCACTCGGAGTTTTAGCAATTCTACAATTTTGATACACATATTTCTCAAGAACACTCTCAACATAGTGCATTTGAGAAATGGTTATCCCCTCAGTTGAGCGAATCAACTTTAGGCCAAGAATCACATTTGCTACTCTCATATCCTTCATTTCAAACTTACTTTTAAAAAATGATTTAGTCTCATTAATTATCTCAATATTGGACCCAAATAGTAAAATGTCATCCACATACAGGCACAAAACAATACAAGCATTACCTTTAACCTTACAGTAAACACACTTGTCATTCTCATTTATGTTGAAGCCAAATGATAAAATTATTTTGTCAAAATTTTCATGCCATTGTTTGGGTGCTTGTTTTAGACCATATAGGGATTTAATAAGTTTACAAACTTTCCGTTCATTTCCTTTGGCTACAAATCTCTCAGGTTGATCCATATATATCTCTTCTTCAAGATCACCATGAAGAAAAGTTGTCTTCACATCCATTTGGTGGAAGGTGAGACCATATATGAAAGCCAATGCAATTAGCACTTGGATTGTAGTCAAACGAGCAACATGAGAGTATGTATTAAAATAGTCTATTCCATCTTTCTGTCTAAACCCTTTGGCAACTAATCTGGCTTTATACTTATCTATGGTCCCATCTGGTTTAAGTTTCTTCTTAAATATCCATTTACATCCAATTGTACTGCACCCAGGAGGGAGATCTACCAATTCCCATGTCCTATTAGAGACAATGGAATCTATCTCACTCTTGACAGGTACTTTCCAATGCCCTGCTTCTGAGGAAGCCATAGCTGCTTGAAAAGTCAAAGGTTCGTCCTCAATATTGTAAGTGACAAAGTCACTTCCAAAGTCCTTGACAATCTTAGCTCTCTTACTCCTTCTAGGTTCTTCCAATTCCTCAATTTGAGTATTGGGACTATTTGGACCTGCCCCCACATCTTTCATCCTTTCCACATGATCAGGAATGGAATCAGATGTTAAGGCTGAATCTAAAGAAGAAACATCTTGAGGCAAACCAGTTTTCATGGGAAACACATTCTCAGAGAATGTAGCATCATGGTATTGAATGATAGTGTTACAATGTATACCAGGTATTTCGGACTTAATTACCAAAAACCTCATGGCATAGCTTGTTTCCACATAACCAATAAAGATGGTATCAACAGTCTTTGGTCCTAACTTCTTCCTTTTATGTTCAGGGATTAGAACTTTTGCAAGACAACCCCACACACGGAAGTATTTTAAGTTAGGTTTCCTATCTTTCTAGATTTCAAATGGAGTTACCTCTTTGTGTTTATGAGGGACTCTGTTCAGAATATGGCAAGCTGTATTCAAAGTCTCACCCCACATATACTTAGGTAATCTAGAATTCAAAAGCAAACTGTTGATCATATCTTTAAACGTTCTATTTTTCCGTTTAGCAATCCCATTAGACTGGGGAGAATAAGGGGGTGTCTCCTCATGAATTATGCCATTGATTTGGCAATATTCAACAAATGGATTAGACCCATACTCTCCACCTCTATCAGATCTTAACCTTTTAAGTTTCTTGCCAGTTTGAGTTTCAACTTCGTTTTTAAATATGAGAAACTTTTCAAGTGCTTCATCTTTATGTTTAAGTAAATAAACATAGCAATATTTACTGCAATCGTTAATAAAAGTAATGAAGTATTTCTTATGATCCCTAGTCAACAAGCCATTGATTCACAAATATCTGTGTGAACTAAATCAAGTATTTCTGAATCCCTTTCAATTGAATGATAGGGTTTCCTGATTGTTTTAGCTTCCACACACACTTGGCATTTATTTTTCTTATCAATTGAATGTTTAGGGATCAAGTCTAAATTCACCATTCTTTTAATAGAATCTAAATTTAAATGTCCAAGTCTACTATGCCAAACATCAGTAGATTCAATAATGTGCACCATAGGATAAACAGAATTCTCAATAGAAGAAGCTTTATTCAAATCAGAAGTAAAAGGTTCAACTCTTAATTTAAATAAACCATCTGACAAATAACCTTTGCCAACAAAAGAATTGTAGTGCATAATCACTACTTTATTACATTTGAAAGTAAATTCATAATCCTCTCTAACTAAACATGAACCACTAAGAATATTCCTACGAACTGTTGGAACATGTTGCACCCTATGAAGAGAAAGAATACGCCCTGAAGGAAACTTCAAGTCCACGCGTCCAATCCCCAACACATTAGCTGCAGTTGAGTTCCCCATCTTCACAGTTTTTCCTTTAATAGGTTGGTAAGACACAAAAAGCAATTTATCAGCACAAACGTGCACATTTGCTCCAGTATCAACCAGCCATTCAAGTGGCTCATAAATAATAAAGACTTCTGGGTTAATAGAAACATACCTTTCATCATCATTGGAAGTAGTGATGCCAGTCTCAGCCTCAATGGTACAAACCTCAGCAAGGTAAGTACTCAAATCAGCTTTCGCTTGACTAGTATCCTCTACCACCACGTTGACTTGTGCTTCAGAATTTGATCCTTGTTTGACTTTGGGCTTTTTAGACGGACAGTCCTTAGCCCAATGTCCAACCTGACCACAATTCCAGTAAGGTTTGTTTGCTTTTAGTTTTTTCTTGGCCTTGCCTTTTGTCTTGTTTATGTTTTTAGAGTTTGAGTTAACCCTCACATTCCTCTGATTATTGCTCTTCTTCCCAATAGTCACCACATGGACATTAGACTCCACAGGTACAATATGACTATTCTTTATATGTTGCTCCTCAATGGATATTGATTTCATCAGATCGTTTAGAAAAATCTTCTCCGTCTTGTGTTTGAGGGACATACCAAAGTCCTCCCAAGACTTAGGAAATTTCTCTATCACTGACATCACTTGAAACTTCTCAGGAAGTTCCATATCCGATTCATGACGAGAATGAATAATCAATTGCAACTCTTGAGTCTGTTCAGTCACAGACTTACCCTCAACCATCTGAAACTTCAGGAATTTGGAGACATAATACCTTTCCAGACCTTGATCCTCAATATTATATTTCCTATCCAGTTCATCCCATAGCGTCTTTGCTGTGTATGACTCAGAACAGTAGATATCAAAGAGAGCATTTGTCAATGCTGACAGTATTGCCCATCTGCCTACATTATTCCGTTCATCCCACGCAGTAATTTAAGCTACTCTAGAATGCCTTTCAGTTGGTATAGGCCTGTCTACCTGCACTACTGATAATAAGACCCTCATGGTCAACCAAATTTTCATGCGTTGTTGCCAACGCTTGAAATTCTGCCCTGGACCAAACTTGTCCGGCAAACCATTCAAGTCAACCAAAGGCTTATACGCAGCAGATGCAGTACCTGACGAACTGGCCATTGCATACACACAAATAATTGCAGAATAACTTCTTGAAGACTTTTAGAAAAATAGGGTACCTACGAGCACAGACAGGCAACTCAACTGAATTGAACAAGCATCGCCTATACCCGACCAGGGCTCTAACAATTGCAATTATCAAATATCAACAATGCCGGCATGGCCACACAGTCCAAACGTAATGTAACTAGACAGAATTCACACTTAATAAACAAATCAGTAGTATACTTGAGAGACTTGCTTGCGGTTCTACCAGAACGTACCAAGTGCCGGCACTCCTCTGGACAAGCTGCGCCGCAACGTACTGTACTACTGACCGAATCACCACTCTTATACTGGCTTGCCTTCAAGAAACTATTCGCCCCACTTCGGTGCGATGGGTACAGCGACTCTTCTTGCAGGATAAGACGGTCTCAGATCACTGTTGACGCACACCAACTGTGATCACCTCGAAAATCCCCTCAGTTCACTGGTCCCGGCAAAATTATGGATCGTGGAGAGAGAACTGAAGAGGCGAATTTTCTCGCAAGAAGCAAAAAAACATGAAAAGGGGTTAACCCTAATGGCGGCTCTGTTCCCCCTTTTAATCTCGCCTTAGGAAAATTAAAATCCAATTCGGATTAGGAAGCCCTAATTCCCTTACCAGATTTTATGTTTCCTATTCCTTTTCAAGTTAGAGCTAATTGGGCCAAATAAAAATAGAGAATCGTGAAAACATAGGCCAAGCCTGAGCCGGGCGGGGCAGGCGGCGCGCGCGCGTGGCATCCTCCATACCTTGGGCTTTTCTATTAAGTCTATAGAAAAGCCTTTTAGTATATAAAGGCTTCCACACTCCTCTATTTTTTCCATGTGGGACTCATGTCTAACATGAGTTCCCAAATGGTTAAACATCCAACTTTAACAATATTTAATTATGGATTCCCACCATGAAAATGGCTTCTACCACAATCAAAACAATCTCTAACATGTCAAGAACAATTCCCATTAATTGTTTTAGGCTAACTAATCATGAGTTAAAAATTATTAACTCCTAAAGTTACCATTTTCAACACACAAGACTATAGTATGATAACAATTGCATAGACATTTCAAAGCAGAAATAAAACTTAAACAGCAGGAGGATTCAAGCTTAGATGAATAGGTAAAATCAAGAGGGAGACTTGCAATAAATTCTATTGAAAATAGCAAAATATTTCTCCCAAAAACTACAAAATCAACAAGAGAAAGGTATTGCAACGGGAGAAGATAATTGCATTGTAGAATTACACGATTGTTAATTCATGTATAAACTAGGAGATTAACTGTCTCTATGTTGGAAGGAAGAGCTCCTGTGTCTAGTACTTACGAAATTAAATATTTTTCAATATTTTAATTGTATTAAAACATATTATTTATTAATAGTTTATGTGGTTATAATTTGTTCACATTATCCTTTTTTTCACCAACCATGAAGAATCTATTTTGATAATTACCTCATTTGGTGGAAGTCCTTTTTAATCTCAAACCTTATATAGAATTACTATATACGTGGTGCGTTTTTATTTATAGATTAGAGATCCTCCAATATCATTAGAATTGGAGAAGACTCTTACTCGTTATTTTTATATATAGCTCTGCACTCAACATAGATAAGGAAAGCTGAAGGTAAGGTTGCTACACTCGACATATATAAGGTTTGGCTTCAGTGGGAAGTTGAAAACCTCATGTGAGAAGTACAAAAGTAGTGGGAATTGAATCAACAATAATGGCAAAAGAAGCTTAAGAAGGCAGGGGTCTATTGTTGGACCAAACACGCCTTAGAATTTGTTAGGATTAATATTATCAAGGTTGTTGACAAACAAGCATCTTAATAGGGGATCTTTGACATACTAGAGTTGGTTCTACAGTTGCTTTAGGAAACAACAATATTGGCAAGGTTTGATATGTGAATAATTTAAAGCATACTAGGAAACCAAAGTCCAGAAGAATTTCAGTGAATCTAGGGAATATCTTGGAAGAGAATTTAACGAAAAACTTACACGTAGAAAGTGGGATTGCAATGTTTTTGAAAAATAACTCTATCGCAAGTATAAAAAACTGACCAAAGAGCAAGAAGCTATACATGAATTCTTAGAGGGAATTCTTTAAAGAGTCGAGCAAAAGATAGAGTAAGGAATTCATGTTCATACTTTTAGTTATTCTAATGCAAATACAATCAATGAAGCCTTCGATTACTGTTAAGTTATGTATTGGTGATTCAAGTTATTAGATTCTACTTTGTTTATCTTCTTGACAGAGTTTGAATTGAATACTTCTTTCATGCAATTACCTTTCTGGTGGAAAGGCTTTAGAAGTCAAATGAAGACCCGCCGAGTTACTGCAACAACGATTTATGGGAGATCAATCATGATAGTTGTGTTCAATAATAGTCTTTTGTGAGTTTGACAGAAAGAGCAATGTGTTATGTTCTATGAGAGTCCACTGTTGATCACTTGGTGATTTGAGATAAAGTGTTATCCTTGTAATTTTTGTTAAAATTTAGTAGATCTTTTTAGTGGTCATGGAACTACAGATATAGGCTTGTTGATAGCTAAACTACATTACTAATTTGTTGTGTTTGTTAAACTTCTTATTTTACAGTCTATCAAACTAACAAAACTATAATAGAAAATTTTAACAAGATCATGGGGAGCTAACAAACTAAACCACACAAGTGGTATTAGAGCAGTTAATCATATTCGAGTTGCTATTGACATAGCAGGTGAGATCTTGGAAGTTAGTTTAAAGAAACATGTCTGGACCGATAGAAGAAGGAGCCTCTGTCACTTGACCACCATCGCTGAAAAGTACGAATTATGCTTATTTGAAAACTAAAATGGATATCTTCATCAAAACTCTTGATACTGCTGCTTGGAAAGTGGTTTTGAAAGGGTGGAAACTTCCGACAAAGGCAAACACTAGTTTTGGTGAAGGAGATTTGAAACCAAATGAAGAGTTTACAAAAGAAAAGTGTCATCTTGATAATGATAATGCTAGTGCTAAGGCATTGAATACAATTTTTGCTACTGTTGGGCCTGAGGAATTCAAGTTGATCTCAATTTGTCGTGTTGCTAAAGATGCATAGGATAATTAAACAGTATTTGAAGGCACAAGTACTATTAATATGTCAAAGCTATAGATGTTGACAACCCAATTCGAAGAACTAAGGATGGGTGAACATGAGACTATTGTTGTTTTTTTATAACAAACTAAGAGACATTGCTAATGAAGCTTTTTAGGTTGGGGAACAATATTCTGAAGAAAAGTTGATTGGAAAATACTGAGATCTTTACTACTAAGATTTCATGCAAAAGTTGTTGCCATTGAAGAATGCAAAGATGTATTAACATACGATTAGATGAACTAGTAGGTTTCTTGCAAACTTATGATATGAATCTTCAATTGCAACAAAAAAAAAAAAAAAGACGTATTAAAAGGTATATAAGAGTTTAATGAAAACAAAGATTCTGATGATGAAATAGGTTTATTGACATGAAAAGTTAACAAAATACTAAGAAAATGTAAACATATGAACAAGCCTTTTGGCAGATTATTCAACAAAAAACTTGAAATTCAACAGAAGGCTAACACAGAGAAAAAATTCACAGACACCAAGAATACATCAAAAAGGACCAAAATGTCATGAACGTTGTGGAATTGGTCAGATTTGAGTTGATTGTAGAAATCTAAAGAAAAAGTTGAAAACAAGTCTTACAATACCACTTTGATTGATGGTGATGATGATGTCCTGGATTCTCCTGTTGAGTTTAGTTCTGATGAAGGTGATGATTGTGGTCAATCAAGTAATATTGTGATCAATGCAGTGATAGAAAAGGACTTAATTCTAGAAATAGAAACATTAGAAGAAGTAGTTAAGAAGACAATGTGGATGAATATGATAATGATGATAAGGAAATATCACCAGAAACACTTGTAAAGGAATGTGAGTTGTTATATTCAAAATAGCATGAATGTGTAAAGTATATTAAAGTGTTGAAGAAATAAGTTGAAGAACTTCAACAGTTGCTTGGCTCTCAACAACAAACAATTTGTTTGTATGAAAAATAAGTTCAAGAAAATGAGGACTTGAAAATCAGTAATTAGTAGTTGTAAAAAACTAGTTAAATGCTAATAGATGTTGAATTAGCCAATTAAGAGGTTGAATACTAGAAATGTGAAGTTTGATGAAGTTCTCTATTTTAGGAAGTCTCTACTTGATAAAACTGGCTTAGGTTATGGTGAGTCTAACATATTTATTATTGCATATCAGAAGAATTTGATAGTTGCGGAGAAAAAAGGACACCTGAGGAAGTTTAAACAAAAACCTAAGAAATACCATATTCACTGTTATTACTATTCTTTTGCAGGTCATAAGTAGAAGAATTGTTTGAACAGATTCAAAGATCTCCAACATGGTCAAAAGTCTGTCAAACCCAAGTTTGATAATGGCAAGCAATCTCCGAAAGTGAAGTACATATGGATTAAAAAGGCTAAAATCAAAGCACTTGTTGTTCATATATCTCTAAAGGCTACCATGGAGGATGTATGGTACCTTAACAATGGTTGTTCAAAATATATGACAGGAATGAAGGGCTTTCTTATAGATTTTGAATGCAAAAGTGGTGGATTAGTTCTATTTTGTAATGGTTCAAAGAATAAGGTTGTTGGAACCGGCATGTTGAACATTGAATGTATGTTAAAACTCAAAACTTTGCATGTTGATGAGCTAAAGGCAAATTTGATAAGTAGTAATTAGTTATCTGATAATAATATGGTAGTTAACTTTGACAAAGTTAAGTGTCTTGTTATTGACAAAACTGGGAATTGAGTGATTTCTAGAAATAGAATATCTGACAATTGTTATCAGATATGCATATCTAATTCCTACAACTATATGTTATCAAAATCTAATGAAGTTGAGGAATGGCACCAAAAGTTAAGGCATGTTAATTATAAGTAGTTGGAGATACTGAGTTCAATAGGAGCTATTCGTGGATTACCAAAGCTAGGTATAAGGCTACTAAAACTATTTGTGCTACATGTTAAAGTGGTATACAAATCAAACCACCACATTAGAGAGTTTAACTATTTGTCACAACATCAATTCTGAACTTATCTACAAAGATTTGTTTGGACCACCTCAAACAGAAAGTGTTGTTAGAAAAAGGCATGTAATGTTATGTGTTGGTGATTATTATTGATTCACTTGAATGACTTTTCTAAGTTAAAATTTAAAGCATTTGAAGCCTTTCAAAAGTTATGTCTAAATCTACAAGAACAAAAAGGAGCAAAAGTAATTAAAAAGATTGAGAAATAATTATAGAAGAGAGTTTAACAACAAATTGTTTAATGAATTCTGTGTTGAGAATGGGATTCAGCATGAGTTTTTAGTACCTAAAGCACCTCAGCAAAATAATATTGTTGAGCAAAAGAATAGAACCATACATGAGATGGTAAGGGTCATGTTGAATGCCAAAATGACGTCACACAGATAGTGGTTAGAAGCTATAAGCACTGCAAAACATATCATTAATCGAACATACTTTAAAATACACACCAACAAGATAGCCTATGAAATTTAAAGTGGTTGAAGCCTTAACTAAATTACTTTCAAGTGTTTGGAAGTAAGTGTTACGTTTTGAATGATATAGAACAACTGGGGTAAATTTGATGAAAGAAGTGAAGAAGGGATCTTTCTTGGATATTCCAACAATAGTTAGCTTTTCGAGTATTCAATAAAAGAAATGAAGTGGTCATGGAATCTATTAATATTATTATTGAAGATATTCTATCAAAGAATAAAAGGAAGTTAGTAATACAGTGTGATGATTATGTGTTTATTCAAATTGGTAATAAGATTACAACTTCAGAATGCATCAACATAGAAGTTGAAGAAGATTTTGACAAAGAAAATGAAGTTGTTCGATAGAAAGTTCCATTATCTAGAATTAAGCAGAACCATCCATCTGATTTGATCATTGGGAGTCTTGATGAGTTAGAAAGACCAGAGAGAAATAAAAAGTTAACTATAAAGAAATGGTCAAATATATCCGTTATACTTCAACACTGGAGCTAAAGAATATTAAAAAAGCCTTGACAGATGAGCATTTGGATTGTTGCAATACATAAAGAATTTTAACAATTTGTAAAAATTAATGTATGGAAGCTTGTGCCCAGACCAAATGATATAAATGAGATAGCCACCAAGTGGGTATTTCTCAACAAGACAGATGAACTTGGTAACATTACTAGGAACAAGGCGAGATTGGTTGCACAAGGCTATATACAGGTTGAAAGTATTGACTTTGATGAAACATTTACTCCTATAGTAAGATTGGAATCTGTAAGACTACTACTTGCAATTATTTGTACCAAGAATTTCATATTTCAACAAATGGATATGAAGAGTGCTTTCTTGAATAAGTTCATATAAGAAGAAACATATGTTGAATAACCTAAGTGTTTTGTTAATACTGAGTTCCCAAATCATGTGTATAGGTTAAATAAAACCCTCAATGGCTTGAATTAAACACTAAAAGCCTCATATAAAAGATTGGCAAACTATCTCCTAAGGCACGACTATAAGCGATAAGGAGTTAACAAGACAATGTTTGTTAAGAAACTGGGTGCAGACTTTATGCTGCACAAATCTATATTGATGATATTTTATTTGGTTTAACATCAAGGTAGATGTCAAAAGACTTTATTAAACTCATACACACAGAGTTTGAGATGAGTATGGGTGGTGAACTATTATTCTTTCTTAGATTGTAGATTAAATAGGCGATGGATAGGATATTTATATCTCAAACAAAGCATGCCAACAACTTGATTAATAAGTTTAATATGGAAAATTCGAAGTCTGTCAGAACTGCTATTAGTGTTTCTCAGAAACTGTCAAAAAATGAAAAAGGCTAGAAGATAGATCAACATTTGTATAGAAATATAATTGAAGGCTTGCCATACTGATAGGGGTTAAAAACTTCGTTATTTTTCTAGTTATTTGAAGCTAAATTCAGACAGTTTTAATACAATAACTAGTCATATTTCTTCCTATTTGATATTTCACATATAAAAATACTTTTCTGAAATTTTATACAAAAATAGGTAAATTTTGGAGCTAATTATGTATTCTTCCAGTCCAGACCCAGCACCAGGCCGAAAAGATGGACTTGGCGCTGGTCCTCTACTGGAAGAACAAAGAGACTCGGAATTAATGGAACAGAGGAACAATTGTAATTGGAAATTAGAGAGGAAAATGAGAAAAATAGCTAAAGGAAGCCACTGCTCACAAAAGGAAAGAAAAGCAATGACAACAAAAGGAAGAATTGATTTCAGTAGGCTAAGGAAAAATAAAAGAACAAAAGTAACATTAAAGAAAGAGGACTCAACAATTTGGGCAATAGAATTAAGGGTTTGCGGCTCAATTGAGCCGATGCAAGGAGAAAGAAGGAAAGAGATTTCGGATGGCTTAGTGAAGTGGTGTGCGGCTCGGTGGTGGCTCAATCGAACCGATGTAAGACAGAGAAAAGGATTTCGACAGTTTAGTGGCTTGCTCAATTGAAGCCAGTTCAATTCAATTTCAACAAGAATTGGTCTTCAGTGAATAAGACAAAATTATAAGTCCAAATTGATTTCAACTTCTCAATTGCACAATTAAAGGCGGTGGACTTCTTCCTTTATTTTTTTTTATTTATATAGACTGTATTTGGACAATTACTATTCCTTTTTGGTTTTGGATTTTTAGGACATTACTTCTTCTTTATTGAGGATTCTTTTAGGAATTTTGTATGCCTATAAATTAAGGCCAATTACCTTAGAAAAAGTGTGTGCACAATATAGAGCTTAGATATATTCTTGTAGAGTGCATCACCAATATTTTCTTCAGAGGAATTACTCAAGGAGCATTGATTCTTGAAGGAGTTTTCATTGGAGATTGAAAAGCTTTTGCATGAGTATTTATCTCTTTCCTTTATTTTCTTTTTCTTGAACAATAATGATTTTAATTCTTTAATTGTATTTAGATATTGTTCTTTGATTTATGATTTTGAGTTAATTTAGTTCTTTGATTAATTGATTATTGTTCTTGGTATTTGATTACTTATTTTATTACGAAATTGATTAATTAATTATTATTGTTAACTTACTTGAAAAAGATGTTGATAATGGTTTTAATCTAATTAGTTTCATATTTGTTATCTCTTAATTTACTTGAAAAATGGGTTAATTGTCTAGAATATTAATAATCAAAAGTTGGTTAATGATTGCTAGAATATGGATTAGGAGTTTATATGAAGATTGATTTTAATACATTTTTTGGATAAGTTAGTCGATATAGAATATGTTCACTAATTTAACTAGAAGGTAGTCATTCCATGGATTGTAAACGAAGTAGGTCTATATTAAATCTTTCATGAGCCAAGATAATAATTAGTTGAGAGAATTGCTAATTGGTTCATTGTCTGTTTTCAAAGATAATTGTCAAAATTGCATAAACCTACAACCTTAAGTTATATATGTTTCTTTATTTTTCTTTTTATTCTCTTCTCACTTTATTTGGGCTAGTTAAACAATAAAATAAAAGTGATTAGTGTGTACTCGTTAATTCCCTATATTATGCTTGCGATGAGTATACTTACTCACATGTGTATTTTGGGATTAATGTTTTAATTAAAACTTGATTAAGGGATGTATTTAAAATTAATGATTTTATATATCCAAAATTTACGCATCAAAGTTTTTGACTCCGTTGCCAGGGATTAGGATATTTTTCTGTTTCATCATGGAGTTGTTTTTGAAAAACTTGATTATACATCAAGTTTTTAGCGTTATTGCTGGGGAACAATATTATGAAAGATTAGATTTTGTTGATTTAACCATGTTTATATGTTTATATGTCTATATGTAAATATGTAAATATGTTCTTTGTGTAACTATATGCTATATCTTGTTGTATGTATAAATGTACCTTAACTAACTAACTTAATTTAATATTGTACTATGCCTATATGATACTAACAATATTTGTAAATGTCACTAACTTTTATGCTGTAAATTGATAAGTTCTTTTTTTCCTTTTCCATTTGTTCCCTTACCCTTTTTCTTTTCATCCCCAATTTTTCCTATTTTGTCTTTTTTTTCTTTTTCCCTTTTTCTTTTGTTTTCTTGTTTGTTTCTCTTGTTTCTTCTATTTCTCTTTGTCCTTTGATTTTTTCCCCTATTCCCCCAAAATGATACTTTCGTTTCTCTATTTTTCACTCCTTCCCTTCATCTTCGTCTTTCCCTTCTTTCTTCTTCACATTGATCTTCTTCTTCTATAAATTATCCCCATGAATTAAAAATTTTTTAAAACTCATACGTCGGGGAATACATTGGTGGAAAAACTCTTTTTATGTTAAAGTAGATTTTATCCTCTTGAATTTCTTGGCATTTTGTACATGTACTTTTGAGCAAAAAATTGCTAGACATGCGTATCTCTTTGTTTGGTGGTCAAAAAATGCATAGAATGAATTGTGAGTCTTGTGATTGCTTCTCAAAGTTATCTATTCATGTTTCTAAAATTTTTGCAAATATGAAAGTCTTGGCCTCCTTGTGATATTTTGCTGTGTTGATTAAAGTTAGTTGACATTGTGCTACGTTGGATATTCTTCTTGTTTTTCTTGAGTATCAAAAGTTTGAAAAAGTTCTTCACTGAAAAGAGAACTATGTGCAAAGGGTGAGACAAGGAGGATCTCGTGAGCCCTTTGGAGGTCGTGGTGGTCTATTTGATGGTTCTATTGGACAATCTGAAGGCCCGTTTGGAGGCTCTACTTCAAGGGGGGCTTAAAGGGTTTGACTTTCTATTTTTCTTTTCCCTTGATTTTTATTTTCTTTCAATTACCCTTTAGGCTTTTACTTGTGTGTTCGTCTTTCTATTTGTAGGTTGAATTTCGCTAGCAAAAATTCTTGCCACTTTTTAAAGGATGAACTTCTCTTTTCGAGGAGCTAGTCTGCCTTGGGGAGTATTATTTTCTTTTCCCTCTTTACATTCTTAGTCCCTTGGTTATACTTTAGTGTGATATTTTAGGCCATTGAGGACAATGTCCAATTTAAGTGTCGGGGAGAGATTTAATATTTTCTCAAGTGCATTTTTGTGATTTTCAATGGATTTTCAATGATATATGTTTGAAGGATTTTCAATGATATATGTTTGAAATTTTGAAATTCTTGAAATTGTTGAAGTTTTGAACGTTGTTTTTAGCCTATGATAAGGTTATAATTTTCTTTTTAACTTCGGATATAGATTTGGTCATTCGATATGATTTGATTTTTATTAAAAAAAGTAAACTTGTGTATTAAGTTAGATTTTTCTAAGTCTTGACAATTTAAATTAACCTTGGTTATATTGGATATTTGAGTTTTATTTTATTCTTTGAGTTTGAATATGAATTATATGATGAAATATGGGAAGAGTTGTTGATTAATTCTTGTATTATGGATTTAAAATTTGCTTAACTTTGAGTTTTGAATAAGGAATGTGAGAAAAAAAAAATTGAGTTGAAAAAAAAAGTTGAGCTGAAAAAAATAATGAGTGAAAACAACACTATTATTAGGTGAATTGAAAAAAAAAAAAAATGCTCTTATTGATGATCATTTAAAACCTTTAGCTGAAAAGAGAGTCAATATGAGAAGAAATTGCAAGTGTATTCGGTGCACTTTCTTGAGACTATCCCGAAGGCAAAAAGGTAAGAAAGAGCAAAGAAAAAAAATGTTGAAAAATTACTAGAGAAAAAAATGATGAGTGATGACTATAAAGGGGGTCAAAACGGCGTGTGAAGAGAAATTCATACACTTGAGGCTATCAATTCCCAAAGTCATAGAAAAAAAAAAAAAAGAAGAGTGGAGTATTTTCCTTGTTTCACTAACACGAGTTTTGTAAATTTAAGTTTATAATACTTGAATTAGTTAAATGACTTGACTTATATGATTTATATTATCTATATTTTTGCTTCAGAAGTAGAATAATTTTCTTGTATTAGATATAAGCTTGTTTAACTTAACTTTAATGGCCTTGGGATTATTTGATTTAATGCATGAGTTTACAAAGGTTTTTAAAGGATGAATGAATGACAAGTTTTTATCTAAGGTTGGAAAAAAATTATGACTTTATTATTGATGAATATGAAAAGAAATAAATTGTTTTGAGTACTTTGTTTAAGTATTTACTTGAGGACAAGTAGATTCAAGTGTGAGGGTATTGATAAGGGTTTAAATCATCATTATTTTCCTAATTATTTGAGGCTAAATCGAGACACTTTTAATACAATAACTAGTCATATTTCTTTCTATTTGATATTTCACTTTAAAAAAAAATACTTTTCTAAAATTTTATACAAAAATAGGTAAAATTTGGAATTAATTATGTATTCTTCTAGTCTAGACCCAGCACCAGGCCAAAAAGATGGACCTGGCGCAGGTCCTTAACTGGAAGAACAAAGAGACGTGGAATTGATGGAACAAATGAACAGCTGCAGTTGGAAATTGGAGAGGAAAAGGAGAAAAATGGCTAAAGGAAGCCACGGCTCAGTCACAACTCACCAAAGGAAACAAAATCAACGACAGAAAAAGGAAGAATTGATTTTGGTGGGCCAAGGAAAAACAAAAGGACAAAAGTAACAGGAAAGAAAGAGGAGTCAACAATTTCGGCAGCAGAATTGAGGGTTTGCGGCTTAATTGAGCTGATGCAAGGAGAAAGAAAGAAAGAGATTTCGGATGGCTTAGTGAAGTGGTGTGCGGCTCGGTGGTGGCTCAATTGAGCTGATGCAAGACAGAGAAAAGGATTTCGGCAGTTTAGTGGCTTGCTAAATTGAAGCCAAGTTCAATTCAATTTCAACAAGAATTGGTCTTCAATGAATAAGACAAAATCATAAGTCCAAATTGATTTCAACTTCTCAATTGCACAATTAAAGGCGATGGACTTCTTCCTTTATTTTGTTTTTATTTATTTAGCTTTTATTTGGACAATTACTATTCCTTTTTTATTTTGGATTTTTAGGACATTGCTTCTTCTTTACTGAGGATTCTTTTACATATTTTGTAAGTTAATAAATAAAGGCCAATTACCTTAGAAAAAGTGTGTGCACAATGTAGAGCTTAGATATATTCTTGTAGAGTGCATCACCAATATTTTCTCTAGATGAATTACTCAAGGAGCATTGATTCATGGACGAGTTTTCATTAGAGATTGAAAAGCTTGTGTATGAGTATTTATCTCTTTCCTTTGTTTCCTTTTTCTTGAACAATGATAATTTTAATTCTTTAATTGTTTTTAGATATTATTCTTGGATTTATGATTTTGAGTTAATTTAGTTCTTTGATTATTTGATTATTGTTCTTGGTATTTGATTACTCATTTTATTACGAAATTAATTAATTACTTCTTATTGTTAACTTTCTTGAAAAAGAGGTTGATAATAGTTTTAATCTAATTGGTTTCATATTTTTTATCTCTTAATTTGCTTGAAAATGGGTTAATTGCCTAGAACATTGGTAATCAAAGGTTGGCTAATGATTGTTAGAATATGGATTCATTAACTAATTTTATGTTTTTAATCACCTAGAATATAGGGTTTTATATAAGGATTGATTTTAATGTATCTTTTGGATAAGTTAGTCGAGACAGAATATGTTCACTAATTTAACTAAAAGGTAGTGATTCCATGGATTGCAAACGAAGTGGGTCTATATTAAATCATTCATAAGACTAAGATAATAGTTAGTTGAGAGAATTGTTAATTGGTTCATTATCATATTTTCTAGGATAATTGTCAAAATTCCACAAACCTACATCCTTGAGTTGTATAAGTTTCTTTTGTTTTTCTTTTTATTCTCTTTTCACTTTATTTGCGTCGGTTAAACAGTGAAAGAAAAGTGATTAATGTGTACTTATTTCTTTGAGGATCAATACTCGTTAATTCCTTGTACTATGCTTGCGATGAGTATACTTGCTCACATGTGTATTTTGGGATTAATGTTTTAATTAAAACTTGATTAAGTGATGGATTTAAAATTAATAGTTTTATATATCCAAAATTTATGCATCACATACCTGACTGCAAGTCATCCCGTATATGTTATAGTGTCGAAGTCTGTGCAAGATATCAAGCTAGTCTAAAGGAGTAACAGTTGAAAACTGTTAATAGGATTCTAAAATATGTTTGTCATACTTCTGAGTATGGTATTTATTTTAGTAAGGATTTAAGCATACACTTGTTTGGGTACAGCGATACTGATTGGGTAGGAACTGTAATGATCATAAGAGTACTTTTGGAGGATACTTTCATCTGAGAAATAATCTTGTTTCATTGTACAATAAGAAATAGAATTGTATATCATTGTCAATAGCAGGAGCTGAATACATCACTACCGGAAGTTGTTGCACTCAACTATTATAGATGAAACAGATGTTGTAAGATTATAATGTTGGACAAAAATAGCTAATTGTTTATTGTGATAATACAAGTACCATTGATACCTCAAATGATTCAGTTTAACATAGTAGGACAAAGCACATTAACATAAGGCATCACTTCATTAGGGAGTTGTTGAACAAAGAATTGTGAAGATTGAATATGTTCTAACTCAGAAAGAACTTGTAGACATCTACACAAAAACTCTTGTTGCTATGCAATTTGAAGAATTGTGAAAAGTATTAGGACTTTACTTATTTTGACATACAACTTGTTGTGTCAAACTTGTATATAACAAATTTCTTTTGTTGTTTATTTTGTTTATTTTGACAAAAGTAGAAAAAAAGGAGAGCTTTATTCGAGATATGTTCACGATAGCTACATACATGTAGAAGTCATTATATAACTTGAAATCTGGGATATAAAAATCACGGATTAGCAAAATTTGTGCATTATCTAGTCCAACAAGCAAATGTAAAGCAGTTACTTGAACACAGAAAAGATATGAGTCTTTAATGGAGAGTCAAATATTTTCATATTTAGTCATTACTCCTTCAATCAAGCAGAATAAAAATGCCTCCACTATTCCTCTCTCGATAGTTCTATGAAAGAGAGAAAGATGCAAAAAGCCCTAGCAATGGCCGAGAAACCTCTACATCATCTTTGCTATGCAGTTGTTGTTGAAGAAGATGAAATTCCATCCCAAGAGAATCAATCGATGGAAATCTCTATTTTGAATGTATCATAGATGGCTATCTTGGGTAACATTGCCAAGAACTTTGATTTTGACAATATTTTGAATATACATCAAGATATTGTTGTATCTATGGGCAGAATCCAAAATTTTATTCTTTATTATGTTTATCATAACAATATAGAAGTTCGTAAGGGATTTAACACTACTAGAAAAAGGCTTATTACCAACTAACAAATTATGTTGGTAATTGTCTAATTTCTGTTGGTAATACTAGATTACCAACAGATTCCTAACAGAATTTGGTCCGTTGGTAAAACGCTTGTTGGAAATGTTACCAACAAGCGTTTTTTTTTTAAGTCTGTTGGTAATTACCAACAAATTTTATTGTTGGTAACATTAAATTTCGGTTGGTATTGATTTTTCTAGAGTTAAGCATTTTTTGTTGGTGATTTTATTAAGTTACCAACAAACTGACTAAGTAGTTGGTAGAGTCATCAGAAATTTTCCAATTGATTCCTGTGTTGGTAATTTTGTTGGTATTTTTTATAATTAATTATTTAGTTGGTAATTTTCCAACAGTTCCTTAGTTGGTATATTTGTTTTGTTAGTAAATATTATACATTACCAACAAATGATTTAGTTGGTAATTAGTTGATAAATGTCGAAGAATATTATACCAATTGATAGCTTACCAACTACAATTCAGTTGGTAATGTAAGCATACTTACCAACAAAAATTGGTTGGTAAACACTTAAAGATTTCTGTTGGTAAATACCAACAGTTAAATATGTTGTTAAGTACCTACAAATTTTTTGTATTACTTACCAATCGAAATTTGTTGGTAAGGACTTACAGACTTCTGTTGGTATTATCGTACCAACAAATATCTATTGGTAAGTACTAATAGATTGTTTGTTGATAACTACTAGCAAATTTCTATTGATATTTACCAATAGATTGATTGTCGGTAAGTACCAATAAATTTTGTTGGTGACTAATATTACCAACAAATTTTCTGTTGGTAACTAAAATTATATTATCACTATATAATTTATATGCATATTTAATAAAGTAATCTTGTATAATATTAAAAGTACATTCATACCAAAAGTCATACATCCATATTGAAAATACATCAATATCCATAATTCACATATTTAAAAGGCTAACGCTACCTAAACCAACAACTATCCATATCGAAAATACATTGCATGACCCAAGATTTCAATGGGATAGTTCTTCCAAAATTTTCACTGGACTTCCACATTACACATGCATGATTTGAAGTTTTTGAATAGCAAAATTGTGGCATCAAAGCCGTATACGTGATACAACTCAACATTGCCTATTCATGGTCCACGGGGTACTCTGTGTATGCAACTCCCAAAAATTTTTCACCCTATAAGGCATGGATGAGATCCTTTGTTAGATATGGTGAGAAGTTGTGTCAGTGCCTATAAGAATGCCTTTGGCCATTACGACATGCCTCCCCTTTCTTCCTATTCCTCCTCTGTATGATTCTGAAAGCAAATGAAATCACTCCAATGCCATCCATGGCATAAAATGATCTGTAAGGAGTCAAAGCCAGGGCACAAATGTAGGAAAAGAATCTAGCAAGAAGATATGAAAAGCTTAGCTTGATTTCCCAATCAGGAATGCTAGGAAAGGGAAACAAGAAGAAATTGAACTCTAGCTTTGAGTTAGAAATTCCATGCAGCACGACTCCAATGCAGAGTGCATAATCCAAGAACCACAGGAATCTATGGCTGGTACCAATTCTCTACAAGTAAGAAATATTTTATTGTTTTGCATTTATTAAACTAGGACCCAATAACATGAAAACATATGGGGAAATTAAGAAGCATGCTAGACAACTAATGCATTGAAAAAAAACAAGAGGGTTAAAAAAGAGAGCTGGAGGCTGGCAAAACTGAAATAGATAGAAGGGAGAAAGATAGTCCATGTGCTTAACAAAGTTTGCATAAGTTATTTATTGAAATGTCATAGAAATTGCTCTGGCTTTTTAACAAAATTACACTATAAATGCCAGAGATTCAATTGCTAATAATTCTAAGCTATGTTTGTCCTGAAGCTAATAGAAATCTCTAGAAAAAAAATATGTTGTTTATGCAATTAAAAAGGGACTATAATACATCCATGAACAGTCAGATGAAATCAACGTGAATATCACAATACTGTAAAGCTAATAATAGTAAAGTCATGGGAACTTGAGATAAAACTATATAATCTATAATAATATGACAAGCAGAACAACACCTTAGGCATCATATCTAGTGTCACAATTAATTTGTCAAAATCCATGAATCCCTTTTATTTATGCTATAAAGTTCTCTCCACCAACCAAGTCAGCTCCTGCATTTTTTGCTTCATTGAACTTTTAACCTGCACACATTGAGAAGCTAACGCAAATTAAGTATATTGAGAAGCCAATACAAATTATTTATGTTGAGAAGCCACAAAAATTTATTTCTACATCTTTTCATGTTCATGTTTATCAATGCAAATTAGGTTGAGAAGTCACCAATATATGTCTTCCCCACTCCCCTTCCCCCCCCGCGAACACCAAACTGCTTATGGAGAAATCAAGCATGCATCACTTAGATTTATCAGTACGCTATCATCTTTAGCTATTTTAGGCTCCTATTTCTTCTAATTTTGAAGTAACATATTTTTTGCTATCTAGATATCAAGGTAGACCTATATCACTTTAGTTGTGACCTTTATAGAACTGTGGAAAAGTATGGATATACCATCACAATACTAGTTTCCAATATTTCCTCTATTTCCACCATATCTTGATAGCTATTCATATTATTTTATATCTATGGTGTCCATATTAGATAAACATGTATATCTTTCTACATTGGTGTCCATGCGATCTTTGGCAGCAAAAATAAGAGGGGAATAAAATACTCTGTAAAAATTTTAGGGCAGGCAAAAAAGAAGAGCAAAAAAAATGAGGCAGAGAAAGGTAAGTGACCTTAAATTGAAATATGTCAGCAGTACAGGTTACATATTGTTGTTTGAGGTACAAGTTGATGAACCTATGGTCTGCTTCAAAATATAGACAGATGCATGCAATTATATTGCTTAAACAGCTATACATATAGTAAAAACCAAATTTAGAAAATAAAAAGCTATACATATCACTGAAGTTTCTAACTGAATTTTTTGGACACAAGGTCATCAAATTCCTGTAGCTCAAGAATGAAGCTTAATTAGATGAACTATTCTTTCAATCAAGTCCCTCACTCACATAAATCCCTTCAGAATTACACATTACATCAAATCAGAGGTTTATATTGATACAACTACAGAAATTGTAATGCCTCAAGTATGATCACTAGGATAGATTTATGAAGATTTAATTTTGGTTTAACACCCCTTCATTGTACATAATAAGTGCACTTGCTTGAAAAATAACTAAAGTAACAAAGAAGCACCTAAATGCATTAAATAATCACCACATCAATGCTAGTTGGGGACAGAACTTGTTCAACTGAAAAACCCACAGATTTTAGCAACACTGCCGGTCCAAGAAAACACATAAATCAATAAGCTTACTAGCTTTTGACGTTTGAGCAGTCCCAAAAAAAAAAAAAAAAAAGAACATGGTGAAACTTTGAACAAAAATCTGCTGAATAATAAAGAAATGCTCACGATTTTATGAGATAGATAAAACAAAATCAACATGTTCAATTAAATACATCCAAAAGAAATGAATACAAAATATAAATATGTCTCAAAATTCTAACATATTGTAACTAATCACTTTCACTACAGGATTCACCTTTATAGGTTTCTTTTGACATTCTTTTTTGCTTGAGACTTTGTCTAAATGATAAGAAAACTGTATGGGAAAGCAAATTACAAGGAAAACTTGTTTCTTACATGCCTTTGCTGAAGCTAAGTGAATAGTTAGTGGGGAGTCACTGAAATTTGTGCAAGAAGAAAAATAATATGTAGAATTCTGCAGATTTTGTAGAATGTAAATTGCAAGAAACAGCATATCCATGTATTCCCTTCAAAACAACCACCTTACCAAAAAAAAAAAAACAACAACAACAACCAACTTTCCTAATTTCCTTCCATCCAAACCATATAAAAAATTCACAACATGGATAGCGAAAAAAGGAAAAAATTTTCCATAGTAATCACTTAAAGATATGATTGCAGTTCTAACATGTTAACCCATTGCTTGATCTAAAAGATATGGTTGCCCTATTCTAGAACATTAACCCATTACTTGAGCCATCTTATACAAATTCATATTTTGTAATCCTTTTTATTACCAACTCACCCGGAATTTGGCAGTTGGTAATCAGCCTTTCAAGCTCACATTTAACTTTAAAACTCACCCAGATTTCGAAGGGACGGGAGAGTCTAAAACTCATTAACATTTGAGTTGAATTGGATGAATTTAAGTATATTGCTAGAACTTAAAGAAGCTAAAATGATCCATGACCAACAATGAACTAATATAACTGGAGACTACTGATTTTAAATCTACTGGAAAAACATTTATAAACATATTCAGATCACTATGTGAACAAAAATTAGCAGAAGCCTTCACACTTCTAATGCTGTAGATTGTATAGTCAATTAGAAAATTGGGACATTTTAGTAATTGGACATGATTACCTGACCATTTGCAACCTAGGAACCACAGCATGAAAACCAACCTAAAAGCCAGGCTAAATCTGATGGCAAGTGCCTGATTCCAGCACATGGCCATTCCTATGCTTTTTGTATCATAACCCAAACTGTTCTTGCTAATGGCAACTTAAGATCCAACATACAATACAAACAGAAGGAAAATCTATCACATATAAATAAATATGAAAAATAGGGAATTTTACAGTAGAGCAAAGAAGTTCAAATGAGAGAATATATAGGAATATTACCTTTTCCTCAAAATGTTCAAGCTCCATTTCTTCTCTTGAAATTTGCTTTACCTGACTGGGTCAAAGACTGCATACTAAGAAATTTAATGGCTTCAATAGTAGATGTTTAAACTAAATGACCAAATATTCAGATATGGTAAATTTAAAAGTTCCTTGTCTTCAATTGTAGATGTTTTCTCATACAGCCTGAACACAAAAATAGAGAAATTAGAGATGATCCCTTTTATGCACATTGGAAGATATTTCTTATTATGAACAATTCATATGGCAACAAAGACAATATTAATACATATATAAAAGATTGTAGATGTAATGGCATATACCTGTCTTTCTATGTGAAAGAAGAAGATAAAAAAAATGCTAAGACATATGTTATAACTCCTAGAAAGACAGAAAACAAATAGAATAAAAAACAAGCAACCAATAGGATCAAAAACCTTTTCCCAAATAAAAACTAAGGTTCATGAACAAAGGCCTTAAAGTCACAACTAGGCAAACTCAATATAAAATTCTTATTATTGAAATTAGAGATAGTTTAGTTTAAGCTTATCAATTACTGTGTAAAAGTTAAACTAGTGCAGTAGTTAAACTTATCAATTACTGTGTAAAAGTAAAATCCTCTAACCAGATGCTCCCTTAGTTCAAGCTTATCAATTACTGTGTAAAAGTTAAACTAGCGCAGTAGCATTTGCATTACTTAAAGGCTCGCCCTTCAACCACCGGTGAATATGAGTTACTGAGCTAAAAGGCCAAAGACACAGAAATTATCTCGCACCACCTTGCATTTACCTAGCTAGAATGATGAAAATACCCAAAAACTAGACCTAACATACTGCACCCACGGTTGTCAATTAAAATAAAGAATGCTCTGAACATCCAGATCTACCCCTTTTCTGGCCATAGATAACATCCTCAATAGAATTAAAGTGTAGTGGAGGCACTAGAGAAAACAGGAATTCTAGCACTTGTTATACTTGAAAATTGCACTCATTTTATACAACCATTAAATAAGTGTGCATATGAAAAGTAAAGAAGGAAAAGAATACAAGCAGAGCAAAAAAAAAAAAAAAAAAAATCGAAACCAGGAACTAAAATTCGCAGGTGAAGGAAAACAGGAAAGAGAAATGTGTTAGTGTTGTGCCCTAGAGGCAATCACTTGTCTGACACATTTTATTTTATAAAAGGCATTATTTATCTTATAGTTTCTTTTAATTCTTTTTGTATAATAAAACTGTTAGATAAAGTTCTTAGTACAACACCGTGTTAAGGAATTCATGATAGAGATCATGATATGAAATTCCTATTACACTGTATAGTGTTAGTACTTAAATAGTCCCTAGTCATAGTATTAATGAGACAGGACATCATTAATACGTTAAGACTAGCACGTGTTAAGACTTCCTGATTTGATCAGGCAATGGTTCTCATATTTGTGAGTATTGAGATACTCAAAGTTAACACGTGGATGCTTGTTAGTGGAACAAGTTCATTGGATGACCTAGCTATGAGATAATCACATGGATAATTATTTAGTGCCAGTGATATAATCTCAATACAGCAAACGTGCAAGTATCCTTAGACTTGAGATCTCCAAAGTACTTTATTTGCTGAGCATTTGATTCCAATCTCTGGATCTCGATTGAGGGCTGCCTATGGGATGGATATTGGGTACATTATGAGGTAAACGAAAGTAGTTGAGAGGGTCAATAAAGGATTTACCACTCCTAATAGTAGGGGCGAATATCTCACGGCCACTCGTAGGAATTACTACTCGAGAAGTCCTTGGCCAAGGCATATGTGCATTGGAAACAGTTCTAATTGATACACATTTAGAGTAGTGGGTTCCTAGTACAAGTATAATTATATTCGGGCCAGAATTAATATATATTCTGGAAGGAGTTGGCACTAATTCCGTACTCTAGACCGAATGAGATATTGTATGGTGAAAGAAGTTAATTGCACTGTAGTTTGTTATTGAAGGGTTCATGTCAAGCCACTTGACTTCCTGGACTCTTGGGTGGTCATGATGTGTTGCTAGATACCGCTTATAATATGGGAATATGGGTTTATTAATTGATGAATTAATAAACCAATCCTGATTAGAATTTATAGAATTAATTCTAATTAATTAATGATTATTAATCTCAAAGACATTTTAGATTAATTCATATTCGCTACCAATTGACCGGGAAACCTAATAGGTCACACACAAAAGAGGAATATATACTCAAGATGTTATTTGATAACATAGTGGAGTTTATTGCGAGAAAGAGAAGTTGATGTGGCTAAATTATAATTAGTTATAATTTATGAGCCAATTTGTAAGTTTGAGAATTTGATGGGTTCTTATTGCAATTGGAGAATTGCAATTGTTTGTTTGGAATTCTTAGATGGTTTTGTTGTTGAGGTTTTTCGGGTGACCCAAGAGGCACACATGAAATAAAACAACATAAAACCAAAGGGCACACAAGAGAATAAAAATATGATCTTTTATTCTCTTCACTCTCTCTTTCGTGAGCTTCTTCAAGGAGAACACAACTCTTCTTCTTTCTCTGGTTTTTGTTTAACAAGAAAATGCCCAGCCACCATTGTTGTTTTTTGCTAGCACAGAAAATCTTGGTGCTTGAGTGTAATCCTCCATGTGGATTTCTATTAAAGATAATCACACACTGTGATTATAGTGGTTGGATATTCAACTCTCGTGGTGATTCTTCAAGAGGATTGCTGGCTCGCGCCACAATTATCATATTTGAAGAAGGAAAGTTTTGTTTTCCATACAAACAAAAAAAAGGTAAAAGCTGTTATCTTTATTATTTTTTTTGTTTTCTTTGTATATGTCTTGTTTTCCACACATATGCGGATCCTAGGATGGTATCTCATTCTTATTCTTCCGCTGCGCCGTATATGATACGCGAGAAATGCCCAACAAAATGAACCTGCTGAAGATGACGTCGTTGGTGGAAAGGGAGCGGATGTGGCGCTGCACCACTTGAAGTACAACGCTGCTCTTGAGGACAATCTTGGCCAGATAATAAGCATGCTTCATAGATGCAGAGTCTGATCGTGGATTAGAATGGGTGGGCCAATCTGAGGAAGACGACGGCGAGGATTCTTCCTCCATAACTGCCATTTTTTTTTTTTTTGGGTTTTGGATTTGATTCAATTGGATTGTGAGGATGCTTGGTAGAATTTGGCAACTTAACAGTCACGAATAATAGCAACGTACAAATGAATAGGGTTTCATCGGAGTGTATGGAATTGGCCGTATGTGGAAATTACAGCAAGAGACTTCTGTTTAGACAGCAGGAGTGTATTAGAGAAAGGGAAAGGAAGGCGAATTAGGGATGAATCTGTAGAAGAAGCAGAAACCCGACAAACTTACTAGTAATGGCACTCTATATGGCTCGGGAGAGTTGCAGAAGGGGCTTCGAGAGAGTTGAAGAAAAGGGGGCTTCCGGTGATGACTTGGTAAAGGAATGGAAAATTTGGTGTAGAAGTGTTTTAGGGAAAAAATTTGGCGTGTTCTTTTAGTGCCATTGCTTTTTTTTTTTTAAGTTTTAAATTAATAAAAATAAATTTGATAACTTAGCCATATAAAGTAATTTGTTTTTGAATTGTGATAATTTCATACATAGTACTAATTTTTGTCATTTTCAAATGTGATAATTGTCTTTTTTTTTTTTCGAAAAACATAAAAATATGAGCAATTTATTTTTTAAAATACATTCTGACTAGTATTATAGTATATTTGTTTCATCCACTTAATTTTAGATTTTTTTCTATAACTATAGTATTTTGCTATATTTATAATATGTGTTGAAAAGTAAATGTCATTATATATATATATATATATATATATATATATATTATCAAAATTATATAATTTTAAGACATTCTATTTTGTCTCTCCTTACTGCTAAGCCATTTTTTTTTTTTTTACTTTGAAAAAATTGGTATAACTTTGAAAATCCTTTTTTAAACAAATTTAATTTTAAGGATCCCATAAATGCATTTGGTATATTTTGTTTTTCTAACCATATAATTCTTTATTACTGAGTTTATTACTCTTGTAATTTATGATATAAATGTAACCACATAAATATATCTTTTTAAAATGATAAAAATATAACCAGTTGGACATATTGCTTTAGAATAACATACATTATCATTATTTGATTTGATACCTTATAATCCCAATATAATTATTAGGTTCAATTTAGAAATTCTTTCAACTTAAATAAATTTAACTTGATTTTATTCAATTTTGAAGTCATTCCCAAATATTTGATGTGCTTATATTTACGAACGAGTTAGGTTATTGACCGTTATATAGAGATTATACTAGATTGTGTACCTAAATGTATAGATTACCTTCAAATTTGATCACAGTACTTTTTTTTAATACTTTTAACAAATCGAATGGTTGTCGTCAATTTGACGTGCTTTTCTTTATGAATGAGTTAGGTTTTATGTAGTTATATAGAGATTATATTAGATTGTTTAGCTAAATAAATCTGATTACCTTTAAATTTGATTAAAATACTTTTTTTCAATGATTTTAAAAAAATCTAATGGTTGGATTGTAAATTTGACGTGCTTATATTTATGAATGAGTTAGGTTATTGGCCGTTATATAGAGATCATGCTAGATCGTGTATCTAAATATATCCGATTACCTTCAAATTTGATCACAATACTTTTTTTAGTACTTTTAACAAATCTAACGGTTGGATCGTCAATTTGACGTGCTTATCTTCATGAACGAGTTAGGTTTTAGGTCGTTATATGGAGATTATGCTAAATTATTTAGCTAAATAAATCCGATTACCTTCAAATTTTGTTAAAATACTTTTTTTTACTAATTTTAAAGAATCTAATGGGTGGATTATAAATTTGACGTGCTTATATTTATGAACGAGTTAGATTATTGGCCGTAATATAGAGATTATGCTAGATCGTGTAGTTAAATATATCTGATTACCTTCAAATTTGGTCACAATACATTTTTTAGTAATTTTAACAAATCTAACAATTGGATCGTAAATTTGACGTGCTTATATTTACGAACGAGTTAGGTTATTGGCCGTTATATAGAGATTATACTAGATTATGTACCTAAATATATCTGATTACCTTCAAATTTGGTCACAATATGTTTTTTAGTACTTTTAACAAATCTAACAGTTGGATCGTCAATTTGACTTGCTTATCTTTATGAACGAGTTAGGTTTTAAGTCTTTATATAAAGATTATGCTAGATTGTTTAGCTAAATAAATTCGATTACCTTCAAATTTGGTTAAAATACTTTTTTTTTTTTACTGATTTTAAAAAATCTAACGGTTGGATCATAAATTTAACGTGCTTATATTTATGAACGAGTTTGGTTATTGGTCGTTATAACAAGATTATGGTAGATCGTGTAGCTAAATATATTCGATTATCTTCAAATTTGGTCACAATACTTATTTAGTATTTTTTAACAAATCCAATGGTTGGATCGTCAATTTAACATGCTTATCTTTATGAACGAGTTAGGTTTTAGGTCGTTATATAGAGATTATGCTAGATTGTTTAGCTGAATAAATTCAATTATCTTCAAATTTGGTTAAAATATTTTTTTACTGATTTTAAAAAATCTAATGGTTAGATCGTAAATTTGACGTGCTTATATTTATGAACAGGTAATTGGCCATTATATAGAAATTATGCTAGATCGTATAACTAAATATATCCGATTACCTTCAAATTTGGTCACAATACTTTTATTAATTTTAACAAATCTAGCGGTTGGATTGTAAATTTGACATGCTTATTTTTATGAACGAGTTAGGTTATTGGTCGTTATATAGAGATTATGCTAGATTTTGTAACTAAATATATCCGATTACCTTCAAACTTGGTCACAATACGTTTTTTAGTAATTTTAACAAATCTAACGATTGGATCGTAAATTTGATGTGCTTATCTTCAACAAATCTATTTTTCTTCTACTTAAACTTCTACCAACTATCCATGTCTGTTGGTATTTCGTTGGAACATCGACAGGGAAAAAACATTCCTCTTCCCTTTGCCAATAGATTCCCATCAGACATAGTTACCAACCACACATATTTAATTATTAATCGGTTAGTAAATATTTTCGTATATGCTTACCAACATATTACCAACAGAATACCAACACAAATATTAACAACTAAATACGCACCGTTGGTAATTCGGTTTGCAGTTTGTTGGAGATTGGTTTACTATATTTCCAACGGATATATTGGTTGGTAATGCTGTTGCTAAAAAAATAAGCCATCATATTACCTACTATATTACCAACTGAATTAGCTACCAACTACCCACTTCTGTTGGTATTTCATTGGTACATTGGCGGGAACAACATCTCTCCCTATTACCAACAGATTACCATCCGACACAATTACTGACCAATTATATGTTGTTGGTAATTGGTTGGTAAATATTTTCCCGCCTGTTTACCAACACATTACCAACCGACTACCAGCAGCAAAATCACCAACAGAATACACACAGTTGGTTATTTGTTAGTAAGTAACTGAAATGCAATATATTCCATATTTGTTGGGAATTTGTTGGTAATTTGTTGGTAATTACCAACCGAACATGGTTTGTTGGGAATGGTCTATTGGTAATCAGCCTTTTTCTAGTAGTGTAAATTTAATATTCCTACTTTTTTAAATACAATATTCCCGCATTTTTTATGAATAAGATAGAGAATAAGATGGATATTCATACTAGTGATGTACCTTGAGTGATGAGGGGACCCTGAAAGTAATGTACAACAAAAATAAACACAGAAGCATGCATAATATCAAAACAAAGGCAGCGAAAGCTTTAAGAATTATAATATCTCTGCGTTTAAATAACCTTGTTGGCACCGAAGAAGATGTTTGGACCACTTCTTACTGAATGTTTGAAGCCACTAGTTCTCCCAAAGACACACTCAGTTGCACTCTTGCAAGCCGTCTGCTTCTTTTCATTCACGCGAAGCTTTTTAGCTTCCGAAATATGGCCATTACCTTAACAACTGCCGATGAAAGCTTTTTCACAGATAGAAGAACGGCATTGGTACTTTGATTCAATCTAAGAGAGAGATAGAGAGAGTGAAACCAAAAACTTTTTTTTTTTGTTTTTGTTATCCTTGCCCACCAAATAATGTAGGATCCATACCTTGCTGCTTTTTTTTTTTTTTACCCTTGGTCTCATCCATTAGGCTAGATAAAATTATTTACTCTAGGGCTTGAATACCCATAAATAATAATCCTCAATTATTTATTTTCAGAATTTCATAAAACAGCCCAATAAATAATTAACAAACATAAATACACCAATATAAAAAATTAAGCATTTTATCTAGTTTATACCTGGGTTAATTTTCTAATTATTCAATTTGGGCCTTGGGCCCTGAATAATTAATTAATCAATTAAACTAGATAAAATAAATACTCTCTCTTGGGCCTTTTATTTTTTTCTAGTCCAATAATAAATTAGGATACTTAAATAAAATAAAACCTATAATTATCAAAACCAATTCCTTAACCCAAATCTGTCAGGATTTAAGAGCTATTCCGGGGACCAAAAGACACATTGCCTTCGCTATTAAAATGATTAAAATACCCCTGTTATATAAATAGCTATATTTTATATTTTAAATATTTTCTAATATCACTATAAGAAAATATTGATACCAAGGATAATCCTGCATTAGCAAAGTCTCCGACCTATAGGTGTAATGATTAAAATACCCCTCTACGCATCACTGTACAATTAGAGAGGAAGAGTGTAGTAACACCTCTCTAAAAGACATCTACCATCCTTAGACCTCTAGTCCAATGATCCACGACTCCTAGAATATTTCTTCTTTGCAAGGGAGCTACCCTAAAGTAAACATTCAAGTCATATTCCCCAGGGCCCTAGATATTCAGATTATTTGAATAGTCACAAGGGGCGATATTGCGCAGAAGCTGTCTTGTACAAGTCTATCTTAATTAACTAGTTACATAGACCCAAAATATAAGTATATCAGCTCTACGAAAGAACCTCAACTACAACATATCAAAGTACATGCTTCCAACTTTGTTAGACCACCAACTCATACTCAAGCGGTAGAGTATTAGTCCACGTTGTAGCAGTAATTATTTGGGTTTCTTCTAAATAGTACTTTTAGAAACCACTATTACAGGTCATGTTCTACGTATTCGAAATACGCTCATACTATGAAGTGAGTGGACTACTCACTGGCTAAAGGGAAGCCATTCCCCATTTGAAATTCATAACACAATAACCTAAATTTGATGAGATTCTCATTCTCACCAATCGATTAAGAACAAACGTTTATATGTTAAGTAACTCATGGTCTATACCTTATTGTGAAAGACCACCATTCACATGGATTACTTACTTAAACACAATGGGTCTTTTCCAAACAAAATTGTGCATAAATAAAATGTAAATTCACAAATAAATTTTTAGAATAAATTCTTTTATTAATAAATAAGATAATTATATCAGAAAACTTGTCAAGAGGGCATACATTCCAATAATCTCCCACTTGCATTCTAGGACTAAAAAAGTCCGTAGGTGTCTGCCCCTATGGCGTCTAAGTGTCTCTTGAAGACTTTTTTAGCCAAAGGCTTGGTGAAGGGATCTGATAGGTTATTTTTTGTAGCTATCTGTTCCACCACAATTTCTCTTCTCTGAATGAAATCTCAGATCAGGTGGTACTTCCTTTTAATGTGCTTTCCCTTCTTATGGTTCCTAGGTTCTTTAGATTGTGAGACTGCTCCAGTATTGTTGCAATACACCACAATTGGTCTGTTCATGTGTGGCACGACTCCAAGTTCTGAATGGAACTTCAGGAGCCAAACTGTTTTCTTGGATGCCTCCGAAGTTGCCACATACTCAACTTTCATGGTTAAGTCAGCAATGCAAGATTACTTGATACTCCTCCATGAAACAGCTCCTCCAGACAAGGTGAAGATATATGCACTAGTAGATTTTCTCTCAGCCTTATCTGCCTGAAGTCTGAGTCTGTATATCCAGTAGGAATTAAGTCATCAGTCCTGTATACCAACATATAATCTCTCGTACCTTTGAGGTATTTGAGAATATGCTTTACAACTTGCCAATGAACCTCCTCAGGGTTTCACTGATATCTATTAACTAAGCCTACGACCAAGCAGATATCTGACTTAGTGCACAGCATGGCGTACATGAAACTTTTCACAACCAAAGTGTAGGGAATCCTACTCATCAGGTCTTTTTCCTCTTGAGACTTAGGACAGTCCTTAGAATAAAAAGCCAACCCATGCCTGTAAGGGATTAGAGCTCCCTTGCACGAGTCCATGCTAAACTTGGCTAGCGTCTTGTCAATGTATGTCGCTTGGGATAATCCTAACATTCTTAGCTTCCTATTTCTAAAAAGTTTAATCCCAAGAATATAACTGACTTCTCCCAAGTTCTTTATACTGAATTGACTAGATAGTCAAACTTTAGTAGATGATAATGTTCCTATTGAAGGCATAGGAAGCGGAAAACATAGGGCGCGCAGCAGAAGCGAAGATAAAAAATTGGAAAAAAAAAAACAAGAACAGGGGATTCCCGAACAGGGTTGGCGCCGGTAGCCCTAGCCGGCGCCAATTAGGCTCTATTTGGACTTCGAGGTTAAAAAAAATTTAGCTCTTTTCCTTGTTCTAAGAATTGTTGGACTGGAACATGTACTACAGGAGTAGATATGCCGGTGGAAGCCTCTGGTGAAATTCCTGCAAGTCACTTACTCCGTCTTTGCATGTAGGTGAACACCAATTTCTCGATCTTCTAGTATATGGCCTGCCTAAATCCATTTGGTGAACAACTACAGACTAAGGAATCTTTTTCTGGAGAGAGAGAGAGAGAGAGAGAGAGAGAGAGAGAGAGAGAGAGAGAGAGAGAGAGAGAGAGACGTTTGGCCTTTCTTTCACAGAGAAGGGGCCGTCCCAGAGAATGTGTGTTCTGTCAACAACGTCGTTTCCAATCCTCCTGTTTAACTTAAATAAAACCCTAGGTTAAATTGGATTGGGCCATTGGACTCCTAGTTTAATCTTTTGGGCTTAATTAATTATTCTAATTAGAACCACATAAATGACCCAATTAATAATTAATTTCTCAGTCCAAATAAACTAGTCTAATAAATAAGCCTATATTAGTTTAGTCCCAGGTCAATCTTTAATTATTTAAAATTGGGTCAAAGCCCTGAATAATTAATTAACCTACTAAACTAATTTAATCAATTCTCTCTCCATGGACTTTTATTTTAGTCTAGCCCAACAATTAAATTAGGCTACTTAAATAAAATAAATTTCATTTAATTTAAGATCAATTTTTTAGCCCGTATTTAATTAGGACTCACGATCTATATTGGGGACCAAAAGACACACCGTCTTGGCTACTAAAATGACTAAAATACACTTGCCATATAAATAGCTGTATTTTGCATTTTAAATATTTCCTAATATCATCATAAGGAAATATTGACCCCAAGGACAGTGCTGCGTTAGCAAAATCTCCGACCTATAGGTGTAATGACTAAAATATCCCTCTATACATCTCCGTATATTTAGAGAGGAAGAAGTGTACTAACATCTCTCTAAATGACATCTACCATCCTTAGGCCACTAGTCCAATGATCCACGACTTCCTGAATTTTTTCTGCTTTTTAAAGGAGCTACCCTAAAGCAAACATCTAAGTCATGTTTCCCATAGCCCTGGATATTTAGATCATTCAGACAACCACAAAGAGCGATATAGTATTAAAACTATTTTGTACAAGCTTGTCTGAACTAACTAGTCACACATACCCAACATGCAAGTATATTGGCCATACGATAGAACATCAACTATAACATATCAAAGTATATGCTTCCAGTTTCGTCAGACCACTAACTCAAGCTCAAGTCGTAGAGTACTAGTCCACGCTGTAACAATATTAGTCTAGATTTCTACCACATAGTACTTTTAGAAATCACTACTACAGGTCATATTCTACGTATTCGAAATATGCTTATGTCATGAAGTGAGTGGACTACTCACTAGCTAAAGGTAAACCATTCCCCATTTAGAATTCACAACATAATAACCTAGACATGATGATATTTCCATTCTCATCAATCGGTTAAGAACGAATGTTTATGTGTTAAGTAACCCGTGATCCATACCTTACTGTGAAAGACCTCCATTCACATGGACCACTTACTTAAACACAATGGGTCTTTTCCAAATGTAATTGTGCAGAAATAAAATTGTAAATTCACAAACAATTTTTAAAAATAAATTCTTTTATTAAAACTTTCAATTTTTACATAAAAAACCTAATTTAAGAGGGCATACATCCCCTCAATCTCTCACTTGCACTCTAAGATTAAGTAACTCTATGGTGTCTAAGTGTTTCTTGAAGACTCTCTCAGCCAAAGGCTTGGTGAATGGATCTGCTAGATTGTTCTCGGAGGCAATCTGTTCCACCACTATTTCCCGTCTCTGGATGAAATCTCAGACTAGATGGTACTTCATCTCGATATGCTTCCCCTTCTTGTGGTTCTGAGGTTCTTTGGATTGCAATACTACTCCAGTGTTGTCGCAATATATCACAATCGGCCTGTCCATGTGTGGCACGATTCCAAGTTCTGAAACGAACTTTCGGAGCCAGATTGCTTCCTTGGATGCCTCCGAAGCTGCCACATACTCAGCTTCCATGGTTGAGTCAGCAATGCAAGATTGCTTGATACTCCTCCGTGAAATAGCTTCTCTTGACAAGGTGAAGATATATCCACTAGTGGATTTTCTCTCATTCTTATTCGCTTGGAAGTCTGAGTCTGTGTATCATGTAGGAACCAAGTCTTCAGCCATGTAAACCTAATCTCTCGTTCCCTTGAGGCACTTGAGTATATGTTTTACAGCTTGCCAATGAGCCTCCTCAGAGTTTGACTAATATCTGCTAATCAAGCCTACGACAAAGCAGATATCTGGCCTAGGACACAGCATGGCGTACATGAGACTTCCTACAGCCGAAGCGTAGGAAATCCTACTAATTTTGAGTATACCCTTTCGCTACAAGCCTAACTTTGAAGGTTTTCACCTTCCCATCTACTCCCCTCTTTCTCTTGTATACCCATTTACACCCTATGGGTTTTATCCCTTCAGGTGAATCTACAAGATTCTAAACCTGATTGAGATACATAGACTCAACTCGGCTTTTTTTGCTTCATGCCACAGATTTGCATCGACATCAGCAATAGCCTCCTCATATCTAGTGGGATCTTATTCCTGATGGTCGGAGACTAACTCGAAAGCTTCTCTAGTCCATCCCTTTGGAACCCTAGACACTCTTCCACTACGACGAGGCTCTATATGTACAGGTTCTTGAGGCTGTGCCTTTTCTTATTCCACAATCGGGTCAGAAGAAGTTGCTTCCGAAGATAACTTCTCCTCCAGTTCCAACCTAGTTGAACCTTTCATGGAACTATTTTGATCATCCTCTAAGTATCTAGCATTGGTACTAATCGGTACCTTCTGCTCCTTAGGATGATAAAAGTAACCATCAATTGTCCCTTTTAGATACCCAACAAAATAGCATAATTTTGATCTTGGTTCCAACTTATCTCCATTGACCAGTACACAAACTGGACAACCCCATATCCTGAGATGATTTAGACTTGGCTTACGCCTAGTCTACATCTCATAGGAAGTCTTAGGTACTAACTTGGAAGGCACCAAGTTCAGAATATATGCCGCTGTTTCCAGGGCATATCCCCAAAAAGACATTGGAAGAGTAGCATGAAACATCATGCTTCGGACCATTTCCATCAATGTCCTGTTCCTTCTCTCAACTACTCTGTTCTGCTTGGGTGTCCCCGGCGTAGAGAGTTGGGATACTATCCTATGATGTACCATGTAGTCCTTAAATTCACCAATGAGGTACTCTCCACCACTATCCGATCGTAAGGTCTTGATCAATTTACCTGTCCGACGCTCCACTTCAACCTTAAACTCTTTGAACTTGTCAAAAGAGTCAGACTTGCGTCTTATCAGGTAAACGTAACCAAACCTTGTACAATCATCTGTGAAAGAGATGAAGTACTCAAAACTTACTCTAGCTAGTGTAGATAGGGGACTACACACATCAGTGTGAACAAGATTCAAACCTCATTGGCTCTATCTGCCTTAGGGGCAAATGACCTTTTGGTCATCTTTTCCATCAGGCAGGACTCACACTGAGGCCAATTTTCCAATCTCAATGAGCCCAAGGGCCCATCATAGATCAACCTCTGAATCCTGGTTGAGTTGATATGACCCAACCTTAGATGCCAAAGATAAGAGTAATTGATATTGGTCTTTGTCTTTCTTGTTAAAGGTTCAGATCGAGCATTATTTAATTGCTTGTTAATAGGGTTTAAGAAAAATAGATTTCCATACATGTGCCCAGTGCACAAAATTTCTCAATCTCTACTGATAGAAATACCAGAATGAAAAGATACAAAATATCATTGATTTATTAGTTTCACAATTAAAATCAAATTCTGTCTAAATCCAGGTACATATAAAATATCTTTTAAAACCACTATTCTATTACAATCAAATACAAGATCTAGCTCTCCCACTACAAGGGCCCAAACTTGTGCTCCATTTTCCGCATGTAATCCATGTTCGCCTTTTCTAGAGTCTTCTAATCTTTTTAAATCCCTGCAATGAGTTACAGATATGATTAGTGGCTCCTGAATCAACAATCCAAGTGGAAGTTGATCCAACCATTGATATAGACTCTAGATAGAAAGCATTACCTGTGGGATTTTTCTTGGCTTGAAAAACTGGATACTCCTTTTTTCAGTGTCCTTTCAGTCCACACTTGAAGCACTTGCCATTGGGTTTGTTTTTGGGCTGGGTCTTGGGCTAGACCGCTGCGTTACCCTTCTTCTTCTTAAATTTTTTGGGCTTGGGCCCAGTTCTAGAAGATGAAGCCTTGGCAATCATAGCATTCGATTGTGGCTTCATGACCTTCCCCGCCATCTGGAGCTCCTTCATCAACTTAGTCAAACCCATGTTCAACTTGTTCATGTTATAGTTCAACTTGAACTGAGTAAAAGAACTCGGTAGAGATTCGAGAACCATGTCCACTTGGCTCTCGGGGTCAATGACAACCCTTAAGATTTCTGTCTTCTCGAAAGCAGCAATCATCTTGAGCATATGCTCTCTGACTGATGCTCCCTCAGCCATCTTAGTGTCAATGATGGTTCGAAGAGCCTCCTGCCTTGCGGGCCGGCTCTTATCCGTGAACATCATGGCTAATGATTGTGTTATGTCATACGCAGTGGTCATGTGCTCATGTTTGGACTGGAGCACATTAGACATGGAAGCCAACATGTAACAACGAACTATCTCGTCGGCCTTCTTCCATGCCTTCTCAGCCTCACGCTCCTCGGCGGTGGAACTCTCCCCGATAACAGGGCAGGTCTCGTAAATGACATACTTATACTCTTCCGCTGTGAGTATTATGTCCAGATTCCTTTTCCAGTCCACATAATTTGGTCCCGTTAGCTTATTCTCTCAAAGAATAACGGCCAATAGACTAAAAGAACCTCATACCATTTCTGAAAAATCGAAAAATAAAAGAAAAAAGATTCAATTTGTGAAAACAAAGCAAATATGTGCATTGTATCCTTATTATCAAAACTAATAATGATCAATTTAGCTCTTAAGAAAACTGACATAGCTTCTTGGAAAGATTAACAGTTTCCTAAGCTAATTATGTTAACCACCATAAATTAATTTCCCTTCTAGGTAATGATCTAGAAGATAACTCTATCGAGGGGATGGCATTTTCCTCTCATTTCCTATGGACATACTTCGCACTATGACCTCCAACGAGAGGCTGGCCAATCATAGTACATGCCCCGAGTTATTAATTACATCATTCTATTGGATCTAGATCCTTGTGGTATCCGCATCCTATACTGGTTCACTCCCAATGTGACGCGAGGGAACCCACGATCTCTAATGAGAATCATGATGGAAGCCGTAGGGCCATTGGAACCCCTCTACCAATTAGTCTTTTAAAACAAGGGTTTTCTAAAAAATATCCTTTTGAAAATTTCCATTAAGTTTTCCCTTAACTCAAAAATAAAATGTCTAAATCCATAAAAATCTCTATGTCAAGGCTTATATCCTTTGAGAGTTTTCCCCATTGACTAATTTTATTTAAGTTAAAAATTTAATGATTTCAAAAAATTTTCAATTAAAACTTTCTAGAGACTTTGGTCTCAAGTTTATTTGGCCAAATAATTTTTCTTGTGCCAAACTAAAACAAAATGGCTTTCTATTTTAACCTTACAAAAATATCTAAATTCAATATATTTTCTAGGTCAAGGATTAAACTTTTGAGAAAATTTCTAAGGATTAATTTTTGTTTAAGTTAAAATAACAATTTAATTTGTAGAAAAAATGCTTTCCTTGTCAAAAACATTCCCAAAGACTTTGGTCTTTGAGAAAACGTGCACATAGGTTCCAAAAATAAATAGCATGCTAGAAAAACAGTAGGCATTTTCATGCTCTTCTATTTTTAAACTTAAGTGCCCAGATAATAGAACTAAACACATTAATTAATTAATTAATGGTCTTGTTTAATCCTAAAATCCCTTACTAATATTTTTCATGCAAAATATTCCCTGAATATTAACTATTGCAAAATATTAATTTTGCTTGGTATGGACCCAAAAAAAAAACGCAAGAAAAATTACGGGGAAAAAATCAAAAATTTCTCCTTGGTCCACTGCACCTGCCACACTGGATCAGGCACCTATTTGCACTGTGGTCCACTGCACCCGCCGCACAGAACCAGGACCCACAAGAAACCAGTGCGCGGACCGGCCTTCTAGACGCTAGCCGACGCTGGTTCCAGCACCCCAAGCCAGCGCCGGTTGCGGTCTAGACGTCTTCTTCCAACAGTTTTTTTTTTTTTTTTGCGATTTTCTCTGCAAATCTCTCCTATTTTTCTGCACAACTTCTGGCTTTGATAGTTATCCGATTTCAAACCAAATACAATGAAATCAACCAAAACCAACAATTGCCTATACCCATAAACATTGGGTTTACACGATTTGCTAGGAAAAATAGTAAATTACAAATCTCCTATACCTCTACCCGCGAGGTTTAACAGAGAATCTATCCATACTATAAACAGCAAAGGATAACAATTTTAATCACACATATGTATCCAGTTTTATTCATCTAGATGCATGCTCCCTATATTTTCACAAGACCTTCATGCTCTGATACCATTTGAAGGCATAGGAAGCAGAAAACACAGGGCATGCAGCGGAAGCGAAGATAAAAAACTGGAAAAAAAAAACAAGAACAGGGAATTCTCGAATAGGGCCGGCACCGGTTAGGCATTGTTCAGACTCCGAGGTTAAAAAAAATTTACCTCTTTTCCTCGTTCTAAGAGTTGGCTGGATTGGAACGTGTACTACAGAAGTAGGTATGTTGGTGGAAGCCTCTAGTGTGATTCCTGCAAGTCTCTTTCTCCGTCATTGCATGTAGGTGAACGCTAATCTCTTGATCTTCCAGTATATGGCTTGCCTAAATCCGTTTGGTGAACAACTACAGACTAAGGAACCTTTTTCTGGAGAGAGAGAGAGAGACGTCTGGCCTTTCTTTCACAGAAAGAGGCCGTCCCAGAGAATATGTGTTCTGTCAATAACGTTATTTTCAATCCTCTTGTTTAACCTAAATAAAATCCTAAGTTAAACTGGACTAAGCCATTGGACTCTTAGTTTAACCTTTTGGGTTTAATTAATTATTCTAATTAAAACCACATAAATGAACCAATTAATAATTAATTTCCCAGCCCAAATAAACTAGTTCAATAAATAAGCATATATTAGTTTAGTCCTAGGTCAATCTTTAATTCTTCAAACTGTGCCAAAGCCCTGAATAATTAATTAACCCACTAAACTAATTTAATCAATTCTCTCTCCATGGACCTTTATTTTATTCTTGCCTAACAATTAAATCAGTATACTTAAATAAAATAAATTCCATTTAATTTAAGATCAATTCCCTAGCCCATATTTAATTAGGACTCATGGTTTATACTGGGGACCAAAAGACACACCGCCTTGGCTACTAAGATGACTAAAATACCCTTGCCATATAAATAGCTGTATTTTGCATTTTAAATATTTTCTAATATCACCATAAGGAAATATTGACCCCAAGGACAGTGCTGTGTTAGTAAAGTTTCCGACCTACAGGTGTAATGACTAAAATATCTCTCTATACATCACCGTACATTTAGAGAGGAAGAAGTGTACTAACACCTCTCTAAATGACATCTACCATCCTTAGGCCTCTAGTCCAATGATCCACGACTTCCTGGATTGTTTCCGCTTTCCAAGGGAGCTACCCTAAAGCAAACATCCAATTCATGTTTCCCAGGGCCTTGGATATTTAGATAATTCAAACAATCACAAGGGGCGATATAGTATAGAAACTATCTTGTACAAGTTTGTCTTAACTAACTAGTCACACATACCCAACATGCAAGTATATTGGCCATAAGATAGAACTTCAACTATAGCATATCAAAGTATATGCTTCCAACTTCGTTAGACCACTAACTCATACTCAAGTCGTAGAGTACTAATCCATACTATAGCGATAGTAGTCTAGGTTTCTACCATATAGTACTTTTAGAAACTATTACTACAGATCATGTTCTACGTATTCGAAATACGCTTGTGTCATGAAGTGAGTGGACTACTCACTAGCTAAAGGTAAACCATTCCCTATTTAGAATTCACAACATAATAACCTAGACTTGATGAGATTCCCATTCTCATCAATTGGTTAAGAATGAATGTTTATATGTTAAGTAATCCGTGATCCATACCTTATTCTGAAAGACCTCCATTCACATGGACCACTTACTTAAACACAATGGGTCTTTTTCAAACGTAATTGTGCACAAATAAAATTGTAAATTCACAAACAATTTCTGAAAATAAATGCTTTTATTAAAACATTCGATTTTTACATCAGAAACCTAGTCTAAGAAGGCATACATCCCAACACCTACATTATTCCCAATGAGTAAAATGTCATCCACATATAGGACAAGAAAAACTACATTTATGCCTTCTAATTTTCTGTACACGCATAGTTCATCCTTATTTTGAATGAAATCGTAAGACTTTACAGTATTATTAGAATGAATGTTCTATGCTCTAAATGCCTGCTTAAATCCATAAAACAACTTCTTTAATTTGCAAACCATATGTTCTTGGTCTATAGCAATAAAACATTCTAGTTGGGATATATGTCTTCACTAATATGGCCATTAAGAAATGTCATCTTGACATCGATTTGCCATATCTCGTAGTCATAATGACATGCGATGGCAAGGAGGATACGGATGGACTTAAGCATGGCTTTCGGGAAAAAGGTTTTCTCATAGTCGATTCCCTCTTTCTGAGTATACCCTTTCGCCACAAGCCTAGCTTTGAAGGTTTCCATATTCCCATCCGCTCCCCTTTTCCTCTTGTATACCCACTTACACCCAATGGATTTTATTCCTTCAGGTGAAGCTATAAGATACCAAACCTGATTTAAGTACATAGACTCAATCTTGACTTTCATTGCTTCATGCCATAGATTTGCATCGGCATCAGCAATAACCTCCTCATATCTAGTGGAATCTTGTTTTTGATGGTCAGAGACCAGCTCGAAAGCCCCTCCAATCCATCTTTTTGGAAACCCTAGATACCCTCCCACTATGATGAGGCTCCATTTGTACAGGTTCTTGAGGCTGTACTTCTTCTTGTTCTATAATCAGGTATGAAGAAGTTGATTCCGAAGATAACTTCTCCTTGAGTTTTAACCTTGTTGAACCTTTAGTGGAAATACTTTGATCATCCTCCAAGTATCTAGCATTAGTACTTACCAATACTATTTGCTCATTGGGATGATAAAAGTAACCTCCTTTTGTTCCTTTTAAATACCCAATAAAGTAGCATAATTTTGATCTTGGTTCTAGCTTGTCTCCCTTGATCAGTACATAAGTTGGACAACCCCATATCCTGAGATAATTTAGACTTGGCTTATGCTCAGTCTATATCTTATAGGGTGTCCTATGTACTAATTTGGAAGGTACCAAGTTCAGAATGTATGCCACTGTTTCCAAGGTATATCCCTAAAAAGAGACCGGAAGAGTAGCATGAGACATCATGCTTCGGACTATTTCCATCAATGTCCTGTTCCTTCTCTTAGCTACTCTATTCTGTTAGGGTATGCCCGTGGTAGAGAGTTGGGATTCTATCCCATAATGTACCATGTAATCCTTGAATTTACCAATAAGGTACTTTCCACTACGATCCGATTGTAAGATTTTGATTAATTTACCTGTCTAATACTCCACTTCAACCTTAAACTCTTTGAACTTGTCAAAAGAGTCAAACTTGTGCCTTATCAGGTAGACATAACCAAGCCTTGTACAATCATCCGTGAAAATGATGAAGTACTCAAAACCCCCTCTAGCTTGTGTAGACAAAGGACCACACACATCAGTATGAACAAGACCCAATATCTTATTTGCTCTATAAGCTTTTTGGGTGAGCGACCTTTTGGTCATTTTTCCCATAAGGCAGGATTCACACTGAGGCTAACTTTCCAATCTTAATGAGCCCAAAGGCCCATCATAGATTAACCTCTGAATTTTGGTTGAGTTAATATGACCCATCCTTAGATGCCAAAGATATGAGTCATTAATATTGGCCTTTCTCTTCTTACTTAAAACTTCAGATTGAACGTTATTTATTTGATTGTTTGTAGGATTTAAAAAGAATAAGTTTCCATACATGTGCCCTGTAGATAAAACTTCTCCATTTCTATTGATAGTAATACCAGAATAGAAAGAAACAGAATATCATTAATTTATTAGCTTTGCAACTGAAATTAAATTCTATTTAAAACTGGGTACAAATAAAATATCCTTCAAAATAACTATTCTATTACAATAAAAAACAAGATCTAGCTCTCCCACTGCAAGGGCCCATACTTATGCTCCATTTCCTACTGTAGTTCATGCTCGCCCTTCTGGAATCTTCTTATCTTTCTAAATCCTTGCAAGGAGTTACAGATATGATTAGTGGCTCCAGAATCAACAATCCAAGTGGAAGTTGATCCAACCATTGAAACTGACTCTAGATAGAAAACAATACCTATAGGGTTTTTCTTGGCTTGAAGCTCTGGACACTCATTTTTCCAGTGTCCCTTCTGCCCGCACTTGAAGCACTTGCCCTTGGTCTTGTTGGACTGGTTCTTGGGCTGGGTCGGTGCGTTTCCCTTCTTCTTTTTGAACTTTCTGGGCTTAGTCCCAGTTCTGGAAGAAGAAACCCAAGCAATCATAGCCTTGAACTGTGGTTTCATGACTTTCTCTGTCACCTGGAGTTCTTTTATTAACTCGGTTAAACTCATGTTTAACTTGTTCATATTATAATTTAACTTGAACTGGTTAAAAGAGCCTGGAAGAGAATAAAAAATAATGTCCACTTGGCTCTTGGGGTTAATAACAACCCCTAAGACTTCAACTTCCTTGAAAGTAGCAATTATCTTGAGCATATGCTCTTTAACTGATGCTGCTCAGCCATCTTAGTATTGATGATCGTCCTAAGAGCCTCTTACATTGTGGGCCGGCTCTTATTTGTGAACATCGTGGCTAGTGATTAGCTAATATCGTACGTAGTGGCCATGTGCTCGTGTTTAGATTGGAGCACATTAGATGTAGAGGCCAACATGTAGCAACGAGCTATCTCATCAGTCTTCTTCCATGCTTTCTCATCCTCTCGCTCATCAGTGGTGGAACCCTCCCTAATAATAAGGCAGGTTTCGTAGAGGATATATTTATATTCCTCAGTAGTGAGTATTATGTCCAAATTCCTTTTTTAGTCCACATAATTTGGACCCGTTAGCTTATTCGCATGGAGAATAATGGTTAAAGGACTAAAAGAACCTCCACCAACTATTTCTGAAAAATCGAAAATAAAAGAAATCTCAGTTTGTGAAAAAACTAAAATAATTTGTGCCTTTACCCTCATATTAAATTCAATAATAGTTAACCCTATCACTATCTTAAAATGATTAATTTGGCTCTTAAGAAAACTGACATAGCTTCTTGGGAAGATTAATAGTTTCCTATGCTATGTGCATTAACCACCACAAATTAATTTTTCTTCTAGGTAATGATCTAGAAGATAATTCCATCGTGGAATGACCGTTTCTTCTCATTTCCTATGGACATTCCTCGTACTATAACCTCCAACGTGGGTTGGCCGATCATAACACGTGTCTTGGGTTATTAATTACATCCATCCATTAGTTCTAAATCCTTGTGGTATCCCCATCCTATACGGGTTCACTTCTAGGGTGACGTGAGGGGACCCACGATCTCTAATGAGGATCGTGATGGAAGCCGTAAGGCTGTTGAAACCCCTCTCCCATTTAGTATTTTAAAATAAGGGTTTTCTTGAAAAATATCATTTGAAAATTTCAATTAAATTTTTAACTCAAAAATAAAATATCTAAACCCATAAAAATTTCTATGTCAAGGTTTATACCCATTGACAATTTTTTTTATGGATTAATTTTATTCAAGTTAATAAAATTAATAATTTCAAAAATTTTCCATAAAACTTTCGAGAGATATTGATCTCAAGTTTAATTTGACAAAAACAATTTTTCTTGTTAAAAATAAATCAAAATGATTTTCTTTTTTAACTCACAAAAATATCTACATCTAAAATATTTTCTATGTCAAGGTTAAAATCATTTGAGAAAATAATCAAGAATTAATTTTTACTCGAATTAAAATTAACCATTTAATTTAAGAAAAATATTTTTCTTTGTCAAAAATTCCCAAAGACTTTGGTCTTTGAGAAAACGTGCACATAGGGTACAAAAAGAAATAAGCATGCTAGAAAACTATAAACATTTTAATGCTTTTCTATTCTTTTAACCTATGTGTCCAAATAATAGAATTGCATACATTAATTAATTAATGATCTTGTTTAATCTTAAATTTCCTTTACTATTATTTTTTATGCAAAATATTCAAAGAATATTATCTATTACAATAAAAATAACTTTGTTTGGTATGAGACTAAAAATCCAAAAAAAAAAAATTCACCGGTCTAGTGCACCCACCACACTGGATCATGGCCCCTGGGAAAAATCCATGGACTGCGATCTAGGTGGGTGCCCGTGACCCACCCGCGAAGGCTAGTCAAAATTGAAGTCCAAATTTCAAATTGCAATTTGAGTCTAGATCCTCGCGAAAGCTGATCTTCAACAAGGAAAGCTTCCTCACGCACCGTGAGGAAGCCGGTGCTTTCGCGAGGAAAATTTTCTTGTGCTCGCCATGAGCCAAGTTGGCCTCGGGTCTGGTTGCGGCTCCAAGCCGCAACTAGCTTAGATGGCTCAACTCCTCTCATAGAATGCAGGCGGCTTAGCTTCGCGTCTCGGCTCGGCTCTTCGAGCCGATGAATAGTGTCATCTTCTTCAACTTTTCGTATGATTTTTCTTCTGCGTTTTTTTTATTTTTTCTTCTGGTTCTTTCATCCAAACAACATATAAAATAACTTAACAAATGCATATGCCCTTAAAAACACTGACCTTACACAATATCTATAAAAGCAATCAAAATACAGAAGCATGCATAATATCAAAACAGAGGCAGCAGAAGTTTTAAGAATTATAATACTTCTACGTTTAAATGACCTTATTGGCACTGAAGAAGATGTTTAGACCACTTCTTGCTGAATGCTTGAAGCCACTAGTTCTCCCAACAATACCTCTGGTTGCACTCTTGCAAGCCGTCTACTTCTTCTTATTCACACGAAGCTTTTTAGCTTCCAGAATATGCCCACTACCTTAACAACCGCCGGTGAAAGCTTTTTCATAGATAGAAGAATGGCCTTGGTACTTTGATTCAATTTGAGAGAGAGACCGAGACAGTGAAACAAAAAACTTTTTTTTTTTTTTTGTTATCCTTACCCACCAAACAATGCAGGATCCATACCTTGCTTTTTTTTTTTTTATTTATTTACCCTTGGTCTCATCTATTGGGCCAAATAAAATTATTTATTCTAGGGCTTGAACTCCCATAAATAATAAGCCTCAATCATTTATTTTTAAGGTTTCATAAATATAGTCCAATAAATAATTAACAAGTCTAAATAAACCAATATAAAATATCAGGTCATTTATCTAGTTTATACCTAGGTTAATTTTTTAATTATTTAATCTGGGTCTTGGGCCCTACATAATTAATTAACTAATTAAACTAGATAAAATATATACTCTCTCTTGAGCCTTTTATTTTATTCTAATCCAATAATAAATTAGACTACTTAAATAAAATAAAACCTATAATTATCAAGATCAATTCCTTAATCCAAATCTATCTGGACTTAAGGGCTATTTCGGGGACCAAAAGACACATCACCTTGGCTACTAAAATGACCAAAATATCTCTACTATATAAATAGCTATATTTTGTATTTTAAATATTTTATAATATCACCATAAGGAAATATTGACCCCAAGGACAATGCTACATTAGAAAAGTCTCCGACCTACAGGTGTAATGACTAAAATACCCATTTACGCATCGCCGTATATTTAGAGAGGAAGAGTGTACTAATACCTCTCTAAATGGCATCTACCATCCTTAGACCTCTAATCCAATGATCCATGACTCCAAGAATGTTTTTGCTTTGTAAGGGAGCTACTCTAAAGCAAACATCCAAGTCATATTCCCCAGGGCCCTGGATATTTAGATCATTCAAACAGTCACAAAGGGCGATATAGCACATAAGCTATCTTGTACAAGTCTGTCTTAACTAACTAGTCACATATACCCAAAATACAAGTATATTTGCGGTACGAAAGAACCTCAACTACAACATATCAAAGTACATGCTTCTAACTTCGTTAGACCACCAACTCATATTCAAGCGATAGAGTATTAGTCTACGCTGTAGCAGTAATAGTTTAGGTTTCTTCTAAATAGTACTTTTAGAAACCATTATTACATGTCATATTCTACGTATTCGAAATACACTCATGCTAAGAAGTGAGTGGACTACCCACTGACTAAAGGTAAGCCATTCCCCATTTGGAATTCATAACAAAATAACCTAAAGGTGATGAGATTCCCATTTTCACCAATCGGTTAAGAACAAAAGTTTATGTATTAAGTAACTCGTGGTCCATACCTTACTGTGATAGACCATCATTCACATGGATCACTTATTTAAACACAATGGGTTTTTTCCAAATGAAATCATGTATAAATAAAATATAAATTCACAATCAAATTTTTGGAATAAATTTTTTTATTAATAAATTCGATAATTATATCAGAAACTTAGTCTAGAGGGCATATATATATATATATATATATATATATATATATATATGTTCCAACAGACCCTTCATTGGTCCAAATATTTACAAAAATTAGGGTTGAAAAAGAAATTTATGCAAAAGAAACACTACCAGAAAAACATGATTTTGTAACCGAAATTTGCAATTGATATAATTCGATCATAAATTAACGACCGAATCGTGACCGATTTAATTCGGTCGTAAATTAGCCACTGAATCGCGATCCAATTGTTAATACCCTCGAATTCTTTGCGGGAATTATTCCCGCAAAAAAAAAAAGTGACCAAATTGCAACAATTTTGCGACCAAAGTTTGCGACTAACTCAATTCGATAGCTATTCATTCACTAATCCCTATACTCTAAACTATTGTCGTTGAATCCTAAACCATAAAACCTAGATCCGTCACTAATCGGTCGCAAATTTGGGACCGATTTGCGACTGAATTAATTAAAATTTCAATTAATTAATTAATTGCAATTCAGTCACTGTTTGGTTGCAATTCGGTAGCAATTTAATTAATAGTTTATTTTTAAAAATTTTATTAGATGATTTTTTTAAACCATCAAACAATATATATTAGATATATGTTTTTAATATATATAATTTTAATAGTGTTTCAAATAATGACTTGTATTATCGTTGAGCATTATATATATATATATATATATATATATATATATATATATATATTACGATATGCTGATAAATACGTTGAAAGCCATAACAAGAATTAAGAGTAATTCAATTTTTATCTAAATTTGATACTTTTTCTCCAATCATATTAAGTATTAATAAGTTTTTTTTTTTGCACTTAGATACCTTTTACAATATTTGATGCTTTAATAATTAAATAACATAAAATATGAAAACATATCTAGATTAATTGCTCGTTAATTAATTTTTAATTTTTACAAAATAAAAGAAAAAAAATAGCAACATACATTGATAAAAATAAACTACTCAAATATATAAATATATATAAGAGAATAAAAAATCATTTTCATTTAACCATGGATGTTATAATTTTTTTTCTTTAGAATTAACAAACTATTATAATTCTTTATTCATCTCAAATATTATAAATTTGAAAGACAAAAAGTAAATCTTTATATATGAACATGAACAAATTTTAAGTTAAATTTATCAAGTTACATATATGACTTATAAATTAGAGTGTAATTTAATAGTTAATTATTAGTTACTATAATTATTTTACTTCATTTTTAACTTATAATGAATAATACTTTTAACAATATTTGATTCTCTAAGAAATAAATAATACAACTAAAAGATGAAAACATATCTAAATTTGTAACCCCTATTAAGTTTTAATTTTTATAGAATAAAAGAAAAAAACAACCTAGCAAAAAGAAAAAAAGAAAAAGACAACATTATTTAAAAAGTATTTAATATATAAATATAAAAAATTGTTATTTAATTATATAAAAAGGAATAAAAGATAATTTCATTTAATTGAAAAATATTTTTAAAACTATATATTACATCTTTTCTTCAGAATTAATAAATTATTATAACTTTTTATTTACTTAAAATACATGCAACTTAATATTAAAAATATTTATAAATAAGCTGATAATTGAAAATGAAATGAAAAAAAAAAGTCGTAAATATATAATAAATAAATTTATGGTAACACTTGACACAACAACATGTTTACTAGGATGGAAACTTTACCACATTGCGGAAGGTTGGTTGTGCGTTCGAATCTCAGGACGGCTGACTTTGGCAAATTTTTCTTGCAAGGGCGTTGATCTGGTGCGAAAACTTGGTGATCGCATTTCTACATCTCGGTAGTCAGATTGATATGACAGTGAAGAAATTAGAAATACTTGCCATGACTTTTGAGGTTCATATTTTTTACGATAAGACCAGTGAAGATCAATACAAGATAGTCTCTAGCAAAGTTTTTCTAGAAGAGAGGAAAATTGACTTCACCATATTTAAAACATTTGATTTGAAGGCAGTACCAAAGAATGCAGGACTACTTGAGTCTGTTAAGTTTATACAGCAAGACAATGACTTGTGCATGAGTTCTATGCCAGCCTCAAGACCATAATCACAGAATCAACTGGAGCTTTTTATCATTGTGTATTTGTAAGAGGATCTCTTGTTGCTTTTAGTCCTGAGGACATATTAGTAATCTTTAACATTCTATATGACAATAATATAACAGGTTTTGGAGAAAATGTTGACATATCTCATGTTTGCTAAGCACTCATAGGAGAAGTAGTTCATACATAGCCGATGGAGGGCTCTTTAAAATCTTCAACTTTGACAAGCTTTTACTTTACTATATATAAAATCTATTGTTATAACTGGTTACCTACCTACAATCTATCTATTGCACTTAAGGATAAATCGGTGTTGTTGTATAAAATTAGGCAAGGTATGAAGTTTAACCTGGGGGACTTGATATTTCATCAAGTGGTGAAGCTTGCCCAACTCAATACTCAAAGCACCACTCTATTGTCATATTCTTAGTTGCTCACTGACTACTGGTTTCGCTCCCTCTCCTAGCAAGATTTTGTGAGTGCAAAAAAAAGGGCTAATTGTAATACCATGCCTAAACCCTAACCTTGGTGTAGGCGAGATGTGAGCATTGAGAGTGGCATCTCTAACATATGTATACGAAGTTATAATACATTTATTTAAGTATTTCCTGGATGTGTGAATATGTGTCCGTGCAAATCTGTTTGCATGCCTATTTATGTTTTGCTTCGCCCGGAGAACTTATGGTGTCCCATTTAGGGAGAAAGATGAGTTACTTTGAGTTTAGAATTTTATTGTCATATGAGATGCTTGGGTTGAGAGAAAGGAGGGAATTTGATTAAGAAATAGGAGAACAAGATTTATTGTCGTCTAGTGATTTAGACTTGAGAATTATCTCTATTTGACACGAGTTTGAATCTTAACTCAACCAATTTAATTTCCTTTTTCCTCCTATTCCTCTTTGACCGAAATGTTACCCTACTGCCACTAGGTGGAATTTCCTACAAAGTAGGAGCTTTATTTCCCTTGAATTTCTCGAAGGTAAAAACCTAATAATTACACTCTGAGTTTTCTTCCTTATGTTAATATAATCTTCTGTATAATTTATCTGCTTAAGTATTTAAACCATTATCATCAAAACAATATCCATTTTCTTAATTCTATTGCATATCAAAGGTGTTATCTGCCCTCAAATACCTAGCTCATCCGCTACCTAGAATAATATTCCTTCTAGGATTTAGCGTAAATAGATATAGCTAATTTTTTATACAGTATGATATTTATTTTAACTAAATTTCTTTTAGCATTAATTTAGAAAGAAATTTTAGTTTTCCTACTTTATGGTTGTCGCCACACTTGAAGGATTTCCAAACCCTACTAAAACTCCCAAGGGTTTAGGAGAAGATTTCCCAAAAAATCTAAGCATAAATATTGTGTAGAAAAAACACTCATTATTTGAACAAGACCAGAATTTCTTTTCCTTTTCTCATCTTGGTTTCGAAAATATTTGATTCATGGAAGTAAATGTCCAGCTTTTTGTTATAAAAAATTGTTTCCCTTATCCTTAAGCCTTTTCCTTAGAGTTTATATGAAAAAAAAAAAAAAAAAAACGATCCCAGTATTAGTAGAGATGCTGTCACCACAAGTAGGACTCTTGATGAAAGCTGGAAACCTCAATAAATAATCTGTGATTATCCTTCCGGGCAATCAGAAATTTTCCACTCAAAAGAACTCTTCTATTTCTCTTGAAGGTTTCGGCTACCAAAGAGCTGAACTTCTCTTCGTACCAACCGGAAACCAGCTCTTATACAAGCTGGAAATTTCTTTTCTGTACCCTAGACCATCAGAACACAAGGTAGCTGAGGATAGATTCCTAAACCCCAAGAAACTTCAGATTTTTTTACCCTCTCATCTTGAGCAGAATTTTTACTCATCTAAACCACTTCAACAAAGGCAACTAAATTCAGCCCATTTGATCAAGCTTCACCGTTCTTCTGCAGCAGAATTCGGCCAGCATACATACACACACACGAGAGTCAACCGAACCAAAACCATACCAAAACTGAAATACATCAAGCTAAAGACAGACCTCCAAACTCCTTGAGATTTCAAGTTCTTATCTTCTCATTTTGCACAGGAATTTACCTATCCAAAGCCAGATCATCAGAACACAAAAATAGCAGCATAGGGTCACTGTACAACCGAAAAGTCAAGCATATCTTCACCATTGTACACGGCTTCGTATCTGCAACCAATAAACCACTTATTCTGGTTCACTTTCGTTTTCCTTTTTCCTACTTCGACACATTGATCCTTCGCCTCAAGGAAACAGAAAGCTCCTGATTTTCGCAGTTGCTCCACCCTTCAAGGGAACTGGACGCGCAAGCACTTCCTCTGTTACAGACCTCTCTTCCCTAAGCAGTCACAATTGAAGCGCAATACCTTCGAAGGAGCAAACAAGTAATCTCTTTTCCTTCATCTGTGTCTCTCAGTCTCGCACTGCTTGAGCAGGCTCAAACCTTCAATACTCTTTAATCTGATTTCTGCCCTATTTAAACTGAAGTTGAGAGGCATACGGATAGTGTGAGCAAGCGGTTTGTCGTCGGAGTTGTCTGTGTGTGGTGGGGGGGGGGGGGGGGTCCGGGTGATTGGTCAGCCGGGGGTGTTATATTTATAAGGTTTTAATTATATGTTAGAAGGGTGCTGTTGTGTGTCTAAATAAAATTCTGGTAGAATATAGATTGGTGATAGGAAGATCTCGTGTTGAAGGATATGCGCGATTCGGCGCTTTGTTTGAATACCACTACTAGACCATAAGTATGAAGGGAGGTATGTTTATTGTGGGTTCACTGACTTTTGAATTTAGTGAGCTGAATTACTCCTCCGTCAGGTCAATCTTACAAATGACCTATAACTTAAGAAATTATTAAAATTTATATAATTATAATAGAAAAAACTATTATATCTTTAAATAAAAATGAACATTCATTAATTAGATTAGAAATACACATATATAATGAGTATTTAAAGGAGATAAATTAAGAATATGCGTAATAAATATATTTTTAATTTGTATAATTATTTTAGTGTAATAAAAATATAAATTTTTGACATCTTTTAGAATAGAAAGCGTATTTATGAGTCCTGAATGTATACTATTGATGATGTTTGATATCATAGCACGTGAGTCAAAATCCCTATTGAGATGTATTTTATTATTAATAAATGTGGCGTCATTACTTTGTGCAATTAGTGAGAAAAAGAATATTAAATTATTCCTTCATAGTGAATATATTAATATATGATACTAACAATATCTGTTTAAATTATTAGTTGCTGTCTATCGTTTCTAAAATGGTTGAAAATTATAGATTTGTTATGAATTATTGGAATCTTCATTAATTAGTGGAGGCTCCACTAATTATGGATTTATGTGAATTATTAGAAGATTTTTATGGATGTCCACCATTTAGTGGAGACACCATTAATTGAAAGATGATGTATGCCATGATGTATTTCACTAATTAGAGCTCTATAAATAGAGCTATTCTCTAAGCTTGTAATACACCATCATTTTGTGAAAGAAAGATTAGTGAAAGAAAGATTAGAGAAAGAATTGTGAGAGAAAGAAAGAGAGAAGTTTGAAGAGAAATTCTTGTGCAAAGAATAGTTAGAGTTTTCTTAGTGTGTAGTGTGTAGATTTTATTCTAACACTACCCTAATTTCATAACACGTTATCAGCACGAGTCTCTACCGGTACAAAAGCCGGAAGACTAAGCACGAGTTTCGCCGTTACCAAAGCCAGGAAGACAGTACGCATTTATTGATCTCTATGGCTAACATCGCAAAACTCGAATTTGTAGCCCTTGATATTTTTGGAACAAATTATATGTCATGGGTTCTCGATGCAGAAATGCATCTAAATGCTGAAGGCCTTAGTGAAACTATTCAAGCAAATAATAGTGCGTCTGCACAACACAAGGCTAAAGCTTTGATTTTTATTCGTCGTCATCTCGATGAAAATTTGAAAATGGAATATCTTACCGAAAAAGATCCATATGGCTCTGTGGGTAAATTTAAAAGAAAGATTTGACCACCGAAGATGGTCGTACTACCTACTTGCACGGTATGAATGGTTGCACACGAGGTTGCAAGATTTTAAAACCGTGAATGAATATAGCTCCGCAATGTATAAAATTACATCTCAATTAAAATTATGCGGAGAAAAAGTGAGCTGATGAAGATATGTTGGAGAAGACATTCTCCACCTTTCATGCCTCGAATATTGTCCTGCAGACAACAATATCGAGAAAAGGGGTATACAAAATTTACTGATTTAATTACTGCCCTCCTCATTGCGAGAGAAAAATAATGAGTTATTATTGAGAAATCATGAAGCCGGACCAAGCGGCTCTACAGCACTCCCGAAGTGAATGCTGTTGGCTCCAGCGAAGCCATCGTTATAGTCGTGGTCGTGGCCGTGGCCGTGACCGTGGTCGTGGTTATGGTCGTAGACACGCTCGATATTTCCCTTATCACAATTATAATCAAGCGTGAGAAATACTGGCCACTGAAGTGGAACGAGAAAAGATCAAAAGGGAAAAGAAAAAGAAATTGAAGAAAAGCATGAGGATATATGTTATAGATGTGGCATGAAAGGTCATTGGTCACGAAAGCGTCAGTACGGCTAAGCATTTAGTTGATTTGTATCAAGCTTCATTGAAAAATAAAAATGTGGAAGCAAATTTTTCTCAACATCCAATAAATAATGCTGAGGATGACGATAGTGATCCTGAAGATCTTAATATCAATATTACCCATATGGATGTATCGGATTTTTGAACACCCAGACGGTAGGATAGACCATTTAATTGGTGATGGCGGTGTCCAAAAGAACTAAAGCCTCACCACGATATTTTTGTATTTTCATTTTCATTCTATTCTAATAATATTTACGTTTACATATATATATTTGTGTTCGGATGGCTGTTATTAATGATGATGTATGCATTATTGATAGTGGAACTACACACACCATACTAAAAAATGAGAAATATTTTTCTGATCTCAAAATGGGAGAAATAAATATTTATACGATAAACGGTAGTGCAAATGTAATTGAGGGCTCCGGAAGAGCTAGTATATTGTTGCCTAAAGGAACAACAATTATTATTGATAAGGCACTATTTTCCTCAAAATCCGGAAGAAATTTATTGAGTTTTAAAGATATCGCGAGAAATGGGTATCATGTTGAAACAAATGAGGAAAATGGGATTGAGCATCTTTTTATTACTCAAATGCATTTGGGTAAGAAATCGGTATTAGAAAAAGCTGCCGTCTTTTTCTCTTGGTCTATATTTTGTAAAAATACGTACAATTGAAATTCATCATCTAGTAAACCAGAAGTTTACTGATCCTATTACTTTTAGCATTTGGCATGACCGGTTGGGTCATCAGGATCTACCATGATGAGAAGAATCATTGAGAATACACATGGTCATCCTTTAAAAAATAAAAGGATATTAACATCGAGAAAAATTCGCATGTCTTGCATGTTCCCTAGGCAAATTAATTGTTAAACCATCACCGGTAAAAGTAGGAGCTGAAAGTCCTACATTTCTCGAAACAGATTCACGGAGATATTTGTGGACCTATTGATCCACCATGTGGACCGTTCAAATATTTTATAGTCTTAATTGATGCATCATCTCGATGGTCACATGTATGTTTATTATCTACTCGCAACTCTGGCGTTTGCGAGATTACTTACTCAAATAATTAAATTACGAGCACAATTTCCGGACCATCACATTCAAAATATCCGTTTGGATAATGTTTGGTGAATTTTCATCACATGCTTTTGATGCATATTGCATGTCAATTGGGATTAATGTTGAACATCCTGTAGCTCATGTTCACACACGAGAATGGTCTTGCTTGAATCTTTAATTAAACGATTACAATTAATTGCTAGACCATTATTAATGAAAACAAATCTCCCAACATCTGCATGGGGACATGCTATTCTACATCTTTGCAACACTTGTACGTATAAGACCAGCTAGTTATCATAAATTCTCTCCTTTGCAATTGGCTTTTGGGTCGGAACCAAATATTGCTCATTTAAGAATTTTTGGGTGTCTTGTATATATTCCCATTGCACCAAACCAACGTACAAAGATGGGTCCTCAAAGAAGAAAGGGGATATACGTTGGATATGATTCTCCCTCTATTATCGGGTATGTTGAACCCACGACGGGAGATGTATTCACGACAAGATTTGCTTGATTGTCATTTTGATGAATCATTATTCCCTAAATTAGGGGAGAACCAAAACGACATAAAAAGAATCTTGCTTGGACAACATCATTAAATTATCTTGATCCGCGCACAAGCGCATGTGAACTTGAAGTTCAAAAGATAATTCATTTGCAAAACATTGCAAATCAAATGCCAGAGCAGCTTTTGTTGACTCCGAGAAGAGTTACAAAATCGCATATTCCGACTATAAATGCTCCTATTCGAATTGAAGTTCCAGCGAGAACAAAATATTATACCTATAGTTCTTTGAGTCAAAAACACGCCGGAAGCGTGGCCGACCTCTTGGTTCTAAAGATAAAAATCCTCGAAAGAAAAGAGGATTAAATGATCCAGAAGATCATATTGAAGAAAAGAATGATAAAGACCAAGAGAGAGCTGATGACAAAGAACCAGAAGTTGATGAAAGTAACACTGAAATTTCTATCAATTATACCACTTAGGTAGAAGTTGGAATCGGATAGAAAGCTGTTATTGATAATATATTTGCATACAATATATCTCTTGATGTTACACGGGATAATGATGATCCTGAACCAAGATCGATTGATGAATGTCGGCATAGAAAAGATTGGCTGCAATGGAAAGATGCGATTCAATCGGAGTTAAATGCAACGGCAAAACGTGAAGTCTTCGGACTGCGGTCCGAACACCGAGAAGGTATAAAACCTGTTGGCTACAAATGGATATTTGTGCGAAAGCGCAATGAAAAGAGTGAAATCGTTCGATATAAAGCGCGATTAGTAGCCCAAGGTTTTTCACAAAGACCAGGTATTGATTATGATGAAACTTATTCTCCTGTTGTTGATGCTATTACACTCCGATATCTTATCGGTTTGGCGGTACATGAAAAGATAGATATGCGCCTATTAGATGTTGTCACTTTGCTTACTTGTATGGAAATTTAGAAAATGATGTTTACATGAAAATCCCGAAGGATTTCATATGCACGAAGCATATAAACATTATCCTCGTGAAAATTACTCCATCAAGTTGCGAGAAATCATTATATGGCACTGAAGCAATACAGGCGCATGTGGTTCACACGTCTTAGTGAATATTTATTGAAAGCGGGATTTAAAAATGACCAGGTATGTCCATGCGTTTTTATTAAGAAATCTGGTTCTAAATTTGTGATATTAGCTATATATGTTGATGATATTAATCTTATTGGAACTCCTGAAGAGCTCCAAGAAACAATTGATTATTTAAAAAGAGAATTCGAAATCAAGGATTTTGGTAAAACCAAATTTTGCCTTGGTTTACAAATTGAACATTTGGAGAGTGGAACATTTATTCATCAATCAACATATACGACAAAAGTGCTAAAAAGATTTTACATGGACAAAGCACATCCATTGAGTATTCCAATGATCGTCCGATCATTAAATGTGGATAAAGATCCTTTCAGACCTCAAGAAAATGATGAAGAACTCCTTGGTCCTGAAGTACCATATCTCGAGTGCAATTGGTGCATTGATGTATCTTGCTAATAACACACGGCTCTGATATTGCTTTCGTTGTCAATTTATTAGCAAGATTTAGTTCTTCACCAACACGACGACATTGGAATGGAATTAAACAAGTCCTTCGATATCTCCAAGGTACAATTGATCTCGGATTATTTTATTCAAATAAAACCAATCCAACATTGATAGGTTATGCGAGATCTTTGGTTATTTATCGATCCACATAAAGCACGTTCTCAAACGGGCTATCTATTTACATGTGGAAATCTTTGCTATATCATGGCGTTCTACGAAACAATCTATAGCGACTACTTCTTCAAATCATGCTTGAAATTATAGCCATTCATGAAGCAAGTCGAGAATGTGTATGGCTAAGATCCATGATTCATTATATCCGAGAAAGTTGTGGATTATCATCAATCAAAGGTATTCCAACTCCTCTTTATGAAGACAATGCAGCTTGCATAGCTCAATTACGAGGAGGATATATTAAAGGAGATCGGACAAAACATATTTCACCAAAATTCTTCTTTACTCATGAACTCCAGAAGAAATGTGAAATTGATGTGCTACAAATTCGGTCATGTGACAACCTCGCAGATATTTTCACGAAGACTTTACCGACGGCAACATTTGAAAAGTTGAGATATAAAATCGGTATGCGTCGGTTTAAAGATTTAAAGGAATCATCTCATCAGGGGGAGTAATAAAGATACATATAGAAGTGTACTCTTTTTCCTTCACTAGATTTTTTTTCCCACTGGGTTTTTATCTAGTAAGGTTTTAACGAGGCATATTCTTTATGTATGGATGGACATCCAAGGGGGAGTGTTATGAATTATTGGAATCTCCATTAATTAGTGGAGGCTCCACTAATTATGGATTTATGTGAATTATTAGAAGATTTTTATGGATGTCCACCATTTAGTGGAGACACCATTAATTGAAGATGATGTATGCCATGATGTATTTCACTAATTAGAGCTCTATAAATAGAGCTATTCTCTAAGCTTGTAATACACCATCATTTTGTGAAAGAAAGATTAGTGAAAGAATTGTGAGAGAAAGAAAGAGAGAAGTTTGAAGAGAAATTCTTGTGCAAAGAATAGTTAGAGTTTTCTTAGTGTGTAGTGTGTAGATTTTATTCTAACACTACCCTAATTTCATAACAAGATTCTAATTGCCATTAATTAAGCATTATTAATTGTGAATATTTAATTATTATAATTTAATCATATTATTAATAGTTATTTAATTAAAACTCAATCATAAATTATTATAGATTGCTGTTAGTAAAATCATTATTTCCTACTTGTTGATACAACTCATAACGAATATTTGTTAATGCTGCAATCATTAAGATTGTTATTATTATTACTATTATTATGATCTTCCCAAATAATTATAAAATAGCCGCATTAGTATGATTTTTATAATGAAATTTAATATTTTCTAAGTTGATGTCCCGTGCGTTGCACGAGTTATTATGTTATTAAAATTTAATATGTTAATATTAAATATATATATATTATTAATTAACTTAATTAATGATTTAATTAGTTAATATTTTAAAATAAATTTAGATAGTATTCAAATAATTATACATTTTAATGTATTAATATTAAATATAAATATATATAATATTCAAAGAATCACACATTTTAATGTATTAATTTATATAGCATTCAAAGAATCTCACATTTCAATGTATTAATATTAAATATATATATATTGTTAATTAATTTAATTAATTAAGATTTTAAATGAATTTAAATATAATTTTTATTTGTCTTTTAAAAAAATTTTATTTAGCCACGTGTCACCTTTTGATGCTATATATATATATTCTCGTAAATCTTACATCGGTAATATTCACTTAATCACTCATTAATCTATTTGAATGCTTGGCTATTTATTTATCAAATTTTTTACTATCAAACATTTAATTAATATTTATCATTCATGATTCATTAGCCAATTATTATTTGTTTATTAAACTATTGGTTAGCCATTACCGAAATTATTTGTTATCATTTCTATTGTTTATTATAAATACTTTTATCTATTATAATCTATCATTATCTACTACTATATACTATTAGATAATATAATTATTCTCTAGTATTATTTATTATTATCCGTTATTATTTATTAGTGTTATTACTATTAGTATTTTTACTTTGGCAGACTTAACTTCATGAGTCTAAACTGAGTAGGGTTGCGATAGCATACTTTGCTGTGAGGATAATTAGAATAGTGTATGATAAAGTATCTTTACTTTCCATGATGATAGGAGAGGGTTTTCAAGGTCAAAGGACAACACAATAATATGAGAATAGACCCTTTAGACCAAGGAGGTAAGTCCTTGCATTAAATGTTTAATATAAAAGCTCTGAATTGCAAGTCACTTGGCAAATGTTTGTATCTCAATGACGTGATTGACTGAATAAATTTTTTTCCTTCAAACAAAGATTTTATTGGAAAACTACCTTTTAATTGTAAAACGATGTTTCACCTAATCATTTGAAATTCAAGCTTGCATGACCAAAGTATGTTGGAAATGTTTTCATTGAGATTGGTTTCTGATTGTTGTATTGAAACGTTGAGTACTCGATAAGGGTAGGTCTCTAGGACTAACCTTTGAATCAGGCCGGTCTGAGCTTGCACTTCAATCCAAGTGGGCTAAAATTCCAGAGTGAGCATCTACTAAGTTAGGGTAAGAGATAGATGAGTATCTTATCCAGTTGGTCGTACACCTACTACACTGTGATACGAGATTTTACAGTATTTGTCATAATGTTGGGTTTCATGGCAAGGTTATGATGCAAGGTTTTATCGCCGTTTATTTTGAATGGTTTTTGTATAATACATATCTTTGTGATTTTGTTTTGTTGTGATGAATACCACTCACCTTGATACGGAAAATGTTTGACTTGTAATTCACCTTTGTTAAATAGTTTCAAAGTGCATTCATAAAATTTATTTTGATTCAATCATAAGCACACACAAGGCTTACTTAGATATATTTCTCACACTCATTTGATATCATGTTTCAGGAAGTGCCAGCTTAGAAAGGTTGCATGTTATTAGAAGATAATTATCTTTAATTCTTTAATTTTGTTCTTGGTTGAGGATTATTCCATTTTATGTAATTTGAGAGACTTGGAGACATTGTTTTCTTTGTAATAAAATTTTAAGTTATTTCCATTTTTATTATTTCTTTACCTAGTTATAAAAACCCTTGATTCTTTAGATGGGGCGATATACCCGCCCTCTTTGGGCACCTATATTGTGGAGTGTTACAAGTAGTATCAAAGCTGAGGTTTAGGCAATAAACATATGATTGGCGAGATTTATTTGTTTAAGTGCTTAAATTTTATATTAACCTTAGGTATTAATTTTGATTAGGATGGCTAGGAAGATTCGCACATACAGTAAGAGACTGGCCTTTTATGTATAAACCCAACGCGCCACCGCCACTAGTACCCCATCTCCCATCTGAGTCTGACTCTGAGTCCGAGCTAAAAGAGTCAAAATAGGAGGGTGAGGAAGAGGAAGTAGAGGTGGAGGACCTCGATTTACCTGTTCAAGAAGAGGATTTGACCTCAAATAATGATGACCTTGGAGATCTAGAATTTGAGGCACCTAGAAGCAAATATGAAGAGTTCATGGAACAACGTCGTGAGCGGGTTAGGAGAGCAAGGCTGAAAGTAGGAGTCATGGAGGTGAAGAATTCCAAGAGACCCATTGAAATTGTAGGGAGTACAGATAGGGTCACTAAGGAGTCTTGGACCTTGAGCTTTGTAGATGGAAACGGGATAGACTTTTTCGAAAATACCATGTGTCGAGCCCAAAGCTGGGGATTCCAAGGGACAAATGGGTGAGTGAGGAGCTTGTGCTGATTTCGTTGTGAAATTTAGGAAACCCTATTCCTTCTTTGTGTTTAATAAAGAGGTGATCCTTGTTATGTGATACTCTGGAACTTTTATCTATGTACAATAAGGATGCTATGCATGCCTTTCTTTCTTTTGTTGAAATTATGCAATTAGAATAAGAGCAAGTTTATCTCTTTCGAATAATTACTTGCTCCCCAAAATTATTTGATTTGTTATTTTGCATAAGTTGAGTCTAACATTTTTTACACTGCAAGATGTTCATAACTTGCTTGTACAGTTCATAACCATGACATACCAGCTTACTTACTGGAATTTTAGATTTTAGTAATATTATATGATTCAAGATGGCACCAAAGTTAAAGTCACTGTCCGTAGCAAAACCACTTAAGAGAGTGCAACGTTAACCCCTGTAGTATACACCAATGCAGCATTCTACCCCTAAAATAAGAGGGGATAAGGACCGGAATATGAGAAAGCACCTAAGGACCCCCTGAGGTGACCATTGGTCAAGCTTTCCACAAGATGACGGAGATTCTCCATTCCCTGTCAGAGAAGGTTGAAAAGAAGACAGCTAAGGGAGATGACTCAGCTCTGGAGTGATTTCTAAAATTCCAGCCGCCCATATTTTATGGAGAGGCAAAACAATGAAAGTAGAACAATAGGTTGAGTAGATGGAGGATATCTTCTCCACTCTGCAATATAGTGAGGAAAGGATGGTTAAATTCACAACCTTTAGGTTGCTCGAGCAAGCAAGGCTATAGTGGCAATGTATCCAGGAGAAATGGAAAGAGGTCAATCGAGAATGGACATGGCGTAACTTTGTTGAAGCATTCAGGGTAGAATACATTCCCCAATCGATTATGGAGAAGAGGGAGGATGAGTGTCAGGGATTGAAGTAGGGAGGCATGACGGTGGCACAGATGCCGCCCAGTTTACTCAGCTGTCGAAATACTACAAGTTTCTAGTTGATATGAAATAGAAGCACACGAGATGGTTCACTAAGGGGTTAAGTCAAGATTTACAGAGGGCTTAAGTACCATCTTCGCCAGCAATGTATGTGACTGCGTGGACACTACTACTCGAACTGAGAATGAGGACAAGCAATGAGTGGCATCCAAGCCATACCCACAAACGAGGCAGCCGATGAGAACGTAGTTTCATAAATGACCTACTGGACAACAGTGAGGAGATAAGGGTAAGCAAGTTCAGATTGCACCAGCGAGCCCAATCAGCAACTTGCGTACATGTTGTTATTGGGGAAAACAGGGTCACTTAGAGGGAGACTGCTGGTCAGAGAGGATGGCCAGAAAGTGTTACAACTATAGGGACCCAAACCACCTAAGGAACAATTGCCTAAAGCCATTGTGAATTGGACAAGGCGCCTTGATGCCACCCACCAGTATCAATAAGGGTGCGACCGCGGGAGCCGTTAGAAGCAGTAGACAGAAGCTACAAGTGAAGGAAAAGGTATTTGCTTTGAACCGAGAGGAGGATAGAGTGGATGCAGCAGTGGTGGAAAGTAAACTCTCTATTCAAGACTGTGATATAAATGTATTAATTGATCATAGATCTACACATTCATACGTAAATAAAAGTTGTGCACGACATTTGGGATGGGGTGGGAAGGAGTTACCCTATGCCTTATTGGTAAATATCCCTTTAGGAAAGACAGTGGAAGCAGGGAAATTGATACAGGAATGCGAGATAAAAGTAGGGAAAAAAATTCTTAAGACAGATCTCATAGTTTTACCTATTGAGGATTAAGATCTAATATTGGGTATGGATTGGCTGGTCATGCATATAGCAAGAGTAGACTGTAATATTAAAACCATTCAGTTCATTAGACTTGGTTGTGATGTAATAGAATTTAATGGGAAATGTGTGAAGGAGTTAAAATTTCTGATAGTGAAGACAAAAGCTAGAAAGATGTTGAAGAAGGGATGCACATGATATTTAGCTTATCTGATAAATAAGCCTAAGGATTAATGCACTTTGGAGAGCTTTGCCGCAGTGAATGAATTTCAAGATATCTTTCTAGCTAAACTCACTTCTCTTTCACCTGCCCAGGAAGTTGAGTTCACCATAGACCTAATATTGGCAGCCGAACCCGTATCAAGAACACCATATCGGATGGTTCCTGCTAAGCTAAAAGAACTGAAAGAGCAATTGGAGGAACTGGTGAATCAGGGATACATTAGACCGAGTACGTCACTGTGAGGAGGGCCGATATTATTTGTGAATAAGAAGGATGGAACTTTAAGACTCTGCATCGATTACAGGAGCTTGAATAATCTGACAATCAAGAACAAGTACACATTACCTCTGATAGACGAATTATTAGACCAATTATAAGGGTCCAATTGCTACTCAAAGTTGAAACTTCAATAGCGATACTATAAGGTATGGATTAAGAAGGAAGATATACCAAAAACGACATTCAACACACGATATGGCCACTATGAGTTCGTAGTGATGCCATTTGGGGTAACCAATGCACCAGTTGTGTTTATAGATCTAATGCACAGGGTTTTCCAATCATATCTAGACAAGTTTGTTGTGGTATTCATTAATGACATCCTTGTTTTTTCCGAAAGCCTGGAGGAGCATGCTGAGTACTTGAAGTTGGTCTTGGAGAAGCTAAAGGAACATAAGCTATATGCCAAATTCGGCAAATGCGAGTTTTAGATAGACTCAGTATCATTTATTGGGCATGTAGTATCTAAGGATGATATCAAGGTATACCCTACAAAAGTAGAAGTTGTAGCGAACTAGAAGTAATCAGAAAATATTACCGAGATTCGTAGCTTCCTCGGGTTAGCTGGGTATTACTGCCGATTCAACAAGAATTTCTCTACCTTAGCCACTCTCATGACTCGACTTCTGAGAAAGGATGTACCATTTGTTTAGAATAAGAAGTATGAGAGGAGTTTTCAAGAAGTCAAGAGGAGACTTATGACAACGCCTGTGTTGAACCTAAGGAGAGTAAGCCTTTTGCGTTATATACCAATGCATCAAATGAGGGAATAGGAGTAGTTCTTATGCAAGAGAGGAAGGTCATATCTTATGCTTCAAGGAACTGAAGCCACACGAAGTCAATTACCTAACTCATGATATGAAGCTTGTGGCTATAATGTTTACTTTGAGGAAATGGCGACACTACCTGTACGAAACTAAATATGAAGTGATCATTGACCACAAGAGTCTTAAGTATATTTTCACGTAGAAAGATTTGAATCTTAGGCAACAAAGATGGATGGAGTTCCTGGAGGAGTATAAATGCCCTATAAATAATCATCCAGGGGAAGCTAATGCAGTGGCAATGCACTGAGCAGATAGGTTAAGATGGCCAGCATATGAATGAAGGTTTAACTTCACAAACAGACATGCGAAAGCAACGAAAACACAACAGCGGAAGAAATATATTCCTTTAAGTTTTCTGAGACCCAATTGATTAGGCTATGTTGGATTTGGCTGAACAGGCACTGGATCACCCGTGGATGCCTTTGGATGAACTGCTAAAGGCTGAGTAGCTGTGATCTCTGGTGAATGGCCTGCCAATCTCCAATTTATCTTGGGCATCAATCCTATGCTCTCAATCTTTTGGAATATGACCCAGCCTAAACTAAGTTAATGAATACTCAATGGGACCAGGACAAATTATCTAATCCTTTAAACAATTGCAAAAATATAGTGTGTTTTTTTTGCCTCTGTGTCTTTTTGAAAAACTAGTTGACACACATAGAGAAGAAACCTGTTGAGAAAACTAACGTAAGAAAAGACAGATGGCCACTGTTGATTTTGAAATTCTAGGAAGCCAGACTATATCTTGATCATAACGCAATCAAGTCCTATTTTTCCTTTATCAAAAACCCTTAACCAACTCAAACTCTTTTCTGTGAACTACAGCAAGCATGCTTGGTTAGCCCTGAGCTGAACAGGCTTGAGCCTTGCCTATTGGACCCTGGTCCAGACTATTGGGCAAAATTAGTAATTTAATTAGGACCAATAATAAGCCAAATAAATAATTAATTATACAACCCAAATAAACCAATCTAATACTATAGTCTATTATAGTTTAGGCCTAAGTTAATTTCAATTATTCAAATTGGGCTAAAGCCCAGAACAATTAATTAATCTACTAAGCTAATTAATTAATTCTCTCTATGGACCTTCTATTTTATTCTAACCCAATAAATAAATTAGGTTACTCAAATAAAATAAAATTTATTTTATTTAAAACAATTTTCCTGACCCAAAATTAATTAGGACTTATGCGCTATTTCTGTAACACCCCACTACTACGTACCTTAAAAGAGAGGGGATGTCGCCCCGTCCCAGAGGGCAAGGGGTCTTTAAAATGATGTATAAAATATAAAGTCAAATCCCAAAAATCAAACTTAGATAAATAGAGAAAAACTCTTATTACATCCGTCTCAAACTGGAGCAAAACGAAATAAAACAAATATCCGATCAGAAGATTAAAACCACAATTGTCTCCTAGAACAAAATGGAAAAATAACAAAAACTTCAACTATCAAATACCCCGCTTGCTCAGCATAATCTATCTCCTAAAAACATGATATAAAACAGTGTGAGATTAAATCTCAATAAGTCCTGTGCGTGCACATGGTACTTTGAACAGTTCGTGTATACATAGTGGAAAACATTTGCAGAAATATTTGGCAAGTCATAAATAATTTTCTCTCTCGCAAGGAGTGGGTTTTTCTCATTGTCACACTTTATACAAAATAAATTATCTACTCGAATAAGAGTCATGTCACCACACGTTGGGCTCTATGAGAACAAGGCACCACACTTTGTGCACCTTGCCTAGACCAGATTACCACACGTTGGGCGTTCTGATCAAGGTAAGTATACAGCCCACCGGATGAGATACTCCTCATTCTATACACCCAACAAAACCATCTGGGTGTCCATGCCGAGAAAATAGATAATACCTTACCAGGTACAAATGCTAGCTCGGACCGACCTGACTAACCAACACTGTCGCCTTTTCAAGCCGAGCTTATCTTCTGGAAGTGGTCTCCTGCCAGAAGACTTACTCTAGCCCTCCAAGACTAGTATTGTTAGCCTACCCTTATTGAGCCCTCAACGAACATATCCGTCAATTCCTGATTCAAAATATTTCCATATCTTGGCTTTGTAAAACGTGATTTTCTTTAGAAGAGTTTCCTAAAAATTTAGAAGGAAGAATAGTTTTCTTGATAAAATCGTTAGTTTGACAAAACCGGTAAAAGAATAAATATCCACGTTTACAACCCAAGCAATCATAGTTCAACAATAGCTTCACAAAGCTTTACAACATTGACTTGCCATCATAAATATTTAACAAAAGAGTTTATGCAAGGATTTATTTGATATGCCTCAGACAAACAAGATAAAATCACAGCTTACCTCATTCAAATACCCTCCTGATCTAAAATCATATAATATCATGATCAGGGTCTCTATCGATTCAAACATGCATTAAACTCATTTATTCCCATAACAATTCACAATCCATTATCTAACTCCATATAAATTATCCAATCCTCAAAGTTCATACACTATGACTATATATCCATCAAGGATATGAATAATAAATCAAAAAGGTCTTGCCTTGGCCATCACAATTCATATTCACCATTACCACAATAAAATATAACATTACTATTCATCGAATATGCTTAATTAATTACTCGACTCAAAATATTCATGTATCCCAACTAAGCACATCCATCATGCTTTTATATCTCCTTAGACATCATCAACCTTATTAAACCTTAACTTCGACATCAAGGGTAAGAATTCCCTTACCTTGAAACAATCGGGTGATCAAGATCTCGATGCTCCTATGGTGATCGTCCCGAGTTCGTTTGAGAAGAAGAGAAAAGCTGCCTTCTTTCCTTCCTTTTGACCGAGAGTAGCTAAAGAGGATGAAATCAGCCTTTAGGTGGCGTGATTCAAGGGAAGGAAAAGAGAAGAATTGATGGAAGAAAGGAATCAAGAGGTTTGCTTACCTTAGGGTGTGATCGGTTTCTTGCTAGGAATTGCTCTTGTGATTTTCGAAAATTGCAGAAGGGTTCTTACTGGAATTTTCGTGTAGAATGGAGAAAGTAGTCGGCTACTGTGATTTAGGATTAGAGAAGATTGGTTTAGGGTTAGATGGTGGTGCTAAGAAGGACTCCTAATGGCTTTAGGTTTCTTAGACAGCAAGGGCGAAAATTGTAGCTTGCTATGCCTCTTGTTGCTGCAGAATTTGGGAAGGTTTAAGAGGAGAAAATATTCTGGACTTGTTCTCCAATGATGGCCATAATATTTCTCAAGAAAAGGGGTGTACGTGTTCAGGTTGTTTTGGCCGAAATAAGGAAGTGTTTGAGTAGGTTTTGACAACTAAAATTCTGTGCAAGAATTGTGTGAGTGCTATGCGAAAATCACAGAACCAAAGGAAGAAATTCTGGATTGTCTTGGTTGTTGTTCTGCCGCAATTCACAGAGAAAGAGTGAGGGTTTTAGGTGCTAAAAATTGGCTTAATCAGCTGAGGGTTTTGGTGTGTCTTGGTGTGCAGAATTTTCGTTTGATTTGGAATGCAAAGCTAGCCAAAATTTCCTATGCAAAGCTGGCCGAAATTCTGGAATTTTTTGTGGATAAAATCTAATTTTGTGTAGCAAAAATAATCTGAATCGATGGAAGGTGTTTTAGGTGATTTGAGCTAGGGTTTAAAGAGTTTGATTGCACTTAGGAGTGCAGGAATTTCGTGCAACTTGTGCTTGCTCAAGGCTGTCGAATTTTTGCAAAAAAAGAGAGGGTAAAACCTTGTTGATTTAGGATTGAAATAAAATATGATTTGCTAAAGGATTTAGGATAAGATTTCCTAGTATTGGAAGAGTTTGATTTGAGCTAAAACTCCTTCAAAGGTGGCGGCACTAAGCTGGAAAATTTTCCAGATTTTTAGCTAGGGTTCTATGTTCAAAATCAACAAGGTATCTAACTAGAAAATTAACAATTTAATTCCAACAATCAATTACAAAATCTGATAAATTAAAATCAAAGAGAACAAAAGCTGAAAATAAGATTAAACCTTATCCTTATCAAAAGTCCTTGAATTTAGGAGATAAATATGGAGACTTATCTCCCTTGAAGATGGCGCTGAAAATTCACTAGGATAGCTAGGGTTTTTTCGGCAAAAGCATGAAGAAATCTAGGAAAAGAATTTCAAAAAGAAACTAAGATTCGCAAGAAGTAAGATTCGAACTCGGGTCACCAAGGAAAATCACCAAACCTAACCGCTATTTCAAATCAATTCCAATGCTAATATTTCCCTAGGAAATTCTTTTCCACCCTAATTCTCATCCTTCCATCCCTCTACTAAACTTCACTTAAAACAACTCTCAAATAATGCAGCAACACATCTAAATAATTTAATGCAAGCACAACCTTGAAATTTACGTGCACCCATGCAAAAATAATTTTAAGATATCACATGAAATGTGGAATGTTATGCAATGCATGACGTTTTTTCCCCATAGTCAAAGGTGGTTTTGGGCGGGGTATTACATCCCCTTCCCCTTAAGAGAATTTCGTCCCAAATTCAGATTCTATACCCTTAGAGCATATCTGGATACTTCCGTCTTAACCATTCCTCGGTTTCCCACGTTGCATCTTGTGCTCCATGATGCTCCCAAAGTATCTTTACCATAGGTATTTGCTTGTTTCGAAGAGTCTTGATACTCCGCTCCAAAATCTTGACTGGTTTTTCCACGTAGCTCAGATTCGGTTGCAACTCCAATGGTTCCTCATTAAGTGCATGACTTGGATCGGGGTTGTACTTCTTCAACTGAGATACATGGAAAACGTCATGCATCCCAGTTAGTCCATCAGGTAGATCCAGTCTATAGGCAACCGGCCTAACCTTCTCCATTATCGGAAAAGGTCCCAAATACCTAGGACTCAGCTTCCCTCCTTTCAGATGCCTTAGGATTCCTTTACTAGGAGTCAACTTCAAGAATGCGCAATCACCTACTTGGAACTCTAGTTCCATCCTTCTAGAATTTGCGTAGCTTTTTTGCCGATTTTGCGTTGCCTTTAGCCTTTCTCGGATAACCTTGACCTTGTCAGTCATTTCCTGAATACATACCTCACTAGTCCTTCTAATATGCCCCTCTTCTGTCCATCCCCAATATATCGGTACTTGACATTTTCACCCATATAAGGCTTCGTACGGTGCCATCCCAATCGATGCTTGATAACTATTGTTATACGCCAATTCAGCATGCGGAAAACACTCAATCCACTTGTCCCCAAAGTCCAAAATACACGCTTGGAGCATATCCTCTAGTATATGAATGACTCTCTCGGATTGTCCATCGGTCTGTGGATGAGTAGAGGTGCTGAATTTCAATGTAGTACCCAAAGACTCTTGAAACTTACTCCAGAATCTCAAAGTGAACCTAGGGTCTCTATCCGATGTAATGCTTGACGGTATACCATGCAATCTTACAATTTCCCGGGTATACGTCTGAGCCAAATTTTCCATCGAGTCCCTTACGTTCACCGATATAAAATGCGCTGTCTTGGTCAGTCGGTCCACTACCACCCAAATTGCATCCTTGTGTGACTTGGTCATCGAAAGGCCAATCACAAAATCCATAGTCACCTCTTCCCATTTTCACTTGGGAATCGGTAACAGTTGCAGTAAACTTGCAGACTTCTTATGCTCCACTTTGACTTCCTGGCACGTTAAGCATGTTGACACATACTGAACCACATCTTTCTTCATTCCAGCCCACCAATATTTCTTCTTCAGGTCATGGTACATCTTTACTTCCCCTGGGTGTATGGTATACTTGCTCTTGTGAGCTTCGTCCAGTATCCTCTTTCTTAAGTCTTGGATGTCAGGTACACATATCCGGTCCTGAAAATACAGTACCCCCTTCTCGTCGGTCCGACAATCATTTCCTCCCCTCGCGATTTCTTTCTCCTTGAAAGCCTGAAATTCCACACTGTCTTGTTGGGCTGATACAATCTCCTGCTCCAGATTGGGTTTCAGGGTCAAGTTGCTTACACAGATCTTTCTCTCTTGAACTTCCACTTCTTGCTCCAGGATTTCCTGCACTGCCGACACTTCCTGCATTCTCAAATGTGCTATCTTCACTTTACAGCTCAAAGCGTCAGCTACCACATTCGCTTTGCCAGGGTGATAATTAATGGGACACCTGTACTCTTCCAGGAACTCCATCCATCTACGCTGTCGAAGGTTCAAGTCCTTCTGCGTGAAGATGTACTTCAAACTCTTATGGTCAGTGAAGACTTCATATTGGGCTCTGTACAGATAATATCACCACTTCTTCAAGGCAAACACTATGGCTGCCAGCTCCAGGTCATGCGTCAAATAATTAGCTTCATGCGGCTTTAGCTTCCTAGACGCGTAAGCTATGACCTTCCTTTCCTGCCTCAGCACAACTCCTAGTCTTTCCTTGGATGCGTCCGTATAGAGTGCATAGGGCTTGTCAGCCTCGGGTAGGCTCAATACGGGTGTTGTAATCAACCTCCTCTTAAGCTCTTGGAAGCTTTTCTCACACTTCTCGTTCCAAGCAAAAGGGACATCCTTCTTTAATAGTCACGTCATTGGCAAAGCCAGAGTAGAAAAATTCTTAATGAAATGCCGATAGTACCCAGTCAACCCAAGAAAAATTTGTATCTCGGTAACGTTCTCCGGTTGTTTCCAATTAACTACGGCATCCACCTTGTCAGGGTCCACCTTGATCCCATCATTGGATATCACATGGCCGAGGAAGGATACCGAGCTCAACCAAAACTTACATTTACTGAACTTAGCGAAAAGCTTGAATTCCCTAAGCTTTTCTAGGACCAACATTAAGTGCTCCACATAATCCTCCAGACTCTTGAAGTAGATTAAGATATCATCGATGAAGATAACCACAAACTTGTCCAAATATAGTTGGAAGACGCGATGCATCAAATCCATGAAAACTGCCGGTGCATTGGTTACCCCGAACAGCATTACCACAAATTCATAGTGGCCATACCGCGTGTTGAAAGTAGTCTTAGGAATGTCTTCTTCCTTAATCCTCACCTGGTAGTATCCTTGTCGTAGGTCCAACTTCGAAAAGCAAGCGGCGCCTTGAACTTGATCGAACAACTCGTCGATCAAGGGTAGGGGGTACTTGTTCTTGATTGTTAAGTTGTTCAGTCCCTGATAATCAATGCATAACCTCAAAGTACCATCTTTCTTCTTAACAAACAACACCGGTGCTTCCCACGGCGACGTACTCGGTCAAATGTAGCCTTGCCTCACCGACTCTTCCAATTGCTCCTTTAACCCCTTCAGCTCCGTCGGTGCCATCCGGTAGGGGGTTCTTGACACTGGTTTTGCTCCGGGAATTAGGTCCACGGTAAACTCAACTTCCTGCTCAGGGGGTAGAGAAGTGAGCTTAGCAGGGAAAACATCTGGAAAGTCTTTTACCACCTCCGTACTCTCCAAGGTACACTGATCCTTGGGTTTGTTCAGAAGATATGCCAAATATCCTGTACATCCTCTTTTGAGCAACTTCCGGACCTTAGCACCAGCAATCAAGAACTTCAGTTCCTTTGCTCGCTTATCATTAAATTCAATCACATCCCGACCGGGTCTTACAAATTGCACCGTCTTGATCTTACAATCCACATAAGCTCCGTGCTTTGACAATTAATCCATGCCCAAGATCAAGTCATAATCGTCTATGGGTAGAATTATGAGGTCTACTTCCAAAATCTCCTTCTCTACCTCAACTTCACAGCTCCCTATTTTCTTACTCGCTTCTACCACCTTTCCTAAGGGTGAGCTTAATACTAGGGTATAGGGTAATTCCTTTCCTTCCCAACCCAGATGTGATGCACATACTTTGCTTACGTAAAAGTGTGTGGATCTTGGATCTATCAAAATATTAACAAGACGACCTTAGATGGAAAGGTTACTTTCGATCACGGCTGCATCCATTCCGACTTCTTCTCTGTTCAAGGCAAAGACCTTGGCCTTCACTTGAGGCTTCTGACCTCCTGTTCTAGTTGGTCTAGCAGCAGCACCTCTATTGACTCCCATCGGCTGAGTCGGGGTTTTCTACCCAATCCTTAAAGGTTTAGGGCAGGCGTTCCTCAAATGACCTGGGTCTCTACAGTTGAAACACCTCCTTCCACCCCCGTTGCCCCAGCATTTCCTCTCGGTGTGGCCACGCTTCCCATAGAGTCGGCAATTCAGGTTGCCTTGCATCAGTCCGGCCATAGGCACTCGGGGCTGCTTACCCCGATTTCCCCACGGCATAGAGCCCGCAGGTCGCTTGTTACTCGAAGGCCTCATTGGTGGATAATTCGATTGGAAAGGTCTGTTCACCGACCGATACCGATCCTCATTCTCTGTCTGGGATGCTGCATCCACGGCGGCAGTGTATAACGTTGGCGGTGATAGAGCCAATGCCTTCCTTAAGTCTGGCCTCAGCCCCTTCACAAACTGCCGAGTGCGCTTCTGCTCCATGTCGACCAAGCATTTGCAGTACTTGGACAACTGTGTGAATCGGGCTGCATACTGAGCAACTGACATGCTTCCCTATTTGAGGGTCTGAACTTATCCTCTCTCTTCTCAGCTACCTATCGGGGAATGTATTCAGCACGAAAAGCTTCAGTAAAATTATCCCATGTCCATTCTTGCTCCTCTCTGTCCAAATCACTCTGTACTCGCTACCACCATGCTCGTGACGGTCCCTTCTGCCGAAAAGCAGCAAACTTCACCATTCTCTATTCTGAGTACTGCAAGGTAGCAAAGATATCCTCTATCTGTTCAATCCACTACTCGGCTTTCTCATCCTACTCTACCTCCCATTGGAATGTGAGAGGTTGGAACTTCAGGAAATGTTCCAGGGCCTCGTCCTCTCCCCGCGGTGGTTTCCTAGCCACCTTGTCCACTTTCTCCGTCAGGTTCTGCAGGATTGAGGCCATCTTGTCGAAAGCCTATCCCATGGTCACATCCCGAGACCTTTCTGAAGCTATCTTCTGTTCTTGCTGCAAGTGCTCCTCCACATCGGGTGTGGAACGATGCATTTGCTCAAATTCTGGGGTGGAGGATGCACTTTCCTGCACTGTTCTGCTATGAACGACTGTCCTGCGTCTTGGTGCCATCTTTGATTACATTCACTCAAAGTCAACTAGTTACCAAGGGGGAAAAAGTATGCTGAGGTGCATGATCAGTTAATAGCAATGCTATCTACTCATTTTAAAAGAGAATTTGATGATATTATGCAGGGGAAAACCAAGTAATAAATGAAACTCATGCTTTTCATATAAACCATGCTTTCGTAAAGAAGGGGTTATCACATGCAATACCTTTTTATTCAATAAAATAATAAAGCCCTATAAGCAACATGCTTCTTTAAAAAGAGTAAATAAATAAAGGAATGCAAATCCCGAAAGAGAAAGAGTAAATGCTTCTTGTCTTCTATACTCGACTCTCTCTAGTTTTAACAGAGGCAACGGAGTCGTCAGAGACGGGTTCCACAAGCCACCCCACAGAGCTATCGGGTCTCCCTATGTAATCCGTTGCAAAACCCATGCTCTCACTTGGCTGTCCTGACTCACCCTTATGGCCCCTTTTGGCTCTCATGGCCGTCTCATAAAGCTCATCCAACGCTAGTCTAACCGCACCCTTAGGCTCAGGCCTTTCATTCCCCGAGTCAGATAGATCAAGCAACCCCTCTCTCCTCAACTTGGCATTTATCCCCAGTCCGTATCGAAGTCCACACCTCTTATGACCCTCTTCTAGCTTCCTCTTTCCCTTATCCTCCATTCCTAGAGCGGGCCGCCTAAGTTCCCTCACTCCCGAGGTAACTCCATCCTTCGGCCTATGTCCCTCACCACTGGACTCCTTAAAGTTATAGCAAGTAGGAGTCCTTTCAAATTCACCTATTTGCGGGGTCCGAGGAACCTCCGTCACCTCCTTATCCCCTTCCTCTATCCCAGCCATCTCTCATTCACTCTTATCGTCTCCCTCATTCCTACGCTCATCTGCCTCCCCCTCACTCAACTCAGCCATCTCCTCATCTTCCTCCTTGTCACTGGCAAGCTCAACTACCTCCCCCTCATCATCCCCCTCATACTCTCCTAGGCTCCCTTCAACCTCCATCTCTGCCTCAACCACCGGGTCGTCTAGCACAGGCGGCTCATGTTCCCTCTCCGAATCAGATGAGGGTGGCTCTGCTACGAGCAGTGGGGCAGGTGGATTCTCGCAGCCAGCGAGCCAGTCTCTGATAGCCGATATAACTCTTTTGACCATCCTATAAACAAAAGGTAAAAATTAGCACCAGATCAAAATACTTAAGAAAATAAAATCTAGTAAGTCAAATAATTGCCTAAACCTAGGCTCTGATACCACTTGTAACACCCCACTACTACGTACCCTAAAGGGCGGGGATGTCGCCCCATCTCGGAGGACAAAGGGTCTTTAAAACGAGGTATAAAATATAAAGTCAAACCCCAAAAATTAAACTTAGATAAATAGAGAAAAACTCTTATTACATCAGGCTCAAACTGGAGCAAAACAAAATAAAACAAATATTCGATCAGAAGCTTAAAACCACAATTGTCTCCTAGAACATAATAGGAAAATAACAAAAACTTCAACTATCACATGCCCCGCTTGCTCAGCATAATCTATCTCCTGAAAACATGATATAAAACAGTGTGAGATTAAATCTCAGTAAGTCCTGTATGTGCACATGGTACTTTGAACAGTTCGTGTATGCATTGTAGAAAACATTTGCAGAAATATTTGGCAAGTCATAAATAATTTTTTCTTTCGCAAGGAGTGGGTTTTTCTCATTGTCACACTTTATACAAAATAAATCATCTACTCGAATAAGAGTCATGTCACCACACGTTGGGCTCCATGAGGACAAGGCACCACACTTTGTGCACATTGCCTGGACCAAATTACCACACGTTGGGCGTTCTAATCACGGTGAGTGTACAGCCCACCGGACGAGATACTCCTCCTTCTCTACACCCAACAAAACCATCCGGGTGTCCATGCTGAGAAAATAGATAATACCTTACCAGGTATAAATGCTAGCTCGGACCGACCTGACCAACTAACACTGTCGCCTTTTCAAGCCGAGCTTATCTTCTGGATGTGGTCTCCTGCCAGAAGACTTACTCTAGCCCCCCAAGACTAGTATTGTTAGCCTACCCTTATTAAGCCCTCAACGAACATATCCGTCAATTCTTGATTCAAAATATTTCCATATCTTGGCTTTGTAAAACGTGATTTTCTTCAGAAGAGTTTCCTAAAAATTTAGGAGGAAGAATAGTTTTCTTGATAAAATCGTTAGTTTGACAAAACCGGTAAAAGAATAAATATCCACGTTTACAACCCAAGCAATCATAGTTCAACAATAGCTTCAAAAAGCTTCACAACATTGACTTGCCATCATAAATATTTAACAAAAGAGTTTATGCAAGGAATTACTTGATATGCCTCAGAAAACAAGATAAAATTATAGCTTGCCTCCTTCAAATACCCTCCTGATCTAAAATCATATAATATCATGATCAGGGTCTCTATCGATTCAAACATGCATTAAACTCATTTATTCCCATAACAATTCACAATCCATTAACTAACTCCATATAAATTATCCAATCCTCAAAGTTCATACACTATGACCATATATCCATCAAGGATATGAATAATAAATAAAAAAGGTCTTGCCTTGGCCATCACAATTTATATCCACCATTACCACAATAAAATATAGCATTGCTATCCATCGAATATGCTTAATTAATTACTCGACTCAAAATATTCATGTATCCCAACTAAGCACATCCATCATGCTTTCATCCCTCCTTAGACATCATCAACCTTATTAAACCTTAACTTCGACATCAAGGGTAAGAATTCCCTTACCTTGAAACAACCGAGTTATCAAGATCTCGATACTCCTATGGTGATCGTCCAGAGTTCGTTTGAGAAGAAGAGAAAAGCTGCCTTCTTTCCTTCCTTTTGATCGAGAGTAGCTAAAGAGGATGAAATCAGCCTTTAAGTGGCGTGATTCAAGGGAAGAAAAAGAGAAGAATTGATGGAAGAAGGGAATCAAGAGGTTAAGATGGGTTTTGCTTACCTTAGGGTGTGATCGATTTCTTGCTAGGAATTGCTCTTGTGATTTTCAAAAATTGTAGAAGGGTTCTTGCTGGAATTTTCATGTAGAATGGAGAGAGTAGTCGGCTACTGTGATTTAGGGTTAGGGAAGATTGGTTTAGGATTAGATGGTGGTGCTAAGAAGGACTCCTAATGTGTGAAACCCCAGTCAAAACCAACCTTAGAGTAAGGGGGTTGGGAAGCATATCATGCTTTATTTCATGATTAAATACATTTTCATATGATTTTATGTGCTTTGGATTTGAGTTTTATTGTTTTGAAGTCTTGTTGGTGAGTATTGTATGAGAGGGGCAAAATGATAATTTTTGCCCGAGGTGAAAATAGGGAGATAGCTTGTGGAAGGAATAGGAATTAATTTTCTAGTAAAAATAGCAACAAAAGTTGTTGTGGTTTAGTGGTTAGAGCTTTGGAATAAATCCTTGAAGTCTTGAGTTCGAATTCCATCATAGAAGCTTTAATTTGATTAAAATTTTATTTTTGCTTAGGGAAGATTAGTTTCGGCCTTAAGGGCCTAGAGCAAGGTGGTGATAATGACCTAGGAGAGACATGTTAGGAGGATTCTCATTTCACTTCTTTGCTCTACTCGAAATTCTTAAAGGGAATTCATTCTCCCTTGATCTTCAGTTTTTCTTAAATTTTCAACTCCTTAGTTTGATCAAGATGTTCTAGCCTTATTCTTTCCAGAAAATTCAGTAAAGTGCTGAGGTCTTTTAGGACCAAAGTGTCTTGGTAAAAGGCTTCTTATAGTTTGAAAATTATGGAATAGTTGTGGAAAATTCCAAGAGGAAGAATCCCTCTAGTGAGCTTGCTGAAATTTCATCCTAAACTAGTTCACCCTCCTTCTTGGAATGAGCTGAAATTTTCCAGCTTGTGTACCTTCAAAATGTCGAACTTCTTAGCTAACATTTCCTTCCAAATGCTGCCAGAAAAATGGCCTGAAGATCAGCTTGAAATATGAATTATTTCTGCCATTTTCAGACTACTCAAGAGCTGTACAAACCAGTGAAAAATTTTAGGCAAATCGCTACCTTGGAGGCTTAAAACCAAGCTGTTTTCTTCTAGATTTTGTGCAGCACCTTAGCCATGTTTTTCCTCCATGAAGAAGGATGGAAACCAGCCTTGAATACCCCTGAAACCCCCCTTCAAACTAACTGCATCTCAGCTAGAAGTGGCGGACGAAATTTTGCCAGAAAATTCTTGTGCATGAAATTTTCCAGCTTGCTTCCTATTTCTCCTCCAGCCGGAAATGCCAACCTACTTCTATCAAAACCTCCCTTAAACTACCATTAACAGAGCTCCATTGTTTCCCTCAAACTTCTGGACGAAAGGCAGCAATGGCTGTCCGAAAATCTCTCCAACAAATCCCTGCAATTTAGCTTGATTACTTTCCAAAATTCCAACCATCTTATTTAGCAATCTTCCATGATATCTTGCTCAATCGACCAGACTTCTTCTTCATCATTGTACCCCTTAGTTTCGGCCATCATAAGCCTTATAGAACCAGCTTTAATTCCTCAGAAAAGCCACACAACTAGTCGGCCATAGGAGACTTCAAAGCTGTCCAAACAATCAAGATATTCTTAGAATATTTAGTTTCCAAATTTACTTCCCAAAAATATTCTTCAAGGATTGTAGCAACTAACCTTTCCTTTTCCCTCTCAAATCAGAGCAAACATTCTCCTAAACCCTACAGAATTTTGGCAGCCCTAATTCCACATAAAATCGGCAGCTGCTCCTAACCTCTCTCTCTCTATTTTCTTTAGACACCAAGAATACATACACTACACCAAGAACACCTACTATCTTCTTTCACCTAATACACCTTCAAACCACTTCAAACCCTCACGAAAATCTCCAGATTTGATCTACTCTTTGCTGTGAATCCATCAACACCATTATTAACATCAAACTCCACAAATCATCTTGCTACTTTGGATCAAAACCAGAAATTTTTGTGAAGGTCAAGAACATCTTCAAGATAAACTTATTCTATCAACTTCATCTTCTTCAAACTTGATCTCCAATGAGAACTTATGTGAATGAACATACTAATGATCTCTTCTCCTCTCTCTCTCTCTCTCTCTCTCTCTCTCATGGCCCAAAATTCCCTCTCTTGGCGTAATGGTCTCTTTTTTCCACGACCATGCTTTCGCCACCTCTCTTGGACAAGATTAGCTATCTAGGAGTTGAGATCTATTCTAAACTCTTTCAAAGCACTCATCAACCAAGTAAGTACCATCAATCCTTCTTTTAAACTCTAAAATCATGTCTCTAGGATGTCGTTGGTAAAAGGTGGATGGTGGTAGGATTTGAGTATATATTTATTGTTGAGATTGAAGCATGAGCAATTGTATGATTGTGAAGAAGATGGGGTTTATGCATGAAAGGTTTATCTTGGTTGATTGTATATTGATTTGAGATTTGATGCATGTCATAGGTAGTATTTGTGATAAAGTATGCTAGAGAATATGCCACCGTTGGTGAATATGATTTTTATTCATATGTGATTGTTTAAGCTATGTTCATATTTATGATAGTAGAGGTTAAAGCATGTCTTAATAAATTTAAATCTAAGCATAGATGCAAGATTTGGTTGGTTTGATGAATTGAAGGATTGTGCATGTTCTTGATTGAGGTTGGCCATAGAAATTGACCATGATCTAGTTGTCCCTAAAAGTAATTTTCACTCCATGAATAAAATACTCAATAAAATAATTTCCTAGTATTTTCGAAAACCCTAGGAAGGGTAGATTTGGATTCTTATATTCATAAAGGATATTTTAGCCAAATAAATAATAATTTTGCTAGAAAGTAAAATAAATAAATATTATTTAAAATAAAGAAATCAATTTAAGCCTTTATGAAAAAGATTTATGCTTAGTAAAATATTTACTAAATCAAAACCCTTAAGGATTTACTTATTATTTTCCAAGAAAGGCTGATTCAATCTAATCTCAACTAGTTTTAGCTATCAATTATTTTCTAACAACTAAACTATCAGTAAATCACTATTTTACCTAGTACCTCCTATGACTCTTGATCAAATAAACTCTAGATTTTTCTTAACAAGATGTAAACTTTCAACTTATTAGAATTTATTTCCCAAACCATTAATTATTTTAAATAACAAATTGAACTTAGCTTATAAACCTATTTAATTAGTGTCTTGCCTTAAAGCTTGGGACACTAGGATCATGGTAGTAGTGAATTGAGTTGATTTAAAATTGAGGAAGTGGTTTGTGACTTGAAATTGATTAAGATTTGTATTTACCCATGTGGGGTTAGGTCAGCTGTTCGAGACCTTGTTGTTGTGAGCAAGAATCAGGTAAGCTCCTGCATAAAACCTATCGATGTGAAATGTTTTCCTTATGGCAAGCTAAATATGGAGTGTATGGACACTCGTTTATTTGAAGGCAACTGAGGGTTGAATTTGTTCTTATTTCCAACACTTAAATTATTTAAAAGTTATTGAGCAGATTTTCCAAACTTAAAACTCTTTCTAAAACTGATTGTTCCCAAAACTTTGGAAACCCTCAAATTACTATTTCCATGAAGAGCAATGCTTTGTTCATTTTATCCCAAGTGGGAAACGTCGTTGAGTACTCAATAAGGGTGGACTACTAGGACTAGTCTTTGAAGGATTAGGGTAAGTCTCTTAGCAAGTGGCCACCTCTAAGGGGTGAGTCTTCCCAGATAAGATGTCAGTCCAGTGAGTCGTGCCGGTCCGAGCTAGCAGTTTGTTTTCAGTCAAGTGACTGTGTTTTGCCGGAATGGACACCCGGTTGTTCTTTGGGTATAGAGAAGGAGGAGTATCTTACCCAGTAGGCCGATCACCTACTTTTGTCAGTCTGCACAAAGTGTCGACATTCTGACCGGTTATGGGGCCCAACGTGTGGTAACCCATATCCCTTTCTTTCGAGTGGTTGATTTCATTACTTGTGTACGGCTAGATAGGCCAAAACGCCACTCTTGCTTTTGACTAATGCTTGATATTTTCCAATGTTTCTCTTATAAAAGTTTCACACTTTGCATCAACGAACTGTTTTCACTAAACATCCAAAGCACACACGGACTTACTGAGATTTCTGTCTCATCACCTTTTTATCATGATTTCAGGATGATCCTGCCATGGGGATGAGTAGCTAGTAGTATCTGCCTGGAAGAGATTGTTGTCATTTAATTCTATGTATTGTTTTGGGGAGACAAGAGTGGATAATTTTATTTATGGTTTTGTTTTGGAATTCATGGATTTATTCTTGAAATTTTCCTTGGGTTGTAATAACCTTTTAAGTTAAATATTATTTTTATTCTGCAATTTGTTTGTGTGACCTAGTTACAAAGACCCCTTGTCCTTTGGACGAGGCGACATCCCCAGCCCTGGCGGGCCTAGGCTTCAGGGTGTTACATAATGGCTTTAGGTTTCTTGGACAGCAAGGGCGAAAATTGCAGCTTGCTGTGCCCCTTGTTGTTGCCGAATTTGGGAAGGTTTAAGAGGAGAAAATATTCTGGACTTGTTCTCCTATGCTGACCGAAATATTGCTCAAGAAAAGGAGGTTGTTTTGGCCGAAACAAGGAAGAGTTTGAGTAGGTTTTGACAACTAAAATTCTATGCAAGAATGGTGTGAGTGCTGTGCGAAAATCACAAAACCAAAGGAAGAAATTCTGGATTGTCTTGGTTGTTGTTCTGTCGCAATTTACAGAGAAAGAGTGAGGGTTTTAAGTGCTGAAAATTGGCTTAATCAGCTGAGGGTTTTGGTGTGTCTTGGTGTGCAGAATTTTCGTTTGATTTGGAGTGCATAGTTGGCCGAAATTTCCTGTGCAAAGCTGGCCGAAATTCTGGAATTTTTGGTGGATAAAATCTAATTTTGTGTAGCAAAAGTAATCTGAATTGATGGAAGGTGTTTTAGGTGATTTGAGCTAGGGTTTAAAGAGTTTGATTGCACTTAGGAGTGCAGGAATTTCGTGCAGCTTGTGCTTACTCAAGGCTGCCGAAATTTTGCAGAAAAAGAGAGGGTAAAACCTAGTTGATTTAGGATTGAAATAAAATATGATTTGCTAAAGGATTTAGGATAAGATTTCCTAGTATTGGAAGAGTTTGATTTGAGCTAAAACTCCTTCACAGGTGGCGGCACTAAGCTAGAAAATTTTCCAGATTTTTAGCTAGGGTTCTATGCTCAAAATCAACAAGGTATCTAACTAGAAAATTAACAATTTAATTCCAACTATCAATTACAAAATCTGATAAATTAAAATCAAGTTGGAATTTAATTATTCTAGCTAGGGTTTTTCGAAAATCAAAGAGAACAAAAGCTGAAAATAAGATTAAACCTTATCATTATCAAAAGTCCTTGAATTTAGGAGATAAATATGGAGACTTATCTCCCTTGAAGATGGCGCTGAAAATTCACTAGGATAGCTAGGGTTTTTTCGGCAAAAGCATGAAGAAATCTAGGAAAAGAATTTCAAAAAGAAACTAAGATTCGCAAGAGGTAAGATTCGAACTCGGGTCACTAAGGAAAATCACCAAACCTAACCGCTAAACCAAATCAATTCCAATGCTAATATTTCCCTAGGAAATTCTTTTCCACCCTAATTCTCATCCTTCCATCTCCTCTACTAAACTTCACTTAAAACAACTCTCAAATAATGCAGCAACACATCTAAATAATTTAATGCAAGCACAACCTTGAAATTTACGTGCACCCATGCAAAAATAATTTTAAGATATCACATGAAATGTGGAATGCTATGCAATGCATGACATTTTTTCCCCATAGTCAAAGGTTGTTTTGGGCGGGGTATTATAATTTTGGGAACCAAAAGACACATCGCCCTGGGCACTAAAATAATCAAAATATCCCTACTATATAAATAGTTATATTTTGCATTTTAAATATTTTCTAATATCACCATAAAGAGATATTGATCCCAAGGACAATATTGTTTTAGTAAAGTCTCTGACCTACATGTGTTATGACAAATATATCCCTCTACATAACGTCGTACATTTAAAGATGAGGAGTGTATTAACACATTTCTAAATGATGTTTACCATCTTTAGACCTCTAGTCCAATGATCCCGACTTCCTAGAATGTTTTTGCTTTTCAAGGGAGCTACCCTAAAGCAAATATTCAAGTCACGTTTCTCAGGACCTTGGATTTTTAGATCATTTGAACAATCTCAAGAGGCGATATAGCATAGGAGCTAATTTGTTGGAGTTTGTCTTAACTAACTAATCACATATACCCAACATACAAGTATATTAGTCCTACAATAGAACATCAACTATAGTATATCAAAGTATACTCTTCCAGCTTCGTCAGACCATCAACCCATACTCAAGCCGTATGGTATAAGTCCACGCTATAGCAGTAGTAGTCTGAGTTTATACTCTAATAGTACTTTTAGAAACTACTACTACAAATCATGTTCTACGTATTCGAAATATGCTTATGTTATGAAGTGAGAAGACTACTCACTGGCTAAAGGTAAGCTATTCCCCCCCCCGAAATTCATAATATAATAAAATTATCATGATGAGATTCTCATTCTTATTAGTCAATTAAGAATGACAATTTATGTGTTAAATAACTCGTGATCTATACCTTACTGCGAAAGACCTCCATTTACATGAATCACTTAAACACAATGGGTCTTTTCAAGCGAAATCATGAACAAATTAAAATGAGAAAACACAAACAATTTGTAAGAATAAAAATTTTATTAATTTAATTAAAATTACATGAGAAATACAGTCTTAGTGGGCATACATTCCAACAACAAATATAAGAAGTTCGAGTGGTACAAGAATTATTCGATTGCGAAACAACCACATATGGGGATAACATCCATACTATTAATCTAAAATTGGTTCCAAAATTGAAGAAGGAAATTACCGAAGCACAGAAGGATAGCGTGGAATTCCAAACTTTTAAGGATAAAGAGATCGGACGAGGAGGACAGGACTTTTGAATAGATGAGAAGGGAGTGTTATATTTTCGCAATTGGATATGTGTACCGCAGAATTAGGAGTTAAGGAAGAGAATATTAGAGGAGGCACATAGAAGTAAGTATGCTATTCACCTGGGAGAGGTAAAAATATTTCAGGATTTAAAGAAGGCGTATTGGTGGTTCGAAATGAAGAAGGATGTGGTGAAGTTTATGACAAAGTGCTTGACTTGTCAAAAGGTCAAGGCGGAGCATAAGAAATCTGCAAGACTGCTGCAATCTTTACCTATTCTCGAATGGAAATGGGAGGAGGTGATCGTAGACTTTGTCACCGGATTACCAATGGCTAAGTCACAGAAAGACGCTATTTGGGTAGTTGTAGATCGATTGACCAATTCTGCCTGCTTTATACCAGTGAACGTGAGGGACTTGATGGAAACATTAACCCAAATTTACACACCGGAAGTTGTAAGACTTCACGGTGTTCCGTTGAGTATTGTATCATATTGAGACCCTAGGTCCATTTCAAAATTCTAGAATAAGTTTCAGGAGTCCATGGGTTCAATATTGAAGTTTAGTACTACAACACATCCTCAGACTGATGGACAATCTGAGAGAGTTATTGAAATTTTGGAGGACATGCTGAGGGTGTGTATTCTGGACTTCGGAGACAAATGGATTGAAAGCCTACCCTACGCGGAGATAAAGTATAACAATAGTTACTAGTTGTCAATAGGAATGGCTCCGTATGAAGTTCTATATTGAAGGAAGTGTCAAGTACCATTATTTTGGAGTTGGGTGGAGAATGGTCAGGTTAGTAAGTCGGGAGAGGTAAATATCCAAGAGATGAAGGAAAAAGTTAGAGTGATAAGAGATAGATTAAAAGCAGCTCAGAGTCATCTGAAGAGTTACACAGATAACAGGACGAGAATTGGAGTTTCAAGTAGGGGATCAGATGCTTCTAAAGTTGACTCCTAGTCGAGGAGTTCTAAAGCATCCAAAGGGAAGAAAATTGAGTCCGAGGTATTTGGGGATCATTTCAAGTTATGGAAAGGATTGGTACAGTACCTTTTCTCTTGGATTTACCGGAAGGGCTTACTGGAATACATGATGTGTTTTATGTGTCACAACTGCAGAAATACTATCCCAATTCGGAGCATGTGCTTAATGAAGAACCGCTGATACTATGACCTAATATGAGTTATGATGAAAAGCTAGCAAGAATTTTGGACAGAAATGTTAAAACGCTTCGGAATATGCAGATTCCAATGGTAAAGGTTTTGTGAGATCATCACAGTACGAAAGATGCTACCTAGGAGACAGAGGAATGGAATAAGCAAAAGTATCTAGATTTGTTATAAAGATATGGTACTCTGAATTTTGAGAGGAAATTCCTTTAAGAAGGGGAGGATGTAATACCCTGCTTAAACCCTAATCTTGGTATATGGGAGATGTGAGCATTAAGTGGCATCTAACATGTGCATATGAAGTTATAATACATTTATCTAAGTATTTGTTGGATATGTGAATGTGTGTGTATGCAAATCTGTTCGCATACCTATTTGTGTTTTGCTTCACCTGGAGCACTTATGGTGTCCCATTTGTGGAGAAAGATGAGTTACTTTGAGTTTAGAATTTTATTGTCATATGAGATGCTTGGGTTGAGAGAAAGAATGGAATTTGTTAAGAAATAGGAGAACAAGAGCTATTGTGGTCTAGTGGTTTAAGTTTGGGAATTATCTTTTACTGACTCGAGTTCGAATCCTAACTCTACCAATTTAATTTCCTTTTTCCTCCTATTCCTCTTTCACCGAAATGCTACCCTGCTGCCACTAGGTAGAATTTCCTATGAAGTAGGAGCTTTATTTACCTTGAATTTTTGGACAGTAAAAACCTAAGATTTTTTTGTTGCTAAATGTTACGGCCTAAATGCTGAACTATTGACTCTACTTGTTTGGATGGGTGTTCACCCCAAAGTGTTCTCGGACCGCATGCATTTGGAAAATATCCTTTTCTATATAATTTATCTACTTAAGAATTGAAACCATTATCATCAAAACAATATCCATTTTCTTAATTCTATTGCATATCAAAGGTGTTATCTACCCTAAAATCCCTAGCTCATCCGCCACCTAGAATAATATACCTCCTAGGATTTAGCTTAAATAACTATAGCAAATTTTATATATAATATGATATTTATTTTAACTAAATTTCTTTTAGAATTTATTTAGAAAGAAATTTCAGTTTTCCTACTTCATGGTTGTCGCCACATTTGAAGGATTTCCAAACCCTAATAAAACTCCTAAGGGTACAGGAGAAAATTTCCCAAAAATCTAAGGAAAAATATTGTGTATAAAAAACACTCATTATTTAAACAAGACTAGAATTTCTTTTCCTTTTCTCTTCTCGGTTTCGAAAATTTTAGATTCATGGAAGTAAATATCCAGCTTTTTGTTATAAAAAATTGTATCTCTTATCCTTAAAGTCTTTTCCCTAGAGTTTATAGGGAAAAAAAAAACTATCCCAGCATTAGTAGAGATGCTGTCCGCAACCTTGGAGCTATTTAAGCTCAAGTAGGACTCTTGATGAAGGCTGGAAACCTCAATAAATAATCTGTGATTATCCTTCCGGGCAATCAAAAATTTTCCACTTAAAAGAACTCTTCTTTTTCTCTTGAGGGTTTCGGCTACAAAAGAGCTTAACTTCTTTTCGTACCAACCGACAACCAACTCTTATACAAGCTGGAAACTTCTCTTCTCTACCCTAGAACATCAAAACACAAGGTAGCGAGGATAGACTCCTAAACCCCATGAAACTTCAGATTTTTACCCTCTCATCTAGAGCAGAATTTTTACTCAGCTAAACCACTTCAACAAAGGCAACTAAATTTAGCACATTCGATCAAGCTTCACCATTCTTCTGCAGCAGAATTCGGCCAACACACACACATACACACACGAGAGTCATCCGAACCAAAACCATACCAAAACCGAAATACATCAAGCTAAAGATAGACCTCCAAACTCCTTGAGATTTGAAGTTCTTATCTTCTCCTTTTGCACAGGATTTTTACCTATCCAAAGCCAGATCTTCGGAGCACAAAAATAGTAGCATTCGGTCACTGTACAACCGAAAAGCTCTCTAGCTCAACTAAACCAGAACTCTTTGTGAATTAAAAGTCCAGCATATCTTCACCATTGTACACGGTCTCGTATCTGCAACCCATAAACCACTTATTCTGGTTCACTTTCGTTTTCCTTTTTCCACCTTCGACACATTGATCCTTCGCCTCAAGGAACCAGAAAGCTCCTGATTTTCGCAGTTGCGGCACCCTTCAAGGGAACTGGATGCGCAAGCACTTCCTCTATTACAACCTTTCTTCCCTAAGCAGTCACAACCGAAGCGTATTACCTTCGAAGGAGCAACCAGGTAATCTCTTTTCCTTCATCTGTGTCTCTCGGTCTCAAACTGCTTGAGCAGGCTCAAAACTTTAATGCTCTTTAATTTGATTTCTGCCCTCTTTAAACTGAAGTTGGGAGGCAAACGGATACTGTGAGCAAGGGGTTTGTCGGACATGTGGGGGGGGGAAGGGGGCGAGGGAATGGTCAGCCGGGGGTGTTATATATATATGACATTAATTATATGTTAGAAGGGTGTTGTTGTGTCTAAATAAAATTGTGGTATAATATGGATTGGTGAGAAGAAGATCTCGTGTTGATGGATAAGCGATTCGGCGCTTTGTTTGAATACCACTACTAGACCATATGTATTAAGGGAGGTATGCGTATTGTGGATTCAGTGGATTTTGAATTTATGAGTTCCGAATGTGTACTATTGATGATGTTTGATATGATAGCACGGGAGTTAAAACCCCTACTGAGTATATTTTATCATTTGTAAATGTGGCGTCATTACTATGTGCAATTAGTGAGAAAAAGAATATTAAATTATTCCTTCATAGTGTATATATTAATATATGATACTAACAATATCAATTCTGTCCTCTTTTAATTATTATTTGCTATGTATCGTTTCTAAAATGGTTGAAAATTATTGCTTCTAATTGCCATTAATTAAGCATTATTAATTGTGAATATTTATTATTAATACCAATATTTAATTATTATAATATTAGTCATATTATTAACAGTTATTTAATTAAAACTCAATCATCAATTATTACAGATTGCTGTTAATAAAATCATTATTTTCTACTTGTTGATACAACTCATAACGAATATTTGTTAATGCTACAATCATTAAGAGTATTATTATTACTATTATTATGATCTTCCCAAATAATTATAATATTGTTATGAATTATTGGAATCTTTATTAATTAGTGGAGGCTCCACTAATTATGGATTTATGTGAATTATTATAGAAGATTTTTATGGATGTCCACCATTTAGTGGAGACACCACTAATTAAGGAGGAGAAGACCTTGGAACTCTGCCCTAGCTCGGTAAGTTGGAACGTCTGGCCTCAGACATAGATTGAGATTTAGGTAATGGGCCGTCAGACCCTTAGGCCGATAGAGGTAAAGGGCGATCAGTAATATTGCTATGACAACAAGGGGCTGGGTCAACTACTCAATCAAATGATATTGAGCATGTTTCCCATCCCTTCTCGAGAAACAAGTGGGCTATTTCTTTGCAAAATAGTGCTCAATTTCATATGTGGCAATTCCGCCAAGATCTCTTCGTTAGTTGGGGGAAGAATCCGCACAAATCGGATTTTTTGAGGAACGTATCGAGAGAGAATTGGATTTGGTTAGACAATGTGTGGTTGGTAAACAGGGATCGGTTTTTTAGCAAGGTACGGAATGTATCGTCAAATATTCAATATGATTCCACAAGATCTAGTTTCGTTCAAGTAACGGATTTTAGCCAACTGAAAGAATCTTCTGATCAATCCAGAGATCATTTGTATGCCATGGTCTAATCCACTAATTAGAGCTCTATAAATAGAGCTATTATCTAAGCTTGTAATACACCATTATTTTGTGAAAGAAAGATTAGTGAAAGAAATATTAGAGAAAATTGTGAGAGAAAAGAAAGAGAGAAATTCTTGTGCAAAGAATAGTTAGAATTTTCTTAGTGTGTAGTGTGTAGATTTTATTCTAACACTACCCTAATTTCATAACACGTTATCAGCACGAGTCTCTACCGGTACAAAAGCAAGAAGACTAAGTACGAGTTTCTGCCGTTAACAAAACCAGAAGACAGGTACGCATTTATTGATCTCTATGGCTAATCTCGCTAAACTTGAATTTGTAGCCCTTGATATTTCTGAAAAAAATTATATGTCATGGGTTCTCGATGCAGAAATGCATCTAAATGCTGAAGGCCTTAGTGAAACTATTCAAGCACATAATAGTGCATCTGCACAACACAAGGCTAAAGCTTTGATTTTTATTCGTCGTCATCTCGATGAAAATTTGAAAATGGAATATCTTACCGAAAAAGATCCATATGGCTTGTGGGTAAATTTAAAAGAAAGATTTGACCACCTGAAGATGGTCGTACTACCCACTGCACGGTATGAATGGTTGCACCAGAGGTTGCAAGATTTTAAAACCGTGAATGAATATAGCTCCGCAATGTATAAAATTACATCTCAATTAAAATTATGCAGAGAAAAAGTGACTGATGAAGATATGTTGGAGAAGACATTCTCCACATTTCATGCCTCGAATATTGTCCTGCAGCAACAATATCGAGAGAAGGGGTATACAAAATTTACAAATTTAATTACTGCCCTCCTCATTGTAGAGAAGAATAATGAGTTATTATTAAGAAATTATGAAGCCAGACCAACTGGCTCAACAGCACTCCCAGAAGTGAATGCTGTTGGCTCTAGCAGAAGCCATCGTTATAGTCGTGGTCGTGGTTATGGCCGTGGCCGTGGTCACGGTTATGGTCGTAGACACGCTCGATATTTCTCTTATCACAATCATAATCAAACTGTGAGAAATACTGGCCACCTGAAGTGGAACAGAAAAGATCATAAAGGAAAAGAAAAAGAAATTGAAGAAAAGCATGAGGATATATGTTATAGATGTGGCATGAAAGGTCATTGGTCACGAAACTGTCGTACGGCTAAGCATTTAGTTGAATTGTATCAAGTTTCATTGGAAAATAAAAATGTGGAAGCAAATTTTTCTCAACATCCAATAAATGATGCTGATGATGATGATATTGATCCTGAAGATCTTAATATCAATATTACCCATATGGATGTATCGGATTTTTTTGAACACCCAGACGGTAAGATAGACCATTTAATTGGTGATGGCAGTGTCCAGAAGAACTAAAGCCTCGCCTTGATATTTTTGTATTTTCATTTTCATTCTATTTTAATAATATTTACGTTTGCATATATATATTTGTGTTCAGATGGCTGTTGTTAATGCAAATGTGATTGAGGGCTCCGGAAGAGCTAGTATATTGTTGCCTAAAGGAACAACAATTATTATTGATAAGGCACTATTTTCCTCAAAATCCAGAAGAAATTTATTGAGTTTTAAAGATATCCGCAGAAATGAGTATCATGTTGAAACAAATGAGAAAAATGGGATTGAGTATCTTTTTATTACTCAAATGCATTTGGGTAAGAAATCTGTATTAGAAAAACTGCCGTCTTTTTCTACTGGACTATATTTTGTAAAAATACGTACAATTGAAATTCATCATCTAGTAAACCAGAAGTTTACTGATCCTATTATTTTTAGCATTTGGCATGACCGGTTGGGTCATCCGGGATCTACCATGATGAGAAGAATCATTGAGAATACACATGGTCATCCTTTAAAAAATAAAAGGATATTAACATCAGAAAAATTCGCATGTACTCGTATGTTCCCTAGGAAAATTAATTGTTAAACCATCACCGATAAAAGTAGGAGCTGAAAGTCCTACATTTCTCGAAGCGGATTCACGGAGATATTTGTGGACCTATTGATCCACCATGTGGACCGTTCAAATATTTTATGGTCTTAATTGATGCATCATCCCGATGGTCACATGTATGTTTATTATCTACTCGCAACTCTGGCGTTTGCGAGATTACTTGCTCAAATAATTAAATTACGAGCACAATTTCCGGACCATCATATTAAAAATATCCGTTTGGATAATGTCGGTGAATTTTCATCACATGCTTTTGATGCATATTGCATGTCAATTGGGATTAATGTTGAACATCCCGTAGCTCATGTTCACACACGTAATGGTCTTGTCTGAATCTTTGATTAAACGATTACAATTAATTGCTAGACCATTATTAATGAAAACAAATCTCCCAACATCTGCACTGGGGACATGCTATTCTACATGCTCGCAACACTTGTACGTATAAGACCAGCTAGTTATCATAAATTCTCTCCTTTGCAATTGGCTTTTGGGTCGAACCAAATATTGCTCATTTAAGAATTTTTGGGTGTGTCAGTATATATTCCAATTGCACCAAACCAACGTACAAAGATGGGTCCTCAAAGAAGAAAGGGGATATACGTTGGATATGATTCTCCCTCTATTATCAGGTATGTTGAACCCCTGACAGGAGATGTATTCACAGCAAGATTTGCTGATTGTCATTTTGATGAATCATTATTCCCTAACTTAGGGGGAGAACCAAAACAGCATAAAAAGGATCTTGCTTGGACAACATCATTAAATTATCTTGATCCGCGCACAAGCGCATGTGAACTTGAAGTTCAAAAGATAATTCATTTGCAATGGAAAGATGCGATTCAATCGGAGTTAAATGCACTGGCAAAACGTGAAGTCTTCGGACCTGCAGTCCGAACACCAGAAGGTATAAAACATGTTGGCTACAAATGGATATTTGTGCGAAAGCACAATGAAAAGAGTGAAATCGTTCGATATAAAGCGCGATTAGTAGCCCAAGGTTTTTCACAAAGACTAGGTATTGATTATGATGAAACTTATTCTCCTGTTGTTGATGCTATTACACTCCGATATCTTATCAGTTTGGCAGTACATGAAAAGATAGATATGCGTCTATTAGATGTTGTCACTGCTTACTTGTATGGAAATTTAGAAAATGATGTTTACATGAAAATCCCCGAAGGATTTCATATGCCTGAAGCATATAAACATTATCCTCGTGAAAATTACTCCATCAAGTTGCAGAAATCATTATATGGCCTGAAGCAATCTGGGCGCATGTGGTTTACACGTCTTAGTGAATATTTATTGAAAGCGGGATTTAAAAATGACTAGGTATGTCCCTGCGTTTTTATTAAGAAATCTGGTTCTAAATTTGTGATATTAGCTATATATGTTGATGATATTAATCTTATTAGAACTCCTGAAGAGCTCCAAGAAACAATTGATTGTTTAAAAAGAGAATTCGAAATCAATAATTTTGGTAAAACCAAATTTTGCCTTGGTTTACAAATTGAACATTTGGAGAGTGGAACATTTATTCATCAATCAACATATACAACAAAAGTGCTAAAAAGATTTTACATGGACAAAGAACATCCATTGAGTATTCCAATGATCGTGCGATCATTAAATGTGGATAAAGATCCTTTTCGACCTCAATAAAATGATGAAGAACTCTTTGGTCCTGAAGTACCATATCTCAGTGCAATTGGTGCATTGGTGTATCTTGCTAATAATACACGACCTGATATTGCTTTTGCTGTCAATTTATTAGCAAGATTTAGTTTTTCACCAACACGACGACATTGGAATGGAATTAAACAAATCCTTCGATATCTCCAAGCAGCTACTTCTTCAAATCATGCTGAAATTATAGCCATTCATGAAGCAAGTCGAGAATGTGTATGGCTAAGATCCATGATTCATTATATCCGAGAAAGTTGTGGATTATCATCAATCAAATATATTCCAACTCCTCTTTATGAAGACAATGCAGCTTGCATAGCTCAATTACGAGGAGGATATATTAAAGGAGATCGGACAAAACATATTTCACCAAAATTCTTCTTTACTCATGAACTCCAGAAGAAAGGTGAAATTGATGTGTTACAAATTCGGTCATGTGATAACCTCACGGATATTTTCACGAAGACTTTACCGACTGCAACATTTGAAAAGTTGAGATATAAAATCGGTATGCGTCGGTTTAAAGATTTAAAGGAATCATCTCATAAGGGGGAGTAATAAATAGACATATAGAATAGTGTACTCTTTTTCCTTCACTAGATTTTTTTTCCCACTGGGTTTTTATCTAGTAAGGTTTTAACGAGGCATATTCTTTATGTAATGGATGGACATCCAAGGGGGAGTGTTATGAATTATTGGAATCTTTATTAATTAGTGGAGGCTCCACTAATTATGGATTTATGTGAATTATTATAGAAGATTTTTATGGATGTCCACCATTTAGTGAAGACACCACTAATTAAGATTAGTGGAAGATGATGTATGCCATGGTGTAATCCACTAATTAGAGCTCTATAAATAGAGCTATTATCTAAGCTTGTAATACACCATTATTTTGTGAAAGAAAGATTAGTGAAAGAAATATTAGAGAAAATTGTGAGAGAAAAGAAAGAGAGAAATTCTTGTGCAAAAAATAGTTAGAATTTTCTTAGTGTGTAGTGTGTAGATTTTATTCTAACACTACCCTAATTTCATAACAAATATATCCATTAGTATGATTTTTATAATGAAACTTAATATCTATTTCTCGTAAATCTTACACGGGCAATGTTCACGTAATCACTCGTTAATCTATTTGAATGCATGGCTATTTATTTATTTATTTATCAAATTATTTACTATCAAACATTTAATTAATATTTATCATTCATGATTCATTAGCCAATTATTATTTGTTTATTAAACTATTGGTTAGCTATTACCGAAATTATTTGTTATCATTTCTATTGTTTATTATAAATACTTTTATCTATTATAATCTATCATTATCTACTACTATATACTATTACATAATATAATTATTTTCTAGTATTGTTTATTATTATCCGTTACTATTTATTAGTGTTATTACTATTAGTATTTCCTCATTTCTACTTGGTTGTAGGAGGATTGTGAGGAGTTTTACTTTGGCAGACTTAACTTCATGAGTCTAAACTGAGTAGAAATTGCGATAGCATACTTTGTTGTGAGGATAATTAGAATTATGTATGATAAAGTATCTTTACTTTCCATGATGATAGGAGAGGGTTTCCAAGGTCAAAGGATAACACAATAATATGAGAATAGACCTTTTAGACTGAGGAGGTAAATCCTTGCATTAAATGTTTAATATAAAAACTCTAAATTGCAAGTCAGTTGGCAAATGTTTGTATCTCAATGACATGATTGACTGGAATGCAATCTTGACTGTTTCCCAATAAAATTTTTTCATTCAAAGAAAGATTTTACTGGAAAGCCGCCTTTTAATTGTAAAACAATGTTTCAGCTGATCATTTGAAATTTCAAGCTTGCATGACCAAAGTATGTTGGAAATGTTGTCATTGAGATTGGTTTCTGATTGTTGTAATGAAACGTTGAATACTTGATAAGGGTAGACCTCTAGGACTAACCTTTGAAGGGTAAGGCTAGTCTCTCAGTAGGAGGCCACATCCGGGAGATAAGCCCATTTGGAAAAGGTGACAATCCCAGTAGGTCAGGCCGGGCAAGCACCTCAGTCCAAGTGGGTTGAAATTTCGGGGTGGACATCTAGTAAAATAGGGTAAGAGATAAATGAGTCTCTTACCCAGTGAGTTGTGCACCTACTGCACTGTAATGCAGGATTTTACAGTGTTTGTCATGATGTAAGGTTTCATGGCAAGGCTATGATGCAAGGTTTCATAATCGTTTATTTTGAGTGATTTTTGTATAATACATATCTTTGTGATTTTGTTTTGTTGTAATGAATACCACTCACCTTAATAGGGAAAATGTTTGATTTGCAATTCACCTTTGTTAAATGGTTTCAAAGTGCATTCATGAAATTTATTTTGATTCAATCATAAGTACACACAAGGCTTACTGAGATGTATTTCTCACACTCCTTTGATGTCATGTTTCCGGAACTACCAACTTTAGCAAAGTTGCACGCTATTAGAAGATAGTTATCTTTAATTCTTTAATTTTGTTCTTGATCGAAGATCGTTCCATTTTATATAATTTGAGAGACTTGGAAACATTATTTTCTTTATAATAATGTTTTGAGTTATTTATGCATTTATTATTTCTTTACGTAGTTATAAAGATCCTTGGTCTTTTGAACGGAACGACATCCCCGCCCTCTTTAGGCACCTATGTTGTGGGATGTTACTTTAATTCCCTTAATATCAGTAATTTTCGAAGCTATTATCCTTTTATATTTCCTTAGCAAGTTTACCAATTTGGTCTTTTGTTTCCAAGTGAGGTATTTGCTATGATCACTAGCAATTTTCTCTTATTGGCTAAAAATAAATACTCCAAAGTTTGGGCAAATCCTTAAGTTCTAACTCCAGTGGCTTATCAATAGAGGACTTTAGTCTATCCAAACTATTTTTTTAATCACCTCGAAATTCCCCAACTCACATTCTTTAGTTGTATTTCCCAAGTATGCAATCAAACTCCCCATGGATAACTATTCATGCTCATCTTCTTTTCTTGCGTCCGAAGTCAACCCTAATGTTTTATACACAAAATCAAAGATAGAATTATCAATAATATCTATCATAAAACAAAAATAATCAGAAGGTTTGGGATGATTTATGCTTTTGTGAATTTGAATAATAACATCTTCACCCCAACCCTAAGTGTTAACATTCCCCTATGAACATCAATCAATGCTTTGGAGATAGCTAGAAAAAGTTTTTCTAGAATTAAAGAGACTTTAGAGTCTTTATCTGTGTTAATAATAACAAAATCCCTAAGAAATATAAACCTATCTACTTGAACTAGCATATCTTCCACTATTCCTTAAGGATATTCAATTGATCTGTCTGCCAATTGAATACTTATTCTAGTGGGTTTAGGTTCACCTAAGCTTAGTTTTTTGAAAGTTTTGTATGGAAAAAGATTAATACTAGCACCTAAGTCAGTTAATGCATTGCCAAATGTAAGACTTCCTATAAGATAAGGAATAGAAAAACTCACTGGATCGTTTTCCTTTTGTTGCAAGCTCCCTTAGCCTTGGAAAATGCTTGGGCATTCTTCATTTAATATCACAGTGAATAGGTCTTCCAACTTTCTTTTGTTTGCAAGAATGTCCTTGAGGAATTTTGCATACTTAGGCATGTGCTTCAAAGCTTCAATGAGTGGGTTGTTGATGTGCACTTATCTAAATATCTCCAAAAATTTATCAAATTATTCATCTATTTTTTCTTTGTTCATCCTCTTGGGATAAGGCACCGACGGTTTGAAAACTAGAACCATGTTCGCCTTTTCCCCTAGAAGTCTAATCTTGAGCCGGCACAAGGACTCGGCTTCTTAGGTCGGTGCCAGTTCAAGTCTGTCTAGGTTAGGAATTTCTCCAATTGACGGTCGACATCGGTCCTCCTGTGTGAGCCAGCACCAGCTTTCTTCTGTTGCGCTAGACAATTCTTTCCCACTTCTTAACATAATGGCTTCTGCATCTGCTTGATATCTGACTTAATGGGGATCAACTTCATTACCAAATCAGTCAAAAATCAGATCTATCTCTCTATATTCTGAACTATGGTCTCAAAATTCTTAAGTGTTTCATCAATTTCTTGTAATCATTCGGCAAACTGATAGTTAATTTTTCCAGCATATCTTCCAAAGTAGGGGATTCTAATTTTCATGATTAGGATACCACTCTCCCATTGTTGTGTACTCTCACTATTGGTTATGGTATGCTTTGTTGTGTAGTGTCAAGACTGGTATAAGGGTTCTGCCTTTTTTGCATCTTGTCTAAGTTCCAACCAGCCATGTTCTCTGCACATAAAAGTAATGTTTTGTTAGTAGCCTGAGGCCACATTTCTATACAAACAAAAATAATTAGTGCATAGAATATACTTGTTATAAAGTTAGTTAGGAAATTAGTCCACAAAATTATACAAATAACAAGATATGACACCTAATTACAACAAAGAACATATACGCATATTTACATGGTTAAATCAACGGAATCTAAGTTTTCATGATATTGTTCCCTGACAATAGCGCTAAAAACTTGATGTGTCAGATTTGGGTAAAAAATCATTCATTTTTAGTTCTATTCCCAATTAAGTTTAAAATAAAATATTAACCCCAAATCATGCATATGAGCAAGTATACCCATCATTAAGTATAATATAAGGAATTAATGAGTATCAATGCTCAAAAAATAAGTACACACTAATTACTTTTTATCCTTTATTTAACCTACTAACTAAATTAATCAAGAAGATATAAAAGGAAAATAAACAAATAAATCTATACAAAACATATGAGAGAAAACATGCACATAAATAGAAATCTCTGAAGACATAATAACGATTGACTAGTAAATCTCTCAATTAATCATTATCTTGGCACTATAAAGGAACAAACTAAAACCACTTCTTTTGCAGTCCATGATTCTCTATCTTCTAATTAAATGGTAGATATATTCTTTCTCACTAATTCACTCGAAAGATGCATTAAACTAAATCCTTAACAAATACCCCTGTATTTTAGGTGATATGAATATGAAATTAGTCAATAATCCTATATTTTATGTGAAGTCAACATCTTTATCTCATCATTGTTCAAGAAAAAAAAAAACAAAGGAAAAATAAAGAACTTATAGACAAACCACTCTTCTTCTTCTATTGAAAACTCTCTTGAAACAATGCTCTTTTTGATGAATTCTCTTCCTTCAATCTTGAATATGCAATTAATCTCTTGAATTAACTCCATTTTTCTTGTGTTTTTCTTATATATATAGCTTCCTAGGTTGCCAAAATCATTCCCCAAGAGTTTTTGGCCATTACAAGTCACACCAAAAGATTTTTTTAGGAATTTCCAATTTTTGCTCAAAATTGGACATCATGCCTACATTGAGCAGTCTAGAGCTGGCGCTGGCTCTACTCTACTGGTGTCGGTTAGCTCTGTTTTTCTCCTATGTGATCCAGAATTGAACTAGGGCCGATTCAAACATCATGGGCCGACGCTAGTTCACTTTTGGAATGTCAAAATTGAGTTTAAAAGTCTACTAATTCTGTACAAAATCTAACAAAAAATATTTCTACAACTAATTATCTCAATTTCATCAAAAAATAAAGGAATTGGCTAGCTATTATGTTAAAAATATCAAAAAATAACCCCAAATAGCTAGAAAAATATATATACATTTACACCTTATGAATGGGTGTTATTTACTACTTGAATTATTTAATTTCTCTTTTTTAATAAGTAAAACTAAAAATTTTCTTACATTGATTAAATTATGATACTGCACCATTATTAAAATTAGACTATGCATTTCTATATTTTAAAATGTAATAAAATATTTCATTCATTAATGATTGTTTTTTTTTTTTACATATATTTACACATTAAGGTCTAAGTATGTTAGTAAGTAATCTACATATTGGGTCGTACTTCATAGAAAAGTGCAGATCATGAGTTACTAGCCTACAAGCAAAAACGTTCTTGATAGATTAATGAAGTTGGGTACTTAGTCAAGGATTAGATTACTACACTATAGTTTCTAAACATAGAATGGTTTACCTTTAACCAGTGAGTAGTTCTCTCACACTAATAGTGTAAACATATTTGGAATACGTAGAACTAGATCCATAATAGTAATTTCAAATAAAATAATATATTCAAAGAAATCGGAGTATTATCGCTACAGCGTGGATGATAACCATAAGACTTGAGTATAAGTTGGTGGTCTGATACTTTGATGTATGATAGGTGAGGTCTTAATATATGGCTGATGTCTTGTACATTAGGTGTATAATAGTTAATTAAGACAAACTTATGCAATAGAGTTTTCGTAATTCACTTAGCAGAGATTAATCATTTCCTTGTGATTGTCCAGGATAATCTAAATAATCCAGAGCCTTGGGAATATGGCTTAGTATGTATGCTTTTGGGTAACTCCATAAGATAAGTGGGTACATACTGAAAGTCATAGATTATCAAACTAGATATCATTGAAAAATGTGTTAGTATATTTTTCCTATCTCAATAATGATATTATGTAGATGGGTATTTTTGTTATTGCATATGTAGGTCGAAGACACTGCACTTGCAATATTATTAATGTGATTAATATTTCATATGATGATAAATAAAATATTTAAAATCATAAAATATAGCTATTTTTTAGTAGGGATATTTTAGTTATTTTAGTAGCTAAGAATAATATGTCTTTTGGTCCCCAGAGTAGCTCAAGTAACCTTAGTAGTTTATTTACTATGTGAGCTTGGTGGGTGAAATTAATATTAAAAGAATTATTCTAAGAGTCCCATAATTATTTATTTGAGCTAGCATAATATATTAGGTTATTAATTAATTGTCTTGAGTAATTTTATATTGGACTTAAATAAATCAATTAATTAATAAAAGAGCTATTTAATTAATCTTTGTCTAATTAAGAAAAACCCTAGCCTGCTAGGGTTAAGGGAGGCGGCTACTGGTTTTAGGAAACCAGCCACATGGATATTAAAAAGGAAAAGAAAAAGGAAACAACGGTGGCTATATAAGTGAGCTATTGTGCATGTTACTGGTGCTTTACATTGAAGACATTAGAAATAGTTCCGTGAAGCCCTAAGTTTAGCCATTCTGTTTTCTTTTTTTCCTTCATAATAGCTCATCCTTGTTCTTCCGTTCTTCATCCTCTAGTTCTACTTTCACCAGTAGTTAGTCCATAGAAGCTTCAAGAATACTTTCGAAGATCAAGAATTAGTGATCTAGTTTGTGTCTGATGTGAAATAGCAGGTGCTTGGCTGGAATACCTGTTGAACAAGTGTTCATGACAAATTATCAACCACTGACAAACACCAGTTATTCAACTTAAGTGGCATAAAAGTAAGTATTTTTAGATTATTGAATGGGAAAATTTTTAAATTGCATGTTTCCAATGTGTATTTTATTTTCCTGCGATCCTTCAAGTGCTATCAGAGCCATTGGTTATGGTCTAGCTAGGAGTATGCTTAGGATTAATAACTGGAAGTTCCTTTGCTAATTTACAAATGCAATTTTTGTGATTGTATGGATCTCTCATGGTTTTTGATATAGTAGATGTAGTATACGTCTCGCACGTGGAGGTATAGGCACTTATATTATTGTTATTTTCTTTCTCGTAGATCTCGTGTATACCTCCTTTTGAAACGCATAAGCAATTGGTATTGTATTTAAATTTATTTTACTAGAGTTTATGCAACAATGGTGGTGCCAATCAACACTAGAAATCCTATAAAGAAGATTGGAGGAAACTCACAGAGAAAGAAAGGAAGGAAAAATGATGCAGACACCACCAAAATTGACGATTAGTGGCACACCCATTGATGTCACATAATGTTTAATTTTCATCATACATAATCTTTTATGACAATTTTTGTATCATTATATTGATCATCACCTTTTCACCATCATTAAGGATGTATGGTGACGATAAGAATATTTTTGCCAAAGATTGATAAACAATACGTAACGTCTCATAAGAACATCACGCTATAGCTATGCTTATGTGACTTTAATTTCGTCATAATATAGCTTATGAATTGTTACAAAATATAGTAGATTGTCATGGAATATGAGTTAAATATTCAACTATTCGTGACAAAAATGAAAAATATCACATGAATAGATGGCGAAATTTTCGTCACTCATTATTAAAAAAGAACGTCATAAAATACCATGGATTGTCACGAACTATGAGCTGAATTTTCAATCATTAATGATAAAAACAAAAAGGTCACACAACTACATGGTGTAATTTTTGCCACCCAATATTAAAAAGAATGTCACTAAACAATATAAATCGTAAGAAAATATGAGATGAATATTTAACTTTAATGACAAAACTAAAAAAACATCATGCGAATAGATGATGTAATTTTCGTTACTCATTATTAAAACTGAACATCAAACTACAAAAAAAATAGCCTTTGGTGACAAAATATTTTCATAGCTAAAAGTCTATTTTTCCTGGCTAAAGCTAAAAAAAAATTGTCGCCCATTCGTCGCCACAGCATTCTGGCGAAAAAACATAATGTTTTGTTGCTAATGTGAGCCTTTTAGCGAGGAAAATTGTTTCCTTGCTAACACTCCAACTTTTAGCTAGGAAACATTTTGTCACAAAAACCATACAATTTTTGTCACCAAAACTGTCATTTTGTCACTCATGATTATGTTTTTGAAACAAAAAATTTTGTCGCAAAAGATTTGTCAATAAAGGGCTAATTTTATTTCACAAATTCATAAAAATATTTTTATAATTTTTTTGGAGGAAAACTTTGCCACAAATAACCATCAATGGCGACAAAATTTTTTGTCATTGGAGAGGAAAGTTTCCTAACCAAAAGTCATGCTCTTTTTCCTCACCAAAAAGCTCTTGCAAGGAAACTTTCACTCTTTGGCGAGGAAAGTTTCCTAGCCAAAAGTCATGCTCATTTTTCCTCGCCACCACACCTGATTGCACCAAATTTTGTGAGATTCGTAAGGAGAGATTCGAACCCTGGTCTGGCGGTCTAGCAGAGTGCAATGCGCGCACTCAACCACTGGGCCAAACTTCATGTTTGGTCATATCCTTTTTTTTTTTTTTTTACTTAAACTATTTGTAAAGTTCTATTTGATTTTTTTTTAAAAAAAAACATTAGTATTATAACAAAATATAATAATCATATTAAAGTGTACTAGTAAAGTAAATTATTTAATATAATAAGTTATTTTGTATATTTATATAATTTTAAAAGTTTATATGCTGTTAATTATATATCATTTTTAATAAATTATGTCAATGCTTTTATTAAATAATTTTATACATATAGATCAATTAGAAAAAAAAGAAACACACACACACACACACACACACACACATATATAAAAATATTAATAAACATATATATATATATAATAAAACATAAATAATTATGTAAATTTACTATAAATACATATTATTCAATAATATGCGATAATTTTGACATCGATGTACATTTAGCTAAATTTAAATGGTAATTTATTTAATTATTACATATATATATATATAAGTATATATGCATATATACTTATATATACACACATAAAGAATAATTGCAAAAAAGTTTTGGGGGACATATTGTAAATGTTTAAAAACTTAGTGACTAATCTAAATTTTTTTTTTGTGGTCATGCTATACATATTCAAATCATTATGGACTAATTTGCTAATTTTTGGGGGCCATTTTATAAATATTAAAAAATTTAGGGACCAATTTAAAATTTTTTGGGGGTCATTTTGAAAATATACAAAAAAGTTAGGGACTGAAATATATTCAAATATTCATATATTCACACACACACACACATATTCATAGATACATGTATATACATATTCATATATATATATATATATATTTATTTATTTACATATTAATATATAAACATATACACACACACACAATATATATATACACACACACATATTCATAAAATCATATATATATATATATTTATATTTATATTCATACACACACACACACATACACATATATACATACACATTCATATATACATATATATACATATTCATACAAATATATATACATACAAATATACATATTTATTTATGTTGTGTGCGTGTCTATATATATTAATATATACATATATTCATATATATATATATATACACATTTTAATATATATATATATATATATACACGCACACACACATGCACAAACACACAAATGTAAAGGTAATCGGATATGTTTTGCTACAAAATCTAGCATAATCTCCGTAAAAATGCCAAAAACCTAACGCATTTAGAAATATAAGTATATCAAATTAACAATTGAGCTGTTAAATTAGATAAAATTACTAAAAAAAGTATTATGACAAAATTTTAAGATAATCAGACATATTTTACCACAGAATCTAGCATAATCTCAATAAAAGTGTTCGAAATCTAACACATTTGGAAAGATATAGATATCAAATTAACGATCCAACCGTTAGATTTTATAAAATCACTAAAAAAGTATTATGACAAAATTTAAAGATAATCAGATATGTTTTGCCACAGAATCTAGCTTAATCTCTGTAAAAATGCTGAAAGTAACACATTTAGAAATATATGCATATCAAATTAACAATCTAACCGTTAGATTAATAAAATCACTAAAAAAGTATTATGACAAAATTTAGAGGTAATCAGATATGTTTTGCTACAGAATCTAGCTAAATCTCTGTAAAAATGTTGAAAATCTAACACATTTAGAAATATATGTATATCAAATTAATTATCCAACCGTTAGATTTGATAAAATTACTTTTTAGTAAAAATGTTGAAAACCTAACATATTTAGAAATATATGCATATCAAATTAATAATCTAACTATTAGATTTGATAAAATCACTTTTTAGTAAAAATGTTGAAATTAAACCTAACACATTTAGAAATATATGCATATCAAATTAACGATCCAACCGTTAGATTTGATAAAATCACTAAAAAAGTATATCAACAAAATTTAGAGGTAATCAGATATGTGTTGCCAAAAAATCTAGCTTAATCTCTGTAAAAATGCTGAAAACCTAACACATTTAGAAATATAAGCATATCAAATTAATGATCCAATCGTTAAATTTGATAAAATTACTAAAAAAAAGTATTGTCACCAAATTTGAAGATAATCGGACATGTTTTACCACAAATCTAGCATAATATCAATAAAAATGCTCGAAACCTAACACATTTAAAAAGATAGACATATCAAATTAATGATGCAACCGTTAGATTTTATAAAATCACTAAAAAAAGTATTATGCCAAAATTTAAAGGTAAGCAGATATGTTTTGCCACAGAATCTAGCTTGATCTCCGTAAAAATGCTGAAAACCTAACATATTTAGAGATATATGCATATCAAATTGATTATCCAACCGTTAGATTTTATAAAATCACTAAAACAAGTTTTATGACAAAATTTAGAGGTAATAAAATATGTTTCGCCTTAAAATCTAACATAATCTCAATAAAAATGTTCGAAAACTAACACATTTAGAAAGATAGACATATCAAATTAACGATCCAACCGTTAGACTTTATAAAATCACTAAAAAAAAGTATTATGACAAAAATTTAAAATTAATCAGATATGTTTTGCCACAGAATCTAGCTTAATCTCTATAAAAATGTTGAAAACTTAATTAACACATTTAGAAAGATGGGCATATCAAATTAATGATCCAATTGTTAGATTTGATAGAATCACTAAAAAAGATTTTATGACAAAATTTAAAGGTAATCTGATATGTTTCATCACAGAATCTAGCATAATCTCTATAAAAATGCTGAAAACCTAACATATTTCGAAAAATATGCATGTCTAATTAACGATCCAAACGTTAGATTTGATAAAATCACTAAAAAATTATATTTGTTTTTAATTTTTAAAACATTAATATTCTGTAAAAATATAATAATTATATTAAATTTTCTATGAAACAACATTATTCCGTATAATAAATTATTTTATACATTCATAATCTCTGTAAAAATGTAGATAATGTTAATTATATCATTATTTTTATTAAATGATAATATACATATAGATCAATTAGAAAAAAAACTTTTATATTTGCATATATATATATATATATATATATATTATATTTCTAATACACACACACACACACACACACACACACATTTATACACCACAACAACAACAACATATATTTATATATATGACAAAATGCTCAAAATCTAACCCATTTACAAAGATATCAAATTAATGATCAAACTGTTATATTTGATAAAATCGCTAAAAAAAAGTTTTATAATAAGATTTTAAGGTAACCAATATATTTTGGCACAAATCTAGCTTAATCTCTATAAAAATACAAAAACCTAACATATTTAGAAAGATAGACATATTAAATTAACGATCCAATTGTTAGATTTGATAAAATCACTAAAAATAATATTAGCACAAAATTTAAAGGTAATTAGATATGTTTTGCCCCTTGATCTAGTGTAATCTCTATAAAATACTCGAAACTTAACCCTTTTATAAAAATAGGCATATCAAATTAATGATACAATCGTTAGATTTGATAAAATCTCTAAAAAAATTTTATGACCAAATTTTAAGGTAATCGAATATATTTTGATATAGAATCTAGTATAATCTCTATAAAAATACAGAAAATCTAACACATATACAAAGATATGTATACCAAATTAATGATCCAACCGTTAAATTTGATAAAATCACTAAAAACATATTAGGGCAAAATTTAAAGGTAATCGAATATGTTTTGCCACTTAATTTAGTATAATCTCTATAAAAATGCTCGAAACCTAACCCATTTACAAATATAGGCATATCAAATTAACGATCCAACCGTTAAATTTGATAAAATTGTCAAAAAAAATTTATGACCAAATTTTAAGGTAATCGAATATGTTTTGACATAGAATCTAGCATAATCTCTATAAAAATACAAAAATCCTAATACATTTAGAAAGATAGGCATATCAAATTAATAATCCAACAATTAGATTTGATAAAATTTGTAGAAAAAAAATTTAAAGGTAATCAGATATGTTTTGTTACTTAATCTAGTATAATTTCTATAAAAATACTCGAAACCTAACTCATTTACAAAGATAGACATATCAAATTAATGATCCGGCCGTTAGATCTAATAAAATCATTAAAAAAAGTTTTATGACCAAATTTTAAGGTAATCGAATATGCTTTGGTATAGAATCTAGCATAATCTCTATAAAAATACAAAAAACTTAACACATTTACAAAGACATGCAAATCAAATTAGCGATCCAATCGTTTGATTTAATAAAATCACTAAAGAAAGTATTAAGGCCAAATTTAAAGGTAATCGTATATGTTTTGCCACTTAATCTATCATAATCTCTATAAAAATGCTCGAAACCTAAGCCATTTATATAGATAGGTATATCAAATTAACGATTTAACAGTTAAATTTGATAAAATCACTAAAAAAAATTTTTATAACTAATTTTTAAGGTAATTGAATATGTTTTGGCATAGATTTAGCATAATCTCTATAAAAATATAGAAAACTTAATACATTTAGAAAGATATGCATATCAAATTAACGATCCAACCGTTAAATTTGATTAAATCACTAAAAAAAAGTATTAGAACCAAATTTAAAGGTAATTAGATATGTTTTGCCACTTAATCTAGCATAATCTCTATAAAAATGCTCGAAACTTTACCCATTTACAAAGATATGTATATCAAATTAATGATTTAACCGTTAAATTTTTTAAAATTATTAGAAAACAAATTGCAACCAAATTTGAAGGTAATTGGATATATTTCACCTTCTAATCTCACATAATCATTATAAAAATGCCCAAACTTAACGCATTTATAAAGATAGACATATCAAATTAACGATCTAACCGTTAGATTTATTGAATTTGCTAAAAAAAAATGTATTATGACCAAATTTAAATGTAATCGGACATGTTTTTCTACATAATATAGCTTAATTTCAATAAATCAGCCAAAATATAAAGGCATTTATAAATATTTAAAAATTTAGGGATTAATTTATAAAATTTTTGGGATTATCTTTTAAATATTCTAAAATTTAATGAACAAATTTATAAATTTTTGGTTATCATTTTATAATTTTACAAAATTTAAGAAGCAATTTGTAAAATTTGGGGGGTCATATTTTATATATTTAAAAATTTAAGGACCAATTTATAAAATATTTTAGAGTCATATTATAAATATTTTAAAGTTTAAGGATCAATTTACAAATTTTTGAGGTCATTTTGTAATTATACAATATTTAATGACCAATTTACAAAATTTTTGGGACCATATTGTAAAATATTTAAAAATTTAAAGATAGGTATTAGGTAGGAAATATGAATTTTGTCGTTAAAAGTATAGTTAATAGCTATAAAAGTTAATATTTTTAGTTAAGAAATGAATTTTCGTCGCTAATGATGCACTATTAGTAAGGAAAATTTAGCTACGAAATAAAATTTTTGTCGCCGAAGGTCTTAATCAATAGCGACAAAAAGTTTTTGTCGCTAAAGAAATTTTCCTCGCTAAAGGGTACTTCTAGTGACAAAACTTTAGTTATGAAAACAATTTTGTTGCCAATATATCATTTTCTTGTAGTGTCACTATGTAAAATGAATCGTGACAAAAATATGAATTAAATATTCATTTATTCATGATGAATATGAGAATTCCACACGAATAGGTGGTGTAAGTTTGTTGATGATTATTAAAAGATAGTGTCACTAACAATAGTGAAGCATCACATATTATTATAAATATTTTGATTAATTGTTGCGCTAGTATAATCATCACTTGAATAGGTGACGTTCATGGCGTAACAAAATATTTTATTAATGCTTAATAATTGCTAACATTTCTAAAATGAAAGGTTGACAATAGGTTACATTATTATTGTCGCTAAATGTTGACTTAAATTAAATCATCCAACCAATTTGTGACGTCTGTATTGCCACAAATCATTGATAAATTAGTCTGAATGATGACGATAATTAGATGTCATAATTTTTTTTAAAAATTTTGTTATACTGACCATTTGTGATGAGTATTTTAATGTTATCTTTTTTAGAATTTATAATATATAATATCATACATCATATGTATAAAGTATAGCATTATAAAATCAAACCAATATCATTTAATAAAATTAAATACCCTATTGTTTTCCAAATATAGAATCTCAAAGATAAAGTATCCCAATGGTAGAGTAATATTAAAAATTATATAATATCCTCATGTATTGAAAAAATTAAAATTCGTAAAAAAAGAATAAGCGAAGCTATCTAATATGTAGTTGAAGCACATTCGCTAGATTTCACTCAGATTCTTCAAATGATAATGATTCGGTTGATGGAGAATTCGACTCACTTGAAATTACAATAAATATTTAACAAAAATAATAAATAAATTTATAAGAAAATAGAAAAATGAATGACAAGTAAATTTCCTAAGGAAAAAAGAAAGAAAGAAAAAGCATGTCAAGGCTAGCAAAATCAAATTAATGCATACTATTACCAGAAAATTGTGGCATTGGCAATTCCATTCCACAACCAATCACAACTTGAGTTACTACTTGCATGTCATCTTGAAGCGATTTAAATTTCAACTTGTATTTTTTGAGCTTTTTCTCTTTCTTATCAAGCTTTTGTGATAATCTAGAAATGGCAGGATTTGGGTTTTGCTTATTAGGCTTAAGCCCAAATCCAAGCCTTTTGATGCAACTTTACCTAGTTCCAACCATTTCATCCAATAAAGAGTCAATAGTCCTAGGTTCCATTCCTTCTCCAACAGGCTGTGATACCAATTCTTTCATTCTCTCCTATAAGTATAGGGAAAAAAAAACCTTAATTGTAATTAAGAATATATGGTAATAACTTTAATATTTGTAAAACCTTACATACTCTGCTTGAGCCTCAGAACTTGTCCATCCTTTAGTCTATAAATAGTGAGTCATCTTAAAAAAATTCCATCCTATTAGGCTTTTCTTCACCACTACGCTGCACAATTATCAATAAAAATGAAATAAAATAAAATTTGCATATAAGCTTAAAAGTTACAGGAATAGAAATGGATATTTTACCTTAGCATAGCGACTTATAGCAAATGCCTTTGACCCTTGATTATGTGAAAATTTGACTTTTTTCGACACGCTTTATTCTTTCACACCTTGCCTTTATATATAAAAAAGAACCTACATTAGTATACACAAAATATATATAATATTCAACTATTTCTAATGCAAATAAAATTATAAATTATAAGAAATAGACCTGGTATTTAGGATTGCTAAATAGATCATAAAGTGCTTTCCAATTTTCTTGAGTCAAATTGAACTTAGTAGTTGATGGTGAGGCACGAAAAACGGGAAAACACGGAGCACGCAGCGAAAGCGAACATAAAAAACTGGAAAAACAAGAACAGAGATTTTAGGGCAGGGCTGGCGCTGACTCCGGCTGCCCTAGCCGGCGTCAGTTGCGCCCTGTCCAAATTCTGAGATTTTAAAATTTTTATCTCTCCTTCTGGTTCTCAAAGGTGGCTGGACCGGAACGTGCGCAACCAGGATAGGTGTGTTGGTAGAAGTCTCTGGTGCGATTCCTGCAAGCCTCCTACTTCGTCTTTACATGTATGTGAACACCGAACTCTTGGTCTTCCAGTATATGGCCTACCTAACTACCGTTTGGTGAACAACTAACAGGCTAGGGAATTTTTTTGGAGAGAGAGAGAGAGACGCTGGCCTTTTTCCACAGAGAAGAAGCCATCTCTCAGAGAGTGTGTGACCACCACACCGTTATTTTCAATCCTCATGTTTAACCTAAATAAAACCCTAGGTTAAATTGGACTGGGCCATTGGACTCTTAGTTTAGTCTATTAGTCTTAATTAATTAATCTAGTTAGAACCAACTTAATGGCCCAACAAATAATTAATTTTTCCAGCCCAAATAAACCAGCCTAATTAAATAAGTCTAAATCAGTTTAGTCCCAGGTTAATCCCTAATTATTCAAATTAGGTCAAAGCCCTGAATAATTAATTAACCCACTAAACTAATTTAATTAATTCTCTCTCTCTCTCCATGGACCTTTATTTTATTCTAGCCCAATAATTAAATCGGGTTATTTAAATAAAATAAATTTCATTTCATTTAAGATCAATTTCTTAGCCCATATTTAATTAGGACTCACGGTCTATATTGGGGACCAAAAGATACACCGTCTTGGCTACTAAATAACCAAAATACCCTTGCCATATAAATAGCTGTATTTTCATTTTAAATATTTCCTAATATCACCATAAGGAAATATTGATCCTAAGGATAGTGTTGCGTTAGCAAAGTCTCCAACCTACAGGTGTAATGACTAAAATACCCCTCTATATATCATCGTACATTCAGAGAGGAAAAAGTGTACTAATACCTCTCTAAATGACATCTACCATTCTTAGGCCTCTAGTCCAATGATTCACGATTTCCTAGATTGTTTCCGCTTTCCAAGGGAGCTACCCTAAAGCAAATATCCAAGTCATATTTCCCAGGGCCTTGGATATTCAGATCATTCAGACAACCACAAGGGGTGATATAGTATAGAAACTATCTTGTACAAGTCTGTCTTAACTAACTAGTCACATATACCCAACATGCAAGTATATTAGCCCTACAATAGAATCTCAACTATAGCATATCAAAGTATATGCTTCCAACTTCGTCAGACCACCAACTCATACTCAAGTCGTAGAGTACTAGTCCACGCTGTAGCGGTAGTAGTCTAGGTTTCTACCATATAGTACTTTTAGAAACCAATACTACAGGTTCTGTTCTACGTATTCAAAATACGCTTAAATCGTAAAGTGAGTGGACTACTCTCTGGCTAAATGTAAGCCATTCCCCATTTAGAATTCACAACATAATATCCTAAACATGATGAGATTCCCATTCTCATCAATCGGTTAAGAACAAAAGTTTATGTGTTAAGTAACCCGTGATCCATACCTTATGGTGAAAGACCTCCATTCACATGGATCACTTACTTAAACACAATGGGTCTTTTTCAAACGTAATTGTGCACAAATAAAATTGTAAATTCACAAACAATTTTTTAAAATAAATTCTTTTATTAAAACATTCAATTTTTACATCAGAAACCTAGTCTTAGAGGGCATACATCCCAACAATCTCCCACTTGCACTCTAAGACTAAGTAAGTCCGTAGGTGCCCACCCTTATGACATCTATGTAATACCCCGCCCAAAATCACCTTTGACCTATGGGGAAAAAGTCATGCATTGCATAGCATTTCACATTTCATGTGATATCTTAAAATTATTTTTGCATGGGTGCATGTGATTTTCAAAGTTGTGCTTGCATTAAATTATTTAAATGTGTTGTTGCATTATTTGAGAGTTGTTTTAAGTGAAGTTTAGTAGAGGAGATGGAGGGATGAGAATTAGGGTGAAAAGAATTTCCTAGAGAAATTTTACCATCGGAGTTGGTTTGGAATAGCGGTTAGGTTTGGTGATTATCTTATGGTGATCCGAGTTCGAATCTTACCTCTTACGAATCTTAACTTTTCTTTTTGAATTCTTTTCCTAGATTTCCTCATGCTTGGCCGAAAATCCCAGCTTTCCTTTTTAAATTTTCAGCGCCATCTTCTTAGGAATAAGTCTCCATAATTATCTCCTAAAATTCAAGGACTTTTGATAAGGATAAAGATTAATTTTATTTCCAGCTTTTATCCTTTTTTATTTTCGAAAATTCTAGCTAGAGTAATTAAATTCCAACTTGATTTTAATTTATCAGATTTTATAATTAACAGCTGGAATTAAATTGTTATTTTTCTAGTTAAATATCTTGGTGACTTTGATCATGGAACCCTAGTTAAAAATCTGGAAAATTTTCCAACTTAGTGCCGCCACCTTTGAAGAAGTTCTAACTCAACACAAACTCTTCCAATAGTAGAAAATCTTATTATAAATCCTTTAGCAAATCATATTATCTTTCAATCCTAAACCAACTAGGTTTTATTCTTTCTTTTCCTGCAGAATTTCGGCAGCCTTGTGCATGCACAAGCTGCACGAAAATTTTGCAATCCTAAGAGCAATCAAACTCTTCTAAACCTTGCTCGAATCACCTAGAACACCTGATAAGGGCTAATTTGGTTATATTTTGCGTAGTTATTTGAGGCTCTTTTGTAATACATTTTGTGCAATAACTAGTCATATTCTTTCATATTTGAGATTTTACCCTTGGAAAGGTATTTTGGTCATTATTTCAAATTTTTTTGGGTAAAACGAATAAAAATTGTCGCGAAATAGAGCAGAGGCGGTGCCGTCTGTACACTGGATGCACAGACTTCAAAGCAATGGAAAAATTGGAGAAGCAAAGTAGAACAGAGCCTAACTGGCACCGGCTATAAGGCTGGAGGCGGCACCGGTTGCAGTCTGGAACGTATGCACAAAATTCGGAGAAAAATCGGCAAACGAGTGGAGAAACATAACACAGGCGGTGTCAGCTCCGAAGGACCAAGGCGGCGCCGGCTGTGGTCTGTTCTTGAGGCGGTGCTGCGATCTTTTGACGCGTTTTGGAAAATCTGGTGAGTTTTAGCATCTTCCAACTTCTACTCGGCTAAGAACTTTGTACTTACGAGTTTAAGTTTAGACACTTCTTAAGCCTATAAATAGATGAAAAACACAAGGAAAAATGGGAGAATTCATTGATCATCATAGAAAATCACTCATTCTAAGGAGGAATTCTTCAAGTTCAAGGAGGGTTGTACAAGAATGTTTTCAAAGGAAGAATAAGGAGGCTTGTCTATGAGTTCTTTCTTTTACTTTGTTTTCTTTTTCTTGACAATGATGTTTTAATTGTTCTATTGTAATTTGACATTGTTTTAGAGAATCATGATTCTTGGAGTTATTTGATCTTTTGATTAATTGACTATTCTTCTTGGTATTTAATTACTTTGGCATATTTCGAGATTAGTTGGTTGTTTCTATTGTTAACTTGCTAGACCAAAGAGGTTGATGATGGTTGCAATTGATTAATTTTCGCATGCATTGGCTGTTAACTTGCTAGACCAAAGATGTTAATTGCTGAGAATTGAGTAATTAAAGGTTAATTGATGTTTTCCAGACCAAGGATTCATTGATTAATTTCATGTTTTAAATTTGTCAGACCACGAAAATTTAATTAAGGTTGTGTTTAATGCATCTTTTGGATGAATTAGTTGAGATAGACCAAGTGATGCTAATTTATCTAGAAGGTAGTAATTAGTTGAGACAGACCAAGTGATGCTAATTTACCTTAATCCTTCAATGTGCCGAGAGAATGATTGATTATGATAATGGTTAAGTTCTTGAAGATCATGATTGTCTAATCAATGGTTTGAGTTGCATATTTCTCCATCCTTGACATGTATATATTTTTATTTTATTTTCTTTTTAGTTTTCCTTTTTATTTGATTTTCACTTTATCGAGTCGGTTAAACAATGAAAGAGGTGTAATTAATATTTACTTGTTCCTTGAGGATCGACACTCGTTTGAACCCTATGCTTAGTAATAATGAGTACGCTTGCTCATATGTGTGATTTGGGTCCAACGTTTTAATTTAAACTTGATTGGGAATGTGTTTAGTTTTTGTATGATTTTTATGCCCAAATCTAAACTCATCAAGTTTTTAGTGCCGTTGCCAGGGAACAATAGCATGAAAGCTTGAATTTTATTGATTTAACCTTGTAAATATGTAAATACGTAAATATATAAATTATGTACAATTATTCTTTTCACAAAAAGGTGCTATCTTTTGTATCGTGTGTATCTTGTATATCCTTATAATCTAACCTACTAACTTTGACAATGTGTAATTGACTAACTTTTTTTTCTTTTAATTTTATTTTAAATATGAATTTCGGTTGTCTAACTTTCTTCTTGTCTTTTATAGGTGTAAGCCGTGGAAAGCAGTGAGTCATTTTTGCTGTTTGAAACAATTTTTATTTAGGTCATTTTGTTTTGTTCTTTTTATCGTGTCTTCATGAATTAAATTGCATTGTTCATCTTTTTTCTTGCATTCAAAAAAAAAAAAAAAAAAAAATTTGCGACCTGGACAGAACAGATCCAGCGCCGGCTTCAAGAGCCTTGCCGGTGCCGGTTCCTATTGGGAGGACCCCAATTAAAGGGCCATTTTGGCCATTTTTTTCTTCAAACCTTCCTCTCCCTCACAAATCCTCTTAACCCGTGCCGGCTTCACACCCATAAGTGCCCAAATTTTGATTTTTTCAGCTTCTGAACAGCTCCATAACATCTTTTACCTTCTTATTTGTTGATCCTACGGATAACACACATCACAAGCTTCAATTTTTCACACCAATAGCACATTCAATCCACAAGAAAAGGGGGTAGCTTTTCGCAAAAAGTTTGCATCTTTTGCTTGCCCATGCATAGAAAAGCCTAAAGGTATGATTTTTACTTAAGTCCTACGGTTGCATTGATGGAATTGATTTTTGTCTAATTATATGAACATTGTTGGCCAAAAATTGATATATGCTATGATTGTGCATTTTTCATTGAGTTTCATTCATTGGATTACCTTAGGAGTTATTGAGCTTTTACTGCTTGTTCATGCTTGTAAACAATTAAGAATTCATATAGCTCGGGCTAGACTCATGGTTATTGGTGGTCCTTGAAGATATTGAAACTGCATTGTTGATCACATCATACCATGATATTGCCTTCATTCACATGATCACGTTTTCTAGCATGTCTTGAGGATATCAGCACAAGTTATGCTTTACAGTAGATTCTTACATACATTGTGCAGGTTGTGTTGAAGTGGTTGACAGTGATTGATTGAGTGGGTGTTGGAGTTGATATACATTGAAGGAGTTTGGGGTTTATGCGTTGTGAGCTTGGTTGAGGGTTGTGTGCCATTTTAGGATTTGTTTTGTGCGAAGGTTGCTATACTCTCTCTAGTGATTGAGCATCTTAGTTCCCTCTTCCTATTGTTCCATTCCTTCTTTGGCCATGTCTAGAGCAAGAAGTCAGCCATCTAAAAGGGCAAGAACTTCCTCGTCCTCAGTTCCATCATCTGTTGACCCCTTATCTCTTAGACCTATGGAGTTTGTTGATGCCTCGTGTGAGAAATGGTATAGTAGGCGAGCTTCAAACGAAATTATTGTTGAGCGTACCTTTTCCCCCACCTTAGATCGAGCACACAAATTAGGAATGATGTTTCGACGGCTAGGTTGGGGATCCATAGTCCAATTGAGAGGGAAGTATTGTCCCGTACTTGTCAAGGAATTTTATGCTAATATAACGGACAAGGGGAATAAGCATCTTCCACATATTGAAACACGAGTGAAGGGAGTTCCTATTGTCATCACCTAAAACCAATTAGCTAACCTCCTCCAAGTCTTTGATGATGATATTTGGCAAAGTATTGATATAAATAATCAAAAGATTCTGTCAGATCCGGATTGGGATGTTGGAGGGACGCGAGCAACCCTAGGCTTATATAAGCATAATGCCTTTCAAGCTAACAGTTTTTATTCTAACAATGATTTGGTAGCCAACTTTCGCGCATTGGTGTATATGTTTAGGTTTAATGTTGTCCCCCGGGCCAGTGGTTTTAATGAAACTAGGCTTATCGACACTTATATTTTGCACCAGATGATGAACACATTACCTATCCCTCTTGCTCCTTTGATCATTCAATCTATTAGAGAAGTAGTTCATTATCGTCTTTCCACGAAAGCCTTTGTTTTTCCTTTGGTTATCATGAAGATTCTAAAGGACTTTGGGATGAGTCTTGAGGGAGAACTCATGCAGGCTACCACTGAGCACGATATGGTCACCGAGCAAACTCTTATGAGTTGCGGATATAAGTATAGCCCAGAATTGAAGAAATGGCTCACACCTTTCGAGGTCCAACATCCCGGTCAGGTAAGACCACCTATAGTGGAGGAGGAGCAGCCACCACCACCGGCACGTGCTAGAGCTGGCAGTTCTCAGTCCCACTCCCGGACTGACTTTGATACCACAGTACTAGGGTGCCTCAACCAGCAAATGGAGATGCTCCTACGCTTGTAGGGTACTATGGAGAATATGGCACGACGGTAAGTTACCATAGAGCAACATTTAACTGAGTTGAGGCAGCATTCTTCTAGGCCACACGATGGTGCGGGCACCTCCACACTTGCCAATGAGGAGGAGGATGAGGGTGATGATGTTGTGGCAGACTGATGATGCATTCTTGCTCACTCTTGTTGTTTCTTTTCTTTCTCTTTTCATGTTTTTGTTCTAGTTAGTTTAACTTTCTTTTCATTGTATATTCCATTTTTTCTGTTTTTGCTTTCTTTTCTTTTCTAGATTTATGCTTTAGTATTTTCTTTTGTATTGTTTATAAGTACTTTGATGATGCCTCCCTCTTCAAGCATTCAGCTCTTGTACAACACGATTAATGGAAGTTTGTTTTTCTTATCTCTTCTCCTTTATCTTTTTGGTCCCTTGGTATTGATTTTTTGGTTCTATTTATTTGGCCATTGAGGACAATGTCCAGTTTAAGTATGGGGGAATGATTTGATTGACAAGTCTTCTACATACTCTTTAGCTTTCTTGGGAACAAAATTTTTCAAAATTTTCTGAGAAATTTTCTGATTTTTTGGAGATTTCAAGCCGTATTTTTAGTGCATGTCTTTATGATGAATTATAGAGCATATGTTCTAGATTATTTATGGCTTATGCATGACTTTTTGCACTCACTTGGACAAAGTAGTTCTTGATCAAATGCTTTGCATTATTCTTAAACCTATTTTTTTCTCTAAAATGCGTGGAGCATTCTAGAACTTACTTGAATACCTCTCGAGGCGAAATAAGAAAGACATTCATGATTTAACTTAGGGATGACGGTAATAGGCCTTCTTTGGATAGTTTGAACTTTTCAAGCCTACCTAGTGCTATATTATCCCTAGTGCCTATTTTGAGCTTAAATTGGTGATTTCTTTCTTTACAACCCGTCACGATATTTTGTCCATTACTTGTGCTGAGAGTTTGTATAATTTCCAAATCTTTATGCTCTTTAAGGATGAAAGTATATGTATGTTGAGAGCAATGCAGGGAGAGAGATCATAACTTGTTACTTTCAGTCATGGATCAATTACAATTGGAGCTGGGAAAAAGAGAGGAAGTGGAATGAAAGGAAGAAGTTGAAAGATTGGGAAAGAAAAGAATGCGAGCTGAAAAAAGATGAGAAAGAAGAAAAGAAACAACAAGAGAGAAAACAATAAGCTGCTAGAAAGGAAAGTAAATGAAAAAGAGAAGAACAGCAACAGAAAAAGAAAAAAGAGGAGTAAAAGAAGAAAGAATTGAAAGAGAATTGAAGACAAAAAGAGCGAAAAAATCACAAAAGGGATGGTGAGTGAACTGTAAAAGTAAGTTCATATAAGATACTTGCTACCATTGCTGGAAAATTGATTGATCTTGTGAGGAAAAGAATTGATGATAAGAAGAGGTGAAAGAAGAAGAAAAAAAAAGAAAGAGCAATGTAGGATTTGCTTGAAATGCGTAAGGGTTGTTATATAAGGTTATGGTTTGACTGGTTCTTGGAATAAGAGAGCAAGAAGAGTTGGGAATTATAGGTTTATTTTGGTTACCCTTTTCTTACTTACTCTCAATTTTTCTTTGACTTTTGATGTTCCTATATCCTTCGTTTGCTAAGCCGCATTACAAACCTTTAGCCTTACATTACAAGCTTAAAAGTCCTATTTGATCTAAGTAGAATCATGATATGTCTCGGATTAGTGGAGAGAGTGTATGAAAAAGTAAGCATATGGAATGCATATTCTTTTTGAACTAACTTCTTTCTAATGGTTTGAGAATATTGTGAAGTATTGTAATGGTTCTACTAAGTCATTTATCACTACACAAGTCTTGCATTGGCTGTGTAAGATTTAGTATCATATGTTTTATGTTCATAAGTAAAGAAAGCATTGAAGATATGTTTTGGGAATTGATTGAGTGATGTGAGTAAAACCTTATGTTTTTCTACTTGTTCTTGATGCTTTGCCTGAGGACAAGCAAAGAGCTAAGTACGGGGGAATATGATAGGGGCTAATTTGGTTATATTTTACGTAATTATTTGAAGCTCTTTTGTAATACATTTTGTGCAATAACTAGTGGTATTCTTTCATATTTGAGATTTTACCCTTAGAAAGGTATTTTGATCATTATTTCAGATTTTTTTGGGTAAAACGAAGCAAAACTGTCGCGAAACAGAGCAGAGGCGGCGCCAACTAGAAGCCTGGACGGGCGCCGGCTGTACACTGGATGCACGGACTTCAAAGCAATGGAAAAATTGGAGAAGCAGAGTAGAACAAAGCCCAACTGGCGCCGGCTGCAGTCTGGAATGTATGCGCAAAATTCGAAGAAAAATCAACAAACGAGTGGAGAAACAGAACACAGGTGGTGCCGGCTCCGAAGGACCAAGGCAGCACCGACTGTGGTCTGTTCCTGAGGCGGTGCTGCGATCTTTTGACGCGTTTTGGGAAATTTGGGGAGTTTTAGCATCTTCCAACTTCTACTCAGCCAAGAACTTTGTACCTACGAGTTTAGGCACGTCTTAAGCCTATAAATAGATGAAAAACACAAGGAAAACGGGAAGAATTCATTGATCATCATAGAAAATCATTCAGTCTAAGAAGGAATTCTTCAAGTTCGATGAGGGTTGTACAAGAAGGTTTTCAAAGGAAGAAGAAGGAGGCTTGTCTATGAGTTCTTTCTTTTACTTTGTTTTCTTTTTCTTGACAATGATGTTTTAATTGTTCTATTGTAATTTAACATTGTTTTAGATAATCATGATTCTTGGAGTTATTTGATCTTTTGATTAATTGACTGTTCTTCTTGGTATTTAATTACTTGGGCATATTCCGAGATTAGTTGGTTGTTTCTATTGTTAACTTACTAAACCAAAGAGGTTGATGATGGTTGCAATTGATTAATTTTCGCATTCATTGGCTATTAACTTGCTAGACCAAAGAGGTTAATTGCTGAGAATTGAGTAATTAAAGGTTAATTGATGTTTTCCAGACCAAGGATTCATTGATTAATTTCATGTTTTAAATTTGCCAGACCACGGAAATTTAATTAAGGATTGTGTTTAATGCATCTTTTGGATGAATTAGTTGAGACAGACCAAGTGATGCTAATTTATCTAGAAGGTAGTAATTAGTTGAGATAGACCAAGTGATGCTAATTTACCTTAATCCTTCAATGTGCCGAGAGAATGATTGATTATGATAATGGTTAAGTTCTTGAAGATCATGATTGTCTAATCAATGGTTTGAGTTGCATATTTCTCCATCCTTGACATGTACATATTTTTATTTTATTTTCTTTTTAGTTTTCCTTTTTATTTGATTTTCACGTTATCGAGTCCATTAAACAATGAAAGAGGTGTAATTAATGTTTACTTGTTCCTTAAGGATCGATACTCGTTTGAACCCTATGCTCAGTAATGATGAGTACGCTTGCTCATATGTGTGATTTGGGTCCAACATTTTAATTTAAACTTGATTGGGAATGTGCTTAGTTTTTCTATGATTTTTATGCCCAAATCTAAACACATCAACACCTCTCACCAAACCAGATCACTTTAGCAACACAAAATCAGATTTTATCCACTAAAATTTCCAGAATTTCGGCTAGCTTATGCACAGAAAATTTTGGCTAGCTTTGCACACCATATCACACGAAAATTTTGCACTCCAAAACATACTCCTTGTTGATTAAGCCAAACTACAGCACTTGAAACCCTCATTTTCCCCCTCTGATTTGCAGCAGAACAGCAACCAAAACATCCCAGAATTTTCCCTCTTTTGCTCACAGATTTTGCACCGAATTTCTGGTTACCAAAGCTGCACAAACCCCTTCTTATTTTGGCCAAAAACCTTAACATGCTCAGCCCTATTCTTGAGCACTATTTTGGCCAACCTAGGAGAACAATTCTAGACTAATTTTCTCCTCTTAACCCCTCTGAAATTCAGCCAGCAATAAGAGTACAGCAAGCTGCAATTTTTTCCCATTACTACCAAAGAAACCTAGAGCTATTAGGAGTCCACTATAGCAACAACTTCTAACCCTAAATCAACTTCTTCTAACCCTAAACCAAGATAGCTGACCACTCCCTCCTTACTACATGAAAATTCCAGCAAACACTCTTCTGCAATTTTTGAAAACCATAAGAGCAATCCCTAGCCAAAACCGATCACACCCTAAGGTAAGCAAAAATCATCTTAACCTCTTGATTCCTTTCTTCCATTGATTCTTCTCTTTTTCTTCCCTTGAATCACACCACATAGAGGCTGATTTCATCCTCTTTATCTACCTTCGATCAAAAGGAAGTAAAGAAAACAACTTTTCTCCTCTTCTTCTCAAGCGAACTCGGGACGATCACCATAGGAGCATCAAGATCTTGTTAATTCGGTTGTTGCAAGGTAAGGGAATTCTTACCCTTGATGTCGAAATTAAGATCTAATGAGATTGATGACATCTATGGAAGTATGGTAGCATGTTGTATGTGCTTAGTTGGGATAGATGAATATTTTAAGTCGAGTACTTAATTAAGCATATTCGATGGATAGCAAAGCCATGTTTTATTGTGATAATAATGGAAGGGAATTGTGATGGTCAAGTCAAGACCTTTTTGATATATTATTCATATCTTCAATGGATATATGATCATAGTGTATGTACTTTGAGGATTAGATGATTTATTTGAAGTTAGATAATGGATCATAATTTGTTATAGGAATAAATGAGTTTAATGCATGCTTGAGTCGATTGAGACCCTGATCATGATATTATGTGATTCTAGATCAGGAGGGTACTTGAAGGAAGTAAGCTGTGATTTTATCTTGTTTATTTGAGGCATATCAAGTAAGTCCTTGCATAAACTCTTTTGTTAAATGCTTGTGATGGCAAGTCAAGTGTTGTAAAGCTATGTGAAGCTATTATTGAACTATGATTATTTGGGTTGTAAACATGGACGTTTATTCTCTAAATGGTTTTGTCAAACTAATGCCTTTATCAAAAACTGTTCTTTCTCTTAAACATTTTAGAAAGCTCCTTTTTCAAGAAAACCACATTTTACAAAGCCAAAGTATGGGCTTATTATTGTGAATTTGGAATTGGCAGATATGTTCATTGAGTACTCAATAAGGGTAGGCTAACAATACTAGTCTTGGAGGGCGTGAGTGAGTCTTCTGGTAGGTGGCCACCTCCAGAAGATGAGCTCCGCTTGAAAAGGCAATAGTATTGGTTGGTCAGGCTGGTCCGAGCTAGCATTTGTACCTGGTAAGGTATTATTTTTTTTCCCGGCATGGACACCCGGATGGTTTTGTTGGGTATAGAGATGGAGGAGTATCTCACCCGATGGGCTGTACACTCACCTTGATCAAAACACCCAAAGTGTGGTAATCTGATCCTATCTTGGTGCACAAAGTGTGGCGCCTTGACCGTTTCCTGTCTTGGTGCACAAAGTGTGGCGCCTTGACCGTTTTCTTATCATGGGGCTCAAAGTGTGGCACCATGATTGTTTATTCGAGTGGATGATTTATTTTGTACAAAGTGTGACAATGAGAAAAACCCACTCCTTGCCAAGAGAAATTATTTATTACTTACCAAATATTTCTGCAAATGTTTTCACTATGCATACACGAATTGTTCAAAGTACCATGTGCACATACAGGACTTACTGAGATGTCAATCTCACACTGTTTATATCATGTTTTTAGGAGAATGATTATGCTGAGCAAGTAGGAAGTGTAGTAGTTGGAGTTTTGTTATTTTTCATTATGTTTTGAGAGACAATTGTTGATTTATGCTTCGGGAACCGATGTTCCCTTTTATCTAGTTTTGCTCCCATTTGAGCCTGATGTAATAATAGTTTTCCTTTATTTATCTAAGTTTGATTTCTTTGGTTTGTCTTTATATTATTATACCTCATTTTAAAGACCCCCTGTCCTCGGGACGGGGTGACATCCCCGCCCTTTTTAGGGTACGTAGTAGGGGGGTGTTACAGTGTAAGTGTCTCTTGAAGACTCTCTCAGTCAAAGGCTTGGTGAATAGATCAACTAGATTGTTCTCAGAGGCAATCTGTTCCACCATGACTTCCCGTCTCTGGATGAAATCCCGGATCAAGTGGTACTTCCTCTCGATATACTTCCCCTTCTTATGATTCCGAGGTTCTTTGGATTGCGATACTGCTCCAGTGTTGTTGCAATACATCACAATCGACCTGCACATGTGTGGCACGACTCCAAGTTTTGAAAGGAACTTCCGAAGCCAGATTGCTTCCTTGGATGCTTCCAAAGCTGCCACATACTCAACTTCCATGATTGAGTCAGTAATACAAGATTGCTTGATACTCCTCTATGAAATAGCTCCTCCAAACAAGGTGAAGACATATCCACTAGTGGATTTTCTCTCATCCTTATCCGCCTGGAAGTTTGAGTCTGTGTATCTTGTAGGAACCGAGTCATCAGCCCTGTAAACCAGTATATAATCTCTCGTTCCTTCGAGGTACTTGAGTATATACTTTACAATTTGCCAATAAACCTCCCCAGGGTTTGACTGATATCTGCTAACCAAGCCTACAGCAAAGTAGATATCTGGCTTAGTATACAGCATGGCGTACATGAGACTTCCCACAGCCGAAGTGTAGGGAATCCTACTTATCCTGTACTTTTCTTCTTGAGACTTAGGACAGTTCCTTGAAGAAAATGACAACCCATGTCTGCAAGAAATTAGAGCTCCCTTGCATAAGTTCATGCTATACCTGGCCAACATCTTATCAATGTATGCAGCATGGGATAATCCTAACATTCTCTACTTCCTATTTCTAAGAAGTCTAATACTGAGAATATGGCTGGCTTCTCCCAAGTCCTTCATACTGAATTGACTAGACAGCTAAACCTTTGTAGATGACAATGACCCTACATCATTTCCAATGAGTAGAATGTCATCCACATACAAGACAAGAAAAACCACATTAATGCCTTCAAATTTTCTGTACACGCATGGTTCATCCTCATTTTGAACAAAACCATACCACTTTACAGTCTCATCAAAATGAATGTTTCATACCCTCGATGCCTGCTTAAGTTCATAAATAGACTTCTTAAGGTTGAAAACTATATGCTCTTGACCTTTAGCAATAAAGCCTTCCAGTTGGGACATATAGATATCTTCACTAAGATGGCCATTTAAAAATGCCGTATTGACATCCATTTTCTGTATCTCATAGTCATAATGACATGCGATGGTAAGGAGGATACGGATGGACTTAAGCATGGCTATTGGGAAAAAGGTTTCCTCATAGTCGATTCCCTCTTTCTGAGTATACCCTTTCACCACAAGCCTAGATTTGAAGGTTTTCACCTTCCCATCTACTCCCCTCTTTCTCTTGTACACTCACTTACACCCTATGCGTTTTATCCCTTTAGGTGAAGCTACAAGATCCCAAACCTGATTGAGATATATAGACTCAATCTCGGCTTTCATTACTTTATGCCACAGATTTGCATCGGCATCAGCAATAACCTCCTCATATCTAGTGGGGTCTTATTCCTGATGGTCGGAAACCAGCTCGAAAACTTCTCCAGTCCACCTCTTCAGAAAACACTCTTCCACTACGACGAGGCTCCATATGTACAGGCTCTTAAAGCTGTGCCTCTTCTTGTTCCACAATCGGGTCAGAAGAAGTTGCTTCCGAAGATAACTTCTCTTCCAGCTCTAACCTAGTTGAACCTTTCGTGGAAGTACTTTAATCATCCTCTAAGTATCTAGCATTGGTACTAACCAGTACCTTTTTCTCCTTAGGATGATAAAACTAACCACCCTTTGTCCCTTTTGGATACCCAACAAAATAGCATAATTCTGACTTTGGTTCTAACTTATCTCCCTTGACCAGTACATAAGTTAGATAACCCCATATCCTGAAATGATTCAGACTTGGCTTAGGCCCAGTCCAAATATCATAGGGAGTCCTAAGTACTGACTTAGAAGCCACCAAGTTCAGAATGTATGCCGCTGTTTCTAGGGCATATCCTCAAAAGGACACTGGAAGAGTAGTATGAGACATCATGCTTCGGACCATTTCCATCAATGTCATGTTCCTTCTCTCAGCCACTCCATTCTGCTTGGGTGTCCCTGGCGTAGAGAGTTGGGATACTATCTCATGATGTACCATGTAGTCCTTGAATTCACCAAGGAGATACTCTCCACCACGATTCAATCGTAAGGTCTTGATCAATTTACCTGTCCGACGCTCCACTTCAACCTTAAACTCTTTGAACTTGTCAAAAGAGTCAGACTTGCATCTCATCAGGTAAACTTAATCAAATCTTGTACAATCATCTGTGAAAGTGATGAAGTACTTAAAACCTTCTCTAGCTGGTGTAGACAGGGGACCACACACATCAGTGTGAACAAGACTCAATACCTCCTTGGCTCTATCCGCCTTAGGGGCAAACGACCTTTTGGTTATCTTTCCCATCAGACAGGACTCACACAAAGGCCAATTTTTCAATCTCAATTAGCCCAAGGGCCCATCATAGATCAACCTCTAAATCCTAGTTGAATTGATATAACCTAACCTTAGATGCCAAAGATACGAGTCATTGACATTGGCCTTTCTCTTCCTTATTAAAGGTTCAGATTAAGCGTTATTTAATTTATTGTTAATAGGGTTTAAGAAAAATAGATTCCCATACATGTGCCAAGTACATAAAGTTTCTCCATCTCTACTGATAGAAATACCAGAATGGAAAGATACAGAATATCCTTGATTTATTAGTTTTGCAATTGAAATTAAATTTTGACGAAGTCCAGGTACATATAAAATATCTTTCAAAACTACTATTCTATTATAATCAAATACAAGATCCAGCTCTCCTACTGCAAAGGCCCAAACTTGTGCTCCATTTCCCACATATAGTTCATGTTCGCCCTTTTGGAGTCTTCTAATCTTTCTAAACCTCTGCAAGAAGTTACAGATGTGATCAGTGGCTCTTGAATCAACAATCAAAGTGGAAGTTGATCCAACAATTGATATAGACTCTAGATAGAAAACATTACCTGTGGGGTTTTTCTTGGCTTGAAGATCTGGACACTTCTTTTTTTAGTGTCCCTTCAGTCCACACTTGAAGCACTTACCCTTTGGTTTGTCTTTGGGCTGGGTCTTGGGCTGGCCCGCTGTGTTCCCCTTCTTCTTGAACTTTCTGGACTTGGGCCCAATTCTAGAAGATGAAGCTTTGGCAATCATTACCTTTGACTGTGGCTTCATGACCTTCTCCACCATCTGGAGCTCCTTCATCAACTCAGTCAAACCCATGTTCAACTTGTTCATGTTATAGTTCAACTTGAACTGAGTGAAGGAACCCGGTAGAGATTCGAGAACCTTGTCCACTTGGCTCTCGGGATCAATGACAGCCCCTAAGATTTCTACCTCCTCGAAAGTAGCAATCATCTTGAGCATATGCTCTCTGACTGATGCTCCCTCAGCCATCTTAGTGTTAATGAGGGTTCGAAGAGCCTCTTGCCTTGCGGGCCGGCTCTTATCTGCGAACATCATGGCTAATGATTGGGTTATGTCATACACAGTGGTCATGTGCTTATGTTTGGATTGGAGCACATTAGACATAGAGGCCAACATGTAACAACGAGCCATCTCGTTGACCTCCTTTCATGCCTTCTCAGCCTCACGCTCCTCGGCGATGGAACCCTCCTCGATTACAGGGCAGGTTTCGTAAAGGACATGTTATACTCTTCCGCTGTGAGTGTTATGTCCAAGTTCCTTTTTCAGACCACATAGTTTGGTCCCATTAGCTTATTCTCTCGGAGAATAACGGCTAATAGACTAAAAGAACCTCCCACCATTTCTGAAAAATTGAAAAATATAAGAAAAAGATTCAGTTTGTGAAAACAAAACAAATATGTGCACTTTATCCTTATCATCAAAACTGATAATAATCAATTTGGCTCTTAGGAAAACTGACATAGCTTCTTGGGAAGATTAACAGTTTCCTAAGCTAAGTGTGTTAACCACCACAAATTAATTTCCCTTCTAGGTAATGATTTAGAAGATAACTCCATCGAGAGGATGGCTATTTCCTCTCATTTCCTATGGACATGCTTACCACTATGACCTCAAACGAGGGGTTGGCCGATCATAATACGTGCCCTGGGTTATTAATTACATCCCTTTATTAGATCTAAATCCTTGACGTATCCCTATCCTATACGGGTTCACTCCTAGGGTGACGCGAGGAGACTCACGATCTCTAATGAGGATCATGATGGAAGCCATGGGGCCGTTGGAACCCCTCTCCCACTTAGTCTTTTAAAATAAGGGTTTTCTGAAAAATATCCTTTTTGAAAATTTCTATTAAGTTTTCCCTTAACTCAAAAAATAAAATGTCTAAGTCCATACAAATCTCGATGTCAAGGCTTATATCCTTTGAGAATTTTTCCCATGGACTAATTTTATTTAAGTTAAAACTTAATAATTTCAAAAATTTTCCAAATTAAAACTCACTAGAGACTTTGGTCTCAAGTTTATTTGACAAAATAATTTTTCTTGTGCCAAACTAAAACAAAATGGCTTTCTATTTTAACCTTACAAAAATATCTAAATCCAATATATTTTCTATGTCAAGGATTAAATCCTTTGAGAAAATATCTAAGGATTAATTTTTGTTCAAGTTAAAATAACCATTTAATTTGTAAAAAAATGTTTTCCTTGTCAAAACATTCCCAAAGACTTTGGCCTTTGAGAAAACGTGTACATAGGTACCAAAAATAAATAGCATGCTAGAAAACAATAGATGTTTTCATGCTCTTCTATTTTAAACAAAAGTGCCCAGATAATAAAATTAAACACATTAATTAATTAATTAATTATCTTGTTTAATCCTAAAATCCCTTACTAATATTTTTCATGCAAAAATATTCCTTGAATATTAACTTCGCTTGGTATGGATCTCAAAACTAAAAGAAATTGCAAGAAAAATTACAAGGAAAAATTTTATAAAAAAAAAAAAATCCTTAGTCCACTGCACCCGCCGCACTGGATCATGCACCCTATCTGTACTGTAGTCCACTACACCCGCCACACAGAACTAGGACCCACCAGAAACCAGCCCACAAACCGACCTTCCAGAGCCAAGCTGGCGCCGGTTCCAGCACTCCAAGCTGGTGTCGGTTCCATTCTGGATGCCGGATCCTGCAGCTTTTTTTCTACGAATTTCCTCTGTGAACTTCTCCTATTTTTTTGCACAACTTTTTTTCTGCGAATTTCCTCTGTGAACTTCTCCTATTTTTCTGCACAGCTTCTGGTATCTATTGCTCTCCTATTCCAATCCAAATACAATGAAATTAACCAAAACCAACAATTGCCTCTACCCATAAACATTGGGCTTATACGATTTGCTAAGAAAAATAGTAAATTACAATCTCCTATACCTTCACTCGCGAGGTTTAATAGAGAATTTATCCATACGATAAACAGCGAAGGATCACAATTTTAATCACACATATGTGTTCAGTTTTATTAATCTAGATGCATGCTCCCTATATTTTCACAAAACCTTCATGCTTTGATACCAATTCAAGGCACAGAAAGTGGGAAAACATGGAGCATGCAGCGGAAGAGAACATAAAAAATTGGAAAAACAAGAATAGGGATTCCAGGGCAGGGCCGGCGCCGGCGCCGGCTGCCCTAGCCGGCGCCGATTGTGCCTTGTCCAAATCCCGAAGTTTTAAAATTTTTACCTCTCCTTCTGGTTTTCAAAGGTGGCTGGACCGGAACGTGCGCAACCGGGGTAGGTGTGTTAGTAGAAGCCTCTGGTGCGATTCCTACAAGCCTCCTACTCCGTCTTTGCATGTATGTGAACGTTAAACTTTCGGTCTTCCAGTATATGGCCTGCCTAACTACCGTTTGGTGAACAATTAATAGGCTAAGGAATTTTTCTAGAGAGAGAGAGAGAGACGCCTGGCCTTTTTCCACAGAGAAGAAGCCATCTCTCAGAGAGTGTGTGACCACCACACCATTATTTTCAATCCTCCTGTTTAACCTAAATAAAACTCTAGGTTAAACTGGATTAGGCCATTGGACTCTTAGTTTAGTTTATTGGACTTAATTAATTATTCTAGTTAGAACCAACTTAATGACCCAACAAATAATTAATTTTTCCAGCCTAAATAAACCAGTCCAATTAAATAAGTCTAAATCAGTTTAGTCCCAGGTTAATCCCTAATTATTCAAACTCGGCCAAAGCTCTAAATAATTAATTAACCCACTAAACTAATTTAATTAATTTTCTCTCTCCATGGACCTTTATTTTATTCTAGCCCAATAATTAAATCAGGATATTTAAATAAAATAAATTTTATTTAATTTAAGATCAATTCCTTAGCTCGTATTTAATTAGGACTCACGGTCTATACTGGGGACCAAAAGACACACGGCCTTGGCTACTAAAATGACCAAAATTCCCTTGCTTGTATCTGACCCTTGTAATCTTCTAGACTCTACCATATGATTTGGGTTGGTGTATTCTTGTTGTGCTCATTAGCAGCTAGTAACTAATTTTCCTGTTTTAGTAGATTGAACAATGAAACAGAGATGGAAGTAGTGGTAGTAAATGCAATTCTTAGAGATTCATTGACACTTATCAACTAAACTCTATAATATATGATGAGTATACTTGCTTAAAAATATGTGTATGTGAATTAAATTAGTATTTTAAAATTAAACTTGATTAACCTTTGAACATAGTTTTATAATGCACTTGCGTAAGCAGACACGTGCATGTTAAGCTTTGGAACCGTTGCGAAGGATCGGCTATCAATCTCTTGAAAACACTTAAGTTTGTTGATTCAATCTTTGTTTAGTTTGTTAATATCTTTTACTTTTACTTTTCTTAGGTAGTGATGTTTGGATGTATGCCCTCTTAGACTAGGTTTCTGATGTAATTTTGACTTGTATTAATAAAAGTAATTTTTTTTATAATTTATTTGTGAAATCTTCTTTATATTTGTGCACGATTTTATTGGAAAAGACTCATTATGTTTAAGTAAATAGTTCACATGAATGGAGGTCTTTCACAGTAAGATATGGATCATGGGATACTTAACACATAAATTGTTGTTCTTAATCAGATGATGAGAATAAAAATCTTATCATGGCAAGGTTATTGTGTTATGAATTTTGAATATGGAATGACTTACCTATAGCCAATGAGTAGTCTACTCATTTCATAACACAAGCGTATTTCAAATACATAGAACAGGACCTGTAGTAGCGGTTTCTAAAAGTACTATGTGATAAAAATCCAGACTACTACTACTATAGTGTGGACTTATACTTTACAGCTTGAGTATAAGTTGGTGGTCTAGCGAAGCTGGAAGCGTATGCTTTGATATATTATAGTTGAGGTTCTTGAGAAGGACCAATATACTTGTATGTTGGGTATATGTGACTAAGATAGATATGTACAAGATAGTGTTTACACTATATCACCTCCTGTGGTTGTCCGAATGATCTAATTATCAAGGACCTTGGAGAACATGACTTAGATATTGGTTTTAGGATAGCTTCCTTGGAAAGTGAAAATATTCCAAGAAGTCGTAGATCATTTAGACTAGAAGCCTAAGAATGGTAGATGTCCATTAGAGAAGTGTTAGTACACTCTTTTCTTTCTAAATGCATGGTGATGTGTAAAGGGGTATTTTGGTCATTTCACCGGTGGGTCGAAGACATATCTAACGCAATATTGTCATTGGGATCAATATTTCTTTATGGTGATATTAGAAAATATTTAAAATACAAAATATAGCTATTTATATAGCAATGGTATTTTGGTCATTTTAATAGCCAAGACGGTATGTCTTTTTAGTCCTCGAAATAGCCCGTAAGTTCTAATTATTTTAGGCCGAGGAAATGGTCACAATAAAAAAGATTTTATTTTATTCAAGAAGTCTAAATTATTTTGGACTAAAATAAAATAAAGAAACGAGAGAAATTAATTTTATTATCTAGTTTAATTGGTTAATTAATTTTTTAAGGCCTAAGCCCAGATTGAATAACTAAAAAATTAACCTGGGCTTAAACTAGTTAATAAAAGGCTTAATAATTATTTTAGTTTATTTGGGCTCAATAATTATTTATTGGGTTATTTTAATAGACCCAGAAAATAAATAATTAATGGTTATTATTTTTGGGCTTATTGGGTCCAAGAAATATAATAAATTATTTTGACCCAATAGCCTGGACTAAAGGGTTATTTTTATTCACGGTACAGAAGAGTTATGGATTACCCAAACCTTTTCTGTTGATAACCTCCGGATGTTTTGAAATATTAAACACCGGTATTTTAGTTATCTAGTAAAGGGAATAGAAGTCGTGGAGTTGGGTTGAAGATACAGACACATGACAAAGAAGAAATAGTCTTGTTCTCTCTACTCTCTCCCTCTCGTTCATCCTTTTCTTTGTGTAACTTTCTTGATTTTGCTAATCAATAGCAAAGGTTTAAGAAAAGTCTTTCCTCGCCTAGGTTGTTTCACCAACATAGATTAGGCAGAGGAATATTCTAAGAAGCGAAAAGCTTCACATACATACCAAGGAGAAGCCGAAGGATCGCTGGTTTTTCACCGAAATCATCGTCGAGAAAAGTAGCCACTCTAGTGGTTAGGACCTCGTCTTCTCAACTAGACAGACTAATGACACACAAAGGTATTGTTTTTTACCTTCTTCTACGCCGTGTCTTTGTTTTTCTGGTTTTATTTTCACTGTATGCATGGCTTCCTCTGTATTCATTAACTTCAAGTGGAATCAGAGCATGATGCTTTGAATGGGTTAGGATTGATGCATGCTAGTTAATAAAATTGGCAAGTCTAAGTTTGTTGATTATGATAAGATCTTTCACTATTTTGGTATGGATAGATGCATTGTAAACCTCGCGGTTGAGGTATAGGATCTCTGTACAAATTTTATTTACTGCTTTGTTTAGCTTTATGTAAACTCGATTTGAAAGGGTATAGGCAGATGTCATGTTTTTGTTGAAAAAATGTAACAAGAAACTGCTTTGGGTTGATTGCGAACGGAGTTGCAGAGAAGCCCAAAAAAATTGCAGAAGAAATCAGCAAAAAAAAAAAAAATTATAGTGGAGAAGATGAGCCGAGTCGAGCTGCGGCTCAATAGTGTCTAGAGCCGAGGTCGCCCAGGCCAGTTGTGGCTTGAAGCCGCAGCTAGGCCCCAATGTGCCTCGACTCGGCACCCGTGAGGAAATCCTTGCGGATGCTGAGGCATCCTGGCCACGATGCTTGCCCGATTAGCGCGCGGGTTGGCGATGCCCATGGACCATGGTCCATGGATCTTTCCTTGGGCCATGATCTAGTGTGACGGGTGCACTGGACCAAAGAATATATATATATATATATATATATTTATTTATTTATTTATTTATTTATTTATTTTTGGTCCCATACTAGACGAAGTTATTTTTATTACAATAGTTAATATTCTTTGAATATTTTGCATAAAAAATAATAGTAAATGATTTTAGGATTAAATAAGATCATTAATTAATTTAATTAATGTGTTTAATTCTTTTATTTAGGCACTGAAGATTAAAAATAAAAAAAAATATGAAAACATTTACAGTTTTTTAGCATGCTAATTATTTTAAGTCCTGTGTGCACGTTTTCTCAAAGACCAAAGTTTTTGAAAACTTTTATTTGACAAGGAAAAATATTTTTCTTTAATTAAATAGTTATTTTAACTTAAACAAAAGTTAATCCTTGGTTATTTTCTTAAAGGTTGTTTATCCTTGACATATAAAATATTTTAGATTTAGAAATTTTTGTAAGTTAAAATAGAAAGCCATTTTAATTTATTTTCTCATAACGAAAAATTATTTTAGTCAAATAAAACCTTGAGATCAAAATCTCTTGGAATTTTGAAATGGAAAATTTTTGAAATTATTAAGTTTTTAACTTAAATAAAATTAATCCGAGAAGAAAAATTTTTCAAATGGTATAAACCTTGAAATAGAAATTTTTATGGATTTAGATATTTTATTTTAAGTTAAAGGAGAATTTAATTGAAAATTTTCAAACGATATTTTTTCAAGAAAACCCTTATTTAAAAAACTAAGTGAGAGAGGGATTTCAACGGCCCCACAGCTTCCATCACGATCCACATTAGAGATCGTGGGTCTCCTTGCATCACCCTGTGAGTGAACCCGTATAGGATGGAGATACTACAAAGTTCTAGAACTAATGAAATGATGTAATTAATAACTCTGGACACGTACTATGATTGGCCAGCCCACGTTGGAGGTTATAGTGCAAGGTATGTTCATAGGAAAATGAGAAGAAATGGCCATCCCCTTGATGGAGTTATCTTCTAGATCATTACCTAGAAAGAAAATTAATTTGTGATGGTTAACACACTTAGCATAGGAAACTGTTAATCTTTCCAAGAAACTATGTCAGTTTTCCTACGAGCTAAACTAATTATGTTAAAGATAATAGTAATGGGGTTAGCTATTATCAAGTTTAATATGAGGATAAAGTGCACAAAATTATTTTTGTTTTACAAATACTGAGAATTTCTTTTATTTTTCAAAATTTCAAAAATGGTTAGTGGAGGTTCTTTCAATCTCTTAGCCGTTATTCTCCGTGAGAAAAAGCTAACGGGTCCAAATTATGTGGATTGGAAAAAGAACCTGGACATATACTCACATTTGAGGAGTATAAGTATGTTTTATACGAGACCTGCCCAGTAATCAGGGAAGGTTCTATCGCTAAGAAGCATAAGGTTAAAAAGACATGAAAGAAGACTAACGAGATGATCTGATGCTATATATTAGCCTCCATGTCAAATGTGCTTCAATCTAAACACGAGCACATAGCTATTGCGTATGACATATGCACATCACTAGCCACAATGTTTGCGAATAAGAGCCGGCCTGCAAGGTAGGGGGCTCTTCAAAAGATCATAAACACTAAGATGGCTAACGGAGTATCAGTCAGAGAGCATTTACTTAAGATGATTACTGCTTTTGAGGAAGCAGCAGTCTTGAGGACTGTTATTAACCCTGAGAACTAAGTGGACATGGTTCTCGAATCTTTGCCGAGTTCCTTCACTCAGTTCAAGTTGAATTACCATATAAACAAGTTAAACATGTGTTTAACAGAGTTGATGAAGGAGCTCCAGGTGGCTAAGAAGGTTATGAAGCCATAGGCTAGAGCTATGATAGCCTCTTTTTTGAGAACTGGGCCTAAGCCTAGAAAATTCAAGAAGAAGAAGGGGAATGTAGTGCACCAGCCTAAGTCCCAGCCTAATGATAAATCCAAGGGCAAATGCTTCAAGTGTGGGAAGAATGGACACTAGAAAAAGGAGTGTCCAAATCTTCAAGCCAAGAAAAATCCCATAGCCAATGTTCTCTATCTAGAGTCTATATCAATGGTTGGATCAACTTCCACTTGGATTGTTAATTCAGGAGCCACTGATAATATTTATAACTCCTTGCCTGAGTTTAGAAAGATTAGAATATTCCAAAAGGGCGAATATGGACTACGCGTGGGTTTAGGCCTTTGCTGTGGGAGAAATGGAACTTACTTTTGATTGTAATAGAATAGTTATTTTGAAGAATATTTTATTTGTTCCTGGTTTTAGACAAAATTTGGTTTCAGTTGCAAAACTAATAAATCAAGGATATTCTGTTTCTTTCCATTCTGGTATTACTATCAGTAGAAATGGAGAAATTATATATACTGGGCACATGTATGAAAATCTATTCTTCTTTAATCCTATTAACAATTAATTGAATAACGCTTAATCCAAACCTCTAAATTGGAAGAGAAAGACCAATGCCAATGACTCATATCTTTGATATCTATGGTTGGGTCACATTAACTCAATCAGAATTCAGTGGTTAATCCATGATGGGCCTTTAGGCTCATTAAGATTGAAAAGTTGGCCTCAGTGTGAATCCTATCTTATGAGAAAAATGACCAAAAAGTCTTTTACCCAAAAGGCGAATAAAGCCAAAGAAAGATTGAGTTTGGTTCACACTGATGTGTATGGTCTTTATCTACATCAGCTAGAGGGGGGTTTGAATACTTCATCACTTTGACAGATGATTATACAATGTATAGTTATATTTATCTGATGAAACGCAAGTTTGACTCTTTTGACAAGTTCAAAGAGTTTAAAGCTAAAGTATAGTATCGAACAGGTAAATAAATCAAGACCTTACAATCAGATTATGGTGGAGAATACCTCCTTGGTGAATTCAAGGACTACATGGTACATCATAGGATAGTATCCTAACTCTCTGCGCCGGGGACACCTCAACAGAATAGAGTACCTGAGAGAAGGAACATGACATTGATGGAAATGGTCCATAGCATGATGTTTCATGCTACTCTTCAAGTGTCTTTTTGAGGATATACCCTAGAAACAATGACATATATTCTAAACTTAGTGCCTTCCAAGTCAGTACCTAAGACTCCCTATGAGATGTGGACTGGGCATAAGCCAAGTCTAAATCATCTCAAGATATGGGGTTGTCCAATTTATGTACTGATTAAGGGAGATGTGTTAGACCTAAGATCAGAATTATACTATTTTCTTGTGTATCCAAAAGGTACAAAGGGTGGTTACTTTTATCATCCCAAGGAGCAAAAAGTACTTATAAGTACTAATTCTAGATACTTGGAGGATGGACAAAGTATATCCACTAAAGGTTCGACAAGGTTATAACTCGAAGAGAAGTTATTTTCTGTATCAACTTCTCCTAACCTGATTATAGAATAAGAAGAGGCACAGCCTCAGGAACCTAGACAAATAAAGCCTTGTCATAGTAGGAGGATATCTAGAGTTCTAGAAAGATGGATTGGAGAGGCTTTTGACCTAGTCTCCGACCATCAGGAACAAGATCCCACTAGATACGAGGAGCCCATTGCTGACGCCGATGTAGACCTATGGCATGAAGCAATGAAAGTCGAGATTGAGTTTATGTACTTCAATCAGGTTTGGGATCTTGTAGCTTCAACTGAAGGGATAAAACCCATTGGACATAAGTGGGTGTACAAGAGGAAGAAGGGAGTGGATGGGAAAGTGGAAACCTTTAAAGCTAGACTTGTGGCTAAAGGGTATACTCAGAAAGAAGGAATTGACTATGAGGAAACCTTTTCCCCTGTAGTCATGCTTAAGTTCATCCATATCCTCCTTGCCATCATATGTCATTATGACTCTGAGATATAGCAAACGGATATCAATACGGCATTTTTAAATGACCATCTTAGTAAAGACATCTATATGTCCTAACCAGAAGGCTTTATTACTAAAGGCTAAGAACATATAGTTTGTAAGTTTAAGAAATCTATTTATAGACTTAAGCAAGTATCCAGAGCATATGTTCTTGGCCTTTAGGTCAAGGAAATGGTCACAGAGCATGGAACATTATATAATCTCTCTGCATGGAATATTATATGCTGCTCAAGTATCTTAAAGGTACAAGAGATTATATGCTAGTTTATAGGGTTGATGACTAGGTTCCTACAAAATACACGAACACAAAGTTCTAGGCGAATAAGGATGAGAGAAAATCCACTAGTGGATATGTCTTCACCTTGTCTGGAGGAGTCATTTCATGGAGGACTATCAAGTAATCTAGCATTGTTGACTCAACCACGGAAGCTGAGTATGCGGCAACTTCGGAGGCATCCGAGGTAGCAGTTTGTCTCTGGAAGTTCCTTTTGGAACTTAGAGTCGTGCCACAAATAGATAAACCAGTTGTGATGTATTGTGACAACACTGGTGCAGTCTTACAATCCAAAGAACTAATGAACCACAAAAAGGGGAAGCACATAGAGAGGAAGTACCACCTGATTTGAGATTTCATTTAGAGATGGGAAGTCGTGGTGGAATAGATTGTCTCGGAGAATAATCTGGCAGATCCTTTCACCAAGTCATTAGTGGAAAGAGTCTTTAGAAGACACTTAGACGCCATGGGGTGGGCACCTATGGACTTACTTAGTCTTAGCGTGCAAGTGGGAGATTGTTAGGATGTATACCCTCTTAGACTAGGTTTCTGATGGAATTTTAACTTGTATTTATAAAAGTATTTTTCTCAGAATTTGTTTGTGAAATCTTCTTTATATTTGTGCACAATTTTATTGGAAATGACCCATTATGTTTAATTAAATGGTTCAAGTCAATGGAGATCTTTCACAGTAAGGTATAGACCATGGGATATTTAATACATAAACTATTGTTCTTAACCGGATGATGAGAATGAGAATCTCATCATGACAAGGTTATTGTATTATGAATTCTGAATAAGGAATGGCTTACATTTAGCCAATGAGTAGTCTACTCATTTCATAACACATGTATATTTTGAATACGTAGAACATGACCCATAGTAGTGGTTTCTAAAAGTACTATGTGACAGAAATTCGGACTTTTACTGCTACTGTGTAGACGTGTACTCTACAACTTGAGTATAAGTTGGTGGTCTAACGAAACTGGAAGCGTATGCTTTGATATACTATAGTTGAGGTTCTCAAGAAGGACCAATATACTTGTATGTTAGGTATATGTAACTAGTTAGTCAAAATAAACTTGTACAAAATAGTGTCTACACTATATCGCCCAATGTGGTTGTCCGAATGATCTAATTATCTAGGGCCTTAGGGAACATAAATTGGATATTAGCTTTAGGGTAGCTCCATTGGAAAGAGAAAATATTCCAAAAAGTCATGGATCATTGAACTAGAGGTCTAAGGATGGTAGATGTCTTTTAGAGATGTGTTAGTACACTCTTTCCTCTCTAAATGCACGACGATGTGTATAAGGGTATTTAAGTAATTTCACCTGTGGGTCGAAGACATAGTTAACACAACATTGTCCTTGGGATCAATATTTTCTTATGGTGATATTAGAAAATATTTAAAATGTAAAATATAGTTATTTATATAGTAAGAGTATTTTGGTCATTTTGATCCTTGGAATAGCCTATAAATCGTAATTCTTTTAGGTCGAAGAAATGGACACAGTAAAAAGGATTTTATTTTATTCAGAAACTCTAAATTATTTTTGAACTAGAATAAAATAAAGGAATGAGAGAAATTAATTTTATTATCTAATTTAATTGGTTAATTAATTATTCAGGACCTAAGTCCAGATTGAATAATTAGAAAAATTAATTTGGGCTTAAACTAGTTAATAAAAGGCTTAATAAGTATTTTAGTTTATTTGGACTCATTAATTATTTATTGAGTTATTTTAATAGGCTCAATAAATAAATAATTAATTGTTATTATTTTTAGGCTCATTGGGTCCAAGGAAAATAATAAATTATTTTGACCCAATAGCCTGAACTAAAGGATTATTTTTATTCATGATACAGAAGAGTTAAGAATTACCCAAATCTCTTCTGTTGATAACCACCGAATGTTTTGAAATATTAAACACCGATGTTTTAGTTATCTGGTAAAGTGAATAGGAGCCGTGGAGTTGAGTTGAAGATATAGACACACGACAAATAAGAAATGGTCTTGTTCTCTCTGCTTTCTCCCTCTCATTCATCATTTTCTTTGTGTAACTTTCTTGATTTTGCTAGTCAATAGCAAAGGTTCAAGAAATGTCTTTCCTCGCCTATGTTGTTTCACCAACATAGATTAGGCGGAGGAATATTCTGAGAAGCGAAAAGTTTCGCATACATGCCAAAGAGAAGCTGAAGGATCGCTGGTTTTTCACCGGAATCATCGTCGAGACAAGTAGCGACTCCAGTGGTTAGGACATTGTCTTCTCAACCAAACAGACCAAGGACACGCAAAGGTATTGTTTTTTTACCTTCCGTTGCGCCGTGTCTTTGTTTTTTTGGTTTTATTTTCACTACAAGCATTGCTTCCTCTGTATTCCTTAGCTTCAGTTGACTTATTCATTTTCTAGGGAACTTTGATTTTAGATATTTTTGCTTTTACAATTTTTGTTCTATTAGGTTCTTGCGAATATTTGTTATAAATCTTTACTTGAGTTTTGATTTTTTTGTTCATTATTTTATTATTACTATTCTTGTTTTTTTTTCTTGTGAATAATTTAATTTGAATCATTTGTAGTTGAGTTTTTATTTGCTTTATTTTGTAGGAAATTATTCCTGTGTATGCATAAAAGAGATTGTGGTAAAGAATTGACTGAGTTTGATAGTGAGATAGAAAGGACTATTCGAAGATTGTGTAGAGAGCAAAAATAAAGAGCCTTAAATTTTTTTTGAAAAACCAAGAACTTCAATTGAAATTGGTATAAAGATAGAGGATAATCAAGGAGGTAATAGTAATGGTAATAAGAGGAGGACAATTAGTGACCATGCTAGACCTACTTTTTCAGGTACTAATTCATGTATTGTGAGGCCTAAAGTTGATGCTAATAATTTTGAGATCAAGCATAATTTCATTCAAATGATTTAAGAAATGATTTAATTTGATGGATTGCTAGATGATGGCCCTAATGCTAATTTGGCAGTATTTCTAGAAATTTGTGATACCCTTAAGCTCCATGGTCTATCGAAGGATGATAAAAGGCTTAGATTATTTCCAATTTTATTGAGAGACCACGCAAAATCATGGCTTAAGTCTTTACTAGCTGGATCTATCACAACATGGGAACAACTACCTAAGAAATTCCTTACTAAATACTTTCCTCCAGCTAGGATAGACGAATTAAGGAATGACATCTTTTCATTTTTCGAATTGGATGGAGAAACAATTCATGATTCTTAGAAAAGATTTAAGGAGATGATACGAAAATATCCCCATCATAGTTTTGATCTTGGGTTACAAATGCTAACTTTCTACAATGGGTTGAATTTTTCTTCAAAACAAGTGGTAGATGCATTAAACAATCATTCGTGGGGTATGCAAAGGTCTAGAGCTAAAATACAAGGAATGCACAATACAGATGCTATGGCTTCAATAGAGGCAAAATTGGTGGCACTCACAAGAAAGGTGGAAAAGGTGAATGTAAATTCCCTTATGACTTTTGTGAGGGAGGACATCCTAATTATGAATATCAAGGAATGGAGATTGGAAATGAACAATAAGTTTACCATGTGGATTATTTGGGGAATATAAAACAATATAATACTCATTTTGGCAATACTTATAATATGAGTTGGTGCAATCATCCAAAATTTTCTTGGAGAATTCAAGGACAAAATCAAGTGAGGCCACAAGGTATACAATAAAGCTTTGCCCTAAGACTTCAAGCTTCAAGACCTACCATGCTCCACATCTACCACTACCTCAAGCCCTACCTAAACCATCTTTAGAGGATCTAGTTACTAAATTGGTCAATTCTATAGACACACGCTTCCAAGGTGTTGAAGCATCAATGAAAAATCAAGAGGCCTCTATCCACAATCTTGAGAGTTAAATTGAATAGCTTGACAAGATACTTTTTGAAAGGTAACTAGGAACGATGCCAGAAAACACTAAAGGCAATCTATGTGATGAATGTGGAAAGCCTTGATTGCCTCTTCACTATGCTTATGCATATGAATAAATGTTTAGTTTAGTTTTGTTATGTCTAGTTTGGGCGTGTTTATGTTTTGCTTTTAGTTATTTTATATTAGTTCATTTATTATTAATTTTAATATTTATTTGAAGGCTTTATTTGCTTTAATTAATTGAGTATAAAAAATGTGTGAATATTTGCTTTTTCTGAAAGTACAGAGCAAGGTAGAAGTCATAGTCCACGAAGTCGTGGCCTTTAAAATGTTAAAAAATTAAAAGTCCTGAGAGTTGACAGTGCCATGCAAATTATGTGTGACGTCACCGTGTATTTGATAGGATGCAAACGTTGTCGTTTTATTAAAACAATCATAGTGCCTAAAAATTACATGGCTCCATGTAATACCCAGACTACCTACATACCCAAAAAGGGTAGGGATGTCGCCCTGTCCAATAGACTAGAGGTCTTTATAATTAGATAAATTATATAACTAAAATAGAAATAAATATAATCTTATTACAAGGAAAAATATTGTCTACAAGTCTCCCAATTTAAATAAAGTAAAGAAACTCTCAAAACAAGAACAAAATTAAGAAATTGAATGCAGCTATCTTCTAATAGTGCTAGATCTTGTCAAAACTAGCAAATCCTGATATATGACATCAACAGGAGTATGAGAAATACATTTCAGTAAGTCCTATGTGTGCTTTTGATTGAATTAAAATAGATTTCATGAATGCATTTTGAAACCATTTATCAAAAATTGATTGCAAGTCAAGCATTTTTTCATAAACAACCGCGAGTGGAATTTATCAAATTGAAGTCAAAATCATAATAGAATGTAACATACAAAAAAAACCACTAAAAAATTAAATAGGTTGTAAACCTTAGATCATAGCATTGTCAAGAAACCTTGTATCATAACAATCACTATGAAACCCTACATCACAGTGTAGTGGGTGTACGGCCCATTGGGTAAAATACTCCTCTATCTTTTACCCTAACTTAATAGATATCCACCATAGAATAATAGCCACTTGGACTGAGCTGCTAGCTTAGACCAACTTGACCTACTAGGACTATCACATTTTCCAGATAGAGCTCATCTTTCAGAGGTAACCTCCTATTGATAGACTTATACTACCTTTCAAAGGTTAGTCCTAGTGGTCTACTCTTATTGAGTACTTAACGTTTCATTACATCGTTTAAGATCCAATCTCAATGTAAACATTATCGAACACTTTGGTCATGCAAGCATGGTTTCCAAATAATTGATTGAAAAATCATTTTACAAATAAAAAGTGATTTTTTTTTTTTGTTATAACCCTTGTTTGTATAAAAGTCTTTAATGAGAAACAATCAAGCTTGGATTCTAAATAATCATTTCATTGAGATAACTTTCATTTTACAACTGCCTTGCAATTTAAAGCCTTAGTACCAAATATTTAATACAAGGTCTTACCTGAACCCCTTTGTCTTCCCGATAAAAGATTCTTCTAATAACTTGATCAATAGAACCTAGTCCTTCTAAAGAAAATACAAAGTTCATGTCACAAACTACCATGTCCCTTATATTGACATAATATCTAAAATTGTTCAACTTCACATAACTAGTATCACACAGCTCCAACAAAACTATGTCTTCATTCCAAACATAACATGCCAAACACAAGATGTCATTCTCAAATTCTAAGCATTCAAACCAGGTGTTCCTCCACCCAAATTTTCTACACTAGTAGTAACAACATTATCAATCGCTATTATGACAACAATAACCAACTTTAATAATTAATGGTTAGCATACTACAAGCAATATTTAATATATGCTAAATAATGAACTTAAACAAATAATAAATAATAAGTACCAATTGTAGTACATATCGGTTAATTTTTTGAAATATTCAGTATTAAATAAATAGTAAATTAAATACCGTTACTGCTTGTATTAAAATATGAATAGACACTTGAATAAATATATTTGATAAATACATACTTCCAATAGGAAATGTTAAATGATGAATGATGTGTGAGTGTATCATTTGTTTTGATCAAATAGTACTAATTTAGAATTTGGACAATTAAAATATGGATAACTATGATGTTAACAACAACAACAATAATAATAATATTAATAGTAACAGTAATAATTTTAATATTGATAAGAGGATATCACAATTACTAATCAATAAGCTTTATATAAAATCAAATAATAACAAGTTATGACTAATATATATATATATATATATATATATATTTATATATCAACAACTTTAATGTTAATAAATCCTGTGACAAAATACTATAATGATTAACAAGGAATAATAACCATAGCAATGGACATACAGCTAAATAAGTATCGTAGGTAAATCCATAGATCATTAAACAAAATACTACATATTATAAGTTGTATAACAGTTTGGTATACGTATAAAACTCACATATCAGGATTAAAAACCATGAAGGGACTGCTATAACAATTCCAAAATCTTAACCCAGGGTTATTAATTAACGAACAAAGTATACTCAATCTCATCAACAAGCATTCACATCACAACTACAGAATAAAACCAAATAAGAATGATAGGATTACAGGTTTACTTGTAGAGAGGGATTTGCTAATCTGGAGAGCTGGCGCACGCAAGCCAAAGGTACAGAGCAAAACAATTGAAATCGTGCTTTTTAGATATTTTGGTTGTACAGCAAAGAATACAGTTGGGTCTAGCGCACAGGTGCTTTGGTTTGAGCAAAGAATAGGAAATAGAGAAGATAATAAGAGGAAGATTTCTTCGTCTCTGGTGTGTCTCTTTAGCTGTAGTAGGTGAAAGAAGAATAATGACTCAGTGGAATTTGAGTGTGTCATGGGTCTTTTGAGTAATGAGAAAAGGTTTGGCCGTCGGTAGCTGCATTTGTGTAGTCACTGAATTCCTTCGATTCCGGAATTGCTGTACTCACTCACGAGAATTATTGCGACTTGAATTTCAACCAAACTAATTGTCTGCTTGTAGGAATCCATAAAGCTGAAGTCTCAGTCAGAAGGGGACTGAAGGGAGGGTTATGTTCTGGTTTGAGAAAATGTAAAGACCGAAAGGTATTTGGTTGTGAGCACAAGAGTTCTCTGTGTTGATAGGCAGTGAAGTTAAAGAAAGAGTGTAACCGAGAGAAAAAGAAAATATGCGTATGAAAATATGTCAGTCCTCTGCGAAGTTGGAATTGGAAATTCTGAAAATTCCTGAAGAATAGCGAATATTTTCTGTGCATAGGCTGATGGCTTCTATTAAGCTGGTAGATAATGATCAACCAGTAGAGAGATTTTAGGAGTTTAGAAATTCAAACTCGATGACGATAGAGTTCTAAAGCGCGTAAACTCTTGTCCCCTAGAAACTCGTTGAGCCAACAGCCTGAAATTCAACACGACCGAACGAAGAAGACGAAGAAAGTATGAAGGAAAAAGAACAAAGTCGGCCAAGGCTTTGCCCAATCCTGCTCGGGCTATGCATTGTGCATAGCCGACTGCGGCTTTGTGGCCCCGCCATAGCTTATGCAAAGCTGGCCGCGACTTTGGATGGAGATATATATATATATATATATATATATATATATATATATATATATATATATATTATAGAAAATAAATAATCATTTATAGGTAAAACTAGTAACATTACTAGAAAAAAGTAATTTACCAACTGACAAAATCGATTGTTAATTAGCTAAATTCGGTTGGTAATAATAATCTATAATCCGATTACCAATGGCGTCACATGCAAAAAGTTTAGGTTGTAAATTTTCCAACCAAAATTTTTGGAGTTGATTGGTAATTACCAACCACAATTCGGTTGGTAATATAAAATTTTCGGTTGAAAATTTGGCATTAAATTTAGCATTTGAGTTGATTATTTCGGTTGGTAATTATCCACCGAAATTCGATTGGTATTGTAAAATCTTTGATTGGAAATTTAGCATTAAGTTTGGCATTTGAGTTGACTATTTCGGTTGGTAATTACCAACAAATATTTATGTTACCAACCGATTGTTGCAGTTGGTAATTATCAAACGAAAAAGTAGTTTGTAAATTATAATTTTTGGTTGGTAAATTTGTATTTAATATAAGATTGCAATTTACTAATTTACTAATTGAGACATATTGCTATCAACCGATATATGTATAGGTAATTACCAACTGACTTTCGGTTGGTAATTATTTTTTTTCTAGTTAGTAGTTTTATTTATTTACCAACTAAACATTCAGTTGGTAATTTTTCAACTATTTTAGTTATTTAAAATTTGTTTGTAATTTTTTGTTGGTAAATTACTAACCAAGTTGTTCAGTTGCTAATTCTTTTTTTCCGTTGGTAGTTTTCTTCATTTATCAACCAAAGATTCAATTGGTAATTTTTCAACTGTTTTAGTAATTTAAAATCTGTTGGTAAAATTAAAAGAACTATTAATCTTGGCAAACTTTTAGTGTTCCATCATCAATAATCTTTCCAAATATCAAACAACTCAAGGTCTTAAAATAAGTTTCTAAGCACCTATCACCCTATTCACAAAGAAAGTCACTTTGCTAAAGAAAATTTTCTGTCACCATAATTCTAGAAAGCATCCAGCATCAAGCTACCTAGGGGAGCCTGTGCGAGCTTTTTTCTGGAACAACATTGTGTTTAATTTTTTCTTCTTCTAGTTGGCCATGGCTTGGTCTAAGCCAGACAGTTTTGCATCCTTAATAGTAGCTGACCATGGATATTATATAGCTAGACTTTCCTGAAGCCAAACATTCAATTTCTCTCTGATAGGGGCTAAATTAGTCATATTTTTCCTAGTTATTTGAGGTTCATTTGTAATACATTTTGTTCAATAACTAGTCATATTCCTTTATATTTGAGATTTTACTCTTGGAAAGGTATTTTGTTTTTTATTTCAGATTTTTAGGGTAAAACGAAATAAAAACGTCGCAAAACAGAGGAGAGGTGGCGCCGGCTAGGGCCCTAGAACCGGCGCCGACCATGCATTATTGAAATGAACTTTGAAGCGATGAAAAAATTAGTGGAACAGAGCAAAACATAACCAAGGTGGCGCCGGCTGTGAAGCTGGAACCGGCTCCGGCTGCATTCTGGAACACATTGTGCAAAATTCGAAGAAAAATCGGCGAACGAGTGGAGAAGCAGAACCTAACTGGCGCCGGCTCCGAGAGTTAAGGCGGCGTCGGGTGTGCCTTGAAGCCAAGGCGGTGCTGTGATTTTTCTACGCGGTTTTTGGTAATTTGAGGAATTTTAGTTTCTTCCAACTTCTACTCGGCCAAGAACTTTGTACCTACGAGTTTAGGCACTTCCTAAGCCTATAAATAAATGAAAAACATATGGGAAAAGTTGAAAATTCATTGATTATCATAGAAGGTTATTCAATCAAAGGAGGAATTCTTCAAGTTCAAGGAGGGTTGTACAAGAAGGTCTTCAAAGAAAGAAGAAGGAGATTTGTCTATGAGTGCTTTCTTTTACTTTATTTTCTTTTTCTTGGACAATGATATGTTAATTATTTTATTATAATTTGACATTATTTTAGATATTCATGATATTTAGAGGTATTTGATCTTTTGATTAATTAATTGTTCTTCTTGGTATTTAATTACTTGAGCTAATTACGAGATTGGTTGATTGTTACTTTCTATTGACTTGCTTGAAAAAGGGGTTGATGGTGGTTTCAATTCATTGGTTTCATATTTGTTGTCTTTTAACTTACTTGAAAAATGGGCTAATTGCTAAGAACTGGTAATTAAAGGTTAATTGATATTTGCCAGAATATGAATTCGTTGGTTAGTTTCATGTTTTAAGTTTGCCAAAATATGAAAATTTAATCAAGGATTATGTTCAATGCATCTTTTGGGTAAGACTGGTTGAGTCAGAACATGTGATACTAAGCTACGTAGAAGATAGGGATTCATGAATTGAAAAAGAAGTAAGTCTATCTTAATCCTCCATGATGCCAAGGGAATAATTAGTTATGATAATGGTTGAGTTATTTAAGGTCATATTTGTCTAAACAATGGTTTGAGTTACATTTTCTCCATCCTTGACATGTATATATTTTGATTTTGATTTTGATTTTATTTTATTTTTATTTTTATTTATTTTTCACTTTATCGAGTCGGTTAAACAATGAAAGAAAGGTGATTAATGTTTACTTGTTCTTTGACGATCGACATTCGTTTGAACCCTATGCTCGGTTAATGATAAGTACGCTTGCTCTTATGTGTGATTTGGATTGAACGTTTTAATTTAAACTTGATTGGGAATTTGCTTAGTTTTTGTATGATTTTTATACCCAAGTCCGAATAAATCAAGTTTTTGGCGCCGTTGCCGGAGAACAATAGCATGAAAGCTTGAATTTTGTTGATTTAACCATGTAAATATGTAAATATGTAAATATGTAGATATGTAAGATATGTATAAATGTTTTTTTTTTCAAAAATGTGCTATCTTTTGTATTTCATGTATTCTTAACCTAACCTAACCTACTAACTTTGACTATGTCCTCTTGACTAACTTTGTAAGTTTTTCCTTTTATTGTAATAATGAATTCCATATCTAACTCGCTTCTATGTTTAGGGGAAATGGCAAATTGGAATCCGAGGAAGTCAATGAGGGGCAGTATCTCCATTGCACTCCTAAGATGACACTCACAGCACCAGAATCAGCAAAGCTTGAAACCTTAATTGGGAAATTTGCTGTTCATGTCACGAGGTATTTCCAAGACATCGATTTCACATTTGAGAAATTCGAAGCAATGATCCGCAATATGGAACGACAAATTTGGTTTTTGACGGACATGGTAATAAAATCCCATGGCCTAAACCTAATAGCCAGTAAGGAAATAGTTGTTGTCACATTGCGAAGTGGAAAAGAATTACCAGATAATCCAGATGACAACCGGCGCCGGCTGGAAGAAGGGAACCAGCGCTGGCTATCCGGTAACCCCGAGACCCAGCCACCCAGAACTAAATTGGTGCCGGCTGAAGCACTAGAACCGGCGTCGGCTATCCCCTATCCACCTTTTGAAAAACCTACTTTTTAGCCTAACATACCGTACCCTACACGTCTACATAAGGCTCAAAAAAATGCTCAATTCAACAAATTCCTTGAGATATTTAAGCAACTGCACATAAACATCCTCCTGAGTAAAGCTTTAATTCACATGCCCAATATAATATCCCGCCTTGTCCACTTTGCATAAGGAATTTGTGTAGCATGGTTTTGTTAACAATGAAAATATATATAAACGAAATATTTTCCTTCTTTATTATCAATAATAAAATTAAGATTGCAAAGTAATAATATTATTCATAGAATTATAATATAGCCATCACTAGTTCTATTATCATTATTAATATTAGTATTATTATTGCTAATATTATTATTGATTTTATTTTCATTCTATTATCCATTACTATTATTTTATGTCTATTATGTAATATCAATATTCCTTGGTAATATTAAATTATAATATTATTGAATTCAATAATTGTATTAAATTATTATATTATTCTTACCATCATTATATATATATATATATATATATATATATTACAACTAATATCATAAATATTTCAAGTTATATTATATTGTATATAAGATATTTTAAGGAGCCCACAAGAAGTAAATGAAGAGGGCCCACAAGCATGATATATTTGACCAAGATTAACCATTCTTGGACTTTTTAATTAAGCTTAATTAAGCTAAACTAGATTAGGCCAAGTTAATTATAATTATGCATGGCCATGTAAGGTTAGTGAATGCATTAGTCTTGAGACTTCTAGGGAGTTCTACAAGTTTCTACATGGTTCCACAATTCTTTTGGAAAGTCTAAGAGCTTCTAGAATAACCAACTCACCTTAATTCCTTTTAGTAAGACCAAAGTAAGATCAAGAAGAACAAGCTATATAAATAGGAGCAAGGGGGAGAATTTTCGGTCAAGAGAGAAAGTTGGGAGAAGAGGAGAAAACCAGAAAAGTAAAGAGAGGAAAGGAAGAACAAAAGAGAGACTAAGGGAGAGAGAGGGAGATTTCCAGCAGCAAGGGAGCAAGGAGAAGACAACCGGTAGCAAGGAGGAAGAAAAGGAAGCCGGCAACAAGGAGAAAGAAATGAGAAGGAAGGAAAGGAGTGTACAGCTTTGCCCTCATCTTGGAAAGGTAAGAGATCATTTTTCCAAAGCTAAAAGAATGATGTTAGAAGTTGGAAACTAAATGCATATGAATTTGTTGATGTTGAGCAATGAAAATATTTTGATGTTGTGATGGATGTTGAATTGACCGGTTGGTGTAGTGATAGGTTGAGTATGGTTTTCAGTTCATTTAAGGTGTATTGGAGTGATGGTATACTGAAAATTTGAAAAGAAAAAGGAAGGAAGTGATAAAGAAAACAAGAAAAGCCATTTGTTAATAACAACTCACTAGTTTGTGTTGTTTGGAAATATTAAAGGAAATCTGAGTAGATGTGATTGGAAATTGAGCATAAGTGACTCTAAACATGTCCTAGACTAGTTAGAAAGGATTTGGAACAAGTTGTGTAGAGGTTGTGAGGGTTTTGAATGGCTAAGAGTTCATGAACAACAAGAAGGGTGAAAACTGCCAAAATTTACTGGTTTGGTAAAGCTGGGAATAATTTATTTGTTTGAACAAAAGACAAGTGCTGGGCATGAAAACCTGTTAGAAAAATGAATTTTGGGATGTTAAATAAGGTATTGGAGGGTTTAAATGTGCTAGGATATGTTGAAGAAACCATAGAAACAAATTAAAACAAGTTGAGCTTCTAAACAATAATTCTGGACCTCCAGCTCGGAGCAGTAAGTTTAGCTGGAAAACTGAACGAAATGGAGAGAGATTTGAATACCCCATGACCTGAAATTGACATAAAAATGTCCTAGGAGTATTTAGGAAGTGGTTTCACCTCATTTGGATCTGAATTGGAAGAGTTATGTACAAAATACAGGAATGTGACGAAACTGGACTCCAAACTCGGAACAGTGGAATCAACTGAAAAACTGTACAAAATGGGATGGAGTTTGCATGACTCATGACCTGGAATTGATAGAGGGATATCTTAGGGATATATGGAAGTAACCTCACCTTATTTGGATCTATATTGAATAAGTTATGTAAAAAATAGTGGAGGATGGTAAAGCTGTAAAACCAGAAAACCATCGAAAGCATTAATCCATTTATTTCTTCAAGAAAATTATAGAAACTTTATCCAAACCATTAAGCATTTGAAACCATTATGTAATAATACCGAGATATATTAATGGTGTAGGTGAATCAAGTTGAGGGAACTCCTTTTAGAACTATACACGAGTGCAACTTCAACTTAGTGTACAAGGTGAGTCCCATTGATTTCTAAACCTTTTTAAAGGCTAGTGTGCTTTGATTTGCCATGAAATGCTATGTTTTATGCCATTTTGGAAATCCTCGAATATGTTTAAGGTTTACATGAGCAAGATTTGCTCTTATGCTATTTCGGACTCGAATAAATTTCATATTCAGCTTGGAAACCTTACTGGATGTTTAAAACACGGATTTGTGAATTTAGTCCTTTTCGATTAAATATTTGGGATTTTCGAAAAATGGTAAATGTCGGAATCGGGTATTTGGAGAATAATCCAAATATCCTTATTGGAATATTTTATGAAAACTCTTGGAACTCGGGTATTCGGTAAATGATCGAATTATCCTTATTGGAACTCTTGTGAATATATTTCAAATCGGGTAAGAGTAAAATGACCTGGATACCCTCAAAAAGTCTTTTGGAACCTGGTATGGGTAAGATGACCCGAATGTCCTTGGAAAATGACTTTTGTGATTGAGTACGGGAAAAATAACCCGGTTACTCTTAGAAACACGTTTTGATGTGTGAGTAAAACCTTTTATCTGGTTTCAACACGATTTTGGAAAATATTGTTTTGGCCCCAAAATGTTTTGATTGAAGATCCTGCGGGATTAGATAACCCTTTGGCCTAATTAGTTAGATGGGGTTGGTATTGTTGCGTTGAGTACTCAGCAAGGACTTTGATCTTTGTACTAGCCCATGTTAGAGGTAGACGACGCCACGTAACCTGACTAGTTCTGGGGATTGTCTTACTCCAAACAGGGCGACAGGACATTGAGATGAGTCGTCCTAGCTAGCCGTTTAGTGCCTGGCAATTGCCGTGTTTGTGAATGTGTTTTGTGAACGCTTGTTGTTTTTGAATCATTCGCTGGAATAAAGATAGGATGTTCGGGGCGTTTGACTCCTTGTCACCTCGATGGTGATTAACGTTAAGATTGGGACCCCTGGCTGATGGAGGCAAGTAAAAGATCCCTAAGTGCACGGTGAGGTACATTTGTACGCTGCTCACCCTTCCGGTCTGACACAGGTGACGTGCTGTAAGGCGCAGTCCCTGGCACTAGAAATCGTGCAGCCGAAGGCGAAGTCCCTTGAACTTTGCACGCAGGTCGCACTTCTAAAGGGGAAGAACCCGCATTTATTAAAATTAGGGGTCATATGTTTGGAAATCATTGTTTTTCAAATGTACATGATAACTTGATCCTAAATTTACCAATTACTTTTATTTCGCTGTTGTGAAATTTATTTCAGTAAAGAAATTGAAAATCATCTCTCTTCTGAGCAAAACACTAGCACACACGGGACTCACTGAATATATCACTCACACGTATATTTATCTTTTCTATTTTAGGGATTAGAGCTGAAGAATAACAACGGTATTCCAGGACTTCTTCTGTAGCACTGGATAGCAAATATTTTGGAGTGATCATTGTACATAGACTATGAGATGTTTTAGCTTATGTATTTTGGAAGTTATGACAATGTACCTATCGTGACTCATATGTTTATATAAATAAAGAGCATGTTTCATATATTTACTTAAGTTTCGACTTTATCGCTTGTTTTAAGTTTAAATCGTTATAAAGACCCTTAGTCTGAGGAGTCGAATGGGGCGGCATCCCACCTGAGCCCGGCCCACTACGTCAAGAAAAGAAATGTGGGGTGTTACACCCAAATATGCCAAATTTCTCAAAAGCATGCTTTTCAATAAAAAGTGATTGGAAGAGTTGCCCACAGTAGTCCTCAACGAAGAATGCTCCGCCATCC